>JAXDDX010000012.1:0-625000 GCA_034670405.1 Hoplostethus atlanticus | reverse complement strand
GTGTTTGAGAATGCTCCTGTTCATTGGAAACAACACAGGGAAGCCTATCATCGACTGTTGATGAACCTGTTTGTTTCCAAGGCCCTTTCCGTGATCGCTGTATGTGGTACATTAATCAGTTTCTTCCTCACTAAGAATATCTGAATGAAGAAAGATCTTGTGGCGCAACGGTAGCGCGTCTGACTCCAGATCAGAAGGTTGCGTGTTCAAATCACGTCAAGATCAGCAAGCAAACCAGTGTGTTTGAGAATGCGCCTACTCTTTCCAATCAGCTCTTCACCACCACATGCTTGACATTTACAATGAGAAATCAGTGCATGCACCTGTAGTTTATCAGTGAAACCTAACTTCCACTGTTGGAAAACCCGTTTTGTTTCCAAAAGCCCTTTCACGTGCTCTCTTTAGATCTGACTTTAATCAGCGTTTTCCTCACTGAGAATAACTGTAAAAAGCAGGATCTCGTGGCGCAATGGTAGCGCGTCTGACTCCAGATCAGAAGGTTGCGTGTTCAAATCACGTCGAGATCAGCTAACAAGCCAGTGTGTTTGAGAATGCTCCTGTTCATTGGAAACAACACAGGAAGCCTATCATCAACTGTTGATAAACCTGTTTTGTTTCCAAGGCCCTTTCCGTCGTCGCTGTATGTGGCTACTTTAATCAGTTTCTTCCTCACTAAGAACACCCGAATGAAGCAAGATCTTGTGGCGCAATGGTAGCGCGTCTGACTCCAGATCAGAAGGTTGCGTGTTCAAAGTCACGTCAAGATCAGCAAGCAAACCTGTGTGTTTCAGAATGCGCCTACTCTTTCCAATCAGCTCTTCACCACCACATACTTGACATTTACAATGAGAAATCAGTGCATGCACCTGTAGTTTATCAGTGAAATCGGTGCATGCACCTGTAGTTTATCAGTGAAACCTAACTTCCACTGTTGGAAAACCCGTTTTGTTTCCAAAAGCCCTTTCACGTGCTCTCTTTAGATCTGACTTTAATCGCACCTGTAGTTTATCAGTGAAACCTAACTTCCACTGTTGGAAAACCTGTTTTGTTTCCAAAAGCCCTTTCACGTGCTCTCTGTAGTGTTTGAGAATGCTCCTGCTCATTGGAAACAATACAGGAAAACTAATATTCATTCATCTCCACCTTCCAAGTGCCAGTGGAATTTGTATACGTTCTAGGGTACAACAAAGCCAGAAGATGTAAGACGAGAGTGAGAACAAAAACTCCAAAAGAGTGAAAAAAGAATAAAGTTATCCAGATGATATTTGTATAAAGTTCCAGGCCAGCATGTTAGCTGCCACTTCCTCCTCGGTGTTCTAGTGATAGCATGATGTTGATCATGTCTCCCAGGGCTTTTGTCCAGCTCAAAGAACAATGTATAGCCTGAATCATTTCCATAGTAACACTATTCTCTGTTCCTGTCGTTCTGATTAGTGTAATGTGATAATAAATAGGTCTACATTTACTTCACACACATTAAGAAATCTGTTTTTAACCTTTAATTAATCCAGAAAAGGGTTTGCTGAGCATTGTTTCAGCACTGTCTCACAGAGAGTTCCTCATATTTGCACCTTAAAACTGTCCAGTGTAACCAGTCTTCTACTGTTGGCCAGTGGAACAGCTGGGGGTTAAGTAGCCCGTGTACTGTAGGAATACTGAATTCAAAATTAAAATCTAGCCAATTTGAGAGAGACAGAGGGCATTCCCTACTTATTTTATTCTGGTAGTAGTGAGCCATCTTTGCTGGGAAGTTGGGCCTTCTTTCTGCAAAATGGCAAAGATCATTCCAGATCATCAAACATTCCCTTCATGCATCTTCTCACACCACCTCTCATCTATGTGCTGAAGTGTAGCATTAGGAAGGAACATAGTTGGCCAGTCAGACAACCACCAGGCTGCTCCTCTGCTCACTGTTTTTCAAGCTTGGCAGCCTGACCTGTCATCATGGCCAAAGGTCTGACTCACACACAGACAGCCTGCCAGCATGTGTGTACATGCATGTGTTTGTTTGGATAGTTTCAATGTTAGAGACATCTTATCTAGCAAAAGTCAACTTCCTTGCATTTTGTCATTTTTCAATGCATGATCAGTGGTGTAAACATGCTGTAAACATGCTGTCGCCCATGAATAATACAGACCCCCTCTGGGTCAATCAGTAACTGTAATTGTAGCACCCGCTTGGGTTAATCAATGTAATTGATGATGGTTACAGTAAGCCTTGTCACACAGAGCTCTGCAGAAGACAGTGAACACTAATACACAGTAACACACATCAGCTGCCAACACTGAGGGAAGAGTCCTTTATTTAGGCCCGCTCCATATAAAACACTGTCTCCAAGTCTCTGTCTGTGTGTCTGTTTGAGGCCTCCAGGAAAACACCAGGTTTTGGAGCGTCCTATAATAATTCCAGCCACCATCCATCCTGCTGGGCAAGAAAAACTTTCCCTCTGTCCAAAAAGAGCAAGTGTCAAAAAGAGGGAAATCCGTAACCTTGAAAACAGGACGTGTTTTTCTTGTCTTTCTACTTTGTAATTTCCTGGTCTCCTCGTGTTTGTCTAATGGCAACTGAGAGTATTCCAAATAAAACAACACTATATATTATTCCGGGGGTCCCCGCCCACAGCTAATGAAGTGCCTGTGAAGAGAGAAACCATTTTCTGTGCTGCTCAAGACTAAAAGGGGATTGCATGTGAAATCTTGACTATGGTAAAGGACGTCTGAAGAAGTCTGTTCACGTGTGTTTGATCATCACTCCCCGGGAGCACCAGATGGAAAATATAAAGCTTATGTAGTGAACCAGCGGACAATATTGAGTGTGTCATGTCACTGGGGTGCAACTATTAAGCTACTCCTACTACTACTACTACTCTCTCCCACTCTCTCTCTCAGGAGAAGGCAGAGTTTCCTAATGGACTAACCACACAGCCATGACAGCCCTGGAACCTGTTGCACCAATCTTTCAAATTTGAACTATACAGTCAGATATTAAGGGTGTGAATGGGTGAGTGTGAATACCTTATAAGGATCTGGCCGGCATATGTGTGAATTCACTGACTTATTTTCAACCCACCAGCTTTTCATATGGTCCGTTTATTTTATATGGGGGCAAATGAAAGCGGCACATTTGGACTAGGGCCAACAAAATGTAAGAATAGACTCCAACAGCTGGACCGTTTTACTGTGAGCAGCAAGACTTGCAAGGAGTATACGAGTACAGGGGTGAGAGAGCTGGAGAAAAAGATGGTTTGGGGAGAAGACAGACAAAAAGGAGAAATAGAAGCACAGAAGATTAGAGAGAACAAAATACAGGAGACATGGCAATGGACATGTTATGAAAAGACTGGAAAGACAAGAGAAAAGGATTAAAGGGTAAATCAAGGAGACTGAGAAAGAATACAAGAGAAAAGAGAGAAAGCACCAGAGGCTGCCCTGCGAGGTAAATCTGATGAGCTCAGTGTTTATCGAAAGGTGAATTAGGGATTCAGTTACACCTGGGAGAACAGACATTTTCACACACACACGAAAATACAAAAAATAAAATAAAATAACCGTCACATTTTTTCACAAAATGCATTTCAATACAAAAAACAGCTGTGAACAAAGTAGCAGACGGGCCAACAAGTGAGCCAGCCAGCCAATTGTGCTTTGCACCCAATCCGTAGAAGGTGTTGTAAGTGGTAGTAGCTGTCTGCACTGCCCCCCTGACACCCCCCTCCAGTGCTTTCACTGAGGCTGCTCCCATTAAAGTCAGTGATGGAGGAAAGCCCCATCAATCTCTCTTTAGGACCACCAGAGTTGAATGGCTTGGTGTGAGAGGAGAGCCACTGGAGGGAAAATGGCCTTGTTTCGCTCTGACTTCAGGGCCCATAGTGGTCTCTGTGTAGGTCGGGTGGTACATGAGAGGGCAGGGGGTGGGAAGATGAAGAGGTGCCCACCCACTATAGACAGTGCTGGGTCGATTCCAGAGGCTTTACAGCGGAGGGAGTCACAGGCAAAGCAGACTGGCGTGTGTTTACGTCTGTGCTTGCATGCACAGACAGAAAGCAAGGCAGTGTGTTTGAGAATGCTCAGTATAATCAACTCTTGGCCAACACAGGAAACCTAACACCTCCTTTTGGAGAATCTGTTTTGTTTCCAAAGGCCTTTTTCATGTTCTCTGGATGGTATTTTAATCAATGTTTTTTCTGACTGAGAACAGCTGCATGAAGCAAGACCTTGTGGCGCAACGGTAGCGCGTCTGACTCCAGATCAGAAGGCTGCGTGTTCGAATCACGTCAAGGTCAAAGCTCTTCGACATTCGAGAGATGCTGACAGTGTTTCTGAGACTAAGCTGATGATTGCAGTGGGATGACTTCTTGCTAAAGCTGGCTCCAAAAGCAGTTATTGGCTCATTTCACTGCCATGAAGATCAATATGTGCTGAAAGCTGACATTCCTCAATTACAAAACCGAGTTTATGAAAATACGCCGTGCTTTACTTGGCAAATTATCAATAGCCATTGCAACAGAAGCTGAATACTTCCTAAGCCTTGAAACTCAGGGCATTGGATCAACAGGGACTTGAAGGGGAGGGGAGTTATTCTTGGGAGGACTACAGGCAGCAGACTGAAAACAGGTGATGAAAGTTTAAGAGCTCCAGGGCTCTCTGTCATTTGTAAAGAGGAGGGTTGTTGGGAAATCCATTTGGTTGACAGATAAGGAGTTGAAGCTTACAGCAAGAAACCGGCTCAGCCAGATCATTCACTCACGACCTGATAGCGCACGGAAATACACATGCACGTACACACACACACACACACACACACACATACACATGTTTGCATAGTAGTAGAAATAGACAGTACACACACACACATACCATGCACACCTGCTCACTGTGTGCACAATCATGCACACACACACACCAGGACAGAGCACTAACACATGCCTAAGTAAAAACAGGTCTGAGGAAAACAATGTTGTTGCAATGTCTGACAGGTGAACCATAAAGATGGGGGGGTGTGTTTACATAGCCTTGCTTTGTGAGAGTCTTCAAACTCAACAGCACACAAGTATAGACACACACATACACCTTGTTGCTCTGGTTCTGTTAGTGGTACACCAGTCACAAGACTGTGGTGTCATTTGATCTAAGACACCTAACACCCTGCTGACAGTCAGCCTAGGTTTCCCTCTTGGAGGGAAAGCGAAGTGGCTCGGCTGCTAGACCGAGTCTATTCCCCCAACGGCAGGGAAATAACCCAAACCTTCTCAGTCATTTTCTCATGCATGTGCTGTGCCATGACATTCAGGGTGACTCTCGGCCTCCAGCAGAGCACCGGCCATCAGAGAAGAAGCTTTCAGCATCTGATGGAGTAGGAAACTAACCAAGATTGAAACAGACAAGTTTTGAAAGGAAATGTATTTTTTCTGCCGGTGTAAAAATGGGAATGTTCCTACGGTCACAGAAAACCCCAAAAACATGCCTGATTAAGGAGTAGAGCACGGCAGGGCATCCAAGGGCATCCCAGTCGATAAGAAAATGTTGACACTATCACTATCACCTCATTGTAGATGTTTCAGGACAGCTGACACTTGTAGATACGCACAATTTTTCAATTTGTTAGGGCACCGTAGTCAGATTTCTTTTGTTTTTTTCTCAACATGGTGCAGTGCAGTGGAGTGGCGAGTGGTAGACTGGTTATTAAATACCTGGTTTAGATAAGTTAGGTTACTTCGAACCATGTAAACGTTGGAATCTAAATATCGCCTGAAGAGTATCGGTGTGCATGTAAACGTACTCAACATGTGCAGTGTAGGTGCGTGTGAATGTTTTTGCATGTGTGCAAAGATACTATATGGGTGAGTCCAGGTCCTTGAGCAAGATAGTAAATCCCTACCAGCTCCAAGGGTGCTGTTCTGTAAACCCTGACCTCCCTGTGAAAAGAGAGAGTTTAGCCTACCTATGGGGATCAATAAAAAGTATCATATCATCATAACAGTCACCTCTTGTCTCCAGTTTTGCCCTGTTTCACCACAATCAACAGCTCCCAATGTCTTGCCACATGTCCAATATGTTTCATGACTCTGTTACCGATCCATTGAATGAGCATTATAAAATAGGGAATTAGATTATTTTTCCCCAGTTACTGAAAAGTAGATTTTTGTTTGCAGGAAGATGATGCCTTTTGCAGGCAGGCTTTCTCCTTCCCTCAGGCGTTACTGATCCCTAATCACAGGGTGTGAGGCGGTTGGCTCTGTCAGTGGCATCTCAGCCTGGGAAGCCTCATCCTCTCATCCTCGCAAAATAGAAGAGGAGAAACCCATCTGCTATCAATGTACTCCAACTCTCACCGCAGCAATTAGATAACCCAACCACGATTCCCCATGGCAACATTAAGTGGGCCTCAATCGTTTCTCAATTGTTTTGGGGGAGGGGAAATGATAGTATATGTTGAGCAAGCTTTGAGCAAGCAACATTTACTGCTCACTGTTGATAAGAGGTGGAAGAGTTCTTGACTCTGGATAACTGGATAAGGAGTCAGTGCCCTGAAGAAGCTATGTATACAAGTAGCCAGGTTTTCAGATATTTAAAAAAAAAAAGGTTGCTTTTCCAATGACATCTATACATTCCTGAGACTTCTACTGCAGTGCATTTTCAAGAGGGCAACTTGAACATGTTCTACCCGTGGGGTGCAAAGTTAGCTGAAAGTTACAATAAAAAAGCCATTATTGGGGAATTTAGGTTTTTAAGACCAGTGACTAAACAGGTGAAGACACACACAAACAAGACTTCTATTAAAACAGATCTGATCTCTCTCAGCCGGACGTCTGATGAAACTCTCTTAGCCTGTGCTGAATGACCTCATTTGAAATGCCCAAGCAAAGACTAATCATCCGTTAACATGTTCTGTAACCAGAAAAAATGAGTAGGCAGGAAATTACTTTTCACAGATAAATCCATCACTTGATCTATTCATCGCTGACTTTCTCCCGGCAACATCTCCTATGTTTTCCCTTAAACTGGGATGAGCTGGGATTTATGAATCATTTGCAGAATCACAGTGTCACACTAAGTTGAAAATGAAAAATGAATTCCTGTAAATGTAGTTCAGACATACGGTAGCTTTACCATACTCCCATCGGGTATGCAGCATTAGCCTCTGCAGCTATCAAGGAGGACCAGGGAAGCTGTGCACACAAATTGACCAAGTGGATAAAAACCTTCAAGTAGATGTAGAAGTTTCTCAAAAACATTAATATCTGTTATTTTAAAAGGATATTTAAGACTGAATAGGTTGCTTTTTGCTACCATCATGCAAAAGAAAGGGTGCAATCTACAGTACGTATGTATTCAGACCGACTTTATCAACATTTTAAGGGGAGAGGATGGTCTAGTGGTTAGTGAGGTTGAATGTAAACAAATCCACCGAGAGGACGTAGGCGTCTTTGATGATCAGCAGATAATGGTGACTCCATGGATCTGACTCCAATGGACCTGACGCCTGAATATGTTGTTATTGGCCTTCCTATTCGCAATGTGGACCTTGGATGTACGTACAGCCAACAGGCCACAATAACACCAGTCAAAGACATGAAATCACCATTATCATTAATCTCTCAAAGTACCAAAGCAAGCTGCGGTGAGATGTCCTATTGGCCTTTCTAGTGGAAGCATTCCCAGAGCAAGGATGTCATTGCTTTGTGTTTGATATGGCTATTCAATAGGTGTCCATGTGACAAACAACAAGCTATTCATCCTCCTATACCTCCTCTGGGCTCATGTCAATTCAAAGGTATCTCAGTCAAGATGCCTGACAGAAACATGGACTCTTCTTCTTCAGTCCTCTGAATCATTCTCCTCCTGAATACTTGGTAGCCTTGGGGTGCAACCACACAATTGTCCTTCTTGAAGAGCAATGAGAAATAGTTGACTGACTGCAAAGGCCATGTACAGCAAAGCAACAGCCAAGGTCAAATACCAATGCGCTGCATTATCATCATACCGGATAAGACGAGAAACAAAAGCCATGAGATGTGTGCATCAAGAAAGGAAAGCAGAGCCTAGCCATGAATCTTTGGTCTAAAACAGATTTAAGCTGAAAAAAGTGGGTACATTTAATCTCACCCTGAGACCCAAGCACATTTAAACTTAATATTAAGCTTGTCGAGTGGGAACAAACCAGAAATGGACTTGCAGCCCATTTTGGGACTCACCTCATAGTGTTAACAATGTCTAAAACATCATTCATAACAATTAAGTTAAGCCACATTGAACTCCTTTAGCATATTTCCACAACAGAAACTGTTGAGGCAGGGCCCTGAGAACAGAGGAGAGTGAATTCCCATTGAGGGAAGTCCTCAATGGGTCCTATGATTAGAAAGACTTTAAGCACCAGAGCACAAAAGTGTAACAAAGACAGGAATCCACTTCAGCATAGTGGCAGCATCAGTCTGTCCAAACCTGGCTGATACAAAATAAAGAAGTCAAAGGGACTGCCTGATCCCACATTCCCAACAACGCCTCTCTAAGTCAAGGATTCATTTTTTGTCCCATAGCCCTGAGCATTACATTTTCATTTCACGGCTGTCTTGGAGGGCTGAGAGGATATCTTGGTGGGCAGACAGTTAGAAAAACACAGACAAATAGACTCATATGGATGCCAAACGTCACCACGTCTGAGTAATAACACACTAGATATGGTTTAGAAAACACTTTCTGTGAGGAATGGTTCTGAGGTGGACATTTATGTCACTTTGATCTGCTATTTGAGACACGGATCTACAGGTCCACTGGCAGAAAAATAGGTTAGTTGGCGAGATGTGTGATATGGGGCTGTACGACGAATGATTCCAATGTTTGGCAAAGTACCCTCAGCTTGACAGAATAACGATGATTTAATTCGACGACATAATGGATCCCAGACAAATAGGAACTGGTTCATAAAAACAATTATGGCTGCTGAATCGATGCACGCTTCAAGTCATTAGTCACTGCTTTTCATCTCAGTGAGGTTAATCAGGCTCTACCTCATCCAGGGGACTGCTGTATCTACAACATGAAAAATGCAGCTTATGGTAACGACATAATGCTAAATAAGTCCCAGAGCGAAACCCACTTTGAAGTGAGACTGCAATCCACACAAGGGTTTAAAAAGATTTTGGAAAGAGATTTTTATACTTCAACAAGTCTGAACCAGAATGCGCTGATATATTTTTATTTCAAGGAGCACATATTCTGAATGCAATATTTTCCTTTAAAAAAAGTCTTTAAAAGGTGAGAGTGTAACGGTGGACTGGTCGGACCCAAACGCAAACTCGGACTCAGAGGTAGAATAAACAAAGAGTTTATTTAGGGGAGAAACCGGAGGGTAGAGTGGATGCAGAGCAAAGCAGGGAGACAGGCAGGAGACACGGCAGGCAGGGCAGGCAGGTGGTGGATAAACAGGTAGACAGGTAGCAGGCAGGTAGACGGGGATGAGCGGAATGACAGACGAATATGATCCTGGGCAGAGGGAGAGCAGGGTTAACGTCAAGCAAAAGACAACAAGTAATCTTGAATCCAATTCAAGTGGCCGTGAACGAGAAATACCACACTGGCTGAATCAGCTGTGAAGCCAGGAGCCGGAGATGATTGAAACCACGCCCACACACACAGACAGGGACAGACAGGTAGAAACACAAAGGGAAACACAGGGGGCACGGCAGAGACCGTGACAGAGAGGCAAGTCAAAGCTATGGTCTGATGATATGTGATATGTTAGAGAGAGATGTGTCATTTTGAACATGGTGTAATGTTGATATTGTATTAAGTTACACAGAATTTGGATTATCAATTGCTGATTCCAGTGGAGTGAGGTTTAGCGGGGTTCTAGCTCAGCAAACAAAGCTACTAGGAAGTGAACAAAATGTAGGTTGTCTGGTCTTTGATACAAGCTTAGTGCAGCTATTCACTATACACAGCCATGTTTATTTACTTTACTCCTTGAAAGAATGAGTTTCTGTGTGCATAGCGCTCCAGGGTTGAATGACCCAGAGTGCATCAGAGAGATCAAAAGCCAATGACAGACAAAGCCATGGGACCACTTTGATGTTGTATGCAGTATGAATGTCTTACCAATACTTGCATGGCTCGATCAAGTCGACTTAGACTTGATCCACTTAGACTCTAAGCCTCCAAACCCTTCAAAATAAATACTAAATCAAAATAAAATCTGTCAACCATGAACAATAAAAACATCTATCCATCATCCCACTTGATCTAATACTATCCGGCTAGAAGGAAAGCATTTCTTTCAGGCAGCGGGGAGCTTGTAGAGAGGCTGTCCTTCTACTGGAGGATATACTGTAAGTTCAAACCCCTGCTGAAGTGTCCTTTAGCAAGGCACTGAAGGGCTGTTCTACAGCTGACCCTGCGCATAAATGCAGAAATGGAATTTCCCTGCAGGGATGAAAAACGTATCACATTGTTATGTTCAAAATATCAACAAAGCGTTCTCTTTGTGGCCCCTACATTGTGTACACACTCTTCTTTGTTATCAGTTATCAACACATAGTTAACAACTTAGCTTAGCATTTCTTCCATTCACATTCATATCCACTCAGTGTCTGAAATCAACTTTTTGGGCTCAACTGCCTGGTAGGCAGGACTGGTAAACTAAAAAAAATGCATCTGGCCAAGATATTTGATATATATATTGTTTACAGAAATATGTAATTTTTCATAGCAAAGTTTAAAAGTTTGCAGAAGTTTAGATGCTATCTGTAGAAACGGGATCAGCCAATCAGGAGCCTGTTTCAGCGTCTTCATTTTCCTTTTATTTGCTCACACGCACGGTGGTCAGCAGGGACAAAGTTTGTGAACAGCCCAAGACTGTATATAACCAAGGCATTAATAATAAATTGGCCAGTAAGACAACTTGCACTCTGAAAATCTGTGGTTCTTTGGCTCCATTGAGGTTTAACTCAACCCATAAGATTATTTCTGCCTCAGAGAAATGTTTGTATAACTAAAACTCCATAAAACTGCTTTTGGGGTTTGGTGGGTGTTAATTTCGGACCCTCTTTCAAATGATCAGTTTTAACTTTCAACTGAAACACCTTCAGGGTGCCTCACAGATACTGTGTCAGAATGGAAACAGCAGTCTGAAGGAAATGATGTGTCGTATGGAAGACAAACAATTGTATAGCAGGCTTTTTGACCCTTTCACTTGAAGAGGAGAAGGGGCCTTGTAGGGAAAGATAACAACAATGATAAAGAGGTAAAAACATCCCCACAGCAAGTTGAGAGGAGATAAGTATTTGTCCAAGTGACAGATGTGTGTGTGCAATGGTAACATGAGGGAAAGTGTCTGAGTGAGTGTAAGACAGTGAGCCCCATAAGTATTTGTACAGTCACAAATTTTTGACGTGTCTCATTCTGATGAGTCACCTTTAATTTGAGGGTTGTTTTTATCCATCTCAGAAAAACAGTTAGAGATTCACATTACTTTTATTTGGACAGCCTAAGTCATTTTATTACAAAATGAATAAGACGATGGAGCATCATTAAAAAGTAAATGTGTCATTGACTGTATTTCAATTACATTTGTGATATAACGGAAAGAAAATGAACACGTGCACTTCTTCATTCCTACCAGGATGTGAAAGTCACCTGACATTACTGTCTCAGACATCCCCCCCACCGAAAGACAGCATTCAAAGCTCTTGTTCTTAATTCCTTGACAAACACCCCGTCCTTACGCTCCAATAATAGCGTGTTCTGAAACTGTAATCATGGCCACAGAAATAAGCTGTTGACAAAACAGTGGATCACACCCAAGAGGGCCTGGCGTGGCCTGCATGTCGAAACACCATAAACCACATAGTTGGCCTTTGCCACAACTTGTTCGCTGTCGGATCCAGCTGGAGGCAGGAATTGTCATCTCATGGAGACGTGGGATGAGAAAAACAAGAGAAACAACTCTCTGCGCTTCAATACTGTACAAAACAAAAGGAAATACGGTTTGAATCGGTCTTATCCAAATCGTTGCATTTACCAAATCCACGTGTTTTACCCTGGCACATCTACTTTCAGCCCCTGTCCTGTTATTATATCAAACAACGCACATCTTATGATGAACAGAAATAAAAGGAGCTTCAGTCAAGAACTCATATTCCTGCCATGTGTATACTACCGACTACTGATCCCCACCATATAGTTTAGTGATGAATGGATATCACTCAGGCTGCAGAGCAGAGTGAGACGACTCTGTCGTCAGCTTCATGGTGAATCCATTCCATCAACTGGCATATCATATGAACCCTCTGACTTAACCGTTGTTCTGCACCTGAAACAACAGCAGATTCTAGTTTTAGTTAAACAAACATTTCTCAGAGGCAGAAATAATCTCATTGGTTGAGTTAAACCTCAACGAGTGGAGCCAAAGGCCAAAGAAGAGGTAGGGGAGGAGGTAATAACATGCTACTAACTGAAAATGCAATCTAGCCATACTGTAATCGAAGGTTAGCTAATTAGCAGCAGTTCACTACTAGCCTACAGCTATCTAGGAAAGATAGTTAGCTAGCCTGCTAAGATCACGAATGCTATGGTCATGAAAGAATGAAAAATAATTATTTTTATTTTTATTTATATTTTCACCAGAGTTCCCATTCCAGTTTGCCAATTAGCTAACTGGCACTCCAAAATTTGGTTCTTTGGCTCCGCCCATTGAGGTTTAACTCAACCAATAAGGTTTTTTCTGCCTCCAGGGAAGCTCCGCCTCCTAGAAATGTCTGTAGAACTAAAACTCCAATCTGCGAAAGAGCTAGAGAAAGGCCTCTCCTCCACACAGACAAAGATTTGAGAGTTTCCCCCTAACTAAGGAGTGACGCTTCAGCAGCCTATACCACTAGTCAATGGAAAAGGAATGCCTGTGTACATTTTATGGGCAGAAAAACAAGCTTCCATGTTAAGACTCGCAAAGTGTAGACAGAGGAAGCTGTCAAAACAGCCTCTGTGAACGTGTTGGGGAGGTCAAAAGTGTTTTTCCATCCTAGCGGCATTAGCGAACACAATGTCTGGCTTTTCTCCCCGTAATACATTTAATTCAAGACACTCTTCTAGAAGAACGATTCTTCCATGCACCAGGGAAGGTGGCCAAACATTGTGTTAATCTACTCTCTCATGAAGCCATGTTGTTGGCCCTTAGCACCACATCACACTCGGGACAGGGTGGTTTGACAGCACAGGAAAATGTAGATTTGCTCTACATCAACAGAGCAAAGGTCCTGTAGCAGCTTGCATGCTAAGAGTTGGAAACGGCAAAATGAACTAAATCACTTATGGTGGGAAATATATAAAAGAGGAAAATAAAGTAAGGGGTGAAACAACCAGTAACGAGGGGTTTAGACTTGAGATAATGCCTTTTCTAAAACCATACCAGGAGGAGAGTTTTATATAACAACTGATTATTACTTATTCTGTCCTGTTGTGCAGTTGGTTGTGGTGTAGCTATTTCTCTTACACTCTCGGCCACGGACTGCTGGCCGCCAGTCTGGTTGACAGACTTACATGAAAGGAGCTTCATGGTTTCCCAAACAAACCCATTATCTGCTAGTGACTTACCTGTGATAAGACAAGAGAGACAAGGAAAGAGAGAGGGAAGAGTTAGAGACCTCGTGGTGCAAGGGTGCTGCTTCTTACTTCCAATCAGAAGGCAGCATGTTGCGGTCATGTTGGGGTCAAGGCATTTCACATGCAAAACTGTCCTCTGCCCAGGGTGAACTGTCATCTGCCTACACATTACATTCATAAATCATCATTCTCAGAAAGAGCAAAGGAAGCTTGTGATTTTCCAGAGCACTGTTAGCCTGGGATCAAGACTATTATTAAATCTTAACCAATTTTGAAAACACATTGCATTACACACACATAACAACAGATTTGTTTGCAGAGTGGTTAATCTGCTCACACGAGATGATTAGACAAGGACAAGGTATCACACACTAAACCATATAACTGAGATCATCCTGCTGACTCCTGATACGTCACTGATGTCAAGACCTTTAATCTCCAACGTGACTCCAGTCAAAACACCACCTCACTGTAAACTACGCTCTCATTGGCTATTGGCAGTCTGGGATGCCCACACACTACAGGACTTGATCAGGGCCCTGCTGCTGTTGGGTTGTAAATATCAAACATGTTTGACATTATCAGGGCGACTCTGAATCTGTCAACTCCTCACACTACCAGGTAATCTTGGCCAACCAAGTCTCCAATTGGGATTTCCCCTCAAATCTGATGTAAATCAGCCTGATAATCCTCTAGCATATCCCCAGCCTTACCCAGCCAACAGAATGGTGACAAGAGAGGGCCACCACAAGCAACCAGACAAGGATTCATGATGGCTAAACAAAGGGTTAGTGGTGACCAGGTATTCACTAGCTAGGAATGTCAGGACCTTTTTGAGGTTCCCAGCTCTAACATTCCTGAAGCCATGAAGGGCAGCCTTTCAACACAAACGTATGTCTAAGTTATGCCAGATCACGTGCACTGCATTGGTTCTATTGTCCTACTTCTAAAGATTCAAGCTAATGATTAGCTGGATTATCTGAACCACTGGACTAAGATAACAAAAGGGAGTCCCCTGCATTGCAAGGCCATGGCTGGGATGGGAAAACAGAACTGATGTTTGATGTGTCAGCTCAGTCACATTGAGCTAAGTCTGAATGGAGCCACTCTGATAAAACTCATTACATGCCCATATGCCTATATAGAAAACACTCCCATGCGTGCACACACACACCCAGACATGTACCATTTCTGTTATTCAGGTCCAAGAACACACAAAGACCAAAACTGAAATTAAAAAATCAATACACAACTGTAACAGCATCAGCATTTACAGTATGTGCCAACAGAAACAGGAAAAAAAGCAAGAAATACCGGGTTTTTCCCTGTGCCAACAATTCATATGTCTTTCTGAAACCTGAAACGCTGCATCACATTACCCTGACTGATGCAAAGTCTGCATTGAGAACAAAGTTGAGTGTTTCCCAGCTGAACGGAGCCAAAACGTTATGATGAAAGTAGATATCGTGTGACCCTGTATGCCCCAACACAGGGTATATGGAGCGGGAAAACACCACAGTCACGCAATGATCAGCAAATTCAGAGTTTTGGCAGTTGCCGCTACGGCATGTGGCCTGCTTGTATCGCGGTGTTTAGCAGCTGATGCCAGAAATTCTCCTCAGCTTTGTGCAAAACCCGAGCTCTGTACTTTCACTCGCTCATCATCCAGATTGGTGTTTTATGTGTGTGCAAGTAGTGGCTAGTTTTTGCATGCATGTTCCCTCTCTCGCTCATGTGCATGCACCTTAGACGTACGCTAACCAGTGAGTAAGCCCCTGAGGTCACCAGGTTTGCAACCACCCAGATGAGAGAACATCGTTTGAAGGATGATAAGGGGCTCGGTGTGGTGCCATTGTCCTTGGTGCTGTTCACGTGGATAGGGAAGCGTGCCAGACAGTCATTCAGTTTGTCAGCCAGCCAAGCCAACCAGTAGGATCAGGAAGTAGTCTCTCTCTACACTGACCCATACTCTAACCCACACAAATGGGTTATATCCATGAGCCATGTCCATAATAGCTAATATGATCCTGCAGTGAGGGAAGGGACTAATAAAACAATAAAACTAAACTAAACTAAACTAATAAAACTGCATCTAAGAATTATTGTTACAGGAATTTCCATGCTATGAATATTGGCTCATTTCTTTGAATTCTTTCTTCCAAATTCTGACACTATATATCACTATAGTTTGTGCATAGCTGAGCGTATAACTAAACATGCTGTTACCAGTCTCCATACTTGTGTAAAATTGTAGGCTTTTATGCACTGTGCAATGTGTTTTCTATGAACACAATGTTCTCTCTTTGTTACACTCTTATTCCACATTGCACCCAGAAACTATTCAACACCAGTTTCACTGAGACGAATATGGGAAAAATCTGGATTTTCTCAAATGTTACATAAAAAAACAAAACGGATGAACAAACTGGACCAGATCAAAGTCTTAGATCTCAGTGGACAGACAGACGGCGGAGGAGTGCGCTGCAGGCCTGGGTGTTGAACATATTTTCTGGATGCCTGGGCAAACTTCAACTCGTGACTTGTGTGTGATGTTTTAGTGAAAGACAAGCAGCCAGCAATTCCCCTGGAAGGAGTTAGCACGAAAGCAAGGACACTGCTCAGTCGGCTGGAAGAGAGCGCTATGTAGACCAGCTGGAGAGAAAGGGAGAAAGAAAAAGGGGGCAGAGAAAGAGCTGGGGTGAAGAAAAAGACAAGCCAGGGAGGAGGGGAGGACGACTCTATTCTGAGGAGATGAGAGGTTATTGAGTCCACACTTCTCCTCTTCTGCCCCTGCTGTGATCCCCGCTGTGGTAGAAATGAACTCTGAAACACACTACCGCTTGACCACAGTTGAACCATAGACCGACTCCTACTCAGTTAGCATCAATCACATAGCATCCCGTCATGCTAGAGGGCCTACAGACCAGGCAACTCCAAAGTCCCCTCAGAGGACAAACCCCCCCCCACCAATTATCTTTCATTACTGTAATATTCATATAGACACAACTGAAGAGCTCGTCTCTGTTATGTAAGCGGAGGGTGTAGGGAGCTAACGAGTCCTGACATCCTTTCCAATGGCACTTCCCACTTTCCCTTTGCGGTGTTTCTGTGCAGCTGCGGTGGCTGGGTCTCCTGCTAATTCCTTAGCTGAGAATATAGCTGAGGATTACAAAAATCTAGCTGTACTCGTAGACCGGGCGAGCAGACGTGATACACCCTAAGTGTAAGTGTTTCAAGCAATGGCATCTGTGAGCAAAGCAAGATGTGTTTGCTTACAGCAGAGGTCGTTTTACTGTAACATGATACTTCATTGAACTCTCTCTTTTCTCCACAGGGGGTGAGAGTGCAGGGTCAGCTACAGAACAGCATCCAGCACGCCAGCACGTAGTCCAATTGAACCCACACCCCACACCCCATACCAATGTTCCAACATAATATTGAAAATCGGGATTTGTGATATTTAAGTTGTAGGACCAAAACCTCAACTTGTTCTTCAACATCCTTGGGGTTCGCAAGATTTGCTGAGTTGACACCTGATGCCATTCCTTCAGTCAACTGAAATAAGCAACAGTACAGTACAAACAGTACTACATGGGTCTGTAATTGTAATTCACCTTCCCGTCAAATCTACATTTTGGTGACTATTTTGATCCCATGTTATAAACATTATGAGTCGGCCCCTTCTCTAACTTGACCCTGCTCTGCAAAAGCATCTATTGTTTCTGGGCGTCACTGGGTTCTCCAATGGTGCTCAGGGAAGCAGTTCCCCCCTGTGCAGTTGTTTGCTGTCAGGCATGTTTATGAACAAACACTTGAACTGGGCTGACAACCTCCAGAAGCCAGGAAGACTCGGCACCACAGGTCAGGGGTCAGCAACAGGCAGCCCTCTAGGTATAGAGTGTGAAATGACTCAGTGAACCAGAAAGTGGTATAGGAAATGTGTCTGCTTAGGGGACAGAGGGTGATTCCTGGCAGAGGGTACATTGAAACTCAACTTTGCCTTGTTTGATGTCCAAGATCAGTCTGTCTAGGTGTGTAGGTCTCAGCTGAGACAGCTATAATACATGTTAGGAAACCCAAACACTGTCAAAGTTAGGATGGGAGGCTTCTTATGCAAGATGAAAGCCAAAGTCCATTTTATTCCAAAGGTCAAAAAGTGCAAGGAGCAGCGCAGCAAACATTTTGGTTAGGTGACCATCTTTAATGCATGCAATCAAAGAACACAACTGATCCTGTGTTGTCCAGTTGTGATGGACTGAGAGGGCCAAGACTGACTTGATCTACCACAGACGGATACCCAAGGGTTTGTCATCTCCAACAAGATTTGACAAAGAATCACTGGCGTCAGTAACTTGCAACAGGCAGGTGTACTCATGCGTGACAAAGGTTCAGAGACTGAACGCTTTAATTTGCTCTTTTAAGAAGCGCTCGATCCTAATCAATCACTACAAAGGTGGGGAATTTAAGCTTGACAAATGATATGGTGTCATGTGTAAATGGTATGTACGTGGGAGTGAGAGGGGCGTGCAGGGGTAATAAGGCAACAGTAAAACCTAAGCATTTCTTAGAAGTGTCCCAGGGCACTGTTGAGCTGAATGGTTCAACATTAAGACAATAGAGTTTCAGTGTCAAAGCAGATGTCCTATCAACAACTTTGATGTTAACTATTTCTCTTGCTCTATCATTTCACTCTGACAGATGTGTTCATTATTACCACTAGGGACTCATGAAATCACCTGTGAGCCTTTAACCATGTAACATTTTGATTGATGATGCATCTGTCTGGGGAAAAAAAACAAAAAAAACTCCCATGCAGCGCTTATGAGGACAGATAAATCATTAGTTCATTAAATCTGGCTTTCTTTAAAGTCTGCGTGGTAGAGGACACATGCTGCTCGTGATTTATCGTTTCCAACGCTGAGGCAAGGCAGAAATATGGAAGTATTGTTCTGCTTAACTGTATTGTTCCCTCAGGATATTCTTGTCCGTGTCTCTCAACAGTTTGTGTATGTTGTAACATGTTGTAATGTCTGCAAGTCTGAATTTGTGGAAATTGGGGCAGGAAAAAAAAAAGTAATTATGATTTAATACTTTAGTTTACATTAAGCGTGAGTAGCGGTGGGAAAAAATGTGAGTCTGGTGAGTGTATGGATTTAGAGAGACAGCCCTGCAGGGGATGAGAGGCACAAGCTCATGATTCATCAACTGAAAGGAGAGCAGGCGATCAAAATCAAATGTCTGAGTATTGTTTTAAGCGTGTGACAGCATATAGTGAAAGAAGACCCAAAACGAGTGGAGTGAAACCAGACTGCAGTGCATGAGTAGACATTCGAACCTCCCCGTCACGTGTACACGGTGTGTGCCAACAGCATAGCCCACAAAATAACATCTTCATATCGCTCGTGGTTGTACGGCTACTCGCTTATTACTTGACTGGCGAAATGCTGAAAAACAGACTCACAAACAGAAGAGGAGGATGAGGATGAGAAGCCGTTTACCAGGACTCCTTTGTGACTGTGCACACTGTGGGCCAGATCGGTTCTGACGTTAATGGGCCGTGAATGGGTGACTTCTGCATACTTCCTGATCCCACTGAGACACTGATAAAGCCTTCCAGGGTCCCCAGAGTAGATCAGGTATACCAGCACAGCTCGCGACTGTCTAACACTGTGTGATTGCTATCCACCGCCGTTACACCTTATCAACGCAAAGCCACTTATAATGACAGTAGAATAAGAATCATTCCCTAGGTCACCGTCATTACAAGCCACTGAGTGCAAGGGATGGAAAGGTAAAGGCCACCCTGCACGATAGATGGAGCATACTGTATATCTCTGCACCCCAAGAAGGTCAATGTGTAATAGAGAAGTGCCAGATAAAGAAATAAGAGTCAGGCAGGGGGTTTTTTTTCCAAACAAGGCAGTGGCAAGATCAGGAGCAAAGCATAGAAGAAGAAGGTAGGGAAGAGGCAGGCGTGGAGTGTTTCTTGAAGAAGATGAGTTTCCAGCTCAAGCAGGGAGTCGGGGGAGTGCTTCTCATACGCTGTAAGTGTGTCTCCACTGCTGTACTCAGTCAGTATGGAAAGAGCTTGAGTCAGATATCACGTTCATACGCCCCTGAAAGACATTGTGCAATCGAGAGTGAGTCATGTAAAGTAGTAGAGAAGGTAGATGAACACTCGGTGAGAGGAGGTCTGGACAATGATCAATCCTGATTTCCATGGGCATGCTAGGCTACGGTCACACCACCGGCCTGCACGCCCAATTCTGAATAACTGCTCATATCAAATTTATTTGGATGACCGGTCGTATCTATTCTAGGGTGTAACACATATCCCATACAACTGACAGCGATATTGAGAAGAGACACATGTGCAGACTAATAATATCAAAAGACGACACATCTCCCACTTGAGTTTGGATTGAGGCGTTTGCCCAAAAAAAAACAATCAAGTCGGCTATTTTGCTTTCTTGAGAATGCAGCCATAAAGTGTACACAGGCATTAAGGCAGTATTAAAGCAATACTGGGGAACTGTCAGTAAAGACAATATCTTAAAACTGATGAGACCCATTTTATTAAGTCTTCCTTTGCATCTCAAAGCCAAACCCTGTCATAGTCTCTAAGCTGTGATCCATTTGTCCAAAGGTCTTGGCTGGCCTGTGATAGTTAGCGTTGATCCGGAGCCAAGGTTTTCTCCCGAGGGAAAGCCTACACTTCTACACTTACCACTCCATGGATCAATGGGCCAGTCGCCTCCGTTCTGCTGAACCATGGAAAACCAACAAGCGCAGTGTGTGTGTATTTGTGTGTGTGTATGTGCATGTGTGTGTGTGATTGCTTATGTGTGTCTAAGGAGGAAGTCATCTTCAAGAACCAGTGTAGATGTTGACCTACTGTGTCAGTGTTTGACTTCACTGATAAAGCTGAGCAGCACCAGCGCCTGTGCAGAAATCTTCATTTTTCAGGAAAGGAAATGCTTCCATCTGTCAGCGCACAATGCTCACGGAGCTCAAACGGAGCTTTCGGAAACGTTCTCCCAAGTGGATGAATTTGAAAACGCAGACCTCCCGTTGTAGTTTGGACAACAAAAAACGATGAAAACTTTTGAGAACGATGACGTTTTATTGTCACTTAATCAAGGCGTAAGCGGTGGTCTGCACACGCCCATGGAAGAAAGTATGTGTTTTTGGTGGTTTAGTGTGCACGGCGAGCTTTTCCAAAAAGCTAGACATGAAAACGCTGTTTTCAAATTTAAACAGCTTAGTGTGGATGTGGCCTTAGAGTGGCGATGCATTTAAGGCGAAAGTTTCTGGACGCCTTTCAACAAAACCACTTCACCAGCCATGGTTAAGAATGCTCTGGCCCAATCTGAAACCTGTCTAAAGAACTTCTCTCTCAAACAGGGACACTGAACTGTTTTGAAAGGAAACTCTTTCTTGGCAAACCCAGCATGGGTTCACCAAGGTATTCCAAGGCCTTGAGGAGAAGTTGCAGCATTAACGTGACTCCAATAGTAATACCACCCATTGGCAAGGAGGGGAAAGTGCTGCCACCAACCATGGCAACAAGTAACAAACTTGAATTCATTCATTAGTCATTTAATGGGCCTTACGGCGGCCATTGAAAGGCCACAAAGGGAAATGCAATCAGTGTCCTGTCAAGCCTTATTCAACTCTGGGACAGGAATTTCACACAGACATGCATTACATCACCGATATATTTGTCCAGTGGAATAAATACCTGGAACAGAAGAAGTTTAAAAATACTCAAGGATGTAATTGAAACGGCAGTGAGTGCAAACCAGCATCAGGCTGTACATGGAAACTTTATGCTAGATTGTCACTATTCCCATAAAACTGCTTCACTACACGCTAACATAAACACTCATGAACCTGCAGACACACACACACACCCTAATGAAAAATCACTATAATATTTCTACAGTATTCCTAAATGGACTTAAAGTGTGATACTCAATAGTAGAGTTTGCAGTGACCCTGTCATACTTTATTTATTTTTTTCATCTCCTATCACTATAATATTACTGTAGGGATCCACAGTGTGTCGTTTCTTCTCACTAGTGAGTTTATAGTGACCTTATTGTGCTTTACAGTATTGTTTTTATACTTTATTACTATGGGACTTTCTGACTTTCTATAGAGGTTGCATGATATTTTGAGGTTTTTTTTTGCTGTGATATTTGGATAATATGTTTAGAAAATGTTATTACAGGTTTATAATGGTCATTTTTTCTTAATTGCACACATGCATCTCCACGCAAGCACACACTTATGAACACACACTTGCCAAATTCAATTCTGTCAGAAATTTTGCGCACTTTTCTGCAAGTCCAATACAAGAGGCAGTGAATTCAGTTCATACTCCAGGGATCCCCAGACTTGTCCAGCACCCCCATATAGACCTACATGTTGTGTTGCTTTTAATGCAACAAAAGTGCAACATATGATCAACACAGTCGTCCATTCTCTCATTGTGCAAAATGTCTAGTGAGTGAAATAACAGTGAAGTTGAACTATTCCTCATTTTGCTGTTGGGGGAGACGGGGGTCCTCCCTGGAAACACCCCTTCCCCCCATCGAGGCCCCCTGGGGGTCTCCACTGTATCCCAGTTTGGGAGCAACCACTGGGTCTCCCCTACCCACTCTCTCCCTCTTTCTTAGTCCGAGAAAAGCGCCATGTTGAGGCTCCAGTGTAGATGCAGCTCCCAGCAGTCAGTCAGCTTTTGCCTTGTGTGAAATGTTACAGTAAAAAAAACACACATCGGAGGGGGGACTTACCTTGGCGATCGCCTTTTTATACCTCATGGCAGCTTGTTCGATTAGGTTGTGGACTTTTATATTCCCATTTCCACAGGGAACGACCACCCGGGTCCTCCCGAAACACACCGTCACTTTCATTTCTCTTGTGCTGCTGTGTTAATTCCAACAGGGAAAAGCGCGCCGCGTCAACACCAGAATAACCATCCCCGATAAGTGAGCGATAGAAATAACATCCCCAGAAGGTCCGAGAGAGATCAAGCTGAAATTGTCTTCGCGTCCTGCGTCCTCGGAGGGAAATAAAAGCCCGGCATTGGACTCCAGCGGCAGAGCTGGGTGGCGTCCTCTCTGTGCCGTGTTGACTCACTTGCAGAAACTTCCCCAGCAAGCCTTCTCCGCCGAGAGGGCACAGCCACACGGATACTAGAGCCAACGCGCCCACATGTTAGGACAGGCATGGAACAATGTTACCATTACGCACCGATCCCATGTTTCAAAACCAGTGGGTGTAGCGAAGGGAAAGACAATTTAAATCTACTTTACCCACGTTTTCAGGCTGATGACAGTGTGATCATAGTGTATCTCGTACTATAGCACCAGACTGTCGCGAGCTATACACATACACAACACAATTACTCATGTATGAACTATTTTCCATCCACGAGCTTTATTATGAGTTGCTGTCAGGTTCCCAAACTGGAGGTCTAAGGACTTTCAGGGGTCCTTGAGGTCCTTGAGTGGGAGTCCCCAGCAAAATGATAGATACATTTCACTATTGTTTCACCCACTATAGTTTCGCACAATGGGAGTAAGGATAAGGATGACAGTGTTGAGGTGTCACTGCCCCCTACCCGCCTGTACAGTATAGACAGCTATGTCATTTTGTACTCATCCTCTCAGATGGGGTTCCTTGCAGTGTTGGGACTCGTTACTCAAAAAATATTTTTAAAAATGTAATATATTCACTTTACGTGTTTCAAAAGTAATACTATACAAAAGTCACAGCAAAGGGATGAAATATTATAGTGATACCATTAGAGTTTAAAAAATACCACAAAGTCCGATAAGGTCACTATAAACTCACTAGTGAACACCACACACACACTAGAAGTCCCTAAAGGTTTATTAAAGTGATGGCTGCTGGGTTATGAGTCAGATATGGACAGGTTGGATGGATTTGGGAAAGAGAGATGAATGCCTTGATGACTGAGCAAATGGGAACATGGATACAAACAAGTGAGGCAATTCAACTTGAACCCAAACACACTATTAAAGTGCATAGAGTAGGTAACCTGCTGTGGGGCTAAGCCAGTGGTTCCCAAACTGGGGTCTGGGGACCAGCAGGGGTCCTTGAGCAGGTTCCATGGGGTCGCCACCAAAATGAGGAATAGTTTTACTAATCCACTACTTATCCACTATTGTACTAAATCATGTGGAACAGCAAAAAGCTTCTCAGATGGAGTTCACGCTCTTACCAAAATAGTGGTCTGTGACCTAATGCACATGCATTTGGGGAACCTACTGACAAAAGCTGCAACTGCAACCTTTTTTATGAGCTTAATTTGCTCCTTGCAGCACTTTGTGAACTAATGTAGCCTCGATGTAAATGGACAATTCCTTTTCCATGCCATCTTAATGTGAAGCTTAGTGGACATATAGGAGGACTTAAGGGTTATAACAGCCCTGGTCAAATACTTTCAATGCTGCCTTTTCCTTCCGCTAAGGGAATCTGATCAAATGCCTCTACCTATTCATTTACACCAATCATTAACCATAACCCTAACCTACAACCCAATTTATGATCAGTGATTGGATCAGAACATTTGGGAGGAAGGACACATTTCAGCAGAATTGAAATGGGGCCCTAAAAGCATAATAGTTTGCAATTTTTTTGGGGTTATTAATGGCACATGAAGCATATGATTTTGGGACAGGTTTGCTGAACTTGTATGCCTTTCTTGAACATGCTTGCTGTGACCTCGTGGCGCAACGGTAGCGCGTCTGACTCCAGATCAGAAGGTTGCGTGTTCAAATCACGTCGAGGTCAGTGTTTATATTATGCACAGAACTGTTCACTGGGTTATGAATCAAGATATAAATGAGTACAGGAGTTATGTCAAATGGTAATCCAGGGATTTGCCCTCAAATTCCAAGTCACAGATCCACATTAGGCCAGAGACCCCCGTTTGATAATGCTGTTTCCCAGGAACCCCAATGTGTGAAGATTATTTGTCGTCGGTTTAGCAGTGTCCATGCTGTATAAGGGAAAATAACATCGTTGAGAGTGAAACTATGATTGGAATAGTCTATACATTCTCTAACTGGGATCATTTCTAGTGAATTGAAGGCCTTGAGGAGAAGAGTACTGCTGGTTTTCTATTCTGGCAGGTAGTTTCCATTCTAGCTGTCTAGTCAGGGATTGGTTTAGTCCAGGTGAATGCAATTAACTACCTGGTAGGACGGAAAACCAGCAGTACTCCGGCCCCCGAGGAGCAGATTTGAGGACCACTGCCCTAGAGGTCAACACAAGTACAACAGGTCAACAGAATAAAAGGTAGAGTGTGGAGAGATTTGACTTCATGGGGCGTTATTTTACCTCAGCACTCCTGATACCTACCTCCAGGCTCCACGTCGGTCCTAAAATGATTTTCCTCAACCCAACATCCCCAATGTTTGGAACATGGATACACGTGAAAATGTTTACGTAAAACCCCTCAGTGTTTTTATTTATTTATTTGACAAGCAGCATGATCATGTTTGTCACCTCAATTTTTTTTCTTTACATTTGAAAGTAGATACAATAGTCAGTATACCAGTTTTATTACAATATTTTTTTCCTAACTTCGGTACATTTAAAAAAAGAAAGAAAAAAAATACACACACAACTGCAAACGTGAGAAAAGAAAGCATGGTTTTTTTATCTGTCTAGCCACCAACATTTCATCGATGTCACAGCTCACTCTTTTCCCATTTTTTTGTTGTTTTTTTTGTTTGTTTTGCTCTCGGTTAAGTCAACTAATGTGTATCAGCTCTTTCCGCTTGAGTAGCTATAGGCATTTTCTTTATTTCATTGACGCACGGGTGCGTGGCACTGGTGATGTTGTAAACAGCATAAAATCAGATGGTGGGTGGGGTTGGGTGGGCTTGGAGGGAGAGTCCTATGGGTGGTGTTGTCATTTGGCTGTCTAACGTGACTCGGTGACCACACTTTATTTTTCCAAGATGGAGGCACCAGTCCTGCTTCGGTCCCCGGGCGGGATCACGTCAGACAGTAACAGTCCAAAAACTAAATGGATGAATGAGTCTGTTTTTCTTTTTGTATGTTTTAAACCTGCGTCTGCCAGTCAGTCAGATGGGCCGGTGGTTATGTGGGCGCTTCCCGGCTCGACTCTTGTGTTTATGCCACGTAGCTGTACTCATCCGCTGAGCTCTGGCTTCGCTCGATGTACTGCTTGTCGATGAGCACCTCGATGCACTTCTTGATCATGCTGATACTGGGGTTGAACCTGGCTTTGGACTGGTTGATGACCTGAAGGATCAAGGAACAGAAAAGTTACTCTGATACTACACACACAGGTGAAATGACTCTACCACACAGACCTGATCCATTACTTTTATGTAATCCATATTTCTGTAGACCAACAACAGCAAGATCAGTGATGTAGTGATAAATTAAAACGTGGGTAAACTAAGATCTCCAGTTGGTGATCATCAATTATATTTCCAGAAATATTTTAAAATAATACATAAAAAAGAAATACTATTTTTTGCATTTATTATTATTTTTTAATAAATTGTATTAATAAAATAAATGATTTAATAATTATTATTTTTGAAATTAATTTATACTTTTTTTACCTGTTTTTTTTTTTATAACTTACATCAGTTTGATAGTACTTTCGGTATGATTTAGTACACACGTAAACTGAACAACAGCCTCATCAACACTCAATTCCCCCACAACCTCAGGTTATGGAAGAGATACATGAACACATCAGAGCTTCCCCCAGGCAACCGCCTCAGTTATTTACCCCATCGGTCATGGGGAGAGGAGCCCCAAGCCATGGGACTGGATGTTAATTGCACATCAGGAATGCAGGGAGGAGGGGCAAGGTATGCAGCAGGAGAGAGGTGGGAAGGGGGGCCAGTAAAACAGACACACAAGCATGTATCGCGGGTCCCAGCGTTACAAATAACATGTAATGGCCTCAATACAACAGGGAGGAGAAAGAGTACCACCAGATCTGAAGTTCTTGATTTGAAGATTTTGGTGTTCGGTATGATTTACGCTGAAGGACATCTTGCCCCTACTAACTACTATCATGTTATTCTTCATAGCAGCCAATATCAAGGGTCTATAACCAGAGGAAATGTTGTCATATGTTTATCAGGACACTACAATATTTTTTCCATACTTTCGCAAAACTTTTATGCAATTTCCAAACTTATCCAAGACCTGGAAGTTACCAAATTATTTCCCAGATTTCCCAGGCCTGTGTCTGGACCCTGAGAGTAGGGCAGTGGCAGAGAGAGGACGTGGTAAATTAAGTGTGTGTGTATCAAGACGTGCTTCTAGCATATCTGAGCGTGTGTGTGTGTGTATATAAGTGTGTTTGTGTTGGAGCTGACAACTGAGAACAAGATGCTTCTTCCAGGGGAGGCATGCTCCAACATGGTCCCAGGGAGGGAGACAGGGATTGGGGTGTGTGTGTGTGTCATTCCTGACCCCCACTGTCATAGCAGCCTTACCTCACTGGGGAATTCACTACCAACACACACTTGACAACCGCCTTTATATAGATATATACATATACACGCTTCATTTACTGTGTCCTTCCTCTGGCTCCATACCTCTTATGAAGGTACTCGTGTTATACTGAGGCCCACGACATGTTTTACTGCCCTACCTTCATCTACACACCTTGCCCCACCTCCTTGTATTCCTGAATTTCCAAGAAAAACCTCCAACAGCGACTTCAGCTGGGATTTCACTTCCTTGGGTTTGTTTGGGTGATTTATTCACAAACCAATCAAATCAAATCATAAAGAAATCAAGTTGTCATCCCCAACTGCAAGCCGCTAAAAGGTCCTGAAATGAGGCGTGACCCGAATCAGACGGCTTCCACCCACCTCCTGGATGAGGGCGTTGTGTCGGAGCACCTTGCGGGCCTTCATGATTCTCACTATAGCAGCTTGTAAATACATTTTACGGTCCTCGTCTACGGCACTCCGCGTCTGCTCCATCTCCTAAACGTCAGACAGAGACATACAAACATGGCTTAAGATATCAACATAGACAATACCGTTCCTTTGCAGAGTCACAGCAAAGTTCGTGAAAGGATCGAGGATGGAGGACGAGAGTTTGCCTAACCTGTGGTGTGTCTTTCTGCATCGACGTCGTGATCTTGAACTTTGTCCTTTTACTAGTGAAACTCATATTTAGTGAAAACGTGGACTCCACTTCAATTTCCTCCTGTGTGCAAAGGGAAAGATGTCCTTTGTGAGACGACACAATCATACAATCACAGAGGTCTACTATCATGGCGAGTGTCATGCTTTGCAATAAAACATTTTTAAAAAACACGGTTTCAAGAGAGCTGCCAGGCTCAGTTCTGGGTTGTACTTCATATTCAACCTGGTGCACTACGAAGCTCTGACCTTTGACCCAACCCCCCAAATCCCGACCCTGACCTTTTCTGAGTCGTGGTTGAGCATCTTGACATCCAGCAGGGACTTGATGGTCTTCTGCAGCTCCTTCTCGTTCATCTGGGTGCTGTCCTGCAGCTCCTTATAGGCCACCGTCTGGCTGTTGTTGAAGGCCAGCAGCACAGCCATCTGGTAGGTGGTCACCATGGCAACGTAGGGCTTGGACAGGTAGTTCATCTTCACCTCACCTGGTTGTGGGGGGACGGGGACACAGATGCATGGTGATACCAATGTGAGCAGTGTTTCATTTTCACGCCCTTGGGTACCACGAGTCAGTCAGGGGTGAGACACTCCTCTATAGCAGGGCGCTATCAAAGTGCATCACAGTTTAGAGCACTTGAAAAAGTCACTTCCTACAAATCATGTCTATTAGAAATTCATACATATCAAATGGTAGGACCTTTTGGTCACATCTCACAACCTTGTCTGACATGATGAAGGCTGGTATTTGCACTTTCACAGTGTGTTTTGAAATTGTTTTTATCTCGCTTGCAAAACCGCGACTGTGCTGTGAGAATCTGTACTCATCATCATTTACATCAAGACTGTGGGAAGTAGATAAGAGAGGGGGGTGACGTCACCGTTTCTGTAACTGTTCACTTTTTTCCTATTCAGTCATTTTATCAGTCTTCATCAAATTCTCATCCAGTGCCTCACCAGCCCACTCTATGCAGGACCTCTATACACAAAGCTGAGTAACTCTGATCATCCAGATACTGGCTCTATAACAAGCAACTTTACACATTTGCCAATAACTCCTCAACTGTGTAGCCTAGAATCCTTTTTTCCTCAGATTCCTTCACTCAACATGAATTCCCCTGCACATACTGGCTTAATGTTTGCCTTGATATTTTCCACCATTTTGAATTTTACACAAAAAAACTTTTTTTCCCCATTTCTCCTACAAAGTTGGTCAAATCTTTGCACACAGCATATTTTGACCTCCTAGATTATGGCTATTGCACTAACACACTTCCAGTTCCAAAGTGTTTGACTGTGAAAAACCAAGTTGACTATGAAGACGTGCAGGAAGTGATTTTTATACACTTTATACACTTAAAGCAACCATAAATGTTTGCCCCAAAGTGTGTCAGACCACGTATGCGCTGCATAGTGCCACCATTTTTATTACTCCAGCAAAATCGTCTCAATCTGCATCAAATTTTACACACAGCATATTTCCACTGCCTACATCCTGGTTATTGTCATATCATTTTGATACACATAACCATTTGGCCAAGACACACAAATTAAACTGACATTTAATGCTAGAGAAATCAAACTATACATACATATTTGTGAATGGGTACCAAAGTGTGTCAGATCACATTTGGTCCTGCTCTATAATGTTGCGATGAGGACAAATGACAAATGACAAATGATCTCAGGCGTCTGTATGTGTTTGGCCCATGGGCTTTGTCCTCGCTCATGGCCGTGTGTAGCAATATTTTCATTTGTATTTATGATTCAAATTACAACCCTGAAGGTTTTCAGATGATTTTTTTTTTTTTACATACTGTATATAGAAAGCAGTTGTCATGGTGCATAGAGACGTTTACACAATCAATGTTTAATTGAAATCAGTCTTCTTGTAACTTTATAGACCTTCAGTTTAATGTGTCCTGCAACGTGTGGCATTAAACTGAACCACAGTCCCGGGAAGAGAAAAGCCCCATCTGTAGGCTGAGCTGCAGAAAGTAATACACCTTCTACGTCTTCCCCCTGGAAATCGTATTTGTTCGGATTAGCCTAGATCCTTTAATTGCTGTGTTTGTGGGGATTGGGCCCAGGCTATGCTATGAACACGGAGAATGTTGTTAGCACAGTCTTAGCATTCTGATTTCATGGATTAGCAAATGCTGCCAGCAGCTGTGTTGTACGCAGTCTCCGTCTTTGTCTCAGATGCAATTTTCTGGTCTCTTGAAGTCCAACATTACAATAGTACCAATTTATTCAGGATCAAACTTCCTGTGGTGCAATTCAGATTTTCAGACTGATTCCCAGAATGGATAGCTCCACTATTCATCCATATTGACCTGTCACAGATATATTTCTGTCTTCATATTCCATTGATAATGCACACAAGATTTCTGCACTATATATCACTTATTGTATATATATTATTATATATATTATTGTATGTATATTTAGACATAAATATATACATTTAAACAAAGTGACAAAGTAGGAAATTATCTTTTGTCCACCTGGCAAAATGCTAAAATTAATCAATCCATCAGCAGACTAAAATTTTGGAATATGGCTGGAAATGGTGGTTGGTGACTTGCCAATTTTAGCAGCATTTGTCTGATTGGTGGTGTTATTTTCATATCTTGATAAATGTAATAGGTTATAGAGGGCTGTAAAGATGATTAATGTCAAACAGATGAACACTAAATGTTAGCGGTCAAACATTTGAGAACTAAACGTGAGGCATGGATTCCATGAGACCTCTACTTTTCACAGATCCCTCACAGAAAACCTTCTTCAGCAGATTTATCAGATATTATTTTCCTCCTGAATCATCAACATCATTATCAGACTCAAACTCCTTTATCAGCAAGACCCTGCAGTGAGTCTGCCATACAATATCAACTACACAGCAAAAAAAACGGATTCAATTTTTAGTAACCAAATAAAAGCTTTAAAAGTGACTCAGCAACATAACCTTGTGAATTTTGAGGACTTCAATACCCAGAAATCATCATCAGTAACCTGTGCACAGCATGCTCATGTTTACCAACCCACTCGCTGTTGTTTAAGACACAGTTTGTATTTCACTCAAGGTTCGATTCATCAGTTCCTGTGTGGTGAGAAGATTTCCTGCCAGTGACCATACCAGACACCAGAACTTCTAGTGGGGACTGGAAGCTCTTCTCTGTTGCAGCCCCATTTCATGATTTAAACTGATGAGACGGGCATATTTTCTCATAAAAATCTTGCCTAGTGCAGCTTTAAAAGTGTGTGTGTGTGTGTGTGTGTGTGTGTGTGTGTGTGTATTACCTGTGCAGAGATAGTGCAGCCAGGTCAACTTCCTCCCGCTGAAGTGCTGATTATAGAACAACTCAAACTGTAAGGAAGCCAAAAAGCAGAAATTACTCCACAACGCCCGCCTTCTCGTCTTACCATCAACTGCAATTGACACCTCATCTGTCTCGCAGAGGAGCCAACTCACCATCTGTACACTCTTCTCTAGTTCTTGGGGGATGGCGAAGGTGGAGGAAGGGACGTGTGTGAGAGGCCAGGCTCCAGCCTGCAAACATACGACAGACATAACATCACACATTTAGAGTGAAAAGGTGGGAAACAACAAGGTTATACTTTCAATGAGACTTATTTGATCACACCAGGACACAAAAGGTGTTTCATCCTCACCTGTAATACGTAGATCTGGAAGCTGATGCCCAGGTCCACTACCGTCTCCTGGGTCTTAATGAAATTGTTGAACTTGTTGTTGAGGTCGGCGCTCACGCTCATGTCTGTGTACATTCTGTGGAGTTTGCTCGTGAACTCGTAGCCGCAAGCTTGCTGTGGGATTAAGAAAGAGGAGGAAGGAGGGAGTGGGAAGAGGGTGACAGAGAGGACAAGGTGAGACCAAGGTGTCCTTTGTGGTCACTTGCAAATATCACGCATGATGACAGACAACCACATCACATGCTTTGCGGGCCGGTTCAAGAGATTCAGATATTGAGTGACTTTCAGTTGAGGCAATGTGAAACACAAGGTGAGTCATATTTCATTTACTTCAGCTGTATTTACCTTTAGTTTGTTGATCATGGCTTCTTCTGAGTCCATTGACAATGATAGGCCATGTATTAACCGTTTTGCAAGCATTCTGGCGTAAAACTGCAATCCAAAAAAAACATGACTTCAAACACACAATGAAAATACACTCAGATATATATACAGACAGAGGAGAGATAAATGCACTTTGGTGATGGATGGAAAAAGTTATTATTTTGAGTAATATTGGGTATTTTGAGACTAATGAAAGTACTAAAAATATTTCCAGAACTATCTTAAGCCCAGAAACTGCCAAACTGTCAAAGTTTGTACAGCAAAATGTTGTGAGAAAGAGAACAGAGAGAAGGGAAGGTTTCTAAATTGGTGTGAGATGGTGTGAGGCTGTCTTGTAATGTCAGACTAGCCTGTCATGCAGTCTAGGTCACCTTCTGAAAGACATCCTTGTCGTCTATGTACTTGAACACTGTGATGAAGCTGGTCAGCTTGTCCTCCACCTCATTCTCCGTCATTCCCTTTGCAGACTTCTTCAGCAGATTGTCACAGTACTTGGCTAGCTGTACAGATAGACACCGAGGGGGAGAAGACCAGGTCAAGGCCCTGTGTGGGTGTATGTGTGTGTGTGTATGTGTGTGTGTGAGAGTGTGTATATATATACACTCACCAATTCAGGGGCTTTGCAGATGGACTTGGGCTCCCTGTAGTTCACCACAGACGTCAAAGCCTGAAAGAGAGAGAAAATCAAACAAACTGCAGGACAGATTCGGCCATTGCAGCCATCCACTTTCAAACATGTTACCTTATTTTTAACGGCCTTCTAATAAGTTGACACATAATCATCTAAGAAAAAGGGAACTTGTCAACAGCCCCCCTCACTTTCGCCATCTAGTGGCTGCATCTTGTTCTGCGCAACTCCTGTGCTGTTCCACTAAGCCCTGTCGGGGGTTAATACCTTATCAAGTGCACTCATGAAATGCTGATCTCCATTCAGGACTGTGTTAATGAGCTGAACGAATTTACTGTGAACTTCCAGTACCGACTCGACAAACTGGGTTGGCATCTGGAGAAGCCAAAGGAGAAAGACAAAGATTTATTAGTACAGAGGATGATTATTCAGCCCTCTCGGGTATAAAGAAAAATGACAGTGGCAATGCTGGTTCACTGAAAATACTTGATATCATGAATTGGATTTAGAGGGGCAACTTGAAAATCCACTTGTAGAGGCACGCACGCACGCACACACACACACACACACACACACACACTATACATACAGAGGCACTGACGTTTTCCTGAGAGAGGTTACTGGTGGCTCGGAGGCCCTCGTTGTGGATATGGACCTGCAGCTCCTGGATCATATGAGGTAAACCGCTGGACACGGCCCGCAGCAGGGTGTACATGTTGGCCATGTCTGGACAAACAGTGAGAACAGACACACAGTTAGATCCCAATCCCACAAAGGCCTGTGTGTGTTTAACTCATTTGCAGCACAGGAAATGGATCCTCCATGTCTGAGAAGTGTCTTTTGGACAGCTTCAGCTGCAGAAAGGACAAATGTAATCGTCCTCTCGTCCCTCTCTACGCTAGAGCAGGAAGTCTGCAGCTTGTGTGGTATTTTATTGGATTTTAGACCATGTACAGTGAAGCTGTAACAGGGTACAGAGTGAGCAGAGTAACAACACGCACCTCCCAATCTTACCCAGGTGCTGGACAGAATACAACACCTATACATGTGATGTTTCAAGCTCCATGCTCTTCATCAGACCAAGACTGACCACCATTTGAGACGGGTAAGACGTGGTTACTGAGGAAGCCTAAAGGTCTAGTTTTGAAACGTGGCTGGGGGTGTAGGAGGTGGGTGGGATTTTTGGGCCAGACAACAACGTGGACAGGAGTGGACCAACCTTCTCTCTTCTCCTGCCGGATGATGCTCTGGCACTCCCCATGGAGGAACTGCAGGTGATCTGCCACCATCCTCTGCTGGCATTCATGGATGACTTTGGCATAGGAGCTGGGGTGTAGGTACTTCCGACATCGCACCTCCTCATCTTTCAACCGCCCGAGGACCTGGAGGAACGAGGAAGAGAGAGGGGTGGGAGAGACACATTAGTTGGTTTGGCTTACATGCAAGTCCCTCTTATATGCAAGTCCCCAACAAATCATAGGAAAAAAAACAAAAATCTGCCAAAAATAGACTGAACATTGAACATGGCTAATAAAAGTCCTAAAACTTTAAAAGAGCAATATCAAAAAAGGAGAATAGGAAATTGAATGTTAAGGGACATGATATCCAGCTGTGTAAGTTTAGCAAGTGCAAAGAAAACAAAGCATGAGGATCAAACTTTCTCTGACCAACTGTAAATTAAAGTAATGTAATATAAGAAAAATAAAAGATATCACATATAATCTCTACAAAGGTTTCAGTTCGGCATCGTAATGGCAGATAGAGAAGGAAGACAAGTCCCAACACACAGCCATGCAAAGCTTGGCTGATGTTCTTCACAGGCCAGAGGGATAGATCTGATTATTGGCACTGATTTGCAGCACATGGAGTGAGGGAGGGAGGGAGAGAGGGAGGGAGAGAGTTTCTTTTCCCCTTTTCATAGGGGAAAGGCTGGTGGTGCCGGCCAGGTTAGGCTACCTTAGGCAGATTACGTAGGCTCACTATGTCCTCCTCTCTCTTAAACCCCTTCAGTCCTCTTCTACCTGTTACTCTGTTTTCAGGTGCTTCTGTTCTGATCAGATTCTGTAAACTTGATTGATAATTGATTGTGTCATAAATCTGACTGTCTATCACCTTGACCTAGTTAGGCCTGTAAAGTGTTTGTGTGGCTTGTTTGTTATAAAAGGGCCTTATAAACAAACTTGACTTAATGGTAAAGGATAATACTCTGATTAAAACTCTTATGTCACCAGATTGACACGATCTGGCAGTTGACACACACAGCTACAGCTACATCTACACACACACACACACACACACACACACAGACAGACAGACACAGACACACACACAGACAGACAGACAGACACAGACATGTATACACACACACACACACACAGACATGTATACACACACACAGACATGTATACACACACATGCACACAGACATGTATACACACACACAGACATGTATACACACACACGCACACAGACACACCTCCAGCTGGCTGCACTGTGGGTGGCATGAAAAACCCAACAAAACAGTGACTGTGTAAAAAGACGCTGGGCTACGTCGCTGGGTTCTTCAATACAAGTAGAAAACAAATCCACCCCAAAAAAATAAAAGAGGAGTTTTTAGTCTCGTGGCTCACAGGGCAGTCTGAAAGTATCTATCTATCCATCCATCCATCCATCCTACCTTTTCCATATACTGTGAGCAGTTGGATTCTTGCAGTAGATTGGAGGCTTCCTGTTTGTAATACTCCCCCGTTTTTATCAGAAATGGCCCTTCGAAGATTTCCTGATAAAACTGGAATACAGGAAGAGAATGTGGACCACACACAGTTTGTCATGCAGTCATACATAAGCACTGACGTACGCCTGCATCATGCGGACGTACAGAACAGTGCTCAATAATCAGGGATGTGATCGGGACAACAGGGAGAAAAAGGAAACGATGAGCTAAAGCAGGAAAACAGGTATCATTACAAATAAAAGCAGTTGTATGCCCCAAAACATCCTCGCTTAAAAAAATACTGATCAATGAGTATTCTTACATAAATGGTTTTGTATTTACGATTATCATCATTGTGTTCATGACAGCACAGTCCAACAGTAATCCAATGAGGAGGTGCTGCGGTCTCACCTTCAGTGGGAACTTCTTCTTGTACTGTTCAACATGAACAAAGGAGTTGATGACCCCGTGGATTACCTTCTGGTTGGGGTCCTCGCCGCAACGGTCGCTGGAGGACAAAGGGGGCTGGTGTCAGGACCGATTCTACTACAGTATTAGTGAGCACTTAAAATGTCATCAACACGGTAGGAGCACACCGTTATGTAGAGGTGGAGGCTAAGACCTGAAGCCCAATTAGACCACATGTCCAGATTTTTACCAGTGCACAGGATCTGAAGCCAGGCTTTGCGATAACAAAATCACCACAATATATTAAACATAACCAGATCTGTTAATAAGTTAATTGATTACACTAATTCATGCACGTCTATCTGCAACGTACGTCTTCACATAACACACGGATGGTATTAATATGAGCTCCGTATCTCAAAGCATTGAGGGGTTATAGTAGTTTACTCTATAGGGGGTACCTGTGGTTTAAGTATGACGTTTCTATCATGTATGGTTGTTCAGTTATTGTGTTTCACAAGAATGTGTCAACATACAGGCAGACAGTTAGAGTTAGACAGTTAGACACCATGACAACACCATGTCCCGCATACCAGGTACCGTGGTGGTGGGACATGATAAAAGCTGCGAGGCGATAGGTGCAGCAGAAAATAAGTAATTTCTCTTACCTCTACAAAAGCAGACAGCGAGACATATTCATTACACGTATAAAGACTGTGAAAATCACATTTCGACAAATAGCTGCTGGTGGCTCAGCTTGGGTGGAAAAACTAACTTTTTGATTTCGTTCAGCAGCATCCGGATCAGGACGGCCTGGAGGGGTTCGATCATCAGCTTCCTCCACATATCGAGCGCCAACTGCAACGACAAAGACAGCATATCATCACAACACAGGCAGACCCTGGTGTAGGCCACTCTAGTGAAGGACACACATATCAGGTGTTCTGGGGCCGATTTCAATTGCAGATTTTTTAACAGTGTGATCGGCCTATCACTGACCAATATAGCAGCGTGTTTCACAGATTATTTGTATCGCTGCATGACATAGCTGGCCCATCCATGTGTAAATAAATCATAGGTTTTTATCCAAACATAGTAATGTTAGTGTGTGCTTGGTGACTGAGGTGCTTACTCATCTGTGGTCACTGGAAGGTTTCTCACCGTGGCAGCATCGGCTCTGCCTTCTGTCCAATATTTTAAACTGGTTCTAATCTATGATCATAGGCTGTGGCATTCAAAAAAATGTCACAAATGAACTGTCGGTGCCAGATGGACGACATTATTACTTTAGTGATTGAAACGGCCGATAAGCTATTTAGAGTGTTTATTAGACGATTATGATCCGTGGCCGATCGATCGGTGCACCCCTAATTCTAGTTGGTGTAAGGTGACATGTTGACCTGGGTACCGGATCACAGAAGTTGAATTCCTAGTCATCTCTCTAACAGGGTGTGTCTAACTTCTGCAAAGAGGTTCTCTCAAGGAAAAGTGATTGCCAGCCCAGCTATCTTCTAGCAGCATCAGTTAATCAGAGACTGTACCTCTCCAATCTCCATGAGTGGCTCACTCATGTCCACTCCTCCATAGCCGTACTGTAGGTCTGCCTCCGTTAGCTTGTTCTTCTTGATGAACTGAGTGTTGAGATACCTGAACAAAGGGGGGAGATGCGAGTGTTGCCCGACTTAAGTTAAATACAGAAATAATGCTGTTATTACATCAACTGTACCTCAAAGTGCTGAAACAGTAGGTCTCTAGTGTGTTGTCTGAGTGTGTGTGTGTTTTAGAGGTGCACCGATACCAATTTTTCAGAACCGACACCAAGTAGATCGACCGATACCAGTACTAATCCAAGTACTCCTCAATTTACAGTCATTCATGACTCCTTATCAGACTATTATGAAACAATTACAAGAACGAGTGTATCTATTAATTTCATCAAATTTACAAAAAATAATAGTGATAAATCATAATAAAAGATATATTGAAGGACAACAGCTTATTCATAATAGCTTAGCAGATAAATAAGCTTCTTCAGATAAACAGGTAAACAATGTGGCAGGTTCAGCCTGATAAAACAGAATGGCATTTAGCCTGCATAGCCAAGGCTTCTCTTAATCAACAGGTGCTATGCTTAGGAACTTCACAAACAGCAGCATGTTAGCACTTTCATGCCATGAGACATTTTTACTCCCGCTGGAAAAGTTTTCTATTTCACCAAAGTGCATTAAAGTATTGATATCAGGACAGCTTCAATTGCTGATTTAAAAGTACATGGGGGCTGGATGGTGCTAATCCCACTACAGATATCATTGATGCACCTCTGGTGTGTTGCAATGCTTCTCAAAGGAGGACAGCTATCCGATAGATTGACAGACAGTTTGACGGCTGTCACCAGGCTGACTCAATTCATCTTAAAAGACAAGTCGTTTTCACAGCTGTGAAGTGGGACAGTGGCACTCACCCTTATTTCTCACATACGCTAAAGCTTTGACAAGTGTAGAACACCAGCATGACTAAGTGCTAAATGACGGCTAAAATGACCATGAATGACCATGAAAATGAAAGAGATAGTGATGTGAGGTGTTAAGGTTTCAATTTGATTCAGTTGGCAATAAGACAAAACACTTCAGTCCAACCTCCACTGGTGATTCGTCTGTGACAGTGTGCGTACGTATATATATCTAATGAACACACATGGACGGTCAGTGAAGGATAATAAGTGACCCTCTCCCCACTAATATGTCAATATGTCAATATGTCTTCAGCCTCATTCCCTCTCTTGCTCACTCAAAGACACAATAAATCACAAAGGCATATGTATGCACAGGCATAGTCTGGTGGGAAGCACACACAAAAATAGATCTGACACCTCTCCAAGGGGGTATTGATTTAAAATGAATCAGGACACACCAAATAGCTGTTGGCATTTCAAGGTAATATAAGTGTACAATAACAACTTTAAGTTGAATGGTAGTGACAGGAAGCCTATAAGATTCTGTCTAGACAGAGGCCTCAAAACCCTGACAAATCCTCAACTCGCTTACAACTGAAGTTTTACCTGTTATTACCTAAATCTACCAAGTTTAAGAAGTTTGAGAATTTTTACTCTTCTTCTGTTATTCAGTATGATATCACTGTAAAAACAGAGGACCTCAAAGAGAGTAATGTTACCTGTATAAGCAGTCCATGTAGTCAGCTCCCTTGCTGTACTCCTCCCAGTATCTGTGGTACATCACTAAAACCTTTTCCTCTGACTCCAGTACTTTCTGAAATACACACAAATGTGTGACAGCCGTTATAGAAAGCAGTATAATGCAGTAACTATACAACAACAACAAAACCACAATTTGCAAATGTTGTTTGGGAGCTTCTGGAGAGCTGTTGTTAGTGTTTACCTTGTATAATTGCCGGACATGATTCTCAAGAAACACCTTTGTCTCTGTGTACAATCTTTCACCCAGGGGCTCTGGGTATGCAACACACAAGGCATAAATGTCACTGGTGTCAAGAGTTAAGGATAGATAGCAAGAATAAACATGTTTTCATTCTGTTGTATAAGGTAGTTAAACTTTTAATAGTATTATATATTTTTTGTTTCTCAGCTGCTCTACAAAAGTTTGAGGCACAGTTTTATTGTATTGACCAGGTGTTTCACTTCCTATTCATAGATCCTGTACTGAAGATTTTCCCCTTTAAATTTAAATCACAGTCTCAAATAGTGGTCAGCCAAATCAAGCTCTTCCTGCTCACTCCAGAGCTGAGTTTAGGATACGAGAACCGGTCATTCCACGTGGCTCTCTCCACATAGTCGAGCATCACAACTGCCTTGATTGTCGTCAGTAGCTTGTTCCATGTCTCGTCAAAATCCACCACCCGCGGCTTCAAGGACATTGTATGGTTTCTCTTTTATCCTGATACAACAAGAAATAAATGAATGCATGAATTAATGACTGGACAGAAATGCATGGCTGGGCAAAAATCACAAACTTAAATTATCTAATTAAATGATTTTAGTCTTGTCTGACATAATGTACCAATCCACCTGCCCATCTTGCCGTTAATGCAATTTAAATCAAACACTCAATGTAGCATAATTAAAAAGGATTTCAACAGATTATTGGTCGAGGCCTGAGTAGCAATAGCAAAACTTGCAAATTGAAGAAAAACATAAGTAAATAATAAGTTTATATCAAGACAGTAGAATAAAAATATTAAATTGAATGAAAACCAAAAACATTTTTGTGTCCTACGCTACATACAGTTTGCTTTGTTTTAGATCATTTATATGAAGCCCTAAATGCTGTTTGGTATAGTCAATCACGACCTCAACATTTGCCATTAGAAAGATATGGAATAAGATCAAAAACAGTAACCAAGAGGACATTACATAGTAGTTGTTAGAATAAAGGGCATACCATTTCTTCATCAAGATGCAAACCAAGTCAGAAATTAGGCTTATGATAAATAGTCAAATAAGGTAGGTTACAAACAAGAGATAAACAATATGGTCAAGTTTATGGGCTGTCACTATAAACGCTCATCAATAAGGTACACAGCAAACGGGGTACCCACAACACATCAATAATATTGTAACAGAGCGATTTGCGTTTCAGGACTGTTGAATATACTAGTATAAGTTCCATACGACTTAGGTTTATTTGTGACACAAGAATTAAGTGGTTACCTGCAAGTAGAAGAAACTAGGCCCGGTGTTGCTTCTCGTCATTCAAACCAGTTGATTTAACGTTAACGTCAGAGAAAACATTGCAACATCATGCACATTTTCCTTGCTAGTTACTTCACCTCCGCCGAGATCGGTATTATACAATAAGGTGCTAACGTTACTGAGTAAACGGTCTACTTAGAAAGCTATAATCTACAGTTATGAAAATGTAAGTTACTAGCTAGCGAAATGCCAACCCTAAAATTGGAAGGGTAGCTAACAAGCTAACTAGCATCCACCTAGCATGCTACTTCTTCCTGCTAAAGTCCCTACAGTTTTGCCTGCAGAGGCAGCAGCCAGAAGCTAGTTAGCTATCAGGGAGCTAGCCTAGCTATCGTTAGCAAATTGGCTTCTTCGTTGCAATTTCCCTGCATTTGCACTGACAGCACGGCAAACTGTGTTATTATTGTGAACAAAAACAAGTTACTGAGGTCAAGCGTGGAGTTCTGAATGGTACGTACCTCTGTGCAGTATTTTCTTGTTATAAAACTCAAGTTTCTCCGCTGTCACAGGCTTGATCTGTCTCACTTACAGGTCTTCCATTACGCTACCTCTTGGAATATACCATCGTATCAGCTGGAGGGATATTTTGAACTAGGCTATATTCACCGTTTAGACTTTTTATCTCATAAAGCTTGTTTGAGGAATATCTGAGACTTTAACGATTTATATACCATTTAAACGTGTTCACATAATTCGAGAAAAAAACATTCGAATTAAATTCATGACATAATATAACATAGACAACATTCCAGTTATTAAATGGTATCAGCTAAAACTACGGAAGCCTCTTAGGGATTAATTGAACATACTATGGTTGTGTGTGTACTTTTCTCGCGTGTAGTCATCACCGGTCAATACACGCTAACGCTGAGAACGTAGTCTAGATCTCATACTGGTTTGGTTTCAGTTCAGCAGTATGGATAATCAACTAACTGTACCTGACAAAATATGGAAAGCAATTTGGTCAAACACGTTTAGTCTGCCGTGCGTGTTATCACGTTACATTTCTACGTGTGTCCATTACAAAATACCGCAGCAAATCAGGCTGCATATACTTATTACTTGTACTATGTGCTATATATTTGCGAAAATTATTAGGTATTACATTGCACTTAGCTCTAATGCGTGCCGTTTTCAAGGATGGCGAGAAGGTCACACCAAACTCTATTTAAATCGCAAAGGTATTCCTTGCGTATTGGTAAAGAAACACACTTGGCAGAACATGACTTAAAACCTTATCCGACCTGCCTTGATAGCATCGACTCTTCAGCTCGACATACAGTCATTTCACAAAGCCGCTTTTCTTTCAGTTAATTGTCAATTGTGATGCTTGGCGTGTTACCTATATGCCGAATTATGCAGAAGACTCTATTGATTCGTGAATCAACTTTAGGTTGTATCAGGTATTCATGTTTGCCGATAAGCAAGGCAACATTAAAATGCCAGATTTTTGAGTGGAGTTTGGCGTGGGGACCTCTCATACAAAGAGCGTGCGCTCTGCAACTGAACATTCTCAGACAGTTAACTCTTTGGCCAATCAGAACCGGCTTAGAGATTCGACACACGTTCTTAGTGGTTGTGATTTTCAAATAAACACAAACACTCACAGCAATCTATCAATCACTCAATTTCTGTTAACTTTTACTTTCGAAGTTATTTTTTTTTTAGCTGTATCTAGTTAAAGCTCTTCGCTCAACAGGAGCAACATAACGTGACTTGAGTGCATCGCTGGATCCCAGCCTGAAACTACTACCGACGCGTCAGTTGCTAACATTGGCCGACAGGTTAGCGACAGGGGCTTAAATCCGGAGGTATGGCAAAGTCCCTTTGATGAAAACTTGGCAACCTGCTTATTTGACCTAAATTTATGGATACAAAGTGGGGCAATGACTTATGATTGACAAGTTATTATTTAGTCATTGTGATAAAGTACTAGATTGGACCCCAAAATATTATAGAGGGAATATTAACGTTAGTCCCTAATGCTGCCTTGGTGTGTTTTTTATACATGGCTTCCAAATAGATTCCTGGCTGTTTTTTCTTCATCTTTGCTCCCCGTTATAATGATCAAAACTACAAGCTCAAATCTTGACTCAGGCTAAGGTACATTGCCATACCCAACTGATGCCATTGATTATTTAACATTAGCTGATGTTAGCTGTCTAGCTAGCCAATGAGCAACAGCCTTCTGCTATTCTAATATCCAGTGAGTTTCATTACACAGAATATTGCACCTGCCCCGGAAAGGCAGCCATTCACAACTCGTGTTTGTTGCCCACACTCCTTTCAAGCAGCTAAATGACATGCTTGTAAAGTTGACCTACCCCAACCATCCACAGCACAAAATTATACAATTTGTGTCAAACTAACAAATGGCACACATAGCGGGCAGCACCAGTGGTTGACTGCAAACTGACACCCCTCCCTCTTTATTTTCCTCAACAGGACAAGCCATGGAAAGTATTAAGGAGGAGCTGAGAAGTGCTTCAGAGATACAGATACCGGTTGTATTGTCAGTTTTGAGTGATTATTATTGCACCAGTGACACCGTAAATCCTCTTTTAGATACTGACAAGGGGAAGAGAAGCATCTCCCTGTTGTAATACATTCAGAAAGACAGAACTTCCCCCGCGGGGGCCATATAAGTAAGCAGGCATCACCTGGTATATGCTGACTGATGCCACACCTGCACTGTTTACCTCTCCCCTGTTTTTAGATATTTTTTTTAATCTGTGTTCACTCAGGAGAAATCAGAGTGAGATGCGACCACCATCTAACCTGGCTCCTGTCAAAGTGGACAAAGGGAGGGCAGAGGAGACGGATCAGCCAACGGAGACAAGTGACATCCTTCCACTGGGGCCTTTGGCTGCTACACCTGTTTACCAGAACAGCCATGGCCAATACAGTAAGGCTGGTGTTACTAGTGTTACTACTACTATTACTACTACTATTATTACTTCTACTACTTCTACTACCTCTAATACTAATACTACCACTACTACTACCGCTATTACCACTACTACTGCTGCTACTACTACTACTGTTATTACTACTGCCATTACTACTACTACTACAACTACTAATAATAATAATAATAATAATGATAAAGTATTTGTTCTACATATAATTATTTTCCGTCTCAAAGCCAAACACTTAGGCTTGTGCATCTCAGAAAGTAACATGTTATGCACTGATGCTCTTATTTTAAGCAGAACACAACATGACAAATAAAGCAGAGTAGAAACATTGTCGTCATGGTCACATGCTTTAATAATTAAACAGTCCTGACGTGTTATTTATGTGGCCTTTTTCCCGCTCCCAGTTGCGTTCAGTTCAGGAGGTCCCATCCAGATCGTGCCTGAGGGGATGCAGAACCTGCCACGTCTGGCCATGTCCCACACACCGACACCACAGCTTCCACCAAGAACCCCATCGAATTTCCATCGAACCCTTCGATACCCCAGTCCAATGCTAGATGGCCCTCAGCAGTATTATATGCCGATGAATGGCATGACACTGCCAGGTAATACCACGCTTCCCAATTGATTTGAGTTCAGTATATGTCACAATGCAAACAGTGACAGTTGGTGATGCATTGATACAGATACCCCTGGATATCTCATAGCCCTTAATGTCACCACAAAACATGGAGGATGCCGTTTCATCAGATTAACACAAGGTTTTTATGATGTAAAGTTTTTTGTTTTTTTCTAACCTTTATTAAACCAGGTTAGTCCTATTGAGATTAAGATTTTTTTTCACGGGAGACCTGGCCAAGAAAGCAGCATCAAGACAAACACAAAAGTTGCAGACGAACAACAACACTGTATAAAGTTAGAATACAGTCAAAATCTGTATCAGCAAGTATTGATTAACTTACACTTACAACTTACAACTACTTACACTTGGTCATCAAAAATGGCACTGTGCACCTCCAGCCTCAGTGAAAAATGGTCACATCAGTTCCAGACTGGGGAGAGCATTTCTCGATATGGGAGGAAACAATAACTTGGTGTAGATGAGTCACTTTGGACTCACAGCCTCCTTAATTGGTTGATGATGGAAAATGGAGATGGGAAAATCCCTATGATATCATGATATTGCCTCAACAGACCTCAGGTCCTCTACTTACCTCTACCCTATAATGCCAGCAGAGGGAGCCAGCTCCCTAAATACTGAGTATAGAATTGACTAGTCGTCATTGGGCTACGTTGACATGGACAGAGTAACCCAGTTATTGGCTATACTCCAGTTAAGATCTTATTTTAGTTCAACTGTTTACATGCACCTTTCATACCCTGAGTGTCCCTGTTTCCATGAATAAACCAGTTGACACAATAGTCCTGTCCACCTGTAGTGTCCTGCTAGATTGGTCCGCCAGCAATAAAGTAAGAAAAAGATTATCAGCTACCCTCTTTGACTGAGCAGAGGGCTAAGAAACGATCCCAATAGTAATAGTAAGTACTGCTTTTGTTTGTTTGTATAGTTTTTATTGAAGCATATTGAAGCATTTCAAACGGTTTACAATACAATACTTTGTTGATGTACTTCTTTTTTCCACAATAGATAGTACAGAGTAACACATTACATGAAAAAGCAAAAAAGACAAATGTATCAGATATGAAAAATACGATTAAGAAGAACAAAACAACTAATGGCTAGGGGCTTGACCCTGAACAAAGAACTGTTGAGGGAGAGTCTGCTAAGGTTGTCAGAGGTGTTGAAAATAATTGTTTGGCAGTCTGGCTCTATTGGGGTACCCGAAATTTCAGGTCAGCACCCCAGGGCAAAGCACGTAACTGTGAGTAAGGGTGGCCTCGTCTGCCAGGCATGCCTCACAGATCGGGAAAGTGTTGGGTAAATCTGGTGCAATGCCTGTGTACAATGATAAATTGCATTAGGCAGTGCCTAGCGCTAATGGACCACCAGTGAATCTGTCTCCCAAGCTGTCTTAATTGTATGGGAGGAGAACGTGCTACCATCTTGGAACGTGTACAATACAGATGTGAGGTGGGTGGTGTAGGGGGACTGCTTCATAGCCACCTCGAGGGAGGAATTTTCTATGATGTCATGGGTGGGGCTCCATTTACGCACATGGTCCCTTATCTGGAGATATCTGTGAAAAGTGTGTTCTTGGTAGTTGGAATTTAACCACTAGTTCTCCAAATGGTGCCAGGACACCATTTACACATAGATCATGTATTGTATGTATGTAATCATGTATGTATAGATTGGCAATAAAAGGGACAAAGGATTTTTGCTTTTGTTGTAAGCACTGTTGATATCAAAATGTACACATAACGCTGTGTGAGTCTGAGCTTGCACAGACGGCATGAACAAAAAGTTAAAACAGAGATGTTTCCATGCCATAGTATCAGGGTAACCCAGGCATCTTAACCAGGTTTCCCATAATTGGAGTATGAGCATAACTGGGTTATTCTAACTGATGTTATGATCGTTACAAACCAGAATGAAATGATGAATGAAATTCTCAGTGCCAGTGCCACTACTGTTTTCTACAGTGTCCCTGGCACATATACTGTAGTATTACACTCCCTGTTTTTGGAATGACTTTGATCCACACATCCCACTTTGTGTTATAGAAATGAGATATGATGGCAGATTTTCTTCCTGGGTTACACAAGGAAGGTTTTGATTGTTAAAGAGGGTTTGTGAGTTTTCATGAATCTCTTCCAGAACACACGTGAGGCTGTAAAACACAAACCTGTCTTGCTCTGACATGAATTGTGGTCACTCATTTTGTGTATAGCACTTAAACTGACTGTCCATCTTCAACTAGCCATGTACTTCAGGCTTGTGCTTGTGTCCAGTCTAGCTGAAGAAAATTCCTCCCCAGCCAAAAGACAAACAGCAGAGCCCCTGACTCATAGCGCTGTGTCGGGGGAGAGAGCAAACCATGCTGTTGACATCAGGAGGCCAGTGATGTCATGGTGATGTCAATGCCTCTAATTGTAAATTGCACACATAGGCTCGCTGCTGGTTGTGGTAACATTTCAGTCAGAGAGAAGGCTTAAAGGGGACAGTTTCTCTTGGAAAACCTGGGAGTAGATATGGCTGTAACTGGGGATGAGACAGAATCAGGTATGTTTGCGATCATCTCTTTTGCTGTCAGATCTAAAAAGGGCTTCTTCACATTGTTGTTCGCCTTTCTACTCATTTAGGAATGTCTTAGATCATAGTTTTTTTTTTCCAAACTCTGACTACGAGTTGATGTACGATCTATCTGTTGGGAATGTTTTCAGAGAATTTCATAACTGGAATTTAAGTGGAATTCAAAAAACCTGTTGATCCCGAGCTTCGCTTTTCAGACACGATGTTGTTTATGTTTTGCCGATCTTTCCCAAACCACCGTTAAAAAGCTCAATAATCCAGAAAAAAAACATTTGGAATAGCCGCTTCTAAAATACCAAAGGAATGGTTGAAATATCAGTCGCTGCAACAAGCTGACTGATAAGAAACATTTTCACAGTGTCTGCTTGTCTCCTCAATCTCCCTCCCGTCCTCTCGCTCTTTCTCTCTCTCTCTCTCCCCCTCTCTCTCTCTCTCTCTCTCTCTCTCTCTCTCTCTCCACACCTCCCCCTCTCTCTCTCTCTCTCTCTCTTTCTCTCAACACATCCTCTCTCTCTCTCTCTCTCTCTCTCTCTCTCTCTCTCTCTCTTGTGAAATGATTCAATGCTCTGCCCACTCAAAGCACATAGCAGCAGTGGCTGACGTCACTGCTTTTCCTGGAACAGGCCCCCAGCAGCGACATGCAAATGCTAACCAGCGAATAAGATGCACATTGACGTCAGTCTCTGGTCATGCTGTGATTATATGCAGCTCCCTTTGCAACTGCAAAACGTCACAGAATTAATCATCGGCATATTACATGATACGCAGGGCAGCTACTTCCCCTGCCACTGAGCAAGCACACTGAACAGAAGGAGAAGTAGATAAGGATGGCACCATCTTCAGCGTCACGCAAAGTTTCACTTTTTGTGATATTCTTCAGTCTTGTCTGGATTATGACTGGGTGCTGTATTTTCTGTGTCAGTAACTAGCTTTCAGTTTAGAGCAGGGGCTAAAATATTTCATGTCGCACCACACAAATACACACATCAGACCGGATCTCCATTTCATAATATTTTGTCCCATGCAGGAACTCCAACACAGGAACATGTTTGTTGTTTTTAATTTAGTATTGTTTAGGTGTTTACACTGTACATGTGGAGATAATAGTGGTGAGAGTGAAACCTGCATACATTCACTACATTCTGGTATCATTTCTAGTGAATTAAATCACACTGAATTTAAACTATTCTTAATTTCGCTGGAACCTTGTCAAGGACTCCCACTATGAGAGCCACTGGTTCAGAGGAACAATAGTGACTTACAAAACTATTTAGGCAGCTATCTATGCCATAAGCTTTTACGTGGACAGTAAAGATAGATGGATAGGTCTAATACACATCAACATCATACACGTATTATGGCAAAAACGATGTGCTGCCTTCCTGTCTTACGTGTCTCCAGGCGCCACAGGTGACATGTCTGCCTTCCAGCTGCGTAACCCCAACTCCAGCCTGCCACAGGGCGTGGGGATGGCCAGCGTTCCCGGTACCCAGCAGCCTCCCGAGAATGTCTCGCAAAAGAGGGAGATCCGCCTGATGAAGAACAGGTAGAGACTGACTTAGCACTTACACTCCCTACACACTAACCTGTAGTCATTCAGTTCTCATTCCACTGCCGCTCATGAATCAGATGCCCTTGCTGTCATGCATACCGTGTAACATACTAACAACACGCTAACTAACAAACGGTGCCAACACCTGCATGTAATAATAAGTATAATAACACGTTCCACAAGCCTGTCATCATTCCACCACATGATTCTGCTCCATCCAGAGTGTTTAGCTGCTAATTCTTAGGTTGTCTGCCTGCTACCTGCTTTGTTACCCATGCAGAGTGAGTCGTCTGACATGGCTTGTAGCTGTGAGGGTGTGTGTGTGTGTGTGGATAGGCCAGTTGTGTGTGGACAAGTCCAGTTATTTGCTGGTGGGCTAGATTGATCGCGCTCTGCTTTTACTGTGCTTTCAGCTTGCTGTCTGTCGAAGGGCTTAAGCTGACAGTCTATTTGCTGTAAACAACCTCATGTCACTGTTGACGCTCACCGTCACTTTTCCTTTTCCCATTTTTGCACGATCCCCGTTGGCCAATCATCACTGAATCTGCTGGGTTGCTTTTTTTTATTACTGCATGACGTATCGCACTAATGTGTGCATACTATCCTGCCCACTGAAAAAGACTTATGAGGTTTTATAATTGAAGTTTTCATTTTCCTCTGGTGCAAATTGATTGAAGGCCAGAGAGAATGGCATTTGTTGTATTTGGGATTGGAGAAAAGCGGGGATGTTAAGATGTTTCTTTTTTCATGGAGACTGTTATTGCTTCCAGGGAGGCTGCCCGGGAGTGTCGGCGAAAGAAGAAAGAATATGTCAAATGCCTAGAAAATCGCGTGGCCGTCCTTGAAAATCAAAACAAGACTCTGATTGAGGAGCTTAGAGTCTTAAAAGACATCTATCGACACAAAGTTGAATGATTGAGGAGGGACTGGGAGAGTGTGTGGATTACAGACCGCTTCTATGGGGACTCTTGTGGACTCTGGTTTTACTTATAAAGACACACACACACACACACACACAAATAACACACATCAACACAGACACACACAAAACACTCCTTGTGCGTTCTGTTAATAGTGTTTACACAATGATGTCAATGTCTCTGGCTCTGAATATCCACACGTTACCACCAGCGAAACCACCAGCGTTTTTCAGGTCAGGGTTACTGCCAGTGAACATCACGAGGAGCTTCTGTCCATTTGCACAGGGAGGCTGCCAAAGCGTGCAGGCGGAGGAGGAAGGAGTACTTGAGCCGCCTGGAGACTCACGTCACCAAACTGGAGGCGGAAAATAAGAAGCTGATGGCTAAGCTGCAGTTGATCCAGAACATGAACGGTATACAGTCAGAGCAGGACTCTAGACACCCTGCCTAGATATGTCACAAATGCCTTTGCTATTACTATAGCGGTCACTGCACTGTATTTAACTTTCCTCTGTAATTGGTTTCTAGTTGGGCTGTATTCAAAGACAATATCGATTTATAGCTTTATGGTGGGTTATTTTCCCTGGCCGATAACTTGCCGTACCGCTGTTGTGATTGAGGTTTGATCAGGGAAAATACTGCTAGAAGCCAAATGTTCAAAGGGAATCAGAGCCTCAGGGCTTCACATAGCTGGGTGTATTTTTATTATATTCCACTCTTAGAGGGTAGAGGCTGTGTAGTCCCAATGCAATCACACAGCCTGGAATTGGCTCCTACTGCACTTCAGAGACGTGCCAGCATCTGGTGTGCATCTCTGTGAGGACTGTTTGTTTCTAACCTGTGATATGAGTATTTATTTGTTAGATAGGCTGGTACACACTGCATTTTGTATGTTTTGATTATCCTGTCATCGTCTTAATATCAATGTGTATATATAGTGCCCCAGAGCACACTACATGTAATGTTGAAATCTTACTAAGTTGCTGTTATGATAGGCAGGTTTGCTTCATCTCATGATACATGGCTCTTATTTCCCTGCTTCTCCTCTGTAATATCCATTGTCTTGTTCTGATCACATCCCCATAAAGGTTTTTGATTTGCCTCAATAAAGTGCTTGTCCAGCATCTGTGTTTTTATACTATCTCATGTATTCTGTAGCTTTTAATGACAAAGGTTATGTTTCCAGCACAACAAAAAAAAGTAGTACTATAGCCTTGCCACATCAACAGGTATGATAATAATATGTAGGGAAGAATCTTAATGGCAGGGACCTTAAGGCCTGGTGGTTTTGTGGGGACACTGTCAAGCTTAATAATCTTCATGATAACAGTATAAATACCTACTGTACAAATCTCATGTAGTCTTGTGACCGTGTGATCTTTGGACAACACAAACCTTAAAACCATGCCGTGTGTTACTTGTTATTAGCATTGAGATTGAAACAAAACATTGAAACAAAAAACAGCAAGCACTCCATTGTCTTGTTCTGAGTGAGTGTCTCTCAGTGTGATAGAGCTTTTATCACCGTGTTGAGTCTCAACCTTGGGAGTCACAGAACACGATGTACCATGCTTTCAGTGGGCTGCTCTCAATGCAAGGGCTGTCACTGATAAAGCAAAGCCTTTTCTCTCCTCTCATGTATTTTGCTGTTTTCTCTCAATGCCAGAGGAGCCATGTTGTTACACAGTGCACTGGAATAAGGGGAAGAAGGATGAGGATTTAAACACATTTTCCATGAATCAAATCCAGTGGAATGCGGATGCCGTTTGGCTCAGTTCTCAGCGATGACATCCTCTGGCTTGCTGGACTATGATCAAGTTTCATGAAACAGACCGACTTAAGAAGATGTTAACAAAAAGATAAAGTGCAGCTTCAGTCAGATATCAACCAACTCAGTATAGACCAAAACACATTCTGATGTGATTGATTACACTTCTAAATGCTCTGTTATTATACAAGGCAGGCAGGTTTCCCATGACCCTTGAAAGTCCTAGAACTTTGTAAAATTGAGTTTGTGAATTTGACAAAATTAGAAAAAGTTCTTAAAAGTTTTTGACAATGAATTATTTATTAAAATATACAGTTATGGACACCATTATTGGCACCCTTGTATTTTATGCACAGATAATTGGAAAGTGAATCAACTTTGGGTCTTCACAAATTAATCTATCGATTTACAACAGCACATCATCAAACAGGAATAAGGATTCAAAATTTTGTTGTGAGAAAATAGATTCTCATTTGCAGTGTAATTCAACTCACCTGTGACAGGTTGCAGGTGCCCCATGGTATATATGAACCATTTACCCATTTTAAAGTGATAAACAGTCTGTTCTGCTTCCTCAGTTCAAAATGGCGAAGAGAAAAAAGTCTGCGGATGTCAGAAAAACTATTCTCACCAAACATAAGCGTTCACAAGGCGGGATAGTTTCTACCAGAATCAAGACTCTTTTGCAAGTACAATAAATATCCAGGAATTCATCTTGGTGCAGAGGCATATCAACAACTAACAGTAGCACAAGTACATAAAGGCACACATGGTACAGGGACAACAGCACAGTGCAGAACTCACAATAGACAATACATATCACTACAAATACTGAGTGTTTAGTCTCTGCATTCAGGCAGCGTGGAACAGAGTACGGTTGGCAAAGTTGACCCATCAGTGGTTAGATCTAAGTACATTAATACTGTATGTACATGTTTTAGGTTAGGTTTTACGTTTTATTTAATGGAACATCTGCATTAAAAAGCGCTTCTGTGTGCTCGTGCTGTCTAGATCTTTGGTTATTTGAGCTGCCTCCTGAGCGTTTTGTGCTCAGATGCACTGATTGTGTGCTTCCTGCTCTGATGCTCCTCTCTGAAGCATGGAAAAAAACACTGAAGAAAGAATCTCAGTACTACTGAGATTTGACCTGCACCTGGACCTATTGTGAAACCGTCTTCCTGTCCGGTCAATTACAAAACACAGTCAACTTCCACCCTGAGAGAGACAACACTGCTCTGTGGAATGTACTTGGTAGGGAACAGGAAATAGGTTTTGACTGAAACTAGTTGTAGCCGTATAAACGCACACTAACGGTAAAACACTAATCTCCCCATAACAAATGTGTGTTGATCTAGATCTTGACAATAACTAAGACATGTTTTTCATTAAACCCTTGTGATATTGGCTTAGTTAACACAGATCAGTCAGACTGTATTACTGAGTGTTTGAATGTTTCCACCTGCTGGGCACTCATACAACTACAGCACACTCTTTACTTTCTGTGGTCTTTATACATGGAAGATTTGATGCAATCGACATTACAACAGTTTATTTCTAATTCTTAAAAATGTGAAGCAGGCAGCAATTGTATCACCTTAGGTTTTCAATCAGGGTTATTACAGGTTATACACTATATCACCAAATGCAATACAGTTACTATACCAGCAGGCTGCACTACAGCACCATGTTTCGATCATGTACAGTATTTCAAGCAGAGTAATCATGCTAAGAGCCTATACATGGACGTTTCACAAAGGTCCTTTCATACACTCATAATACGAAAGCCTCACCCATGCTAATCTGAGGCCTCAAAGTGTATTGGCCTGCATGTCAAAGCAGCATCTTGAAGAATTAAGCTATTCCTCAAGACTCCACTTTGCTTACCTTAACCACCACTAATCCTACATAATCTTGCAGAGAGACTTACTGTGAGCAGCCGTCTCAAGCCCTTACCGACTTGTCAGTCATCAGTCGACATCAAACGACAAACTCAGATGACAGATGACCGTATTTTGCTCATAACGAGTAAGAGCCAGGGATATAGTGGGGGGTAAACTCACCAAAACTCAGGTTGCCCAACTTTCTTTATTTGTCAAATAGAGTGTGCTCACCTTTTCAAAATAGCTATGTTATACATTCTCAATATTATAGTAAGTAGTATCAGACTGACAGAAGTTACATGATGTAATAAAACATAAATCAACACTATTTTGGAAATACCTGTGTATTTCTCTTAGTGGGTGGAGATTGATGAATTGATGATTGATTATTGTCTTTCACTCTGTATTCTATTCTATTCTATAGCCTTATTTATAATGAAGAGAGTAAAATCTCTGATCAGAAGAATCATTATTAGCGTTGGGTTAACTTCTACTGAGTAACATAACAGTGAAATGGAACTAATCATTATTTTGCTGGGGACCCTTGCAACGCTCTTGGTTTCTATTCTATTCTATTCTATTCTATTCTATTCTATCGTCCCTTTGATACCCCAACAAACAGCTAACAATGTGATAATCGTTGTCCTGTAACGCCAAGTGTTAGAGAGCTCGTTTATTACACGGTTGTAACCACCCTCTTGAACCGGAACCTTTTCCCCCACATTCACAGTGCTGTTGGTTTGTATGCTCCCTTTACGTGCTGTGGGAAATATTTGCTATTACGAGTTGAGCGCCCACCAAAGTGGTAAAAACGACTGAGAAAGTGGGAGGGATAGCCGAGTTGCCGAGGTTTAGGGGGCGGAGCATGAACGCCATATCAATAACTGATGGTAAAGGGGATATACTTTATTATTTTATATGACATTGCTTGGCATTCAATGTAAATAATCAGTATTGTTGCTTGTTTGTATTTTCACTGTTTAACTTTTCATCGTCACACATTTAACATATCAGTTGCTCTGTGCTGCTTGAGTTCTAAAATAAAGCCACAATCATAAAAAATACATTTGTTTATACTACAAACACTTTTAATACTTTTGGTCCTTTTCGTGTTTATTTAGAGGGATGTAGTGGAGGGTAAACTCACCCAAACTCAGTTCACCTTCTCATTTGCAGAATAGAGTTTACCCACGTTTTGAGGCTGACATAAATCCATAGTATACATTATTGTAAGTTGTATTAAACAGATGTAATTATATGAAGATAGGGTATTTGGGGGTATGAGGGTAATTGATGAAAATGTAATTGATTTCTTCATACCAAGTGGTTGTTTGGCGAATGATAATCATCGAGTGGAGGCATTTACCAGTACCAGTAGGCGATTCACCAACTCGGCGTTCGAAATTCGGAGCCTACGAGGAGCACCTGAACACAGCACGACAACGGATGTAGCAGCAGCAGCAGCAGTCTACAGTGTCGGCAACCATGTAGCGCTGAGAGCAAATATCCTCCCCATTAAGTACCATGTCGTCCGTATTACCAAAATATGTTCCCAAACAGAAGTGGACGCTTGGCTGGTTAATATAAGACGAGGGTGTCGACAGTGAAACCGACGCCTGTGTTGTAGAGGCACTATCTGCTTTTCGCCAGGAGGTTTGGCAGGGGGCGAGAAGGCTACTATTCTGATTTATTAGCGTACCTTAACGCTTTTACCCGTTTTTAAATGGCTCCCCTCTCACAGCTGCTCCTGTTCTAGACCGGGGAAGGACGTGTAACGATAACGGAGCATTTGTTTGTAGTTGGGAACCAGGTCTGTCTGTTCGCGTTACCGCCCCGTTTTTTCCGGCTGTTGTAGTACTAGGGCAGAGCTTCAGCATACAGTATTGGGGTGGTGAATATCCACTGAACTAGCTTACATCATGGGGAATACAACCTCCTGCTGCGTGTCGTCGAGCCCCAAACACCGGAGGAACAACCACTCCAGGCTCGAGCCCTACCGGCCGGAGCCGGAGCTGAGCCGCGAGGACACGAGCTGCAACCTCCAGCACATCAGCGACAGAGAGAATTTAGACGGTAGGGTGAAAACATACACCCCCTATAACCCCCCAAACACCATATAGGAATGATGCTACTAACGTTACTACTAATAAACCACACTCATAAAAAGTAATTATAAATAAAATATCATTATCTGTTCTTATTCTTATGCCAATAACACGTTCTGTAATATAAACTACTACTAATAATATCAATTGAAATAATATTTATTATTAGTTATGTTTAATACCAATAATAATATTAATAATAATGTTTGAAATCATAATAATACTTTATTATAATAATTATTATTACTAGTAGTTATTATAATAATAATAATAAGAAGAAGAAGACAAAACATTTATCAGATGGGTTTCTGCAGTCTGAAGCGTCTTCATGTGGGGACCCTTGACATGATCAAGTTTGGGAACATCTGTTCAAGATTACCCCGAATTCAAGTCCATATTGTCTGGTGTGTTTTGATGGCAAACTGAAGTCATTTAGTGTCTCAGTGTGGTTGGAAATGTGTGTGTGTGTGTGTGTGTGTGTGTGTGTGTGTGTTTGTGTGTTTGTGTTTGTGCACGTGTGCTAGGCTGGGCTGGGCTGTTCTCCTACCAAGTCCAGAAGGCAGTTTCACTGAGTCTGCTGAGGGAGGCATGACATGATGCAGGCCTTTGGGCTTGCATCATCACTCGTGTGTGTGTGTGTGTGTGTGTGTGTGTATGATAGAGTGTGAGGTTGAAACAGTGTATTGCAGGGTGAGTGTGAATGTATGTTCCAGTGGGAGGTGTAGTGATAATGATGGAAAATGTTTATGACGGGATGTCCATTCACTGAGTAGACTCCGGGGAGCTGGATAGGAAGTGACCAGCAACATGACTCAACCCTAATTAACACCAGCATTGTTAAACTGTGCATGTTAGAGCAATGATTTCCAAAGTGGGGTCTGGGGACCTCCAAGGGTCCTTGAGGAGGTCCCCAATCTCTATCCTGCCTATTTCTGTTTCTGTTCTCAAAAAGTCTTCAAGCCATCTTACAACGCCAGCTCATGCATCATTTCTTAATTTCGTATATCGCTGAGAAATCAGCCAAAAACAGGAACGGCGTGATGCACCCATTTCTCGGTGTCTCTGCCGTGACAGGAGTCTTCCCAAAGGGGTGCTGCTCTGTTAGATCAAGAGTTTCCAAGGAGCCAGTCACCCTTACTGCCTTCCTCCCAGTGATGATGGGGCTGCCTGGGTTGAGTACTCAGGAAAGCTGCAGGCTCTGGACTGTGCCTCCGTCAACATCTTTCTGAATGATGGACCAGTCATGGGTGAGTTGAGTAGGGTTTGATCTATATCAGTTTTTGAAGGCCAATACAGATGCTGATATTTTTGGATTGAAGCCATTGATAGATGACGCTGAAAGGAAAAGGAGAGCAAGACTACGTTGCAAGCTGGAGGACAGGTTTTCACTGCCTTTAGTGTTTGACTTAAGATATTTACTCATGACGGCTGAACTTTTGACCCTGTCATTGGGCCTCTATTGACATTCCAGGGCAAGGACACTTGTACCTAACATGGGTCCTCTGGAGAAACACAGCTTGGTCCAAGGGAATAGATTCTTGGGAGGGTCACGGCGTACAGGTCACCGTGCCCAGGCCTGGCTATAGGCAAGAGTCGATTTAATCTTGAGGACTTTGTGAACAGTAAATATGAAAAGGTGGTAAGAGGAGACCACGTGGTGCAAGGAGATTTGATGGAAAGAAGCATAAGAGCGAGGAAATGGACGCCTAAGTGTTTATCCAGCCTGATTTCATCTCATAGAGGAGGATAATTTGTTAGTAATCTAGCTCCTGCCTGTGTTATTTTTTTTATATGCACTCGCTGCACACACACAATGCTCATTGAACAACCCCCTTACATGTATGAGTGGGTCTTACAAGTGGCCCTTGTCCCTCACAAATCACAGTGTAATCTGATTCACGCCTCTGCAACGTATGAGATTTACAGCAGTTAGTCGGTGATATGGAGGCTGCAGATTCATGCACTACCCTGATAGCCTTTTTATCTCTGCCTATTTGTGTTCAGTCTGTTGTGCTACATGAGCTGCCTGCCACAGCTCATATATCTGGCACCGTGGCACGGGTCTCTTCAGCACATCAGGGTCAAGCCCATCAATTGTCTTTGACTGTGATAAAGAGATGTTGACTGCCACCGACAGGCTTAAATGGTAGTTACGTTTTATGGTTGTTATCAGCACAAAGGTTAAATAATTGATTCTCAGGGTGAGGAAATCACTCGTTTGGAAAATGCACTCTTGCACATATTGCTGCCATTGTATGAAGGTGTCATAACTCATGACTGTTGCACGGCCCCTTATATTTTGAGCAGGTTTTCGATGAGGTCCAATATAAACCCAATTTTAATCAATCTGAATGTTTTCTTAAGTCTCGCTTTGTGGAGGTTGGATGTGGTCATCTGACAGTAGCGATGTGTTTGTCTCAAGAACAAGATCCCGATGAAAAGGTTTTATCGGCGTGCAAAAAATATCCGTCTTTCTATCTTTTTCTGAAAGTTTTCTTAAAGCAAGTGGGAAAAAAATCTGCTAAAAGGGAGATAATACTTTCACTTATTTCCAATGCAAATGTGTCATTTTCATGGTGTGAAGTTATCTGACTTATTCTGCTTTGTTTCAACACTGTTACCCTTCATTTTAGAAAATTCCTGAATGAAATGAGACTGCATCGGAAACAAGCAGAATGATCTCACCCCTTTGGTGGAACGTTTCATTTGTTCAAAGAAAAATACGATTTTAAGACTTAAAATGAGATTACTTGGACTTTTTATAGTGTGTGGGAGGGAAATGCTCCCCGAGGAGGAGGAGAGAAGAAGAGGATGGAAGAGACGATCGATCGGAGATTAATTAAAATTAGTGATCTAAAGCCTCGCTCACCTTCATTTCAGAGCAGAAAACAAAGGGATATTATCTACAATCCCCAAACCCTCCAAGCCGTCGAATGAGCTATTTATAGCCCAATTTGATGGGAGGGCATTGTATATTTGTATTGTTGTAAGGCAGCCCTGAAACGTTTCAGAATTAAGAGAGAGAGGGAGCGGTGTGTAAGATGAAACAGACGGATCTCTAACCCTGTTTGGGTTTTATTTAACAAAGACATCTGTAAATGAGCAATAGCCCGAGGCCCAGCGTTCATCTCTGTCTCATCAGTGTTTAAGTTAGTTATTTCTGGATCTCTCTCTCTCTCTCTCTCTCTCTCTCTCTCTCTCTCTCTCTCTCTCTCTCTCTCTCTCTTCCCCCCCCCCTCCAATTGAAATCTGGACATGGATTATTCATGCCTGGTTGATGAGCCTGGGGAGTCTCCGAACTGTGCATTTCAGACAAGTTGACCTAGATGTACAGTGTATGATACTATTTAGTTTGTTTGTTGGTGAGGTGAAAACCCCTCTTGATTGAACTGCATTTATTAGGCTATATCCTGCATTTGGATGTGCATACACAGAATCATATATATATAAACTCAGAGACATGTTGGGTATTAAACTGACGCCCATATCTGGCATGATTTACAATACGTGAAACAGCTGAATAAGCTCAAGGTACTGCAAGGGTCAGAGCCATAGTGCCCTGACAATATTCCTGAGACCAAAGAAAGATCAGGGAAAAGAGAAGTGCTAGGATGAGAAATAAAAATAAGAGGTGACCTGACAAGACACAGACATACACACACCAACCATGAACCTTGTGTCCTCACCAGTTGGAACTGAAACATCGGGTTCAGAAAGTAAAAAACTTTCACCAAAACTTTCACAAAACTTTTGGAATCTACTGTTATAAGCTCATAACTCGACTGGTAGCTGGTTGGTTCGGTTAAAAAATGAATAGGAAATTTACATCTAGAACCTGTTGACACTGAAAAAGAGGTTGGACGTGTTTCAGCGGTGTTGTGCTTTTATATCTCGTATTCAGTGATGTGACATATCCGTGGTCGTGCTCCCTGTGGACCTTCGTCAGATCGTCTTCATTCTGTCGTTTGTGCTGTTGAGCCGTCTGTCTCCCGGGGTCTTCCAGCCTGGGGCGGTGGCACCCTTCCCTCCTGCTCCCCCATTACTCCAGATGAATTGTCTGGCTGGGTCTCAGGTGTTGGTCCTCTGAACCCCATCCATCCGCCTACCACCGCAGACTCTCCGCAGCGATTGCTTCTCCTCCCCAGGCGAGCCTTTGCATATGAAACAGTCAGAGCAATTACCCCGTGTTAACTGGGCTGTCTCATTTGTGCAGGTGTATTTTAACCTTTATTTATCTAGGGATAGTTGACTGAACACTGAGTTTGAGTGACTGGAGATGGGCGGTAGACTGAATCCATCTCCATGGAAATGTCTAAAACGTTGGTATTTAGCTCAGTCAGTCTCGTCAGCTACCTCAAATTATTTCTATCATGCCATGACCTTTTTAGGGTTCAAACCCCGAAGGGGTAGAACCCTATTGTTTTCCACCTATTATTAGCACATAAATAGACCAAAGTCAACAACAGTTCAGCCAATCATCACAAAACTTGCAGGATATGTCCACATAAGTACCTGAAACATACCCTGAAAGTTTAATTAAAATCGACCACTAGCGGGCGCTACAAATGCAAAGAATGGGCGTGGCATAACACAAATCAGACTATAAATCAGAAATTGTTTATCCAATCATTACAAAACCTGCAGGATATGTTTGATAACAATGTTGAACCATGTGTGTAAAATTATTTTGAAATCGCTCAATAGGGGGCACCACCAGTTCCAAACATGTTCATGGGCCTGGTGCAAATTTGCCTTAAATCAATGACAGTTTGTCCAAACATCACCAACTTGGTGGACTTTATGTTGAACTAAGTAAAATTCTTAAAATTGTACAATAGGGAGCGCCGTTTTGAAAAGTCCCCTGTTTAGATGTCATAACAGGCCACTGTTAGCATAATCCAAACCCCTCTCAGAGCATGCCCACCACCTCGTCTCAAAACTGTTGCTTATGGTGCATTCCATTGTACTCGGAAATCTATACTTCCAAGTCGGTATTCTAAACTTCCAATCTAAATGTGTTTCATCTAGGCTAGTACTGCACGCTAGTAAAGACTCAAATCAACTGAACTACGGTACAAATGTAAACTACAAAGTTGTTTCAACACGTTTTCATAACTAAAACAACATATGAAGTAAAAATTGACTGTTCACGGTGTGCACGGTATTGACGTGTAGTAGTGACGTCAGGTATGTTTATATCGGCGAACTCGGGCCAGTTGGATCTTGCCCGAGTTTCCGACAGGGAATTCCGACTTGAATGACTGTTCTATTGCACTTTTCCGTTTTGGAATTTGTTTTTTCTGAGTACAATGGAATGCACCATAAGTTTGCGAACATTGGAGCTACAACAACAACATCTATGGCCCGATGCCAACTCTCCAGCAACATAGATCCCTGCACAGTCTCCCAACACGCGAAAATGCCAGGACAGAGTGGATTGATTTTATTTTTAACGGCATCGTCCCGGCTACAGTTAGGTCATTTTTGTATGTGTGTGTTCACGTCGGACTGATTCACAGCAGGATTAGCATCTAAATTGAAGCTTAAAGATGGAGCAATTCATAAGGTACGTGACCCATCTGCAAACTTGGAATCTGTAAGTGTCACCATGTTTTGATGTTAGTCTGTTTAGTATATTCGACTGCTGGTTAGCTAACGAGCTAGCGGGGCTAGCTACGGCCTTGTTGGGTGTGGAAGAAGTAAGAAAACTAAAGCTGGAGTCAGGACACATCTTTTAAAGTTATTGGTTGGAGTCAGGACTCATCTTAAAGTTATTTGTTGGGACCAGTGTCTGTTTTATAAGTCTGTCGAACATGTCCGGCTCGGTAAACTTTAGCCACCATTAGTACAATCGCCTCTTATGATTATTTGCGCTGTGCTGTTTGGATGCAAATAGGTTGCACCCAGGGGTTAAAGTCGGCCGGAACGATCTGGATAGGCATTCCGGCACCTTCGATTAATAAGTAAATAAATCTGATTGGCAGTTTCATACATAATAATGTCAAGCGAGTTAATTTTCGTGTGCTGCAGCCTGGCGTTCCTTCCAGCTGATGCCATCGAGATACTCACTCAACAAATCAGAAAGTGTAGCCTCCGTGTAGCCTCTTCTCCGAGGCTACATCCACACTAATACGTTTTCCTTTTAAAACGGAGTTTTGAAACTAAAACTATCTCAGTCCACACAAGCGTTATAGCACCGTTTCAGAAATTATCTCAGTCCAAAAGAAGCATATCACGTCAGCATTTACCTACACTGGGCATGCGCGTGCCGGGTAGCGCTGTAATTAAGGGCCAAAAACGCGGTTTTGCTTACTTAAACATCAAGTTAAGTGCATATATTTGTTTGTGGAATTTATCTTCTTCTGTCACTTTGCATGCAGTTTGCAGTAACAAAACGGTTTGAACCCGCGAATCGCCGCTTGCGGCTATATTTATCATTCTTTTCCTCCGCCCAGCTCGTGTCGGGAGTCGAACCTGCAACCTTCCCGTCTGGACCCCACCTCTATCCCTGTGTATGAGTGTAGCGGTCTTTCTGCCCATGTGTCAGGCTGAAAAAGAACTTCCTATTGAGGACATTGAAGTAGTACGTCTATTATAAACTATTTTGATAACTGATAACGTAAGGGAGACAAAACGGAAGCCTGCTATTGGCTGCAAACCTATTAAGTACTTGAGCTGCATGCTAGCTAATAGCAGAACTGTTTTTGATGGTCTGAATCATGTCTGTTTAAGTGAGTCAATAACATCACCACGGCAAAAAAAACATTCATCTACTTTATCTAACAAATTGACTGATTCACAAAGTGTTAATGAAAATGCAATTGCCTGTGGCAATCTCATTCTGGTGCCTCGTTCTGCTTGACTCGGCCTGCGCGTGGGAAGATGTATCTACTGCCCACAAATTAACTGTTCTCGCTTTCTCTCTCAGTGCTGCCATCTCCAGAGAAATTCACATCGTAGCGGTGCTCCGCCAGGTCTGACTGATCACCGATGAACGCTAATTAAAGGAACGAGTCTCTGTAGAAGACATGACTCATGGCAATGAAGTTGTGTCTGACTTTGTATACCACATTCTGTGGTTTCCACAAAGTGAATGAATGAAGGAGATGAATTGTTGGATACTGAAGTAAAACTGTTTGATTCTTTTGATGCCTTGGCAGTGACTCAGGGTGGTGGAGAGTGTGTGCGTGTGTGTGGGGTAGTGTCGTGATGTTTGCTGATCAGGTGAGTAGTGAAGTTCAGAAGTTGACTGTCTACATTTGAAAGATAATGATGCCATTGTGAGAAAACCCTGAAGCTTTTTTTTTTCTGGAATTGGGTCATGCTTGTTTCTTTGTACGCTGGAAGGCCCATGAAGACAAATAGAAACCTTTTGTAAAGTTCCACAGATATATTTTCAGCAATCTGAAAAGATGTTTCTCACAATTCACCAAAAGTTGACGTTTTGGAGATAGAAAGTTTTTATTCCAACAACAGTTGGAAGCTAGTCTGGCAGTAATGATGCCATCTGTCCCATCATATCCTTTCATAGAGGAGATATATGAAGGTTTAAGACAACAGTTTCTATTTAGGTTGAGCTAATTGGTACATACAAATGATAGAAATTGAACAAAAAGTAGTAGTAAAAAAAATAAATTTTAAAATTGTATTTTCTAAGCTTAATAAAAACATTCCACCCCAATAGAGAGAAAACAAAAAATTAAAGATCACAGAGACAAAAGAAGAGAACGAAGAGATCTCAACATTTACTAGGGATTGTGGGATGGCGGAGGACCAGTTCAATAGCCGGGGTCCAACCATGTCCACTCAGACCTATTTATAAGTGTGTTTGAAGTCAGCCCTGATGCTCCCACCGGCCTAAAGCAATTGCTAAAGGGGGCATGCTTGAAAAGAGGTTTCCCCTCATTTCTGCTCTAAATATCTTGGTTCCCGCTCTGATGGAGGAAGTGGGTTGATGCTTTTCTGTGTTTGAAGAAGGTTGTACTGGCAAACGGAAAGAGAAATAGATAAGGGACTGAGAAGTCTTTTTTGTTTGGCACGGATGACACATGGGGCCATCCACATTTGTCCTTGACGGGCAACCTATCTGTGATTACTTTCTGTATGAATGTACACAGACACACACACATGCTTCTAAACTAGCTTCTGTCAGATACTTTTTTCTTAACCTTGTGATGAGAAACAGTATGGACCATAGACGTCAGTGGTGTTGGTGCATGATGTTTGTGGCTGTTACCCACTCTCAAGCCAAACCTCAGAGAGTGGCTGAGAGGGAGAAAGATAGCCAAAGAAAAAGAGAGGGACTGGGTGCTGCTGCTAATCAGCCTGTGTTAGGGCTGTAATCTCTAAAGTGTATTCAAGGGCAACTCTAAAGTCACTCTCACTACTTGAAGGGACGGGAAAGTTGCGACAGAACTGCTACACACTTGCAACTGGCAGAAACACCATCACATCATTGGCTCAGTTGAGGGAAGGAGTAAGATGAACATCAAATGTGGGCGTTAGATAATAAGAGTGTCTTCCTAGTAAAACTGAAAAGCAAGGGTCATGTCTTCTTTTGATTTCAATCACCTACTCATCTGCACAACGGCCTATATATATAATATCAGTAGCATGTGTACATAAAGCTGGACTGGGCAAGGTTTCAATGTAAAAATACACATTAATTTCTGATTAATGTGTGTATTTCTGATGTTGAGTATGGGCAGCGGAGGGACATTTTCTCCACGTACAGGAAATGAAAAATTAAAAGAGTGCTATACAAAATACGGTCAATAACATAAATCTAAATGGAGAAATGTATGATTTTGCATGAGAAAAAAAAATTCTCAGGACTCCCACGGGGAAAAAATAATACTACGATTTTAGCAAGATTGGAATAACAAATCATAGGGAATGATCCCCAAATCCAACTTGCCGTCAAATGTGTGTTCCCCAAATCGTGTGTGTGCGCTTCCATGATGCGAGAAGAAAAAGTTGTTGAGTGTGTGATGCGCAATGTGTCTGTCGATGTGTGTCGTGTGCCCCCGGCCTGAGCACATCCTTTCTGAATCCTATCGCTTTTGAATGGAGTAATCAGAATTCATGTTACATAATGCGATCTGTCTGTTTGCTTGGTGGAGTGGCGCTTGGAAATGGGACTCGACGGCAATTAGATGTGGTGCTCGGGAGTTCAAGGGATCATTTGGACACAGCTGGCGACAGGCTCGCTCGCATTACTGCACTGTTTGCGCTGTGAAACAGGGATAGGCTGCGGTCCGTCCGTCTTTCTTCCAGCAGAGGAGACACCTGAATGAGACGGATGAAGTTCACAGGGCAGGCCTTTAGGACTTAAACCCATTCAGCTTTTCACAAAGTGATGTAAGGCAAAGATTTACAGTTGGAGAGAGAGAGAGAGAGAGAGAGAGAGAGAGAGAGAGAGAGAGACATACATATTCCAGCTTTCTTTCATGTAACCATGTCTAGACAGGGGTGTGACAGGCATTGGATGAGAGCCCTCCAGCTTTTGGTTGGTTTTCTCTCTCTCTCTCTCTCTCTCTCTCTCTCTCTCTCTCTCTCTCTCTCTCTCTCTCTCTCTCTCTCTCTTTGTCTCTCTGTTGCTATCTCTCCTCTCTCTCCTCTCTTGTCTTCCACACATTGATGTGATTTGTCAAAACTGAAGTTGGGAGTGATTCAGATCACCCTCATTGAGAGAAACATTATTTCCTCTCTTACTATGTCCTGTCTGGTCCCTACCCATAATGCCCTGGCTGCCAGCCATGTGATTCTCCTATGTGAATGGCTTGTGAATGGCTCCCATTATGCTGAAGTGAGAGGTAGAAAAAAAAACCAACCCATCACTTCCATGAGACTTGACTTTAGCACTGTTCCAATTGGTTTTACTGTGTGTAGGTGTTGTAATGTAATTTCTATGTGCTGTGTATGTAAAGGCCTTTTGGACAGGATCTGTGTGATTTCCCTCAAATCTACACTTTTGCTTGTAGTGCACACTAGTTGGACAAGCTGCCTGTCACCAAAAAAGTGATGCCTCATACATTATAGAGATGTCGATTTAAACTGGATTGCTATTATCAGTTGTCCTGTGAGTTTTGCCCAAAATACAGGTCATTTGGTCAGATTTTTTCTTTCTGGACTTTTACAGACATGTCCAATTTGTACTGGATTAAAGGTGTGGAAGCTGTTTGTAGTAGTTTTAATCACAAAACCCTGCCCCCCCCCCCCCAGTAAAACTCATCCAGTTCAAATGAGGCTTTTTGATGGAGCAGGGAAAGTCTCTGCAGCCGTGACGGTTGTGGTGACTCTACCGGAGTCGAGGGTAATCTTGCCCACTAATTGAGCGTGCAGCCGTCAGATGGGACCACTGGAGTTGGTGGTGTGGACTAGCAGGTGTGGAGGTAATTACCTGCTGATTGGCTGATCTGACGCTGCCCTGGGGCTGCCGTAGCCAGCACAGTGCAACCGATCCTGTCAGGCAATGTATCTTACACCAGATAGCTGGACGGGACGTGATGGTCAATTGCGACGGTTCACTTCAGTCTGAACAGCGAGCGATCTGTTCATTTTCAACAGGAGGCAGGAGTGTACGCTGTTGTTTTCCATTGCATTTCAACTCACCAAATAATGACGGTGCCCATCAGATTCTTCTTTGACTGCCCCCCTCCAGCTTCAGCAAAAAACAGCATTCCTGGACCTGGCAGGGATGCAGTGCCTTGCTCAAGGACTCTTCCAGCCAAATGCATGCCAACACAGGGCTTGAAGGACGGTCCCTCTAACCACTAGACCAACCTTCTGCCCAACCTACCTCCAGGATTAAACAGAAATGTGAATCTTTCTGAAGCAATGCTTTATAGTGTATCTAGGAAATGCACCCTGTAGTGTTCTCACGGGTCTTAAACAGAGGGAACGCAGATGATGAGGCAGTAATCAACAATAAAATAGTGAAGAAGTAATGGTGGCAGTGAGCCAACCCTGCAATCTAGCTTACATCTCTTTCATTTTTCAACATGTGCACTTTCTGATCTTCATGGTCTCTCTCAGGTCATGGTATTTTGGCAAACAGGTGTGCATGTTGGACTTGTGCAGGCGGTGTATGTGTGTGTGCATATATATATATGTACCGAATCACATTCCTGCCTATCCTTGTGCAGATATTGTACTTGGCTGATAGAAGTGATTCTGATGTGTGTGTGTGTGTGTGTGTGTGTGTGTGTGCGTGTGTGTGGAAATGTCAACACAGACAGTGTGACAGAGCTTGGCACAGATGGCCTTCCTGGCATGCCGGGCTCCTTCAGCAGCTTGACACCGGAAGAATCTCATCAAGAGAGAGAGAGAGAGAGAAACAGCAGGATGGAAGGAACAAGGAGTAGTGAGAGGAAGATGGGGTGGCGTGGCAGGCTAATGCAGCACATGGCAATAGCACTTGAACAGCTTTCATTGGACCAGCAAACACTTCCCATAACATTTACATCACTACATTCAGGGCAGGAATTTGGGGGGATTCAGAATATCACCAGACGTTTAAACTTCTTAGTCTCTTAGAATATAACTAACCATCATTCAGTTGGTGGCTAACGGTGATATCCCTCCTCTGACATTTACTCCGTCATTAGCTGTTTTTATCCAACTGTCAAGCTAATATTAATATTATTAGTTTTTTTTCTGGGTTGAGGCGAATAAATCGGCTTCCTGAATGTAGAACGGACATCAGAAACACATTCACAACAAAAACGAAGAGTCTTGAAAGAATTGATTAGTTTTGAGTAAGTTGTTATTTTGTTCTTTGGGGTCAACTAATGTCGGCCTTATTTGATTCTGTCTGAAGACCAAAACACTCAGCACCTGCCTATTTGTTTTATTTGTTTATATATATATATATATATATAAAGTGGACGGACAGACAGACAGACAGACAGACAGACAGATAGCTTTTTGCACTTTTACTATTGCATTTTTACTTTAGCGCTGGTTCTGCTCTTAGATGCTTGTTTGGGGAGGAGATGCACTTATGATTTCTAGTGACTAGCAGTTCTCTACCTACGTTGAATGCACTTATTGTAAGTCGCTTTGGATAACAGCGTCTGCTAAATGCCTGTATTGTAAAACAGAAATGCACTAATGACCACAGAACCACGACGGCTGCCTTACACATGGGAGCAACAGCATGAGCGACATTTCTGAGGTTGCGATGGAAAGATTTTTTACAGACAAACGTCACCACATCAGTATTGATTCAACAATCGCTATTTATCGCACATATTCTTTACTCACAAAAAACATTTTCACCTCAAAGAAACGGCCCTGGAATACCATCTAGTCCATACAGCGTGTCTGTGCTGCCTGCGGAGACAGCGGCGATATTTACAGATTTAACGGATGTAGATCAGTTGAAGACCCCGCTAGCGCTGCATGGATCATGTTCTGTGGAGACAGATGGCCCGTGGTAGGAGAGGAACTGAGGGGGTCGTATTGCATTGTCTGCAGAAAGAAACACAGTCGGACACAGTCGGACACAGTCGGACACAGCTGAACTATGTGTCATCCGGAAACACACGTCTTTGTTACCTTCATTTTTCCACTGAGTGTGCATGATATATGCGTCATTGATCTGCAGGGGAAATTTGAATTTACTATTTGAAAATACTACACAACAGACATGAAAAGAGAGCTGGAGCGTGTATTGGGGATGTGCACAGGTCTATTTTTTTCATGGTGCCAACATTTACAAAGGCTACACTTACACGATTTTCTGTTCTCTACAGCCCTGATTGGTTGTATGTCATGTTAGGGCAGAGATGCTCCCGGTGTCTTGGTGTCTGTCACTAGGATGAGCAGAAAGCAATGCCATTAGGGAGTCTGAGGTTGACACCAAAAGCCCTGTAGTTGCTGCTCTACGCTCTACGCTCAGCTGTTGGAGCTGTTTGTTTCACTGTTAAAATGATTTCGATGGTGTATCTCAATTGGAAAAAAAAAAGCCAAATTACAAAATTCAACGTTGATCCCTGTGAGCGAATAGTCAAACATTTGTTTTTCATGATCCCTACCTCATCCCTTCCTCGGCGGCTGCTTGGCTTTAGCCCCCATTCCCTTGTTCCTAAATCCCTCCAGTGCTGTTGCCCCTAATTGGCCAGCTCCTTTCCATTTGTCAGCACCCGTAGGACCCCGACCTCCCACTTAGGTGTCCTGGCGCCTGCCCAAGCAGCTGCGGCACCAGCCTGTGTACTGTAACTGCTGTCCCACGGATGGCATGAACGAGGCCGCAGGAGACAGTCTGGCCTCTACTGCCATCGATCAGCTGTATTGTCAAGTATTCACTCAGTCTCTGTTTCTTACAGTTCAGTTACTGTATTGGCATTGATGTTTACCAGAAAAAATATTGACAATGTAGTATACAAAAGTTTAAAAAACCAACAAACAACAGGTTTTACATTCATACCATATTAAGATGATCAATTATTTGGTTTGAAAACGTACAATACAACCGCACATAATCATCAATATCTATAGTTACTTAAAAACTATTGAAAAATTGGGAATATGTATCATTCAAAGTGAAGTAAGGGCATATTGGACATTGTAGTAACCGTTGTGTGTGTTTATTTGTGTGGTTTCATGTGTGTATGTGTGTGTGTGGATGAGTTGTATGTGTCTGCTCATGTATTTTTTCTGAGGTGCTATGCTAAGTGCTGTGTGTGTGTGTGTGTGTGTGCGTGTGCGTGTGCGTGGTCTTGGTCACTCACCGTCCCTCAGGTGCATTTCTCAACATATTGGGTGGCAAGACTTTCTCTGTTTTTCCTTGTTTATCTCTTCACATGGCCTCTCATTCCCTCTGCTATCTAAGAAGGCAATGCAGATTTTTGGGTGATTTATTTTTTTCCTGCATGGTGTACAATGTTGCACAGTATCACTATGAATCCTCAAGCACAATGACACTCAGCTGCAATTAGTATGGTATACAAGAGGGTGAGAGAGAGACAGAGGGAGATAAAGAAGGGAAGAAAAAGGCAGTGAGCCTGCCTGGCTGTCGATCTTCTCCTTTGATGGGCCTGCCTCCACAATCTGAATCGTTTCAAGCCTGCGTTGCCTAGCTACAGCGAGCAGAGGATGAGAGGATGGGAGGGGAGAGGGTGAGGGAGAGAGGAGAGAGAGAGTTTATGGCTCTCATTTGGGTGCAGAGTAAAGCCTTTCCCTGCCCATCGGCTCCTCAACCCCTATGCACTCAAACACACACACACACACACACACACACAATCTCTTCTTTATCACACTATTCTCTTCGAGCCCGAAGGGTGGATAAAGGATAAATGATGGATGCTGTTGACAAATGTGTTGGGTACTTGATGTTCTGGTGACGGTTTGGCGATGTCGCTGATATTTTGGATGTGATGTGACAATGGGGACAGTTACCATCTGGCAACAGCTGACAGTTTCACAACTACACTTCAATTTGTGCTTTGCCTGTGTATGTTTGTGTATACGTGTGTGTTTTATTCCCAAATGCTGTATATACATTTCTGAAAGAAACATTATTCCAAACAAACTGGAAACGCGTCACTTCCTGTGTGCCAGAGGATTCTTCCCTAACACCAGGTATTTAGAACAGCAAATGGAAAAGCTTTCATGAAGTGGTTATAGGTTGAATCACCATTGTGTTATCAATCGGTGATAGAGAGTAACGAAAATGTCACGTGTTACTACTGTAAGGTGACAAACAAAGGTGACTTAAGTAATAGCCCATTGTGTGCTTTACCTTCATGCAATCATTCTCTAAGAGTAATAATAGGTGGCGGATAGCTCATTTTCCAGTGACTCTTCATAGATAGGGTAGAGACTGGAGGGAACGAGGATGATGTAGATGTTTTTGGATTGTAGCCACACCAGTCGGTCTCTCCCTTGCTCTGACTCTTCCTTTCCATCTCCTATCTGTCCCTGCACCATCATTCGCATCGCCTCCTAGCGATCACTTATGTAGAAAATGTGACTTTTGTACATCGTTGTCTTTCTGCAACCTTGATTGTGCTTGATCAAGCGATTCTTGGTCTCAGTGGGACTAACTTGGTTAAATAACGTTTAAAAAAAAAAAGGAAATAAATCCTTGTTAGTTGCTAAGGAGCGCTAGCTGGCTGGGATTTGGTGGGTAGGACCCTTCACTCAACTCCTCTGCCCTGGCCTGTTCTCTTCCATTTCAACCTTACCTAATTACTGCCATCCGTCAAGTGTAAATGTAATCACCCCCGAGCACTCCAATACCACGCTCACCAACACATCAGCATGCATGACCAGGTACGCTGCCAGGGAATAACAAATCATGGTGATGGAGAGTCGGGATGTTGGGTTGGGATGTTTTTAAAGTAGTCCTCAAAATGTGGAGCTGTTTTTTCATATTCTTTCTCCGTGTGAGTCCAGGATGTTGCCTCCTCTCAGAACAGGAAGTGGCTGTGCATCTGTCCAGGCAGACAGGAAGTGTGGTGCGTATGGTATGTGTGGAGTGTGTGGACCTTCCAGACGTGGGAGGGTTAAGTGTTGAGTAACTGAACAAGTAAATAACTGGGTCTCTTCAACAGGCTGACCTTGTAAGAGCGTTCGTGTATGAATGTGCCTACTGTAGATCTTTTTCTTGAGCGTGGCCTCTTTCTTATAGATGCTTAACATGAATATAGACACTTTCTTACAGGTATTTTACCCGAACATGTGTATGTCATATGGTTTCTATGCCTTATCTGTTTAATTTTGGGTCTCAGTATACATGTCGTAGCATAACGAGGCTCATGCTTTTGATGCATGGCTCAATGGCATGGAATATAATATATAAGTGAAATAAAAATAAATTAAAAGTCCATTTCTACCAGCTTACATGGCTTTGACCCTTACACTATGCTGTGTTATATATTTTATTGTAAATCTCTCTGGATAGGAGCATCAGCTAAATGCCCTAAAAACGTCATACCACTGAACTCAACCCAGGCTATGTTGGTGCAGAAATACGTGACACCACACAGGTAAGCATGAACAATTTGTGTGTGTGTCTGCATTTGATCTTCCATCTATCCACCATCCATAGTGCTACATTGCCAACAGTGCTAAATGCAGCATTCACATGTTGTTGCCCTGGTACAAGTGGCAGTACAATCAGGGCTGGGGGTTGTTGGGTATTGTTTTGATACCAATAATGGATCCAAGACCTCAGATTTAATACCAGTTCTACACTGTTTTTTTTAATACGTTTCTATATTGAATGAAAACACAATGAATGTGATCCAATGTGTTATTTTCTGTGTAACATTTGTACATGCCTTGTACATGCATGTTACATCTCTAAGTATAATCAAACCATATTGAATTGAATTTGTAAAAATGACCTTTGGCTAGTAGAAGAGCTCAGATCCCACTCTAAGAATCCAAGATTTTGAAGCCTTTCTGTACTGTTCTATGACCTTAATACAATAATGACAAAAAATCGATGTAACGAGGCGTCATTTCTTTAATTCTCCTAGACGTTCTCATAGTATCAGGCCTTACATGTAGTCTTCAGATAACAAAGTGACATATCTTGGAGGACTGCATGTATGTGAGTCTGTGGATCTGTGTGCACATGTCTTTGTGTGCATGTACGTGCATCTGTCATGTACACGTGTGAATGGTATATCTTCCATTACTCTTGCTAAAGCGCTCCTGTCTCTCTCTAATAGAGACAGCCGTAGTGATTCACTCTGACAGGAGATGTTAGTGTGTTTGCGCTGGCGTGATCCTCTGTCACTCTTTACCATCGTTAGCCACTGTGGGGGAGGCAGGGCAGCGCGTGGGAGGCGCATCCACGGTTTCTTCCTCCCTCACTGGGGAGACGGTTCGCTTGCCACTGCCTCCTGAACAGGAGGAGGGCACGGCGGGAGGAAATAACGAGGGAGAACGGAGGGATTAGCGGGGGAGAAGTGAAAACCCTACCCCTCTGTTTATATGGTTTGTTTTTTTCTCTCTCCCGTCACCGGAGGCAGGAGGTCAGGGCACTGGTGGCATTTCACAGCTTGTTAACAGCTTATTGTTCAGGTTGTTAGCGGCATTGTTGAGTAGCGCAGCGCTTACAGGGCTTTTGAACGGTGCAGAGAGCTAACTGAATAAATCTCTGTGCTTCCTGTTCTTGCTTTTAAAGCGAAAAGACAGAAGCCAACACAATACGACATATATGTTATATGATTTTAAAGACAGCTCAACTTGAGAGATTTAACTTGTAGAGGTGTGTATTCACAAACAGTACTGACCCTGGTTACTTCGAAGAGGTTGATGTGATGCTTAAAGTCAGGGGGTTGCGCACACATACACACACACACATTTTCTTGACTCACTCCTCAAATCCTTCCCTTCTTCAGCTCCTTTCCACCCCGCCGCCCAGAAGCGTTGGTGTAGGCTCTTCTTCGATAAAGCCTCAGCGCTTTCCCCTTTGATGAGACTGCATCGTAGCATTTGGCAGCTTTCCATGATCAATGATTTGAGCTCAGAGGTGGTTTAAGCTGTTGGGAAGAAAAAGGCGTAAATATGCTTTGATGTTGCTGCTGGGGATTTGTGTGTGTGTGTGTGTGTGTGTGTGTGTGTGTGTGTGTGTGTGTGTGTGGTGAAAATATACCAAATATACTAAAAGAGACTTAGAGGATGAGTCCATTAAGCAGCAGTCAATCCAATTTACAGATACTAAAACACACACACACAAACACTTGTGTGTCTGCTCATTCATTCAGTTTGCCAGTTTCGTTAAATCTCTTCAAAGCTGCACCAGGCAACTTTGGTCTTTGGTGGCCTCAGATAGCAGCAAGGGGTAACAGTTTGAATTTTGAAGTCTTAATAACCAGTAATCATGTAACGTGACATCAGTAAACTAAATGTCTTCCTCTTCATGGCTGGTGGGGCTGCAGCTGGTGGAGATGTTCAGCCACCGTCGGTGAATCCAGTTTGGTTTCCTGCCAGTGACCATACCCGACAACAGAATTTCACTGCAGCTTTAACTCGTTTCCTCCTATCACGCACAAGCCTCAAGTGAAAGACCTTACAGAAGCCTGCAGTGATGTAGAGCAGGTGTAAATGGCACACCTTAACAGAGGTTCAGTGTTAGTGCCTGTAATAAGTGACTAAGTCCATATCGCCTCCTTGCTCCGCAGAGTGCTTTGTTATCAATGGTGAGTCACTTCACCCCCGAGGAGCCACACCAGCCAGAACCTCATTCACCAGTACTGCCCGCTGAGTATGGTGTAGAGTGTGTGTTTGCTCTCTCTCTCTCTCTCTCTCTCTCTCTCTCTCTCTCTCTCTCTCTCTCTCTCTCTCTCTCTCTCTCTCTCTCTCTCTCTCTCTCTCTCTCTCTCTCTCTCTCTCTCTCTTTCACACACACACACACATAAACACAGGAGTTTACCAGGGCCAGCTTATCGAGCAGCAGTGCAGTGGTCGTACACTTTGCACTGTGATAAGTGTTAAGATGAAAGCCGTCACCGCCGTCACCTCACCGCTCTAACCTGCACTCAAGTGGCCATTTCACCTCAACAGATTTGGATGAGATTTGATGGAAGAAAGTAGAGAGGGGGGGGGCGGAGAGAGTGATAAGTATAGCCAAGTGGGGGTGAGGGCTTAAATTCTTTGCCCGTGCAATCCCATAATGCTTTGGCACATCTCAGGTGGACACATGGCGGCGGCCTGGAGCGAGGGGTGAGGAAATCAGGCTTGAAAGGGATGTGTTTGACAGACAGAGAGGGAGAGTCACGCCTCGCTGGTTCGGCGCTGATTTCTGACTGAAGGACGTCTCGGCTCTGCTTCGCTTCGCCCTGTTCGCTTCACAAAGCTTAGTTTCCAGTGACTTGACGAGACAAATCGCTCTGACGGGAAATGCTGAATCCCAGGGAAGGTTATTTTATTTCATTTGATCAGACCCGAGTGCTATTTTCGCCACTTTTAAAGGCATCTTGAAAGCCCAAATCATCACATGGCAGTGGTTGAAATAGATGTTAAATGTTTCATGTAAAACAGCAATATAACACTTTCAGTGAAGTTGTCCGTTGTGCAAAAATAGCATCCGCCCTCCAACTAACTAGGACTGAGTATTCATCCAGATGACACGACACTGTGTTGTTTTTTTCCACCTCCGAATATAAACGTTTATATTCGGAGGTGGAAAAAAACACTATTTTCAAACACCGGCTACATCTTGTGATCTTGCTCTCTCCACGTCTACACTCCATTAAAAGAGATGTTCTCCTCATCTGAATCATGTGGGTGCACCACTGGATGGCACGCTGTTGACAGCAGGATGAGGCCAGTGCCACGCTGTGCCATCTGGAGCCCCCCATGGGTGGCACCTCAGTGGTTCAGCCAACAACCAGTGAAGGGCCTTCCTCTCTGGACTGATGTTGTGACCTGATACCAACCCCCTGCCAGGCTGCCAAGGGGGACCAGGCAGGGCGCCAACTGTCTGCCAACTGAGCGCCAACCACAGTAATACAGCTATTCCTGTCCCCAGTGTTGTGGTGTGTGTTATTTGCTGATACGTGCACGCGCACAGACACACGTGCACACAGCTCTGCACTTCAGCTCGATTCGACTGCAGGGCTGAATGATACGACTGATTATTGTCCTAGAGTTTTTGCTGTCATTATTCAGGATTAGCAGTCTTGATGATTCTGGGAACAAACTTATTTTACTGCACTTTTACCCTCATATTTCAACGTCTTTAGTATTGTGTCAAGGCTCATACTAGGGTTAGACCAATTTGCAGATTTTGGTCTTTTATTAAAAATCGGATATCAGCCAATCAGTGTCATCCATCTTCCCTGACCACAGCTACATAAAAATAAATTCCTGATTTAAAATCTTAATGTATCCCTTACTGTTGAATAGGTGGATTAGGAATAGGAACTATCCACCCTTTAGTGTCCTGTGATGGTCTAAATGCTGTTTCAGAGGCTTTTACACCATGACAAAAATACATTTCTCGAGGGAAACACTGAATACTTTTTTAGCATGAAAATTGTCAAATTTAAAGATACTGAATATTGGCACAAAATAATGGCTTCAATCTAAAAACATTGATATTGGTATTGGCCTTCAAAAACTCATACTGGTTGAACCCTTAGTGCATACAATATACCCACGACATCCTCGATTCAAATCTGTTATCCCTGTTTTATGCCTTATTGGAGAGTCCACTCCAATAAGGCATAAAACCCCCAAAAATAATCTTTAGGAAAAAAATGCAATACACACAGTCATGCATGGTTAATTGTGCAGCCCTACTTGGCCGTTGGTGACAAGACAATGCCCGAATGATGGATTTCCACCTCCGTTTGAATAGCGAGTGTGAGCTGCAGTGAGTTGTCTTCTAGCTTGTATGGTAGCACTCCTGGGAGCCCGGTGGCAGAGCTTTATTCATTTATCATTGCAGCAGAGTGGGAGTAGTGGGAGGGAGTGAGCGGTGAGTTGTGTCAGCTCCAGTGGTGCAGAGTCAGATTTTGTGCTCTTTCTTTCCATATCATAGTGAAATACCATTGTGTGTGTGTGTGTGTGTGTGTGTGTGTGTGTTGGAAGGGTTATGTGGGTGTGTAGGGGTGTAGGGGTTTGGGATCGGTAGATGAGAGAACCTTATAGGAGCCTTAAGTAATCCATGACCTCTATCGACCTCTATCGGCGACCAGTAGGAATTGTAACAAGATTGACAGGTCTCTGGTACGGAAACTGCCCTCAGACTGGGCTTGTGACACCTGACCTTTCTCCTGCGGTGCCACAGTGTGTGTGTGTGTGTGTGTGTGTGTGTGTGTGTGTGTGTGTGTGTTGTTCTGAAACAGAGTACAGAGAAATCTCATCATCCAGCCAAGTAATCATTTACTCACTGGTATTGATCGACAACCCTATCAAACTCCTGAAGATATATTGTGGTCATTTTGGGCTCTGGGGTAGTAAAAGCCCTTTCAAAGACACTTCGACAAGCCCCCGAGGCACATCACGGCACACATTCACGGGCACACACACACACACACACACACACAGAGTGAGCTGTTCACTACTCTTTGTCCGGGTTACCTCCCCTCCCCAATGTACAATGTGTAACCACCCGTTTGTGCAACCAGCCCAACCATTTCCCCTCCACTTCCTGAAACACAGGAAGTTTCGTGCTCACGTCTTCCCCAGGTCAGAGAAAGGGAGGACCGGAGAGGGTGGGGCCCTCCAGGAGGGAGAGGGTCACTCTAAAGAAAACGACCCCAAACCAGAGGTCGCCGACACCAGCCACGGAGAGGGACACAGCCGGGGTCGGTGGATAATCAACTTCCTGTCTCCACTTCTTCAGGAATTAAGAAAAACTGTTCTTTTGTTCTTTAGGGGATTTCTGGGCATTTTTAAAATCATCTGAGAGAGAAGTCAAATAAAAGGTCACATTTTCAATAGCCAACTTCAGTGAAATGCGTCACATTCAAAAAAGGAAACTATTGTTTAAACACACACAGCCCATCGAGGTTACCTGCTTTTTGTTATTTGTAATCATAAGTACTATGCCATTCACGAGGTGCCAAATGTTCAGATGCTTTAAGAAGAAAGAAAAGGCCGGTATAATAAAGTGTTGTGTAGATTTTACGCTGCATGACTTAACTAGGGTTTTGGGACTACTCTGTGTGAGTGTGTATGTGTGTGTGTGTACTTCACTGTTTGTCTACGTCATCCACAGCTGACTAGTGTTTAAACAGCCTTTTTACTGCCTAACGGTGCAATTTCATTAGAGCGCCATCCTTTCTTCCTTTCTACTCTTTGCTTCTTCCCACACACCCATCTTTTATTCAGCACCGTGGCATCTCCTCCTACGTCATGGCAGTGTGTGTGTGTGTGTGTGCGTGTGTGTGTGTGTGTGTTTATCTCCGTCCTTTGAGGGTCTTCAAGTGTCTCTCGCACACAAAAAAACAGCAGTTCAAAAGACTTGGTAGTGATGATGGTAGTGGCTCTTTACTCTCCTCTCTCCTCTCCTCTCCTCTCCCTCCCCTCCCCCAGAACACTCTCTCAATACTTCACTCTCTTTCTGTCTCTCTCTCTCTCTCTCTCTCTCTCTCTCTCTCTACTAGTGTAACTGGGTGTTGGTCCTTCCAGACCCTTCCTGTTTCAGTGACATCATCCAAAAAACTAGGAAGCTGCTGATGGTGTCACCACCTCACACTGTGTGTGTGTGTGTGTGTGTGTGTGTGTGTGTGTGCACTAGAGTATTACACTTCCATTCTGTGTGAATTTCTGTTGCCTGATGAATGAAAAATGATCTGATGTCGATAAATGTTTCATCTTGATTTTATTGTTCAGGATATTAAATGATCTCACCAAGCCTCCATAAAACACGGCAACCATGGCAACATAAAAAACAATACTGTTTCTCTGTTCACTAACCACTGACCCCTAAAACAGGCTGAGCTGAAGACCTGAAGTGGTCTTTAATACAGTTAAATACAGCGTTTTAAATCTAGCTTTAGGGGTCTTAAAAATATTACGGTTTCTTGGTTCGGTGTCGTCGTTCAGTTGTTTTCATTTGAATGTTTTTTTTTCAGTTGTGACATTGGTCTCATCTTTCATTCTAACTGGCATTAAAACAGTCTTTGACTTGCCCTAGCCTTGCATCCACTCTGTCACAGAGGCCACCTGGTGGCGGAGAGCTGCGTTCGCTCCAGATAAGCTGGTCATCGTGCAGACAGGCTGTTGAACGCTCAATAATCTCTTGTAGTCATTACTTGTGATTTATAGCAATTGTGATTGCCAGCTAGTGTCTGGTCTCATGGTTTACCCTGGGTACCGTGTGTAAAGACAGTGATCTAAAACAAATCTATACCTTTCTCCTGTGTTTGCTTAGCGCATCGATTTACAAACCGCTGTTTACACAGCGCTGTGTGCAGCAAACTGTCGGCTGACAGATTGTTTTTCCATTCAGCTCAGTCCATTACTAGAGAGGACATTAACCCCAAAAGCCAATGTCACACATTAATGTGAGTTATTCTGGTAAAGCACTGATGCCTGGTGTTCATTGCTCAATATTTATAAAATTCAGATGATTACATTCTGTCAAATATCATTATTTTGAAAGCGAGGGGCTCGAGATAGCTAACAGACACAGTAATGGGTTTTATTTTGTAGACAGCATTCATTTCACACTGCAATAGATATTCATCTCAAGTCATTTAGTCTAATATTGAGTCTTAAAATCTTGTTCTTTTTTTAAACAAGTGAAAGAAAAATCTATATGCCAATGTGATGAGATAATTTCACTTTTCCAGTGCATTTTCATCTGAAATCAAGCAACAATATCTCAAAATAAGACAGATCACTCATTTGTTATGAGCAAAATACAGTACTGGACTAAATGACCTGTGCAAATGGATATTTTCTTTACAGAGTGTAGTTGAATGAACTCTTCAAAACCCAATTTGTCTGCTGACTGTCAGACTAAATGTCTCTATCTCCTCCTCTCCCCAGATCTACCTATGGAGTACAATCCCTCGGACCATCCCCGGGCCAGCACCATCTTCCTCAGCAAGTCACAGACCGACGGTGAGCGCTGATCAGTGATTTCATCCTCAACAGTTTGCATTGCTCCTAATAGCTTTGAAACCCTGGTACCCCTGGATTTGCAAACGGTTCTCTGCGCGTTAAGATCACATCTATGTGGGACTGTTGAGAAAGTGACATGGTGTTACTCCACAGCAAAGCAGAGCTGTAGAATTAGTCAACCACTAATACTAAAACTATATATATATATATATATATATATATATATATATTTCCTAATCGCATCCTAAAATACCATATAAACTCATATAATATACATTAGTTTGACAGTACTTACTATAATGTATGAATTTATGTTATAGAGATCTATGTCACACTCAAAAGGTGGGTAAACTCTGTTCGGCCAATAAAAAAGTGGGTGAGCATGTAAAATGCAGTAAAATAATTTTGCTCCTCAAATCACCAAAAGTTAGTTAGTTATTGTGATAAATGATGAAAATATCTACTGAAATAACTGTGATTTTGAATTGTATCTGTAATCATGCCTACAGCAAAGCCAGATCTCTTTTGCGTACGATTCCAATTTCACCATAGTGGTGATTGAGCTGAAAACTGTGGCTGCAAGGGCCGTGTCACGCAAATGACTGCTGTTGACAGACTGCAAGCAGAGAGCATGAGGCAGTCCCTGCATCAAGCCGTAACACAGCCTGAGAAAAAAAACAGTTTCAACATATCGTCTGTTCACTGCTTTGCAGGGATTTCAAACGTGGAACTACAGAAACATACCATTGAGCAACATCCTTTCATCCACCACAAAAGGCGCTGCGGGCACCGATGAAAGTTTTAAACCGACTGGCTGTGTGTCAGATTCGTTGAGGCACACTGTGATGTTTTGATCATCCCGCCTGTCTGTTATCAGGCAGAGTAAATGATGCTGCAGCAGCTCAGCGTGACCGCAGTAACACAGTTGAATCAAGCAAAATGGTTATAGAGTTGTGGTTTCAAATTACTTTTCACTTAAGACGTAATCTCTTTACTGGGATGATAAGTGGCTTAATACTGCTACATCTGCGTACCCTGCAGGCTGAGGTAGTAATCTGCTCTTTTATTAGCCAAACTGCTGCTTCTTCTGTAAGTGTCTGCTGACCTAGTTTCACAACATATTTACATTCATAGTAATACAGCGATTTCTGGTCACACACCAATGGAGGAAAATGAATACCTGATTCTGACACTGAAAACGTTGAAGATACTGTAGACAGCTGTCCCTCATATCTGTCTCCCAAACGAGTGATTGGAACAAAGCGCTACATTAAAGGATAATTGCTGCTAAAATTTCTTAACATAAAATCACCATTGTCCTCATAAGACCCACATAAAACTCTATATATTCTCCACACAGTGAGCATCGTTTATCAAACAATAGCATATGGCATTTCCCTCATGTATGTAACTTCAGGACTTTTCATTCACTTACACACACAGAAATTTCTGTTGTGTATACTTGTGTGTCGTAAACAAGCATAGAGACAACTTGGATTCTGTGTTTTTCAGTTCCTGTGTCCAACAAGAGAGGTGAGTGTGAGTGAGTGTGAGTGTGAGTGAGTGTGAGTGTGTGTGTGTGTGTGTGTGTGTGTGTGTGTGTGTGTGTGTGTGTGATCTTGGTAGGCGGGTAGGCCTGCTACCCGTGTGTTTGGGTTTAACACTGTTTAGGGAATGGCCCCGTTGTGTAGTCTCAAGCTGCGTTGTATTCCTGTACTCAATCTGTACTGTCTTCTGTCAGCAGGTGATGTGCCTTTGCTGTCGAGCTGCTGATATGACTGTGCACGCGTGTGTGTGTGTGTGTGTGTGTGTGAGTGAGACGCACCATTATGACTAGGGCTGCATAACATCGATACAAAAGAAATCATATTTTGTTTTGGGTTTTTTTGCTGAAATTTTTATATGAATTGTGAAACACAAGGACACATTTTTTTCAACATATTTTCTTTTGAAAAAACCTTGTTTATAAAGTTAAAGGTTTACCCCAACTTTCTCGTTGATTTGTAGGCCAGGGATTCGACGAGGGCACCACGATACTTTATTTAGGAAGCTGTCTGAAACATAAGTCCTGATAAGTAAAAAAAACAAAACTGCAGCTTCTTTTCTTTATTCTTCTTTTCTTGATTTGGAAATCAGCACGGTCACTATTGCGATATTTTTTGCTGCAGCCCTAATGGTGACATACGAGACTGCTGCTTTTTGCTAGAAAGCAGTGCACACAGTCAACCACCGCTCAGGGGGAAAAAGGTGTGCGAGTGTGTGAGTGAGAGACAGACGATGTCGGGCTGCGAGGCGGCAGACAGCTCACTACGTCACTGTGTGTGTGATTCTGCGCTCTGCGTCTGCTCCAGTTTGCTTTGCCAGCGATCCTTTCTCCCTTGTGTGTTCTCCTGCGTCAAAACGAGCATACAAACATACACGCATGACACACTTGCATGCACACACACACACACACACACACACACACACACACACACAGCTTTGTGTCAGGCAGTGGCTGTTGCCATACTTGGCATGTAACAACAAGGCACCGAGTGAAATGAGCTCAATTTCTGTGGGTGAAACTAAAACTAACAAATCAAGTCCATTAAGCAGAATTATCAATGCAAATGGATTTATTTTAAAATAGAAACAAACTCAGATGACAATTTCCACTTGAAAGAATCAGTACACTTGATTTAGCTTGGACTCATGTAGGCCAAAATGATGAATGGTTTAATGAGTTACCCCACACTTGTTCCCACCCGCCAAAACAATTTCTGCTCCCAGAGCGATAATAAACTTTAAGGACTTTCCTTCTATTACTCAGTTGGAGATACCCTGGGTAAATGCTGCCCCCTGTCTGTGTGGGCTGTGCATTGCACTGGTAATTGGCTTGCATTGTGTGTTGTTTCCTGGCAGCACTAACTCATGTTTCCCCCCCCACATTTTCCTTTTTAGTACGTGAAAAACGGAAGAGTCTTTACATCAACCACGTGAGTATGATTTCTATACCATAGAGGGTGGGAAAGGCTTTGTGTAGTCTTAACAGGGGCAGTTGATGAATTGGTTTGATGATTCAAATGTCTATAATTTACTTACTTGTTATTTATGTTATTTTGATTGTTTGTGACTACTATGTTTGTGCAGATGATAATTGTAGCGTCTTGTATTTCTTTGCAAGTTCACACACATTTCGGAGAATAAGGTAACGTCCTCAAAATGACCCTTCAAAAATCACTCAACCATTTCATCTTACAAATATTCCACTCGCAGTCCCAGTTATCTGTCTGTAATCATCCGAAATAAACGTATATTTTAGACATAGTAAGTCAATGTTATCAGCGTTTCTAGCAACAGACTCATCACCTCATAGTGCAGCTCATCGTTACCCATCACTCCCTCAACATCCAGTCCACACTGTTTGCCTCGGTCTACCGTGACATATCAGACAGTGCCCACAGCATTTCACTGGAGCTTTCCTGTGACAGCTGCAACCGAAAGCTTGATTTTGTAGCAGGAATTCTGTGGAAATGAAAAAAGGCAAGTTATGATGTATCATACTATGAGTTTTTATGCAGTTAAAGTGCAGAAAGTGCAGAAACTGGTCAAAATTGCAGACCCTTGCAGTATTTGTGGGGAACCAGGGAAGTGGTCATTTTGAAAAAAAAGTTATCAATTCCTGGAGGGACCGATTAAAGGGTGAATAAATGTCTGTCTCTATTCCCTCTGATAGATCAGCACTTTGTCCTGTAGTTGGATGAGAGAGGGAGTGCTTGTCGAAACAGTAAAATGGCAAGTTGGGAAACAATTAGGTTTCAATGACTTTTTAATCAGGGGCAGAAAATGGGTGCTGTTGAGGTGATAACAGCACTGGGTCAGTAGGCAGCAGGATAGGGTGAATCATTTTGAATCAGAGGAACCAGCAACTTTTCTACTTAATGGGAGTATTTTTTTTTTTTCTAAAGGTGCACTCCACTGTAAATGCCATTCCCTTATAAAACCGTGCCAGGCAGGATTAGTTTCTGGGCTCACACAGGTGCCCTACTTTCCATGGCTGTTAGCAGGTCTGTGGGCTTGCACGAAGTGTGACAGGAATAGAAGTTGACGTGTGTGTGTGTGTCTGTTTGTATGTACGTTTTTGCGCAAACTCCAGCATCATCAAGGCCCGGTGAGACGGAAGTACAGCTCATGTTCCACCATATTCCTCGATGACAGCACTGTCAGTCAGCCCAACCTCAAATACACCATCAAATGGTAACCAGCTCCATCAGTAGCCTATCTCACACTGTACCGCCATGCCGAGCTAACCTCTCAGTGACATACTCCCACATTCAATTTTGTCTGATTTTGGCAGGATTTACAATAATTCATGATTGAATCGTGCAGTATGAGACAAAATATGGTGGTTGGTGAAGACTATTTCAGTGGATTTCACTCACTGTGTTTTGATGTCCTCTCTTTTTGTCTTTACAGTGTAGCCCTCGCAATATACTACCACATAAAGAACAGGTGAGATTGACCGTTCTCATTCATTCCTCTCCATTCCAATCCATTTATTGAAAGTACATCGTCCTACTCCATTCAGCCGTCCTGCGTCAAGTATCAACGTTGGTTGTTAGCTGATAAAGGGCTAACCTTTGCAGACGAAAATAGCCCCCCGTGGCCCCCCAAGGCTTAGAGTGAAATGTCAAGCTCTTTACAGACTGTGACATTCTGCCTGATGGCTCTCTCAGCGGGAGAGGCCTGAACAGATTGGGCTTCATTCTCCAGTGAACTCAAGTCAAGTTAAGTTTATTTATATAGCCTGTTATTACAAAACGAGGCTCAAAGGACTTAAGAGGCCTAACTAGGTCAGGCTGATAGACAGTCAGATTTATGACTCAATCAATCATCAATCAATAATGACAAATATGCTGTTTGCAGTGCAGGGCAGGGCTGAAGTATAGATAAATGCTTAAACGGCTTCATTCGTCATTTTCAATATAGACTGACGTTTCCCCTTCCTGTTTGGTCGTTGCAGGGAAGTCGATGGAAGAATGTTGTTGGATATTTTCGACGAGAAGCTCCATCCGCTGTCGGTAAGGACTCACCAGCAAGCGAACCCACACACTGTGATCAACAGTAAATACGCACACATGGATGAAATAGAATCAGAATCAGGTTTATTGCCAAGTATGTTTTCACATACAAGGAATTTGACTTGGTGTTTGGTGCGTAACAATAAACACAGCAAGAGAAGAATAAAAAACAAGAATAAAAGCAAGTACTGTAAAAGGCAAAGGTCAATAGTACAATAGAAAATAGAAAAATTCAGACTAAAATCGTAACTGTCTATTAACCTTGGGAAACGTACCTATGGTTGGCAGACGTACGTATTTATCATTATTCCACTTAACAGTTGGATGGTTTCATTCCAAAAGTGTACCATTTTGTCTAATGCTTATTGCAAAAAATAGAAAATAGTCCATCTTCTAAAATGTCTCCTAAAGTCAATTAACAGCTTCCACCAGATTTGTATTTTCATGACAATATTTTGAAAATGGTGGAGTCAAATGTTTTGAACAAAGGATTTCTCAGCTTGAAAAACACTTGAAATGTATTAACGTTTTTAACTCTGCGTGTTTCTTGCTAACCTTTATTTATTGTAGAAGTCTGAGATTCCTCCTGACTATGACAAACACGACCCTGAGCAGAAGCAGATCTACCGCTTCGTCAGGACGCTGTTCAGCGCTGCACAGCTCACCGCCGAGTGTGCCATTGTCACTCTGGTGAGTGTGTGTGTGTGTGTGTGTGTGTGTGTGTGTGTGTGTGTCAACAAACACATCATTTCACTGCCGACACCAGGATGGAGTGTTGATTCTTTATTCCCCCTTGCCCCCTCTAGTGTCATTGCCTGCCCCGTTGTCCTTTCCTTGCCAAGACTCATTTCTCTCATTTCCTCTTAAGACCCACACTGGAAATAAACTTCAGGACCAGATTGTGTCCCTGCTGGCAGATTTTCATGGATAGCTGAGCCCAGAGTGGCACTATTTCCTCAAACAACCAACCAGCCAAACACTCAGTCAATCAGTCAACCAATCATTTACAGTAAGATTATTACTTTCCCAGTGAAGAGTAATGTAACATATTACTATTTCAATTTGAGCGACCAATAAAAAAATGCTTTCGTTATGACCCCCTGTAAATATCAGATTGAAGTTCAATCATCCCCACAATTAGTTGTCTTCCTCGTTTAGTTGACGCAGGCTAAGCTAGCCTAGATAAAAAATGGCAGAAACATTTACTTTCCCAATTTTTTTCAAGGTAAAATTACAGCTCCCAGGGAGTAATAAGTAAAGAAACAATAATACTTTAAGTACATTATTACTATTTTTTGAGAATTGAGCTCAACACCGTCCATAAAGTATCCAGTGGGTGAATCAGTGCAACCCTACCAGAAAATATATCCAGCATATAAAACTTCATGTCGAAAAGTGAACAGATTCTCACAGTAGAGTAGAAACTCTGAAAGTAAAACAAAAGTGCTGACAGAGGGAAGTCAGGTTGCATTTCTTCTCAGAATGACTTTGTTGTCAGTATTTCTGTCCCTGCAGCGAGGCCATGAGGGGTACTCTCTCGGTTTGAATCCAAGGTTCAGCTCTTCACTCTTCTACTACATGCCTTATTACTGACAGACCTCCTGTGGTGTTTGCCTGCATTAAGACCCTTGTACTCTTTACTCTCCATTTCTCTGTCATACTTCTCATCTGTGGGTCCTTAAAAAAGTCTATAAATTAAATGATCTAAACATAAGGCCTTAAAAAGCATTAAACAGTCTTAAACAGAGAAATAAGGGGTCTTATTTTTTCACCATGTTACACAGGATTATTATTTTATTTCATTTTTAATTTTGATGCAACTGTAGAATTAGGTAGTGGTTTTGACAGATTGTTCACATTCAGGGATGTTTAGTTGAGGTCGAGTTGGAAAGTAAGGCAAGCAAAATAAGGCAAATGCAATAAATTGTTTAGTTTGACCAAAAGATGTGGACGGCAGTAGAGTCTGTTTCATTGTCTTATGTTGTATTACATTACTTGGTCACAGTAAGTTTGACCCACATGCATCTCCACCCTTGGATTAATACAGGACATGGGTTGGTGGTTTTTATTGCTCTTATTTCTTTTCTGACGTTTTTGGTTCTGCTTTTTGGCTCTGCCTTTATTCGTCTTTGTTCTAATTGTTTTGACTTTTGTTGGCTTTGGTCAAATTGTATTTTTGTATTTTATTTAAAAAAAATTTGTCCTGTGGTTTTACCTGATTTTATTACCTCTGTTTTACTTCCTTGTCTCTGTAAAGCACTTTATTCTTATTATTACATGCTTTAGTAATTGGACATCATGTCCCTAAATATTTATTTTCGACTGAAGTTTTGAAATTATAAATGAGCAGTTTAAGAAAAAAGACAACAGGAAATTATTATTTACTTACTTATTTTGTTTGGTAAAAATCCAACTCCAGGTAGCATTAAAAAGTTAAATTAGGCTTTCTGAAACCTGCAGATACCCTGCTCTCCCTCTCTCTCTCTCATTCTATATATATACATATATATCTATATATATGTATATATATGTATATATTATACTCTCTCCCTCTCCACTCATCAGAAACATCTCTGTCCAGAGTTTCTTTGGCTGTGTGCCTCTGGAGAATAGTGAGTGCAGCGCTAATATGGCTGGCCTGGTGGCCTAGTATTGGGTTGCTCTGCTTTCCTGACAGATGCACAAGTGTGTGTGTGGGTAGGTGCCATCACACACACACACACACGTCTGGGACATGGCCTGCCTGGTCCAACCCTCAAGAGTAAAGTCTGGCATGCCATCAGTAATTGAATAGGGCTGTGGGCTGGTGGTTATGGGCTTAGCTTAGCTGCTGTGGCTAACTTTAGACAGAGGAGTTGAGATGGGATGCAGGCTGTCAATGTAAGCTACGGTTCTTCAGTGAAAGATGTGATGTTCCCCTGTGAGGTAGCATGAGATTTCAATACATTTGAATGAAGTTTTGTTTCCTGGTAGGCAGGTGGCGGTCACCTGCCGGTGGCGGACACTGTCTATTAATGTTTGACTGAGAGCCTACTTATATTTTTATGGAGTGGTATCGTTGCTCTATATTTAAGTGGAATGGATAACAACACACACACACACACACAGCAGAGTGTAAAGCCCCGGCTCCTTAGGTCAAACACTGCTTTTCCTCTGCTATTACCAGAGCCATCAGTCCGTATCAGGGGTCAAAGGTTACACCTTGCCTTGGTCTGACACAGGAGCCATTAGTATATAAAGGCTCGAACCATAGTAGAGGTTCCACTCTGAACTTGTATGCTTTATTGCTGCCACATTTTATCTCCACCCCATGTTGAAACTTGGATAGTCCTGCACTAGAATAGTACTAGTAGATGTAGGGTAGGGTAGGAGGACCTGTTAGTGTATTATCAGTGATTGTACGTATTCAGTACAATCCCAGCATTTTAAAGAAAGTATGTCGGAAGGGACCAAGTCAGGAAGAGCTATTCAGTGGTTAGCAGTTTAAACCAGGGATACTAGATGCTAGCAGTTAGTAATATATACTAGGGATCAGTATCAGATGATATTCACCCTAATATGGAGACTGGTGGTCAAACTAGAGGTGAGAAACCGTCTTTTAATCATCAAGCAGTGTGTTTATTCACATACAAAAACAAAACACATAAAGCCCTGGGGAAAAATGTGTAAGATCAGTAATCAGTATTAGATACTTCTTATTGAAGCATTGATTGTTATCAGCAATACCAATGCCAAAAAATGCCAAATTAGAGCATTGCTGTTTTCAGGCTATCCCTTGGCTAAAAAGGCAGATTTCAGTATAGAGCTCCATGGGGAGCAATCTCTTTGTGAGACCGAACTCTGTCCGTGACATTGGCCTCCATTACAAAGATTTCCAAGAGAGCATTGAATGATGACACGCAGGACACTAAAAATAAATCATTCAACGGGTTGGGAGTCTAGTGTTTGCCAAACACGCTGGCTCTGTCTGCTCTGTTGTGCTTGTTTGTATGGTTTTGTATTCTCCCTATGCTATTGCATTCATATCGCCCAGCATGCATTCTGTCTCTCATTGCATGCAGGCAATATTTTGAATGTCTCTCCTGCCTGCTCCCAGAAGAGCGTACATGTGGGGTCTGTTGACAGGCTTTGGGCCACAACAGTGATAGGTTGGCATTGCCTGCAGGCACAAAGCCCAACCCAGCATGACTTCCCCCAATTAGCCACCAGAGCTGCTCAAGTGGGCAAGTCAAACCAGGCTTCAAAAGAGGATGAAAGACTATTCTCACCTTTTTTTTCTCCTCTCTCTTTTTCACAATCTCACTCCCCTCTCCTCTCCAAACCACATACTACCGTTATTATCCATTAGCCTACTTTCTGAGAGTATATATATGTATATATGTACTTTATATATGTATAAAACCCCTCTATTTGTGTCGTAGGTTTTTCTCTCCTAATACAGTGGTTTTCAAGACACATAATGGTGACAGTTCTGCCACTATGCAGAGGCAAACACAGCATAAAAAATAGGATGGTATATTCCACTCTGTCTGCTGCAAATAACACTGAATCTCTGCTAACTAGGTTGTTTGTGTGCATGGGGATGTGTGTGGATGATCCCATCTCCAGGCCTCGGGATTTGATGTGGTGATAATCAGCCATGACTTGTTCTTCACTTGTGTCTATTCTTTACCTTGGACAGATATGTGTAATGGTCAAATCAGTTGTGTGTAGGCTCACTCACTTATTACACGGAGAGGCTGCTCAACGTTTTGCTGCTGAAGGCAAGAAACACACTGTATTAGTTGGAGAGGGCGTCCTGGGAGATATATGAGCTTTCATATGAAAACTGTGAAGTATGAGTTCCATTAGCATGCCAGACACATTCACTGGCCTCCACGCTGCAAACCAATACAGCTCCCATGTTGGACGACAGCTATAAAACATAATAAAATTCATTCTCTCTGGCAAATAACAAAATGATGATCAATGGTTTAAAAAAAACCTGCTTCTTATACAAGCATGTCGACACACAGTAACAAGTGCCTGCGGGCGCAATGTTCTTTTGTGATCTATAGAAACTGGGAATTGGGTTTCTGGCTGTTGAAAGAGAGAGAGGGAGAAGGTGAGAGAGAGATAAAGGGAGAGATGGAGGTTTTCAGCAACATGGATATTTTATGAGCGAGCTCCGGGGAAGCTGCATTTCATCAGGTTCTGACATAGTGTTATTGTGGTTTTTACTTTGAGGAGCAGGCGGTAGACAGCAAAGCATTTAGTAGCAAACCAACGTGCCAAATCAATCCAGGCAGGGAGAGCAGAGGCTAATTAATCACATGAAACAATGAAATACTGATTACCGAGTTATCAACTTCCTGTATGTAAAGACAATGTTAAACACTAAAGAGAGATGGCTCTTTATTGTCCCCGAGGGGAAATTGCAGTTATGCAGCAGAAGAAAGCAGGAGAGAGGCACGCATCACTATACAATACAAGTTTGGACGATAAAGGTTGTATAAAAAAAAATCTAAAAAAATATACAAGGTAGTGCAAGAAATAATAGCTTAGTGCAATTCTGCAGTTTGGTCGAGGTGTGTGTGTGTGTGTGTGTGTGTGTGTGTGTGTGTGTGTGTGTGTGTGTGTGTGTGTGTGTGTGTGTGTGTGTGTGTGTGTGTGTGTGTGTGTGTGTGTGTGTGGGGCAAAGGCAGTTCTTCATGTACATTGTGTGCATTTGTGATAATAATGTATTTGGCCTTCATCTGACCTGGTGTGTACAGTATGTTATGGCATTCATAGGCCTAGTTTTGCCTCATCTCATTCTAATTTTGTTGCATGCTGGGCCTTGTGATATTGTTGTCATAATGTTGCGTTCATATTATGGGAATCCAAATAGTGTGTAGTGTCTGCTTCAGAATTGTGGCATCCAAAAAAACACCTGATGAAATGACCCCTTGCTTTATGCAACAGTAAGTCAAGAGCTACGTTCAAACTCATGACATTGCATGCACAGGATGCACCCCGTTATGTCAGAAAAGCCCCTCTGTGATAGATTCATTCCAGTGATGTGTAATACTGTGGATGTAGATATTTACACGTGACACCTCTCTTTCTCCAAGGTGTATCTGGAGAGGCTCCTGACGTATGCTGAGATCGACATCAGCCCTGCCAACTGGAAGCGTATCGTCCTGGGGGCCATCCTCCTGGCATCTAAGGTCTGGGACGATCAGGCGGTGTGGAACGTCGACTACTGCCAGATCCTCAAGGATATCACCGTGGAGGACATGTGAGTCGCTGGACACACACAGAAAACATTGACTTTCAGTGATAGACAGGCAGTCGCAAATGCACACCAACACAAATACACACACACTGAGACGACAGATGGAGTAGAAGAAGTAGAAGAAGACTACAACTACAGGCAGCAACCTCACCTGTTGAGGTTTCAATAGATGTATCAACAAAGCAAAGGTTACCAGATTTTCAGAACTCCTTCCATCCATCACATAACCAGAGGTGTCATCTAGGTTTACACAGTGCAGTCTCAGCCATTTGTATTCCTCCCCCCTGCTACCGCGGCCACGCTCACGTTCAACAAACCTACCGGTCTTACACCAAAGGATACCAAAGGGACAAGAGAGGCAAAAGATCTAGCGTTGGTGAGTCCAGCTTTCTCTGGACGGAGCCTCACTGCTGCTTAGGAGACAGTTTTTACTTAAAAATCTTGCAGTAGCAGCAAAGTAGACCTCTATAGCAACAGACCAATAGGCTTAGACCTTAGATGGCACAGGGTGTGAGACTTTAATTTAAGATGGAACCAGGGTAGGAAGCATCTTGAGCATGAAGACTTGCCATGCTGTCCCATACGCCACATCCCTCACAAATCCACAGGAATCCTGCCTGGGAACACGACTCCTTAGACGTGTTGCCACTGCTGCGACCTCTGGCCCGCGCTGCGTTCACACTCTGCACCGGTAGCTGTCTATTCCCCCGGCTGGCCTCAGATCACATTCACAACAGTCGTGACAGTAACTAGCAAGCCTGGGATTCGCTCCACTGAGAGGAGCCCAGCATGGCGTTATTTTCTGCTCCGGTCTGGCTGGTTTACTGGACGGTGACTCAGTATTGGACCAGAGATTTCCATTGAAGATCAATTTTAGTCTCCTTAATCCCTGCTCAGGAAACTAGCCTGGGCTTGCTGTGCCCCCTCCCTTCCAAACCCAGTAGATAAGTACTGTACATTCACATAGGCCTGATGGTAAAATAAAAGAAGAGAGCATATAGCAGAGGAGATGGGATCAAAGGTAAAGAGAAGTGGATGAGAGATAGTAGAATGAGGGGAATGGGGAGATGAGAGGGAACTGGTGTTGTTAGGCAGAGTTTGGCTACAGCACCATCTAAATTTAACTCGTCTGTTGCTGCACGCCTAAGAATATGTGTGGGTGGAGAACAAAGGCTGTGGAGAAGAGACGGATGGTGCATCGCATGCAGGTAACAATGCGTTCATGACTCAAGTGAAAGGGATGAAAGCTGTTGCCACCAAACTGCATAAACAGTCAGAGAGCTGTCACGCACGAGGCTTGACAATACCGGGCAATGCTTCATGATAGTATTCAAATAACAGGATGTGGGTGTAATATTCTTATAATAACGCCAAGGGTTGGCTAGATTTCATCCCCCTCTCAGCAAAGGCTTATATTTGGTCAAGTGTACTGGGGATGTAGTGCACATAGTGCATGTGTGTTGGTACAGTACACGTGAATATAACTCCCACTGTCTCGCTGCTTTTTCTCACTTCCTCTGTTTCTCTATACAGGATTTCTTTGTATGTTAAAATTAAGATTTTACAGATTTATTAAAATTGATTTTACTTTTAAGGCTCCTTTAACTCCTTCAGAGCTGCAGCACAGTCTCTCGACTAGACACAGACTAGTTGTGGCTATGCCGTCTGGGCCCATAGGCTTTAGAGCACCCTGCCCGGGCAGCTTAGGCTGGCAAAACCAGTGTCAGCTTTTAAATCACCTCGTAAAACACAGACATCACTTGCTAGACGGACAGGGGCGCAGTCAGAACTAAAAAAAAACGAGAAGTGACATTACAGGTCCAGCCCCAGCTGCTAGCGGAGTCAACACATTCAACAAGTCACATAATCATACAGCATTTCTCCCCTGCGTTGAGTGTTTGTTCCCTCAGATGAGCATTGAAAAGTAGAAATGTGAGGGAAACACTGTTGTTCTTTCAAGGGAACAATTCAAAAGAGAGCATTGTTAAAATGCTTTAATACAAGTAGAATATAAGATCCTATGTCAAATTTGATTTGTCACACATCATCCATCGAGCCAACCCTACTGTAAATGCTCTCTGTCAAACCCTTTCTTCCCCACTCACCCTCCCTTACAACCCCACTTCTCTCCCTCCCTGACAAAGGAATGAGCTGGAGCGTCAGTTCTTGGAGCTGCTGCAGTTCAACATCAATGTGCCGTCCAGCGTCTACGCCAAGTACTACTTTGACCTGCGCTCCATGGCCGAGGCCAACAACCTCAGCTTCCCCCTGGAGCCCCTGAGCAAAGACAAAGCCCAGAAACTAGAGGTGACGGCACACACACACACACACACACACACACACCACATAGATATGCACATACAGACACCAGAGATGAACCTGAATGAGGCTTGTCACTCTTTATCAAGGTTGGATGCACTGAATGCTTTTATTGAATTAATTTTCTTTCCTTCTTTTTCTTATATAACATCCGTACTAACTAACTATATAATTCAGTGAGCAGACTCTCAGGTCGACTCTCAGAAGGTCCTAGTCATTCAATATGAACCCAGTTCAATGTGGCTTGAGGAGGCCAGCCTGATAACGAGCTAGCACTCTTAGTGTTTGACAGTCCTGCTGCTCGTGCATGCACAGACCTACATACAGTATTTACACACACACACACACACACACACACACACACTTTCACTCATTCTGGTGGGTGAAAGAAAGGGGATGTAGGGCTGTGTTGCTGTGTAATTAACTGCCACACTGGTCTCCTGCCTCTCTGTCTCTCTGTCTCTCTCTCTCTCTCTCTCTCTCTCTCTGTCTCTCTCTCTCTCTCTCTTCCTGTCTCTTCCTGTCTCTTCCTGTCTCTCTGCCTTACTGCCAAGCAATTATGTTTGAAATGAACCTCAGCGGTGGTGTTGGCAGAAGCATCATTGCCCTCTGTTTTCTTTGTCATTTTGTTCTTTGCCTAGCTCACCCACCAGACTAAATCAGAGTGGCATCTCTGATAACCCTGATAGACCAAAGTTATATCCGCCATGTACTCGTGTTGCACAGAGTAAAAAGTACCACGGTACCTGAGAGTAGAGTCTTTCCAGAACCAATGCTTTCTTTGGCACGTTTCTTCGGCCACATTTACTATTGGTATTATTCTTGGTATCTAAGGGTGTGATCACACATACATTGCTCTGATGCGTAAACATTTCGAAGTGTGCATGTCTGAAGGCGTGGCTCATACACCAGAACAGCCATCAAAAGAGCTTGTAACCAGAAGTCACATGGCCTCACAAGTCCTCACACTTTATTGGACAGAGTTTTGGTAACCTGTCCTCCCGCCAGATTAGAGATTCCTGCAACTTTAGCTGAGCGTGATGGACTTGTCTGCGCTCTTTGCCGTAATTTATTTCATACCAGATAAGAACACATGAAGAAATAGCTGAGGACTGCAGTTTTGCCCTGTGCTGTAGCCTTTCCAAGCATGAGGAACAGCTTCCGGCTATCAGATGTCAACATCCGTCTCCTTATACCCTTGAAACCTTGTGTTTTAGGGTCTGTTCCTGTAGTTGGTTCGGATGACGTTCTCACTCTTAATGAACCGCACTACAGTTTGCTTGAAAGAGGACCATGACCCGCATTTCCAGGTGTCTCAGTGCAGTTATCTGGTATTTCTTTTTCGAATGGCATTGTTCTCATCTGGTCCAAACATGCTTGGTATCATGTATTTAGTATCATGACAACACTACCTACATACTGTACATGCACAGGCAAAGATTCAGGACTTTGTCTTTGGTGACGATCCTGTCTCAACTGGTTATTGTTACTAAAACAAATGGTAGGACTGGTCGGCCTCGCGATCCCGTCTCATTCCTGTCCTGCTCTGACTTTTCAGGCCATCTCAAGGTTGTGCGACGACAAATACAACTTAAGGAAAGCCAAGAAGCGGTCGGTGAGCGCGGACAACCTGACGGTGGTGCGGTGGGCTCCGGCTATCATTTCCTAACATCGGCTGCCAGCGGGGAGAAGGAGAGGAATAGATAGAGTCCCTGCCTGGTAAGGGGGCAATCCACGGGGGCAGCAGTCCTGCGGATCAATGCGTCTGTTGGCCCTAAAGACACAGGAATATACACACACACACACACACACACACAATCTGGCACTTTTCTGAGTGTTATTGCCCCCCCGGTTGCTGTACATACAAGAAGTCCCACTGATTGCCTGCACTGAACCAAACTGAACTGAACTGAACTGGATGAGTGAAAGTCATTGGATGATGAAGACCTTGACTGCAGAAGAGAAGAGGCCAAATAAGAGTGTGGAAAGATGAGAAAAGAGGAGATTGCTTGATATGAAATATAACCCATGACACCAACAACTGCATTCCAGGAGGCCCTCTGGGGCTTGACCGTCTCGTAGAGTTGATAAACGTCTAACCAGTGGTTGGGTCGGCTTTGTACATTCCTTCATTTTAATCCTCTGGCTCAATCGTTGTTGTTGTTTTTTTTTAGCTGAAGCACAAGACGGTTGTTCTTTTGTGTAGGCACAGGTAACAAGTCTAAATTTCAGGCGTTCCCAGTTTGTTGCTGTTTTTATTTCAGTGTTTTGCTGATGTGTATCGGTTCATGTGCATTCCCATCCACCAAAGCCTCACGAAGACTTGAGAAAGAGGACAGCATAGCCGGAACAGAAGTATCTTACAAAGGAAAGTAATGTACATTCCCACTGTTCCTTCAGGTGTACAGATCACGATTGCGTTGATAAATTCACACCTCCGATAGACTATATATCAGTAGAGGTCTCTATTTTGGTTCAATTACATTTTAGCCATTCAGCATGAACTCTCATCCAGAATGAATCAGTCTCTTTACTAGGACACCCTGCCACCTGTCAGATACAACTGTTCACTTAAAGCAATATTCCTTCATCACTTTATTGTTTCCACTGAATATGATGAAGCTTGCAAAAGGATTATTGTGTTCAGGAAGACGATGAGTGGATGGCAAGAGTCCACCATGGGCAGTCAGACGTGACGCATGCTGTAGAGGTTATGTTGTACTTTATCCACTGCCATTGTCCTGACCTGTGGTGCCTGTAATAAGCTAGCGTAACACAATTAACTTCTTTCCCTTTTTTACTGCAGGGAGAGAACAAATAATAATGAAGTATTTTTTTTCCCCTTTTTCTTTAACGTTTTTATAGTTCTTCCAGCTTACAAAAAAACAGCACAGATGAAATAATGAAAATCAGAAAAGGAAGCCACTAAGCGTGATTCTTCGGTTTCGGTTCAGTTCTGGAGAGGACCTAAACGAATGAAAAGCATTACGCGATGATTCAAACACTGCTTACAAAAAGATAGATTGTATAGATTTTGCAAAGTTGTCTCTGTATAGTGTAAATACAGCGCCAGTATGCAGAGTCTGTAGACTGAGGTCACTCTGTAAAAAACAGAATGGAAATGATGTTAGAATATTTATATTGGATCAGTATTTACTGTACGTGAGGGGGTGGGTAAGTATTTCTGATTCCTTGTTCCTATGACAAATCAAGTACAGAGAGGTAAAGTATTGAAAATCTGATCTAGATGGGGGACACCACTTGACCAATCTAATTTCTTTTCAATGGTTTTTTGTTATATCAAGTTTTTGCACTGCAAAAAATGTCTTTTTTTTTTAATCAAATAAGTGTTACATACATTGTAAATGGTATTTAGACAATTCAAGCTTATTTTAAGAGGTTTAGACAAATGCTTTCACCCCACTGTCTGATAACATTGCTGGTTTCAAATGGTTTTGCTTTAAATGATCACGATTGTTTCAGAAATTTACTGGAAATAAGTGAACACTTACTTTGTATTAGTTATTTTGCCTTTAAATTTCTTGAGACTAAAGTAAGACATATACGGGGATGTAGTAGAGGGTAACCCCACCTGAACTCGTTGTGTTTACCCACTTTTTTAGGCTGACATAAATGGTGTACGTCACAGTTAGTTATATGAGGACAGGGTCTTTCAAGAAAAAGTATAAATTAATGCTTTTCTGAAAATTGATTTTTGTTCATATTAGTGGTTGTTTGCCTTATAATGATCAACAACTGGAGGTCATAGTTTACCCACCTTTTTATTTACCACTACATCACTGATATACAGTAATACTGTATGCTTCAAATATCACAAATAAGCTGGAAATGTCTGAATACGACACAAAAACACTTGCTAAGATCGCCATTTTTCGCAATGCGTTTATTTTCACAATACAAAGGTCAAATAAAAAGTGCAAACTCAAATGTCAGCGTACGCTTCGTAACCACAATGTACATTTTGACATTCAAACGTTTTTGTGCATTTCAGTGTCGATTTCCACGTCTGTGATTTAAGTTACAATGTTGTTGGTCAAGACACCAGAGAATCAGTCAATTAGGTTTGCGGGATTTGCAACCTTTACCAGTACAAGGTTTGATAATAATGTCAACGTGTAAGAAGGGACAGAACTGTACCAAAGTAATCAAGTAAAAAAGGACTATCCTGTTTCATGTGTTGCTGTGACCACCCAGCCTCCATGCACATGAAAAAGGTCCACGGACTTGGGAAGAGAAATGTTGGTTTTGCATGGTGCTTCGGAAAAAAAGTGCAAAATGTGTCTTTAGGAAAGTAACGTTACAGGAGTTGCTGTTGTGAGTTCAGCCGTTCAAAGATTGTATATCCTATTTATTGTATGTGTGTGTGTGCATACAGTCCAGAAGTAAGTGTTCATGGTAAACTATGGTAAAGCCAAGGTGAAATTTGAGGTTACTCCCACAGCAAAAGACCTTGGGCCTGCGGTGTCTTGTCAGCTGGCCACTGGGTGTGTGTCATAGCCTTGTGCACTGAACTCTACCTCTGCATAGAGTTTTTACTTTTTCGCTTTTTTTCCCTTTCTTCCTCTCTTTTTGATTTTACAAATTCAGCCTCGATCTTGATTTCCCGTGCTAACGTCAAACTGCTGTAGCCGTGACCTCTTTGTTTTACCATTGATTGATATTTTCAAGAATTTGTACTGTATTCTGTTGTTGTCGTCGTTGTCGGCGGTTTATTTCCTTTTCATTGAGTCGGTCATTTGTTCCCATTCTCAGTTTGCCAAACTCTGATCTCTCTCTCTGTGTATGTTTTTAACTATGATTTAAACAACTGCTCCCAACTCTTCTCTCCTGAAGCAATGTTTAGAAAAAACTGCACAAGAATTAAACTTTTAAACCTTGCAATAAACCAAGTGTATGTGTTTCTTGTTAGCAAACTCCAGATTGCCACTATGATGATGAGTGAGTGAGATGGACTCCCGGTTTCCTCGGTAGTGGTATGGTAAGAATGACCAGCTCCTCTGTCATTTACTTCATAGTCCTGCAGAGGGGTAAGCCCAGAGAAGGTTACCGAGTGAGGAAGACAAACCGAACATCTGTAACGTCATTCAGCACTTGTTCTGCAGGCAAGAAACTGGGTGAGGGAACAAAAATATAATGAAACTAAGTAATTCCTAACTTTCTGAAAGTCTGTTTATAACCGCTATTTTTTGTTCCGACTGTTATTAGCTTGTACATGAATGTAGAAATGCATTAGAACAGAAACAACAAATGTTTCAATTTCTTTCATCCCTGGTATATGGTGTTATGCCTTTTGACCAATTAGTTATTTCAGAAAAATCATTGATCAGAGATGAGGACCCCGAGTCCAAAGTTGGAGTCAAGGAATCGACTCTGTTTGGGGTCGACCCTCCACCACTTTGGTGTTTTTTAAAGGTAATTCCTAATGTGCAGGCCCACAGAAAATTACATTAAAAGCTCGAAAGTAAGTAATTATTTGGACAAAGCAGCAACTTGTGGCTCCACAGAGGATGAATCTTTACTGAAGCCATGAAATATATCTTCACAACATTTTGGCTACGATTCTACAAAACAATTTAATCTAATTTTGGAACATTTCCATAGAGGTCGGGACATAAAAACGATCGCTTATTGGTTATCCTGAGAACGAGCCGATAAAGAGACATTTGTTTTATCCCCTGATGCTCTTAAATTATTTTACATCAGAGAATTTAATATTAAGACACTACACCAAGAACCTCTGTTCACTTATGAGTAAAAATGTGTCTGAACACATTCCAATATCAAAGCATCAAAAGACGATGAAGAGGCCAAATGAACGAGTGCCTTCATGAGTGCTTTCCACTCTGTATCACAATATTTTGATTGTACTGTAGCTGATATGGCTCAGCCGGCTTTCTTCTCTGAGAAAGAACCATTTAAAGAGCTTAGAGCGAGTGGCAACACAAAGATTACGCTCTGCCGTATTGTCACTGAGGGACACGTTTAATCCCCCATGTTAGCCCGGATTTGCATTTCAGTCGTGGCTCTGATAATTGCTGTACAAGTCGATTCTCTGTGAGGAAGAGCTGCTGTGAGCTTTAGAGCAACCAATCGCCACACATCTCTTATGAACCCTTTTGAGCATGCAGACTACACACACGAAACCAACAAACCAACCATCTTTTCTTTCTTTTTTTTACCACCACAGCAAAGAAGATGTAGTGTTATACTATACATATAACTTATTGGCTGGGACTAACAGGTTAACAGAGTTGTAGGAGACAGTCTCTTCAGTGAGTCAGTTCATTGCAAGGATTGCAGGGAAGATTGGTCCGTTAAGTAGTGAGAACACAGACACCAAAATCAGACACCAACGATGGACTGACGTAGATGTTGAGCGCTTCTCAGGAAAACACGTACATCGCGTACATCAAGCGTACCTGATTCACCCACCATGTCAGTAGGAACACCCTGCTTCACAGCCATAAACCCGAGTACAGAGAAGATTGCGAAACCAGACACAAAACTGGTCCTGCTGTTCAGCAGACACAGCCAGAAGCAATCCCTGGAGAGATTTGGCAAAATTTTAACACTGTATAAATGAGTGTCATCAATAAAGAAACACGCTGAGAAGATTCTATTGCACACTTACAAATATGTAAAATATATGAAAACATTTTATCAGTTCCAAGCCAAAATAATTTGAAATGCACAGTTAATTTTAGAGTGAGCTTGGAGGTTTTCCAGCATCTTTCAACACTTTAGACATGCAGAAATATTGTTAAACGAGAAAGTGAGGTGAGGCGCAGTTCCAAATACAGATGCCATTTTGACTCACTTGTAGCAGTTGTACTTATTTTGATTGAAGCTCCTTAAAATGATCGTTTGTCCTGATCCAATGCTGTACGAGAGATATATCTGCGTACCCGCCTCCATCCACACCTAGACAAAGACATAGGAGAAAGGAGACAAAAAAAGGAGACAAGTCAAATTGTATTTTTAAGAATTAAACACTTTATTGCATTCTCTTATCATTTCTTCTTTTATGAGTGTGCATCACTTTGGCAGGTAAAATGTCGACAGGAAAGAAATCTTTGGATGCTCTTACCATAAAACAGTTGGTTGGCCAAACAACTTCCTCTGCACTAGGACAGAATAATAGGCCTTATGTGGCAAGTGGGGCAAGGATTGAGTATTGGTCAGCAGTAGGAGCGCTGCAGTATCTCTGCCTCTCCCGCTATATATGTGAGTGTGTGTTTCAGTAGATGTTGGCAGACGAGCCTGTGGGCAGAATCGCCTGGCATGGTTCGACGAGAACACACCACACAACTGTCAGCCTGAAATGGCTGGTTGTGTATAAACCGTTGCCTGAACCCCAAAAGGTACCAATTAGTTACAGACTAACTTTCCTGCAAGGGGAAGCTTGGTCCGAGCCCCGGGGCTGTGTAAGCGGTGCTGAAGCAAGTTGTACAGGCACGAACCAGAAGCAAATGTCCAGTGCCCTCGAAAGCTGGGACAGGAGTCGCTGGTGATGTGGACGCCTCAGGCACCTCTGGGACAGCTGCTTGTTAATGGAAGTTTTCTTGTTTAGGTTGCCACCACGTCAGCCCCCTCTCCTGGTCCATTGGGGTCGTAGCGTATACCGGTGTGTGTACAAGGGTGTCGATACAGTGTGTGAGTTGGGACATTCGTGAATATCCTGTGGTAACGACACAGAGTAAAGGCTGTGGCTAGCTCCCACCTAGCGCAACTCCTGGTATTGGGATACAGGTCGGTGGTTTTGCTGGGTTTTAGAAACTGAGGAAGAGGAAGCACAGGGAAGGGAGAACAAGAGGTGGAGCTGAGAGCTCAATCTGAATGCCAGGTAGAAGCGAGCCCAGCTCAGGATGACCATGTAAGTAATGGTGCTGCAACATAAGATCAGAAGCTCAGCGCATCCGATTCTTGTGAAAATCCAAATCAAGACACCAAAACACCCCCAGTGGTCCTGTGATGAATTCGAGTAAGGTTGAGGGTTCAATTACTACTGAAGTGAGCTCAAACTAATATCACGCGTCAGTTAAAGGTTATTTTGAGTCATCTTTTATTTGATGGCGGCTCATCCTCTCACCCTGTGCCAAGGGACAAATCTTCCTCCAGCAGGTGATGATGCCCTGTTGTGTGAACTGGCCGATCACGTTCCAGCAAGAATAGAGGTATCCCACAAACCACTACAAACACACCATATGGTATCAGGAAGGCACCTGAATGAATTAGAAAGTAACAATGCCCAAACAACTACAAATTTAAGTATACAGAGGTTGACTAATGGAGATCTTACTCTCTCTCTCTTACCCTCTCCAAGCATCCTGAGCAAATTGGTTTTGTACAATAATGTTGTCTAGTTGTACAAGATATTTTCAGTTAATGTGACAGCTTTTTTTTTCAACTGAATGTGTCTGCAGACTATTTTCTTGGTTTGGCAAACATGATCTGCAATCAGGCATCAGGCATCAGCTTGAAGATTTTCCTGTTCTACTGTCACCAATTACTAAAAACCTAAAAGCCCATTTAAACTGACAGGTTTATACATTTTCAACATAATCATTTTCATTCTGAACCTCAGCGTAGCCACACAGTCAAGTCTTTACTTTGAGCCATGTGCAAGTGCTAATTACCACTGAGCTCTAGTGACTCTGGGCCAAGCCTGCAGTCTTTAGCCATGTGTCCCACCACAGATGACCTTCTCCGGGGGCGAGGGCGGACACAGTGTTGGAAAGGGATCTGGTTTGTCCTCTGTGTCACCTATGATACTCCAAATCACATATATATACCAGGTCTGTATTATGAGATGTAGTCCTTGAAGAGTTTAAATATACAGTATATAATAAAATCTAAAATAAAACCAACACAAATTTGTTTGGTTAAATATCGTAAAATATATAAAATGAACTAAAGTCTGAAAAAAGAAAAAAAAATCTGACTCGTATTGGATCTATGTAACTATGTCTATATGTATTTTAGTTAATTCAGCATTCTCAGTACAAATTGCATCCATTTAAACATTCATCCAATTTATTTGAGTTACATTTGAGTACGTTAGAATCCCTTAATCCAATTTCATGAACATTTCTCATATAATTGAAATAACAAAAAACAAAATATATTTTCAGTGCAGTACTACTGTTGTTTGTGGGTTTCCTTCACATTTTTGTAATTCAGATTTATCATGAAATACAAAAAGTTCAAGTCTCTTTTATGTCACATCCACGTGACGGTGCTTTACATCCTCATCAATCAAATCAATCAATCAAATCAGAAATCATCAATTATAGGAATAAACACAATTCATGAAGGAAATCTACATTCAGTCTACATGACGATTTATCACTAGAAGATGCAGCAATAACCTGTATTCATGTTTTTTCCAGGGCTTGTATAGATGGTAGGGGGACACACATGGAGCGGCTGGCTTCAGCATGCTTGCCATTGTGCTTGGGAACTTAATACAGCAATTTAGAATGAGTAATCCAGGAGGCTTGTTATTCTCCTGTAAGGACAACCACCAGCACCAAAATATCTCTGCAATGCCAGGACGGCGACGTGCCTTTGGAAGTGTGTTAAGAATAGACCCACAATGGGGCTCGCTCCCGTCTTCTCTTGTCTGAGGACAGAGCAGTTGTCTCTGTGGGGACAGAGGAAGAGGTAAGACGGGGGGATTCACAGGGTTTTCTTCAGGGGGACACTCGGAGGGGTCAAGAGTGAAGTTTATCCACCGGGACCTGGCAGATACTGACTCGGGCTCTTTCCGTCTGTCCACCTGGAGGTTATTGAGCTGCTGGAGGCCACTGTGTCCCTCGGTAGGAAGGTAGGAAGGGTGGAGGAGGTAAAGAAAGGGGGCTGGATAGTGAGCGAGGTGCTGGTTCAAGGGTTCAGCCTGGGGTCTGGAGCTGGAGGACTGGAGGGATTCTGGTTCGGAAGGGCCTTGAGCAGCAGACATGGGGGGACCAAGTGCCTCCGAGGTCATCTTCATCTCCATCAATCGCAGCATCACTTTGATGGGTGAGTTGACTTCACTAACAACAGAGGCCAACTGGATTATGAGTACTGTGAATGGAAGGTGTTTTATTTGTATTGAAGTATTATCAAATATGACGTTGTACCCTGTTTTAATGCGTCTTGGGTAACATTGAAATATGATTGAAATATAATGATGTTATTTCATTACTGTTACACCTGATAGGGGCTCATAAAACAGTGCAGTGGAATGCAGTAAAACTCAAGGTGAGATCAGCTTCAGCAATTGCTCGAGCCTTGAGTTCTCTGTATCATTTCAACCAATCCGTCAGAAAGAGCTACACACTTCCCGTATTTCTTTTTTTTTTGGTATTTTTGTATTAAGTCTTTCCTGGGAAGGATTCTCTGGCGCTCAGTGATGCGTTTTAGGTTTCCGGCAGCAGCAACAGCGGTTTGTTTGAAATGAACAGAAGAAGAACTGGGTGGTTAGCATGAGCAGCGATAGCCACCATGGCTGAACAGACAAAGAGAAGAGCGCCACCTACAGGAACTCAAACTCCATCAACAGAAAATCCAAGGAGAAAGACGTGCTGTTTGATTGACAGGTGATCTCTGGGAAGAGCAGTGAGGAACACCACAGTGAAGAACACCACAGTGAGGAACACCACAGCAGTGAGACAAAGATGGAGACAAAATTGAGGATCCCTCAGACTACAACCTTAACTAACTCCTGTAGTTAGTGTTGAACGTGCATCAACACAAAAAAAGGTGTAAAAAGAAAGATGTTGTCGTGTTCCCAGCGTATTTTGAATCCTCTCTGCCTGTCTTTCAGGGAAGGTGTGGCTGATTGTGATGATCTTCCTCCGCATCCTCATCCTCCTGTTCGCCGGCTATCCCCTCTACCAGGACGAGCAGGAGCGATTTGTGTGCAACACCATCCAGCCCGGCTGCGCCAACATGTGCTATGACCGGTTTGCTCCCATCTCCCTGTTCCGCTTCTGGCTGGTCCAGCTCGCCGCATTATGTCTCCCCTACATGGTCTTCGTCACCTACGTGGTCCACAAGGTCTCAAATGGCCTCAGCGTTGACCCAGACACCTCGGGTGAAATCAAAGCCGGCGCGCTGTATAAGATCCACCGGGAGTCGTTCGGGAAGATGAACAGAATAGCTCTCGGGGCCGAGCGAGGGGGGCCCCAGTTCTTCACGGGAGCCTATATTCTCCATCTTGTGTTCAGGATGTTGCTAGAGGCAGGGTTCGGGGCAGCCCACTACTACCTGTTCGGCTTCTACATCCCCAGGAGGTTCCTGTGCCAGCACTCGCCGTGCACCACCCAGGTGGACTGCTACATTTCCAGGCCAACCGAGAAGACTGTGATGCTCAACTTCATGCTGGGTGTGGGAGCTCTGTCTCTTTTCCTCAACGTGCTGGATTTCATCTGCGCCATAAAGCGCTCGGTGAGGCAGAAGAGCAAGAGGAAGATGATGGTGGAGAAGATGTATGAGGAGGAGCGGTATTACCTGTCGGCCGGCGGGACCAGAGCGGCGATGGACCCAAACGTCCCGCTGGTCCATCAGGACCTAGAGGCGGAAGCTGGTCACACGGGGAGCTTCCGGAAGAGGCGGGGCAGCAGGGGGTCAGGCGGAGGGGGAGTGCTTGGTTTAGGTCAGGAGCCGCCCTGCCTGGAGCGTTCCTCTCTCCCCCGCTGTCCCGTCTCTGAGCCTCTAGGACCTCCAGGCTCCAACACCAACGGGAACGACGGCTACTCCGCCGCCCAGGAGGAGGCCCCGGAGGCAGATGGCAGCGAGGTGGCTCTCTGCCCCCCGGAGCCCATGGGGACGCCCAGATCCATCCGTGTTAGTAAACGCGGTCGGCTCAAACCGCCACCCCCGCCCAGACGGGACTTCGGGCTGCCCGCCGGGGGGCCGGCCGGGCCCGTTGGCAACGTTTCCACAGCAGCGGCGGTCTGCACGAGGAGGGTGGGCCAGTACACGCTGGTCGAGTTGACTAGCGGCGCAGAGCTTCAGATCAACGATGAAGGGCAGGAGAAAAGGTCTGAGTGGGTGTGACTGAGAGGATCGCCTTATTGCCCTGGTTCATATGGAACATGAGAATGAGGAGATCAGACGGGGGAGGGATGGGAGAGAGAGAGAGAGATACTCTGAGGCTTATACAGTGGCAACAACTGTTGGATCTGATACCCTGTCATGCTCTGCAGCTCATTGCACTATGCAGGCTGCAACCTTAACCCTCCCTCGAGGAGACTCAAACACACCAACGAATTCACCCGAGTCTTCGTCAGACCAGTGAGGCATATTTTACAACGCCATCAGAACACATCATCATTATCATGGCGGATGATCCTGAATACTCACTCTCTGACGGGAATGACGGGACACACTGGCCTTAACTGGAGCGTCCTTGGGCAGACCTCAACCTTGAGGAGGTCTAAAACAGTGCGGCCCACCTGTTTCTTCCCTTGTTAGCTTCACCCCCGACTCACTGTCCATAAACAAAGGCAGGCCTTGACCTGCCCCACATATAAACAAACACACATGACACTCTGGTCAGGCATCTCTTTTGTGCGTGGGTCGCTGGGGTCAAAGTGTACACGGGCACCCTCTGGGCCCTGTGCTTGTTTGGGTGACCTTTTGAAACGAGGCGGGGTGAGGGGGGGTCAGGCTGAAATGAAAGCCAATAATGTCGGCGAGGTGCCGTCACAGAGCTCGTAGAGTTGAATGGGATTCCTCCTTCAGAAGTGAAGGACACTTTGAAGGCCCCTGGAGCTCACATGGGCTCACAAAGCAATTACGCTCCCCCGTAGGGGTCTGTATTTATGGAGACAGCTTGTCACTCTATTTCAGGGCCTCGTGGAGCTTAGCAGGAATACAAGCTGCAGACGTGCACCGGCACTGGAAATAGAGCGGCGTGGAGCTCCGGGCCGTCTGCTGCCCTTCAGGACTCCTACACGTTGCTCGTCGTGGCTTTGGTTTCACCTCCGCCGACGCTCTGATTAACGTGTGAGGGTCAGTCAGACATCTACTGCGATAACTGTGATGTTTAATTAACGGGATCCTTTGCTGAAATGTGTCCACCGTTTATTAAATGACATATTTTTCATATTTTTTTCGTCTTTTTGAGAGTTTGTGTGGCAGGGGAGGAAAAAACAGCTACACATGTATGGCCTGCTGAATTTCCCCTCTATGTCTGCGACTTCACATGGTCATAACGTGGCTAAGACATGTGTCTGATTAAACAACGCACAATGAATTATTGATCTATTATTCTGTATATCTGTATATTCTGTATATTCTATATATCTCTTTTATTGATCTATCTATTTTCATACTTAAATGGCCAAGTCATGCCAGTAGTTTGTCTTGAAACAAGTGAGAAATTCTATGAGTCGGCTGATATAAAACCACTTGTTTCCTAAGAAGAAAAGTCTTGGAACGAGGCAGTGTGAGGTCCATCGCTCCGATATCAAAATGATTCTGGTTTGATGGTTTGCTTTCATATGGCTGAAGGCCCGGTCTCTGTGTAAGTGGATAGCTCTTGATCTTCAGTCCGCCTCCCCTGGCCTCTTGTGGTCTCTTTGAAGGTGACAACAAAAGCTAATACCCTCATATCTCACCTATCTACAGAGAGGCGTGCTCGGTTGTACGAGTGACCACGGGGGTTTTCACTGATATACGATCTTCATATACCTGCTATTTTCAGCTTGAATTGGGAGATCAATGCTGGACTCAGCTGCTCTTATGTTTTTTATATTTATACTGCAATATCTGGGTAGACTGTTCATCTTACTGGTGATTGCTTTGTTGCCTTAAAATGTTGCCTTAAGGAATTGACTACTTAAATGATAATTGACATGAAATATGTTATTTTTGCTGTTATTCTTAATATTGTATAATATTGCATAGTTTCATAACTACTTGATTGATGTTTTTGTCATGGTACAAAGAGTGAATAATGAATGTTCAATGACTATTGAGATTATTTTAATAACTGAGACCTTTTGAATGCAATAACCATTTTACAAATATTTATTTTATATTTTTGAAAAACCCAATGCTTTATTTTGTTACACTGAATCTTATCTCAGTGTAATTTTCCCATTTTTAGTGTACTTGATGCAGGTGTTTTAGAGCAATACAGTGATGGATTTCAATATAATTTCATACACTAGACTCTATGCAGCATCACTCTGATTGATTTTATTTAGCAAAAGTTCTTTAATTGTTTTATTGTTTATTTTATGTTTTTATGTTTCTAGGACTATATATCACACAATGAAAGGAAGCTATGTGTGACGCTTCCAGTTTGGATGTTCAGATAATCTACAGCACTCTAACAGGAAAGACATCATCTTTGGTTTTCAAGGCACTTTATTGTCTCAGTTTAGTGGTTACATTAGTTTGAGCTGCTCCATTCTTGACCTCTGGGTTTGGAGTGTCATGCTGCCCTCCAGTGGCAGAAAATGTGAACTGTTGCCATTTGTCTCAACCTCTATCCAATACTTGAAATCTTCCAACTGCTCTCCAGCAATGTGATAATCACTGGTTTTGATATGTGAATATATTGTATTTTCATATAACTTTGTGGCTCTGATGCTTTCTTTGAATAAATATAACATATAAAAGTGAAAAGTGAAGCCATTGCTTAATCTAACTTTGTTCTTCCACGGAATACCTCAAATACGCCACAAAAACCCAACCTCAGAACATACTGTATCCTCCTGAGCTGTACATTTTCCAATTATAACGCAAGTGGCGCCCTCTACTGACTACATAACAACCCTTTCTGTTACAGGGAACCTGGGAAAGCACTCAGGCCTTCAGATGAAAGAGGTTTTCCTTTTGTGTGGACGTCAGTCAGTCACACAGGGACTGAGGGTACACAGTGTTCTGCTGGTGTGTGTGTGTGTGTATGTGTGTGTGTGTGTGTGTGTGTGTGTTGGGGGGTTCCTTAGTTTGCAAAGGAGCGCTGAGGAGGCAGCGGGGGTGCACTGTAAAGACTACTAAACCACAGAGTCATTGTTGCTGTGCCAATAGGGAGCCGGCCATTTATGCTGATATCTTTGTTAGGCTCAGTAATCGCTCTGACCCCGAACCGAAGCATTCATCTTAAAATCTGGACAACTGGATCTGACGAGGCTTATTTTATTTTATTTTATTTTTTTAATTTAACCTTTATTTATCTAGGTTAGCCCCGTTGAGATCGGGGGGTCTCCTTCACCTGGCCAAAACAGACACGGCACATTTTGTTACAGACGGAAAGACAATTAAGAAGTAAGAAAAGTGAGGAAATGGGAAGAAGGAGAGAGAGGGGGAAAAAAGAGAAAAGAGAGAGAGAGAGACACTTTCCAGTATACTCATCCTCCATGCTCCTAACAACTGGTTTAAAGTCACTGAGGGTAACAAGTAATAATAATAAGTGTTTTCCTACTCCTTACCTCTACCCAGTTCATGAAAGCTTTTCCATTTGCTGCTCCAACCACCCGGTGTCAGGTAGGTCTTTCCTGGGAAGAATCCTCTGGTGCACAGGAAGTGATGCGTTTTATGGTACAGCATGGCCAGACGACCAACTGGCACTGGAAAGGACGAAGGCTCTCCAATGTTTCTAGACTCTAAAACGAAACCCTCACTTGAACCTCAACTTTTTAAAATAATTATTATTATTATTATTTTCAAATTAAGAAACTTTTCTTTACCACATGTGGTCAAATGTGTTTGGAGGATTTCACGGTTATTACCTAGCATTAGTGAGAGTCGATGGTTTTGTTTTATCTACATTTAACACGAGCTTCAAGATGCCTGAGATTGTACAAAATCAAAAGCAGTTCGTAATTTCTCATTAGCCAAATTGATCCACAACAACTATGAGGGAGTCGTGCTGCATCAAAACTTCAAACTTCAGAGAGAAAATAAAAGGAACGACTCAAGCCAGCCTAAAATATCAAGCAGTAGGATTATTGATCTCTTCTTGATGAACTAAAACAATAGTGGAGAATGTGTTTCAAGCGGTTCCTTCTCTCCCAGGGCTTCTTCCTGAACCCAAGCCCATCTTTTATAGGAGCAAACCTAAACTGCAACAGTCCATGTCCCTTGGAAACTATTAGTATGATGTCTGACGGCGCACAGCACTGAGACCCCTTTATTTTTCCAACATCTGGCTCCTTAAATGGCCAGTTGGGAACATGAGCGTGAACCGGAGGTCAGCAGCTTCCCCGTTAATCTAAATGGGTCACAGAAACCCGAGGTTGAGCTTCACGCATCGATAGATGCACTCACAGAAACTCTGGGATTTTAGTGCTATTCTTCATCTTCCAGTGACAAACGTGTAAGAGTGTGTGTGTGTGTGTGTAAACATATTCGGTTACATGCTGACAAAATCAAATATGATCACAAACGTCACAGGATTTGATTTGGTACACTTGTCTTTTTCTTTCCATCGTTTGGTCTCAAAGTTGTCGACCGGGGTGGATGAGAGGTCAACGAAATCAGGAGATGTTTAGTGGAACTGTGATACAGGTACTAGGGAAAGACTGATAGAAATTGGTACACAATTTTATTTTCTTTGCACATGTATAAAGTTTGTTGTAAAGAATTCCCCCAACCATTGAATAGGTGTGGTGGGTCGCCCTGCCTTTCATTATTCTGGTTTAGTTTTAGTGTCCCATGATGGTTTTAGAGGCTTTTTCACCCTGTCAAGAATAAAATTCTCAGGGAAACACTGAATCCTTGTAATTTTGAGGCATAAAAACTGTCAAATTTAAACTGAATATCAGCACAATATCAACTATCTTCAATGCAAAAATACTGGTGTCAGTATCTGGTCGAGCCGTAGCAGGCGCCTTCCTCTTTCTTCCACCCTTCCTCCAACTCCACAGCCACTTCTCTCTCCTCATGCATTAAGAGATAAAAACAACCCTGCTGCCGGGTGCATCAGAAGGATCAATAGTATTAATAAGCATGACCCGCCTACCGGTCCTCTGCTCTGCTCGCAGTCTGCCTCTCATCAAACGCTTCCGTTAATATTTGATGTGCAGCGATGTCAGGATGTTCCTCCTGGCACCGGAGCAGACAGGCGAGAAATGCGGGCTAACGCTCGGCTGCAGAGGCTGATTGGGAGGGAAGACAATTCAATCAGAGTAGCCGCGCGAGGGGTTCTGTTCTCGGACCCCCGCGCGAGTTGAGGGATAAGAGATGACGCCTTCGTTATTAGTGATCAGGGCGCGTGTTGGGTTTCCTGTTTTGAAGTCGGCGGATTTGTAACATTAGACCTCTTGTCACTTGGAAATGACGCGTCACTCCTGAGCAGCTGATAATAACAGACCTGTGTTTCACGTCTGGTCACATCACTCCACAGTGGAGAGGTCTGTTTGGTGATGGCTACCCACATTAACCAGCGACCCCCTGTGGCACGTCGTGCGTGGACGTCACCGCAGACAAACTGCTTAGAAACATGGAAGATTTTTTTTTCCAATATTACTTTTAATTTTTTTGGAGAGCATGGTGTTTTTTGGTATTTTTGATTGCTGGTTAGAGGCTGAACGACAATTAATGATTTTTTTTTTTTTTTTGCATTGCCATGGTTGAAGTCCTGCTACATCTCTATGGTTACTGTGGGTTACAGGTGGCGTTGGTGAACAAATACTCAAAAAGTTCCCCATAAAAGTGAAAACATGAACCCCTTCCAACCCGTCCATATAACATGCCAGGACATGAGTGTTTCAGCCCGTTACCCAGCCATCGGGGAGCCCGACTCTGTTTGTGAAGCATCCCTTAACAACACTCCCAGGGTCAGTCATACTTTCTCCTGTACTAAACTCCTGTACTCCTGCGCCACATTGGGTTGGTGACCTCAACAAAACAGACCGTTCCCTGATAATTACACTGTCTAACGGCCAAGCCAGGACATGCTGTTGTAAGTGCCTGGACAGGGTGTTCACGGCCAAGGGGGCCTAATGCTGGGGTGTGGGGGAGAGGTGGGTCGGGGTGGCGTGGTGGTGGAGGGTGGTCGACCTCAACACTTCAGTTTTGCAGTGAATATCAAGTTCAGGACTGAGACAGGGGAGACACATTTGAGAACAAAGGTGAAATCATACCAGGGCTTACAGTTTAGTTACAGGCCAGAGAACTGTACAGTGCCACCCTTACCACTAGGTGGGGCTACAAAGCAATGTCACTTCCACAGTCAGAGCTGCAGACTGCCTGACTGGAGTAAGCACTGGAAAATTAAACTGCAAAAATGACTTTCTGTACAAAATAAACTTGATTGATGTCGCTTGATTGACAGCGAGCTGCTATGCAAGGTGTTCCTTTCAAGTCTTGCCCCAACTCATTTCATTCAACCTCTGTGATTGCAACACAGCACTAGCAGGTGTCTAGGACTCCAAAAACAACAACCCTCAATAACCGCACTCACAAAACCCCAAACCAAGTGTCGATAAAGCTACGTGGAAGCAAAGTGCTTGGAGAAAGTGCTTTAAGAAAAGTGTTTTTGTTTTGTTATCACTCACTTTTCATTGCCTGCTGTCTCGGGTTGACAGCGGCGATGCAAGATTTATATTGTTGATTCACACTCCCAAAAGATGCACAGCTGCACCAGGCTGAAAGGAGGCTTGCAGGTTACATCTACTGTTTTGAGCGTAAAGGAAGAAAGCGGGAAGAAAGCAGCCACTACAAAGGACACTGTCACCATTGACCAGAAAATCAAAGGCATGTCTACGCTGGATTACAGTGTATCATCTTATGCCAGAGCATTGGGTTAATTGGGACCAAACCAGATACATTTGTTGCGAAAAATGCCGCGCTGAGGGGGTCCTAAGATGTGAGATCATGTGAACAGACCACCTGTAGGGCTTTCATTGCCATTTCAGCATCATTCATGTCAAGGCCCCTGCGCTCTCTAACACAGCTTGAGTTGAGGGAGAGATGTTTCAATTCAGGCGCTGTGTAAAAAAAAAAAAAAAAAAAAAAAAAAAACCTCAAACAGAGACACAGGGGCTCTGGCAGGTTTCAGCTCTGACAAACCAAAGCGAGGGTCCGAAATGCTCTTTCAGTCGTAGAACGTCCATCAAAGCGCCGGGGGACGTTTAGGAGAACCTTGGCACATCAGACAGACACTCCTAATACACGCCACCTTTATTCTAGCCCGTTTAAAAAGAAAGATCAAAGTTTCTGCAGATGAAAAGGGCCCGTTCTCTGCATTTAGACTCCATTCACTCCGGCCCCTCTTTTACTAAATTAAGAAAGCGGGCTTCGGCAGGCATGTGAAGAGGACTTTAACAATTATGGAGATGCTCCAGCTCAACCCCTGCCTCTAATTACCGGTCTCTGATGGTTAAAAGGGCTTCCTTTTAGCCGGGGCTCTCAAAAGCTGCTATTGCTGCTGCCGTCCTCAACACGGAGACCGCAAGGAACCACAATATGTGCCCGGGCCAGGAACTGAAAAGCCTGAACGAGGCTCCCTGGGAAAACACTGAAAAGTTACACAGAACTTTGAGATTTATCAAATGTTTTATTGTCAAAATAGAGGTCATATTTGCTTTCTCACAAAAGACATCTACACTTTGTACAAATTTACAATAGCTTATAAAGTTTTCTTTTATACACAAATTTACACGTTTGTACATAACCATTATATAAATACATTTGAAATTACAAAAAAAGATGACCCGTAAAATACTTGGGCACTATTAAGGCTTAATTTAAACCATCTTTGATGTGATTGAATTACACAATGTTATCTGGCACTATGTAGACAGAATGGTAAAAAGACCAAATGCTCTTGGTATGTTAGGAACAAAACTGTTTCTTCCCCTAAAGGTAGCCTAGAACAAGTAATGCCCAGATTGTGTGAAAGCTTCAGTCTGCACCCTAATACATATAAACAGGGAGGAATTAACCTGTGTTACTGCCAGGTACATTGTTTCAAACAGAGGTGTGTGTGTGTGTGTGTGTGTGTGTGTGTGTGTGTGTGTGTGTGTGTGTGTGTGTGTGTGTGTGTGTGTGTGTGTGTGTGTGGTGTGTGTGTGGGGGGGGTCCTCAGCAGCAGTTCATTACTATGCTAAACTGGGAGTGATGGGTTATCTCCCGAACAATTAGCAGTCCTCACGAGCTGCTTTTCTTTCTCAAACCTGGGACAATGGCATCTGCTTGGGGCAAGACACGGAGCTGGCCGTGCCGGACCTCCACGTCAGCCCCGTGCTCACGTCGCTGTACATGGAGCCGCTGGTGCCCTTGCTGCCCCAGCAGCACCTGGTGCAGAAAGTCCTCCACGACTCCAAAGTCTTGCCCGACCAGATCCACACCCCAGAGGTGATGCCCACCAGAAGGCACATAAAGTACTTCAACATGAAAACGGCGTAGTCCGGACTCCTGCGGTCCCGCTCCAGCAGGCACGAGCAGTTGTGGGTGATCTCCCAACTCTGCCTGTTGTGCTGCTCGTAAAAGTAGCATGCGACTATAATGGTGGCGGGGACGGTGTAGAGCACCGTGAAGATGCCTATCCGGATCATCAGCTTCTCCAGCTTGTCCGTTTTGGTGCCGCCTTGCTTGATGACGCTGCGGATCCGAAACAGGGAGACAAATCCCGCCAGGAGGAACATGGTGCCGATGAATAAATAAATGACCAGGGGGGCCAGGACGAAGCCCCGCAGGTTGTCCAGGTTCTGGTTGCCCACGTAGCAGATGCCAGCCACCGAGTCCCCGTCCACGGAGCTCAGCGCGAGCACGGCGATGGATTTCATGCTGGGGATGAGCCAGGCGGCCAGGTGGAAGTACTGGGAGTAACTGGCGATCGCCTCGTTGCCCCACTTCATCCCCGCGGCCAGGAACCAGGTCAGGGACAGGATGACCCACCAGATGGAGCTGGCCATGCCGAAGAAGTAAATAAGGAGGAAGACCACGGTGCAGAGTGCGGGTCCGGTGGTCTCGTAGTGGATGTGCTCCAGCTCGTACTCCCGGTTACACGCCACCTTCTCGTGCCCGGCGATCAGTCGGACGATGTACCCGATCGAAACGAACATGTAACACGCCGAGAGGAAGATGATGGGTCTCTCGGGGTACTTGAACCGCTCCATGTCTATGAGGAAAGTGGCGACGGTGGCGAACGTGGACACGAAGCACAACACGGACCACAGTCCTATCCAGAAGGCGGTGAACGCTCTCTCGTCGTGCGTAAAGTACGGGTTGTGGCACGGCATGGCGCAGTTGGTGATCTGCCCCGTTTTCACCCGGTTGTAGAGAGGGTGCCGGTCCGTGTTTACCGGCACCATAGGGTCCATACACTTACATCCCGACTCGCAGGGAGCGGCCGGGGGCTTGTATTTACCCGACGCGCCGGGTCGATTATGTCCAGGTTTATTCTTATGCGGGTTATAAACCTTGCTGGGAAGGTTCGTGGGTTTGGAAAGCACCGGGGAAACCGTGGTGGAGTCGGTCCTGTTGTAGTCCATGCACAGCGTGTCCGGGTTGCCTTGTACCGGCAGCAGGTCGCACTTCATCCTGTCCGGCCAGGGAAAGCCATACTGCCTCATGAGAGGCGCACAACCGGCGCGGGCTCTCTCGCAGACGCTCCGGCACGGCGGCAGGGGTTTCTTATAGTCCTCCAGGCAGATGGGGGTGTACATGCTGCACAAGAAGAACTTCAGGTCCGGGGAACACTGGATCTCAACCAGAGGCCAGAACTGGTGCACCTCCAGTCCCGCTTCGTCCTGCGTGTCGTGGTTGAACTGGTTGGGCATGTAAGTGTAGTTGTAGCCGATCCCCTTGCACAGAGGCACGGCTATCTCCTGGCAGGTGATCTCCTTGGCCGTGGTGCCGCTGGATCTGGGCAGGAGGGCGAGCGAGAGGAGCAGGTAAATCCCCAGCAGGTCGTACTCCATCCCTCGTCGTGTCCCCCTGTCCTGCTTTGGTAAAAACAGCGGCGGTTAAATCCTCTCAGCCGTCTGATTTTGCCTCCCGTGATTCCGGTCCGGTTAGATTTTGCGCAGCGAGCCCATCTCGCTTTGCTTAGTATTTGGCACGGAGTTGCAAGTAATTTGCAAGCCGTGTTTACTTTCAGCAGAGGTGGAGGAGAGGAGAAAACAGCCTTCAGGGCGGCGAGCAGCAGTCAAGATGGCTGAGGAGAGGAGAGTGAATCCACCTTATAATGGAAATTGCTTTCTGTATCCTGAGTCTCTCGCCTGTAAACCCGAGTGGAGCTCTCCGATCACAACAAACAGCAGATGTGGGCCTTCTTCCTTTCTTCAAAACACAGCGACTACATTCAGCAGGCTCGTCCCCACTTTCCTCCTGGTTCCCATACAAATCATCAGCATGAAGACGCAACGGTGAGTATTTATACCGGAGCGCGTCAGGCCACGCTCCCATACCGGCTCCTCCAATCACAGACCAGCAGGGGCGGTGCTTGGGGGGATAAGTCAATCATGTTTTTGTTTTTTTTAACTAAAGATGTTTTGTTACACAGACCATGATCATATTAGTTTTGGCAGTTTCTGTGGCACCAGGATCCAAGACCACTGATGCGGTGGTGAATAACAAAATGACCTCCAGTCGTTATGAGGCACAAACCACCGGTATGAACCAAAATCACTTGATTTATGCCTTTTTCCCAACAGACCATGTCTTCATATAACCCACACCAGTTTGAAACTACTTAGTATGATATGTACTGTGAAATGACGCCATAAATATTTATTGCCTAAAAAGGGGAGGCAAACTATAGGAATATTATAGTGACACTATAGGAGATACAAATACCATAAAGTACAATAAATTCACTATTGAGCACCACAGACGCACTATAAATACCTATAGGGGTATTATAGAAATATTAAATACCATAAAGTACAATAAACTCACTATTGAGTACCACAGACACACTATAAGTACCTATAGGGGTATTATAGGAATATTACAGTGACGTCTGACTATGAAAACCACTAAACTTCCTCTCCCAGGTCTCGCAGCCTCCCCCCTTAACACAGACAACATTTGTCAATGTCACCAGAGTGGTTCCACGCCACACCAGGCCGACCGAGGATACATCCACTCTATTATTCTTTCTGTGAGCGGGGCATTTTGGTAAATTGGCTAATTTGCGCATGATAAGACTACCCAGGGAGCTGTCTGTCCTTGTGAGAAGCTGTTTTATTTTTTAAATGAGGTGCTAATGTTTCGTTTAACGCTTGCATAGAGCTCCGCGGGAGGCGTAATTGCGCGCAAGGCAAAGACCGAGCGGCGCAGACAACTGAAACGGGCAGAGCACCCTAAAGAAAACTGTCACTGCAATATGCCTATGATATGACTACAGGGACTTATAGTGTGTCTGTGGTGCTCATGGTATATTTAATATTTATTTTCAGTAGTATTGGATGAATTGTTTATAGTTTTGCTGTGATATTTTCCTTACAAAATGTATGATCACTCCCTTCCTTCTCGTGAGGACAGAACATACAAACATTGGATTTAGAGTAAAAATACAGTGCTGCCCAAATACAAATAAGAATTATAACAAAATGTGAAAAAGCCCAAATAAAAGGGCTTCAGAAATGATGAGTAACTATCGCAGGTTATTATTGTGATCGCCATTATTGTCACAGAGTAGAGTCAGGTTACCTTGAGCCTCGGCGTTGCAGGCAAGAGAGGCCAGCCGTGGTTAGCACATCTGTTCGAAACTTGATATGTCATTTCACCGAGGGTTGTCGGTTTGAATAGACATTTTGTCCTCTACACACACACACACACACACACACACACACACACACACATGCACACTCCACAACCTCCAAACTCTAAGTTCCTGCAGTGCTTCGGGTGCTACGAGGCCTATTTGTGGTTTTACAGCGCCAAAAAGCGCCTGCCTCCCAGTTTCCCACAGCGTCCATGCAGAATGTGTGTGGGGTCGGCTTGTGATGGTTGGAGTTTAAGTTTAGTGCTGTTGTGTTTGGAGGGGAGCCAGGTCTTTATCATGTGAGGCAGGCTTTCACAGCCGACCCACACCAAAACTCACCGTGCCTGCGTGTCGGTCCAGCACAGGGGACACGGATTGATTAAGTGAGTCATGGGTACGAGACAACAAGGACGGAGCTCTCGCAACGGTTGTTTGCTTTTGATTGGGAAACCAGCGCCATGGAGGTATGCATGTGCACGTGAGTGTATGTTTTGCGCGCTCGAGGGAGGACGTGATATTTTCCCAGTAACAATCCCGGGTTTTTGAGACGTGTGGAAAAAGGACACATAAGGAAAAGGGAGTGAGGGTAAGATGCTGGTCGCGGTGCGGGGGAGTGATCGAGGGAGAGGAGAGGGAAGGGTTAGATGAGGGTGAGGGAGGGCGTTCGGTCTGTTCTGTAGAAGAGATAATGATTTACTCAGAGGAAGTCCACTCATCACTGTGAGAAACGATCCTCCCTCGGACCAAAACCTCAAGAAATACTCTGCAACCAATGAATGAAAACCCAGAATCACATCGAGACCCGGAGTTAATGTGTTCAATTTAAAATCCCATTATTTCGCTCAGAATCAAGTGCTCCCATTGAAAGGAGGAAGCCCATCGAGTGTGCCTGCCCGCCAGATCCCGGACTTACCTCCGAGATGGCGAGCGAGAGATATGCTAATGCTACTTTATCTTGTAAAGGAAAGCTTGGAGGAGATTTAGCCAATCTGCCGGACACAATTCCAAGAGCCTCGGTGGCATTTAGCGGGCTCGCGCTAACCCCGGGCTGCTTGTTAAGACTTCATTAGCTGTGTTTGCTCAGGCCTCTTCTCTCCAAAGAGACGGAGGAGGGCTCCCCAGGCCCCAGCCTTAGCCCCACTATAGACACTCCATATGGGGCTTGTTTGCTCACGGCTGGCCCGGTAATCACTTTCAGGTGGAGCTGGAGGAGATGGAGAGAGGCTGATGGGATTTTGGGAGAGCTGAGCTGGAGAGCTGGATACCCCCCCTCCCAAACCCCCACCGGCAACCCCCTTTTCCTGAGGTGATGGAGCGTGGAGCGTGTACCCTGTGAATTAGCTCACCTAGGGCCCATTACCTTAACAAACACAGCCGGCCCCTCCAATCAGCCTACTGCTGGGAGGACAGGCGGCCCCAGGAAATCCTCTCTTACAGCCACTGTCCCTCTCTGTGTGACAAGGCAGGGGCGTGTGTGTTAATGTGTGCGTGTGTGTTGGGGGAAGTGAGTGTATTGTGACAGACAGAGGGAGAGTAAGTCGGGGAGATAGTCTAGTTAGCTACGTCCCGTCTTAAAGCTAACACTAGGCAGCTTTGCACGTGGGCGGGCTCCAGATGGCGGCGAGAGGTTCGCCGTTTGAAAACAAATGTGAACTTCAATACCCAGAAATCATACAATGCGATGTCGGTGAACTACACGCAGCACGCTCATTTTACCTCACTAGTCCGTGATCGCTTTACACCAAAGGAAACCAAAAGATCTAACGAGTCCAGCGTTCTCTGGGCGGAGCGCTCGCTTGCTGCTGTTTAGTCACTTCCTGTGCACAGAGGCAAATCTATGGGGTCTCAATTAGCGGGGACGAGATGCTCTTGGTGCCCCACTTGGTGATTTGGGCTGATGAGACGGTGTATTTTCACATAGAAATCTTGCCTAGTGCAGCTTTAATCTTGAGAGCGATATTGGGCGTATTGGTTGAACGGTGGCCATAATTCATTTCACATAACCAGTGGATTTGAAGCGGCTGAGGGGCAATAAGAGTCTATTTCATAACGACATAAACATCTGTAGGGCGGGTGACGTCTAAAATCTCACAAAAAGCAGATTCATTTTTCACTTAAGGAACTAATTAAAAAACAACATCGCCTCCACGAGGAGAATCTGTATCATCTTTCTGCAGCCCACTATTGTTGGCTGCCATCCCCGAGCCAGTGTGTGTGTGTGTGTATGTGTGTGTGTGTTATCGTGTGATTGTTTGGAGTTTTCAGCCATCCGATGCCACAAGAATCTGGCCAGCCAGCAGAGGTCTGCTTTTGGCTGGTATGAGCCCTGCTACTTGACACCCCCGTCAGATTTATCTCCCCTCTTGTAAAACAGCATGCAACTTGTTCTCTCCGTCCAGAAAGGTAAGTGAGCCCACGGAGATTTCCCTTGCTCAGGAAACGCACGCACACACACGCACACACACACACACACACACACACACACACACACACAGAGCGAGCCGAGTTGCTAACCCCTGCCTGTAACCGGAGACGAGGCCCGCCTGCCTGGAACGACACATGGACGGTACTTAAGCAGGTAGACGTGCCATCTGGTTACAACACACGGGGTGGAAACACCAGTCTCAGGATCCTGAAGGTGGTAATTTCATTTTCACGTGCTGCTGGCCCGTCCTCGTAGCCTCGATAGCGGGTGGATACTGTGGAGAGGGTTGGTTTTGGTTGCTCCGGGGCTGATCCTGGCCAGACTGGAGAGGGTCACAAGGTGCCTGCACCCTGTTTTACGGGGTGCAGAGAAAGAAGGAGCGAAGGGAGCCAATTAAGCTGTCATTACTTTTCATGCAGCCTTTGAACAGATCCTGTTCCCCCTCTACCTGTGCTCCTTTACCCTCGTCTCAGGGTATTAACGTCCTCTCATGTCTGTCACTCTCAGTTCTCTCTTGTTTGGATTTGATACTGGGACTCTACAGCCCTATAAGCTGCAATACTACCTTATAATAAACAGCGCAGGCGTTAGTGTGTATGGCTTTTCTGAAATCTGCAGGTTTTGCAGAAACAACACCTCCAACAAGGAGAGGAGGAATATTTTGTCCCACCATGTTGCCACTCGTGTCACTTCGAAAGTTGTAAAGTGGCAGGTTTTATATGGCGGGAGGGGCCGAGGGCGTTCAAAAACCGGTGATGGTTTTACTGGTTGGAATTTTTATGTCCGTCTACAGGTATGCCATGAAATAATCACTAAAAATATTGTCCAGGAAGTAAAAGTAATGAGATTTTCTATATAAAATATATGAGAATATTTTAAAAACAGTAAACTTGTGTGGCATTTATTGTTAAATAGATGTTGGACAATAAGCTAACAAGGTGAAATGTAAATTTTTCATTTCATTGTTTAAAAGGATCCGTGTGTCTAGTGTGGTACGACACGTTAGCGTTACTTTTCAGTCAACAATGTCAACAATAACACATAATGACACATACAGTAGAAATGTGTTTTGTCCCAAATTCTTTTAAAGAGCGCAGAATCTTATGATGATGTCAGAGCATGACATCATCACAAAAATCACAGACAGCACAACATGTACACAACCGTCTGTGGAAGCAGCGGGCCGGGTACCGCTTCACCCCTCTCCATCTAGCTGTGTATCCCTCACTTGTTTCTCTCCAGCTCACCATCTCTCTTTCACTCTCTCCCTGTCTCTACCTCCCTCCATCTGTGTGTGTGTGTGTGTGGTGTACAGCGAAACAGATGGCGAGGGCAAGGATGACCGCCAGACAGAAGCGGGGAGAGAGAGAGAGAGAGAGAGAGAGAAAACGACAAGGTAGGAAAGCGGGAAACCACATCCGGAGGGTGAGAGCAAGAGAACCAAAGGGGGAGCAGATGTGTAAAACACAAACGACCTTGTGGAGTTTGTGACTCGTTCTTGGCGGGCTTGAACTCCCATCAACCCCCCCCCTACATCCCCCGCCCCAGCCCATCGCTCATGCCGTGCACATCAGAGGCTGCCGACGCCCCTAGCGAGCCACCCCGGGTGTCCCACGCCGCTCATTAGCGGTCTGATTAAGACATGTTTATTTATGTAATAAAACACTGTGGGTTATTTATTAATTTAGCCTCCACACTGTCTGACAGGCTGGATGGGGGGAACAGATAGCAGGCGTGGAGAATACTGTCTGAAGTTCTCCAGGAAAACATCTGCGGTGAGTTGGGGGCACGAGGAGACTCGGGTGGGTGGTGTGTGTGTGTGTGTGTGTGTGTGTGTGTGTCTGAGGGAAACCTGCCTCCCCAAGGCCTGATAGTGGGACAGTGATGACCTTATCTGTACCGTGACACCCCCCCCCACCCCCCATCTATCCATGGACGTCAACGCCTCCAAATCTCAACGTGCTTCACCCGCCCTCTTCATACAGACATTGACAGTCATGTCATATTTACATCATATTTACCCACAAGGCATATGATGCTCGTATGGTGCCCTAAACGTTAGGCTGCCTTTAGTGCAATGTCTGTGCATATTCTAAATTCAAAAAAATGTCAAAACCAGTACGAGTATTGATCCAAGTCCTGCTGACTAACAGTGATTCAATCAAATCACATTTTAGTTCATGCTGTAACTGTATTATAATACACCAATAAGAGTTATTGGCCTATCATGATACAGTAACAGAAACAAGTGCATCAATTGACCATCGATCTAATCTAGTGATGCATCGGCCATTGTATAACAATCTTCAATCATTAGAAAATAATGATAAATAACTACTACATAGGCTGGAGGATATACTGTAGTTACTGTAGTACTGTAGTTTCATGTGATGTTCTACCAATGGAGAGACAGGAGGAGAAACAGGCAGCAGTTTGACATTAAGACAGCGTGGTGGGAGGTAAGGGTGTGGAGGCTTCGGGGGTGGCTGGGCGGAGACATTCACCTTCAACTCCGACGTCCCACGTTCACTCATGTTGTTTAGAAGCTCCTCTTCTAAACAACAGGTGCTATGAACTTCACAAACAGCATTTCAGCATATTCACAGATCAGTGGGCATTATCCCTCCTTCTGGAAAAAGTTGCGCCAAAGCAATGTCATGAAAATGGTGCACCTCTACTGAACACAGTATAGATGTTCATCGTGGCTTCATTCACTAAATATCGAGGAGGATTCCTGCTTGTTATACAAGGCCACGGTAGAGATACGCTCTGAGGCGACTTTTGCTGACCAACATTGGTGACAAATCCTGACCTACTTGAGCTCGGTTGATCTCCGCAAACCAGCCGGCTGTTGTACGAAAAAGCTACTAGAATTTCACTTTCACGGTTGAAGGAACGCAAAAACAAAACCCCACAGTTTGTCGACGCCATCGCTTCAAGGAAAAGATCATGAAAATGTCCTATGTGAGTCTAGTGTGGGTCAAATAAACAGCTACATGTTTACAGGGTCGCCCAATGTTGTTTGTAGTTGATGGATACTTTCTCTATAGGGTCTTTCCAAGTAACGGTTGACCTATAGGACGGTTAATCCTCCCCGGACCAATGAGAGAAGTTCTTTTCTATGTAGCTTGTGGATATAGAAAATTCCTCCTCCAAATATAGTGTGGCAGACCTCATAAATTGTACCAAGGCTGCATATGTTAGTAGTCAAGTTATTTCCTGCAGTGGACAGTTTGCAGGGATAAATAGTGAAAGGACCGCTAAGACCACGCTGATTTACCACCACAGATGGTGAATTTTCTTCATTTATAATGTAAAGTTAGCCGTGGCGAAGGATGAATTATGCATTTCGAAAACCTTTCACCGTTTTTATGGCATCGTACATAGTTCTCCATGTCCTTTTCCCCCCCGTAACATCATTAAGGGCAGTGAACTTTTTCAATGGCACCGGGCTCGAAGGGAATGCAGCCAAACAACAAACGCTGTGTTGTTGTGGATGAATTAATGGGTGCATCCACTCTCAATCTAACCCCCATACGTGATAAAAGCCCATTCCTAACACTGTCTTCCACCTCTAACATGACAGGCCTCCACTTCGGCAAGCGGTAATTGGATCAATTGAAATCACCGTGCTGCTGAAATGAGGTTAGCGGGCTTGACTGAGCGCCATTGAGGTGACTTTGCTTTATTTTGCCTGATTGCATCAGCCAGGTAAGGCGGAGGGTGATGCAGCTTCGGCTATCTCTCCATACATAGATATAGACTGAGGACATCTTTATCAGTCAATGGCACCGTTAAGATTGGCATCTCCAGACAATGGGAGCGCGCTTAGCAGACCTAAGCTAATGGCGCAATCAGGGAGGATCAACATTAGCGCTGCTTTTAGTTCTTTTACTCTTTTCTCTTAGTTAATGATGAATGTTTTGTTAATCTTTGTCATGCATGTGCAAGATCTGCTGCCACTATGTCTTCTCAGTGCTGCTTTCCAAGACTGTGATTTACTGTGAGATATTGTCATTAGCTTATTGCACCAAAAGGGATACGGAAAAAGTCTGGTGCAACACTTCAGTTGTGTGTTGAAATCCGTAATAGATTCCCCTGTTAAAATACCTGCAAATGAAACAAGGTGAGGATGTAGAACTCTGCTGAGGCTCTGGATGCATTCGAGCAGTGAAAGACATGCGAAGGTTAGGTTGAGGGCCGGAGAGGAAGGCAGGGCCTCCCCTGAGCTGTGCTGTATGATGTGTGATTGACAGGCTACACGGTAAGCTCACCTGAGCCTCTGACCTCCCTTTTTACATCTCTCTGTCGCTCTCCTCCTCCTCCTCCTCCATTCTGTCTTTCTGAGGAAACCCGAGGAGGGCCAGATCCAGGGTGGAATGGCTTCGGGCTGTGACCTGCTCTAAGAAAGAGGGGTGGGGGGGAGGTTGGGGGAGTTGGGGGGGGGGGGTCACTGGGAAACAAAGGCCATTCAGGTAAATGCTCTGAGCTGGCCTGAGACAGACAGGCTCCCAATGCAGATAACACTGGGGCTAATGTACTAGCGTTTGCACAGTCAACGCCACCAGACCCAGTGAGTGCTTGGGGTGGGCGGGTGTGTATGTGTGTGTGTGTGTGTGTGTGTGTGTGTGTGTGTGTGTGTGGGTGGGTGGGGGGTTGTTTCAATCAGTAAAAGAAAAGGAAAAACAGACTGACAGGTGAGTAAACACAATACACTGAAAGCCCCACTGAACATTCCTGAAATGACTTAGCCCGGTGTTGAAAATATTCCATACAAAAGTGGTAATCCTCTTTATGGAGGCTAATCTTTGGGCAAATTCAGAACTTACAAACCACGTAAGAGGACTTGAAAAAAGCTCTTCCCATGCTCGCGCCGAGACGCGTTTATGAACCAGACGAGTCTTTGTGTTTGATTAGCGCCTCTCCACCAAAGTGCTGTCGACGGAATGCTGATGAGTGACTGAGACTGAGACGGTGGAGGAAAATTTCAACCTTTCAGCCTTATCTGATACACCCAACTGGTTTACTCCCGTTCAGGGACTCTCTGGCGCTGCAGCGTACAGCAGATGCACTCACACTTATAGAATTTTTTATTTTTTTATTGTGCGGACAACGTGCTGGATGGAAGTTCCTCCACCGTGAATGGATTATGTGACAACAGCACGGATAGGACACGCCATTTTCAGGCAACTAAAACTTTGGTTAAGGTTCGGATAAGGTTTTTGCAAAAACTCCACCCACAGTGTGACAATCTTCACGAGTTGGGAATGAAATCCTGGCTTGTCCATCACCCGAACCTCCACATCCTTACTTTCCATCGCGCTATTGCAACGTTCCTAGTCCTGTCTCCTCCATGTGAACACATTTCTCTCACTTTCCGTGCAATACATGTTACTTGACTAGGCCGGTGGCTAGCTGGTTAGCTTCGTCGCCTCACCTCCGGTCCTTTCTTGCGTGGCGTTTGCTTGCTCTCCCCCGTGTTCGCCTGGGTTCGCTCAGGTGGATCGGAGACTCGCTGGGATAGGCTGACCTTGAAAAGAAAATGTATTTGAATGAATTTTGCCAGAATTTCACAGAATCATACAAAAAAATAGAAAAAAATAGAAATTCTAGACAGCATGGCAATGTATTCAAACCCCTGTAACTATTAGCAGCCTACGAGCGTTCAAATGGGCAGCTAGCCTGTCAGTCACGCCAAAGGGGGTTAGTGTGGTGATATCAACGTGGATTCTCCCCCTTCTAACCCGTCCCAACTTAAGCAGGAATAGAAAAGGGAAATCATAACTATTTCATAGTCACTGCAGTGTGTGTGTCTCTGGAAGAGTGCATGAAATGTGAGGCATGCTCTCTGAGATTCTCCCTCGTTTGTGCCGGCGGAAGCTTCTGCGTTCGCTCCCCCAACCCACACCGACGGCGCTCCGAGCAAATAACACCCGGCTCCCACGTGCGCGGGGCTCCCGAGCACACTGTCCAATCTCAAAAGGGTCTTTAAAGTGTCACCGCGGCCTATTAGCATAGACCTGGCGCTCACCCCCGGGTGCTTCCATATTTTAGATTTCCATAAAGCGCCATGATGAAATGTTTTCTGTAGCTAAACTGTGTAGGTTTGAATCTGGTGAGACGTGTTTGGCTCTCTGTCTCTCTCTCTCCCCCCCCCCCACCATCCTCTCCCCTCCCCCCTCATCCATCTTTTCTCCCTCTCTCTCCCTCCTCCTCATTTCTCCGAGCAGGTTTCACTCTTGTGCCTGTCATTCTTCTTCTGCCTTACGTATCTACAGGCCTTTTCGCTATTGAATGCTGCTTTCCCCCCCATTCTCCTTCTCCCATCTCCCCCTCCTGTTCTCCCTCTCCCTCATTCACTCACTCACTCATTCACTCTAGGGCCTAATTATGAGATAGCTTCGAATAAATACATTTTTTTTTTTTTACCGTGTGTGTGGGGGAAACCTTGTGCAGCGCCACTTTTTTTGACAGTGGGCTGAATTCTGTTCTCAAGGAGGTTTTCTTCGGCAGGGTCTCTCGGTGGAGTGGTCGGTGGGACAGATTTCCTGGGTGCAGTAATTGTGTCTCATTAAATCTTACTGTAATGCCGGGTAGCTAAACAGGCTATGCAATTAGGAGGCTGAGCCCTGAATGGGCCGGCTAATCAGGGGACAAAAGCTGCAGCTCAGAGGCCATTAGGCCCGGAGGAAGTGCTGCCATTGTCAGGGACCGGTCTGTGATGCCTTCATCTCCTACCGATCCGGGTGGGGAAGAAACCTCGGGGGTGGGGGTGGTGGGCGTTTCTTCCCCTTCGACACCAAACTTACGGCTCGATGCCAAATAATGTGCCGGTAATATCTTCGGCTTCGTGCAAGCTTTTTTTCCCATCTTGTTGGGTCTGCTGGACTGTAATGAAAGGGGATGTTGGGTTTGATGACGTCAGCAAGCAGACTCAGTTGTTGAGTCTCGTTATAATTGACTTCGGGAGAGCATGTCAGGTGCGGCGAGAGACACTTTCTCCTCCACCATCCCCTCCCCTCTTCCTCCTCTTCCTCCTCCTCTATATACGTGCCCCGGCAGCCCACACACTCCTCCAAACTGCCGACTCAGGAGTCTGGGAGACCTTTTTGCCATGTGGGAAGGGTGGAGGAAGGAAGAGAATAGCAGATCCTAACGTTATCTATCCCCTCCCTTTCTCTTTCTCCTCTCTCCCTCTCTCTCCCTCTCTCCCTGCAGCTTTATCTTTCATCCCCGTTAATCACATCGTCAGGCAGCCTAGACGGAGAATAAATGAACTCTCCTGGTCATTAAAATTAAGCATTGAATTATTGACATGCAATTAGCCTGCCTTTTTGTGGGGAGACACTGAAAACTTTCTCCCTGCGGCGAGAAGGGAGAAATAATATGACTGCTGTAGTCATCAGAACTAAAAAAAAAAACTGGAAAAGTGTGGAAAAAATATAACATGCCAGAAAATTCTAACTTGGAAAATCCTATTTATCACATAATAAGAGCACTAAGCCCGGTTCCATCTCATTTAGCTGAGTTTTATTCCCATAAGGAGTGGTGTCTTGTGCTCGTTATCTGCTTCGTTATGGAGAGGCCAGCGCCGCCGTCTCTGGATTATGCCGTGGATTATGCTAACTAACATTGAGGTGATCTCTCTCCCCGCATTTTCAAAATGCTGCACGCTCTTATTTTGCTAAACTTGTTTATCTGTTTCTATTTATTATGCACATTCCCATTCTAATATCGTAATAACTGAACAGATTGGTCCATAACTCCATTTGCTGTAATCCCCTATCACTCAAAACACAACAACAACTTGAACGGGGGCAAAAAAAAAAAAAAAAAAAAAGTAAACAATATCAATAAGAGTGTTTCGGGGGGAGATGTGCTTACACATTCAGTTTTATACAGTCGCTTCCAATTACGGTGACAATTGCCTCGGTAATTTTATGAATAGCAAGAAACACTTACTGTGCTTGTTAGTCCAATACACATCCTGCAGCAGAGCAGGAGAGTTTGACAAGCTGTTTACGCTAAGCCTGAGCACATCAAATTCAGAGTTTGCCTTCCTCCCCCGGTAATCTCATTTTGTTTACCGCTAACGCTAAGTACATTAGCATCTGCAAGGCCTGTCTGTATTTGCTGTATTTACCCCTACTGTACTGGCTTTAAGCCAAACAGGGACTAATGTTACGAAATGAGGGTAACCAGCTGTATATTCATGAACAACTCTGTCCTAATCTGACACGAGGCATGAATCCAGAGCGGAGCGAGCGGCATTCACTGGAGGAAGTGACAGAAGATGTAGTTTATGCATCATATTAATATTAACCTTGTTTAAATTCTAACATTTTCCACCGTTTTTTCTCTCCCTCCTCTTGCGTGTTTATGTGGGAAAGTGAGGCATGACAGCGAGGGAAATAACAAACCTCCCTTTCAGGAAAACCAAAGATACACAATAGGAAGTGATGGTTTGTTTTAGATGACTGCGGAACAGTTTGGCTGCCTGAAGTTTACATAGGAAGTAAGGGTAATTTGACCCGGGAGGAAGTGACATCAGGGTCGAAGGTCACAGAGTTTCCATGCGCCCACTCTGCTGGCCTTTCTAGAGTGAATGGGGCCAGTATCAGGTCTCACCTGTTGCATGTTTTTGTCCTGTTTGTCCACAGTTCCAGAGGCTGACCACCGCCCGGTTCCCACAACCTACAACCCGGCCTCCACGCCCCATTAGGCAGCCGCATCACCGGTGAACACCAATGAACACCAATGAACACCGATGAACACTGGCCTGGGTGGCAGGCTGTGCTCACACTGTGGACTAAAAACAAAAAAACCATCAGCATCATGGGACGTCGATTGGTGACTGTAAGAAGACTTCGTTATTTTGATACATCAATACAATAAAAAATGATTCCTTAAATAGCATGTGTGGTTATTCATTTTCAATATTACATTTAATTTCTAATAGGTTATGTTTTTAAAAGATTCCAACTGTGAATGAACGGGGAGTCAAAGCAGGGAATTGGAAGAGCCCAGCCAAGAGAGCTCCTGTGTATTCACTACATCGTCGTCAGTGGCAGACGAGGCAAGACGAGCAGGTGGACCAGTATATGTGGGTACATGCATTGTGCTCCAGCGATCTATAAAAAATAAAAGATATGTCCGTTTTTGAAGCCTAATTTCAAATGTGTCCTACCTTGGCAATGACACTGAGGGTAATCTGTTATTTAGTTGAGTGTTTTCACAGTAAAGTTGGATTGATGAATGTGTCGACTGTGTTTTGTGACTGGAAAAAACAAACATTACCCGACAGAATAAACTCTACTGAAGTTATCTCCTTACCTTGACAGTCGCGTGAGGAGACAGAGTTTACCGATCAAAATTGACTGTGAAATCACTCAAAACATTCACTAATAAGCCAAATAAATTGCCAAGGTATAACACGCTTGAAATCAGGCTGCAAAACCAAAAGATATGGACGTCCCATCTGCTACAGTACACACTGCGCTGCAGAGTTTGTCTCCAATTAACACTCTCACGGCTCTGATGTATCTGACGTTTTCTTCTGTATAGATTTATGATTTTGCGAGACATTGCAACATCTGGTTTGTCTTCGCTGCCACATCAGAATGTAAAAGGAAAATTCAACTTCTTTCAGCAAGTTCCATCTGCACTTTTACTTTAGTTTACCATGGTTCCCTCAGTGAAAACAATCAACACCCGGTTTGCCATCGACCACACGCCTCCACAATGTGAATGCAGCTTGATGGGATCTGCAGCTTCCACCAGCTTCTGCCATGGCTGGAATATATGGATGATATATAGCCATGTATAGGTTGATATGTATCATATTTTTACATTATATTTTAGGCTAATATCTGAAACATCTCTCAAAAAGACTGTAAAAGTCATTGTCAGTACATACGTTTTCTTGATGCAAGCTTTATTTTGAAATACTTTCATCCTAGTCTGTTTCTTCCAAATGTGTACATCAATTTGAAATGTTCCATTTACAAAAACATGATAAGTTGCTTTCAGTATCTGACCATTCAGTGAAGCACACCCTTACCTTATCACTGTCTGCTAATGATTGTTTGACTGCCAGTGCAAACAAATGATTAGCGGGAGTGTTAACGAATTGCTTCATGTGACAGTGCGGACCTGTGCTATTGTCTTGCTAATGCTGCTCCCCAGTGTGAGCAGATTACCTGACACATAGTAGGCCCACACCACCAAGTCTGTCAGGCAGCGTTTGCTCACATGGCCCACAGATTGATTGTAGATTGCTGATTACTTCTAGTAAGTTTAAGAACATAAACTGTGAAAATCTGTACTCTTATTTCTTCTGTTTAAGCCGGCCCCAAATAAAAGCGATGAAAAATACTGACAATGCCGTTAAAGAACAGTTCATAAGTGGTTTTACGTTGGCCTTTGGGTGAATTAAAGCTTCTCCTTTTCATGCATCGGTACATACACATGTTCGTCCAGCTCGCATGTTTTTGAGTGATGAAAGCCTGAATAGGATTTCTCCACTTCATGCCTGTGCTTGATGTTCTCCCATTCTGCGAGGATCAAACACGGTCCAACTGGAGCCGGCTTGCCAGACACATTCAGTCTGCCGAGCCACTGAGTAGTTTTAGCAATGGGAGTATTTTTGCCCTGTGGCAATGCAATCTCAATATCCCAATGTAATTATCGGGATGAGACGTTCGCTCTCCATGGTGAAGGCCAAAGTTTCCTGCCATGGTGCGCGGAGATTTGATTTGATTGAAAAGAGGCCGTGCTGCATGATATGTCTTCATGGGCTCCGGGGTTTCTGCACCTCTAAGTAAGCCTCCATGTCCCCATCGTTAAATGCATGACTATTTTTTCCTTTTCTGAATTATTACTGGGGAGACTTTTGATAAGGACTGGAGTGATACCGGCGCACCATTGCCGCTGAAGTGCCCTGAAAAAAATGTCCAATAAAATGAATCTTCTTCAGTTTTCAAAAGGAGCAATAACCTTCATTGTGAACCGTTGCATTGACAATCAAATCCTCCGTTACTGGGTTACCCTCGTGTCACCAGAAGTGCAAAGGATACTGAAATATTTTGACAAACGCTTGCTGCTTCCTTTAGCCACGGTCGTTGTAACGGAGGCCTTTTGCTTTAAGTCGGCGTGTGTAAAAACAAGCCGTCTAATCAGGGAGACGTGATGTCACCATGGTGTCGGGGAATATCTTCTGGTTCAGTGGCCGTCGGGGTGAGGAAGTGAAGCACGTCCTGACGTCCCTGAAAACAACGGCTGACTCCGCTCATTGATAAACGCTGTGACGCTGTCGTCGCAGCAGGACAGACACGTTGCTCGATTCCTGCAACATGTCCATTTGGACTTTTGATTACATTTTAAATTCCCTGCTTTCATGTTGCGTTGTGATTCCAGTTCCAGAGAGCAGGGAGCTGAACGCCCTGCTCGGCTGGTTAAACATTAACAGGAATGTCGATGCCGTAGCATTTGTGTTACTTTTTAACCGCGAGCTTTGTTAAATATTCAATCTCAGGAAAGCAAATATTGCATTCCTTTACCTTCATTTGTGTCTCTGCCTCGTTGCCACTCTTTCCTCCTCTCTCTCTCTCTCTCTCTCTCTCTCTCTCTCTCTCCTGTTGACTCTGATGCCCAAGCTTCCGCTTAATTGGTATTTCTGTATAGCTTTTCCACCGAGTGTGAAACAACAGAGCCTCACGCCTCAAATACACTATTTATTCATTATTTTGCACACAGTTGTCTGACAGCGGGAAACCTTATTAGCCAAGCTAATTTAAGGGGTGACTGGCAATCCAATTAGGTGTAATTGGAGACTGATAGAACAGCCTTCAGAGGTAACCTGTGTTGACTCTGGCCACCACTGCTGCATCTTCACACCCCTGGATGTCTTCTTCCTCCCTGCGTGAACATCGCCGCTGCCTCGCCTCGCCGAGGTCCGCGGCCGAACTGGTGCAATCAGGTAATAATGAGATTGTGACATTATGCGTGGCGACAATGGAGATCTATTCATGGCGGCTCGGCGGGGCAGAAGGGGCTGTTAGCGGTGGCAGGGGCTAATTCAGCGAGGCCTTTTTCTACAAAGCCTCGGACAATGGCCCTCAGTGCGGAGCTATTGTCTCAGGGCCGAGACCACCCCGGCGAACCGTCAGCCGGTCACACATACAATGTACACCGCTGGCCTCTTGGTCAAAGCTTTGTCTGGACACGTGACCTATAGGCAGAAATTCATCATTCTCATAGAAGCCAAAAAAATCACTCTTTTTACTATTCCTCAAGCGGAAGTTTAGATCAAACATTAAGGTGTCGCTTATGTCTGTTTTTTTACCACGGCACGGTGGACTTCAAGAGGCAAATTCCGCCAGGGCAAACGGAGGTGTGGTAAAAGTCATCTACTCTTTATTGAGTATATTAACCAAACAAAGTAAAAGATGCATTATTGTGAAAATACGACCTTAGATTTTAATCTCCTGTAATCCTCTTCATATGAAAAGGAGTTTCGATGATGCTGCACGACAGGAGAACTTACTTCTGGATATAAAGTGATATACAGTAGTGAAGTATATGGCAATAAATCTTTTTATGATTGTAAACACATACTGCTGAATAAGCAGTGTGTCTATGTATGTATGTACTATGCTGCTTGCTAATGTTTCAGATGCTAACGGTAGCTAGCTAGCCACGCATCCTCACATCGCTGTATTCTCCATAGAAGAGATGAAGGCAGCTGATCGGCGAGGGAGCCAGAGAGCTGAGATCACGTTCAAATACATTGATATTTAATTGCACCGCAAACGCACCGTGGGACTGCAGACGATCTGCACACGCTCCGTTTCTCTTACCAACACATTTATCTTTCCTACCCTATTCCCAAATGTCTTTATGAACCCAAAGATAACGGGTGTGTGTTAAGTTCAGCCGGTTGTGTGTGGGCATGCCTTCCCCCAGCCGCCTCCCCCCCCGGCAGAGATGACGGAGTGCTGTCACTTGTTGACATAGCCTCACTTTGATGATCTAATCTGAGACAACTGTAATCACAAGGCGGGATACGCTGGGCGGCTCCATCAATCCATATCTAGCAGGAATAAAAGAAGATGAAAGTGGATTCCCCGTACCAGGCCAGCACCGAGGGGAAATACACACCACCACCACCACCACATTTGAGTCTGCTAATGTTTCCTCTTTGGAGGGGGAATCCAGTGTGTGTGTGTGTGTGTGTGTGTGTGTGTGTGTGTGTGTGTGTGAGAGGAAGAAGACGGAAAGAGGGGGTATTCCCCGAACTGACTGGCCGCTGGCTAGGTTTGGATCATGATGTAAGTAAACACAGGTTCCCTTTGAAAAACCTAATACACCATTTGCAATTCTAAACATCTCGGTTTATGCAGGCGTGCGTTGTTTTCCGCGCGGTCAGAACTCAATGGGTTTCCATTTAAACAGAAGCATGTGGTAGAAAACAGCCAGAGGGAGCTTTGAGGCAGCGATTCCCTCAGCACTTAAACAACTTATGGCCTTTAAACAGACCCGTGGTAGTGACAAGAGGAGGATGCATGAGACAGAGAGAGAGAGAGAGGGAGAGGGAGAGAGAGAGAGAGAGAGAGAGAGAGATTCTTTCAGAAAACACCCTATCCATAGAGCTGTCATTATAATTTACCTCTAAATGTGAATTGACAGGAAGCTGGAAGCTGCTGTTCTCCGAGCCAAACCGTGAATCAGAGGTGCAGTGATGAACACTTACGGCAGGGAAAAAAAGTGCATGCCAGGATTTTACAACACGGAGGGTGGACACCTGTCATTCTGTAAGTATAGGTCTAGCGCAGGAATATTTCAACAGTAGCAAGCCCCCTTATTTCAACCAAATGATATAAAGGAGGACAGGAATGTGAAAAGTTGGTGTTTCTTACAGAATGGGAGTTGAACACGGAGCTTTTTACACCACTACCCCTTCTCTGAACAGTCATTATTCTTATCCTCACCTACTTCTACTTCAGTAAGTCATTTTCCTACATTTCCCAGAATGCCTTTCAGCAACCTCCAGAGAGCATGCCTGAACGTGTTGCATTCATCTGTGGGTAGTAGCGTAGCGATATCGGTTAGCATAGTAAGAACTCCTACTCAAAACTCAACATGTTTTGTGGCTGCATTGCATTCTGGTCTATTGAGGCTACTGACGGTGGAGAAATTGATCAACGTCAAACGTCAAGACCTGATGTTTACTGTTGATGTTTTAGATCATTTACGTTTTTTCTACTATCAAACTCTGGAAATATCTGCACATGACATTAGACGTTAACTTGTTTAACACTGTGAAAGTGTTTCCCTTTAATGGACCAGAAATCGAAGTTTCAGTTTAGATTGATTGAAATGGCTTCTGGGGATGCAGTGACCGATGTAAACAGACGGGGACGGCGCTCATTGGAATTCCTGCCGTCTGTATGTAGACACAGCCGGCGCCCTCTCACTTCAGCAGGCAGATACGAGACAGACAAGCTGTCAGAATCGTTATCGTCGGGACTTCATCTCGTTAATTTGGTAGATGGGAGAATGGGTATTTGCCCCGTGGAAAACTAAACACACTCGCGCATGTTTCTCCCCCACTGTCCGCGGAGGAGCCGGCCAGGCAGGCAGGCAGGCAGGAAGGCAGGCAGGCAGGCAGGCAGGCAGGCAGGCAGGCAGGCCCTGCACATAGCCTGCAGTCATATCAGACCCAGCAGCCTGGCTGGAGTCAATATGGCCGCGGGCTAAAATGGTGTGGAGCTAGTCCCCCTCAATCAGAGAACCGGCTCGGCAGAAAAACAGAAAGCGCCTCGCTCATTTAATATGAGTGGTTTGCCGCCCCCCCCGTCAGCCCCCCCTCACCTCCACCATACACATCAACACACAACTCCGTCACTCACTCACGTCTATAACTCCCTCCCCCTTCCCAATATCCCCTTCTCCTCTTTCACCCCTCATGCTCTCTCTCTCTCCCTACTGTACCCCCCCCCCCCCTCTCCTCTCCTACTCGAGTCCAACTCTCCGGCTCTTACTTTACCTCTCGCCTTGTTTTGTTTTGGTTGTTAGGTGTGCATGTTGTGAGCGTTGGTGGTGTGTTGTCTGTCTGTGTGGCGCAGCGTTTTGACATCCAGATCTGATTTGACAGCGCAGGCCAACAGCAGATACATCTCTTCCTCCTTTCACCCTGCAGAGGCTGGTGTCAGACCAGTTTGTGCAGTTTGGGTGGGTGGGGAGGGACGTCGTTGGGGGGGTTTGCAAGTTGTTGCTCCTCAGCCCTGCTACAAGAAGTTTACCCATGGTGCATCTCTCTCTCTCTCTCTCTCTCTCTAATAATTAGAAGTAAATGGTGCTGGCAGCCTTTTGAGCCATTACACAGGAGTCAGAGAGGCGGCTCCTCATCTCTCACAGCCCCACCACCACCACCACACACACACACACACACACACACACACACACACACACACCTTCTCTCTCACCCACACATGACAAGAGCTCATTTACAGGAGTGTGCTGCTCGGTGAAGCAGGAAAAAAACAAAATCAGTGTCTAACGCGTGTACATTCCAGCTTGCAGGTGCCTCACAGGTGACATAATGAAAAGAAAAAAAAAAAAAACCCAGCAGGGGGATGATTTCAACACATCCCGTCCCCACACTCAATAATTAAACACTGCAGACTCATATCTCTGCCTACTTTTGGCCGGCCAGTCACCGGGTCAGAGAGACTCATTTCCTGTTTTGCGCGTCGAGCTCCATTATTATTATTTCCCCCCTTCAATCGCGCATTAATATTTATGGATGAAGAAGACGTTTCAGGAAAAGTGAAAAACTGTGCATTGCAAAAAAAAACAAAAAACGTTGAGCGCTGGTTAGACATCTCAAAGAGAATACGCGAACACAAACCGCTTTATGGCGGCGTGCGAGCAGCCCTGTCAAACGTCTGTTTACCATTCCACGCTCCCACAGGCACAAAACTCTCGACAGAGGCTACGTCTATTTTTCCTGTTGAAAGACGTCTTTAAAACAGCTCTTTTTTCCGCAAGTCTCTCCTTTAAACGCCGGGTAACGTTCAGAGGAGTGTCAGCGTGTTACAACCTCAAGAGGACAATTTACATTCAAAGTAACGCCGCCTTGTTCCTGTTTCCTGTGAGAGATCGCGTTAGAAGCGGCTCGTATTGGATGCCACGCTGAAAAAAATTGGTTTTAGCTTCATGTTCATCCGCCCTAGACCTCATAGTGGGACCCTAGACTGGGTAGTTTTCCTCAGGACAGTCAAAAGTAGTGTTGAGATCAGGTGACACAGACAGGGAGGAGGTTAAAAGCTCAGATGTACTGTAGATACGTGGATGTGGCTAAAATGCCATGAAAGCGGCTCGGCTGCAGGCTTCCTCCTGTCTTAAAGAGGGTTGGTTTCAATCCCAGTGGGCATTATATTGCCAGATCGTTGCGTCACAGCCCGGCGCCACAAATATAGACTTCACTGTCATCTTGAAGCATGCAAGCGATCCGCCTGTTGGTAGATGGACGGCTCACGGCTTCATTCCAGGGCCTCTCTCATTTTTTAATACCCAAATCGACGCCGCGCTCCGCCGTCCTTTTGTTAACGCGCCGCATTGAGCCGCCTGCTGGCCCACCGGAAAACAAAAAAAGTCAGTTATACTTGCGACGTTTGTAAGGCAACAATCCTCAGGAACATTTTCATTTGCAGCATCAAATGGGTAAAAACCTAGCCGTGATAATTAGCGCTGTGTGTAGCTCGTGTGTGTGTGGAACCTGCTCAAAAGGACTTCAAAAAGCCCGGAGGAAAGAAAAAAAAAACAGTTTTGTGTTTTACGACATCTCGCCACTCTCTCGCCTGTCAGTCAGCATTAGGGGCTGTTTTGCCCGTTGTATTTTTCTTTTGTAATCTAAAGCACCGTCCTTTTAAAACGATTCTGCTAATTGCCTTATTTAATTGCGCAGCGGGCGAGGAATTATTTTCACAGCCCGGAGGTATCTCTGAACCTGTAACAATAAACTCTTGGAATATCAGTTTAGGATAAAAGCGCGTTCGCCGTTAATCCGGGAGGGCTGTTCCATCAACACGCTGGAGTCACGCTTTCATGTGAACGCTTTAGGTGCTCGGGCGCTCAGGTGTAGCGCTACTCCACCTGAGGTTGAAAACCAATGCAATTACTGTGACTGGAGATTGCCCAGAAAACAAGGATGAATCATATTTAGGAAAACAATCGCGTTATTTTTCTCTTTCCGACAGATTCCCCCTCCCCGACCCACACCTGTTCCCTCCTCGCTCTCTTCTTTTTCCGTTTTGAATTAGAGAAATGAAGCACAGGGCAGCAAATGGTGTTTGAAAGAACAAAACAGGGTTGAGGAGGAGGAGGGGAGGGGGCTGGTGGTGATGGTGGAGGAGGAGGGGGAAAAGAAATCAAAGCAAAATCGGCAGAATGCTTACTTTCAGAGGCTGCGGCGCAGTTGAACTGAGCAGGCCCGAGTCCTGAAAAGAAATGGAGACAGCCTGAATGCAAATTAAATCCCCCTCATTCCTGCAAATATTGTCTTAGCCATTAGTGCGGGCTCGACTAGAAAGGAGTGGTCCCACTCATTGTCGCTCGGCCAGGGAGAAGTCAGGGGAAGAATTCTATTCAGCGTCCGTCTTGGGGCCTCGGTGCACTTGGGCGCTTGTTTGGTACCATTCAGACGCCACAGACCGTGGCAACAAAGAGAGCTTTCAGCGTACCTCACTGTAAAAGCATGTGAAAAAGAAGAAAGGAGGTGGAGGGGTAGGGGTGGAAGAAAAAGGAGGATGGGGTGGCGGTGGTGGTGGAGGTGGGGGTAGAGCTGGAAAAGTTTAGGTGTAGGTCCTGAGTGGAGCTGGGCCTGTATGTTGTTTTTTAATCGGCGGGTTTATTTTGCTCGGCAGGATGTTGGAGCGCTTCACGCAGCTTCACGCACAGTTGGCTCTAGTGGGTGTGGAGCTGTGGATGCACACACACACACACGCACGCACACACACACGCACACACACACACACACACACACACAGCGTTTGAGTGGACTGTTTGGCCCCGTCTTCAAGGAAGCGCCCATGGGAGACCAAAAAAGCGCCGTGTCAGCAGAAAGCCGTACCTGTCTGGTCTCCTCCGAAGCTGTTTGTGTATATTTATGTATTTACAGACGTTTTTACAGCCGGGCTCTGCTTTGTGCATCAGCTCAGGGTCTGATCCTTCGGTCTCAAAACCTCATCATGAAGCAGGTCTGCAGGACAGAACACAGGACACAGGAGGCAGGTAACTCTTCAGGAGAGAGAAAAACACACATGCCAACACATATATTTCAATGTTCAAATTCCAAGGGCCTCTGCTGCATCCATCTGCTCTGTGACCAAACATGACTGTTCACGAGCACATTATTTGTGTTTGAATCCACATGAGTGAATGAATACTCACTGGGCCGGCAAGGTTATATTCTGCTGTAGGCCTCGGGTTCAAACCCAACCGTTTCCCCGAACAACTGAGGGAGGCTCTTATGAAGGGAAATACAACAAGTAGAAGAAGAAGAAGTCCGAGAAAGAAACAAGCGCGCGGGTTCGGTGTTTGTGTGTGTAGGTGCAGAAAGCAGAATACCCTCTTGGCATCCCAGGTTTGTTTTGACTGGTGCGTTTACAGCTGCATAACATGGGCGAGGAAGGGCCCGGCCAAAGTAAAACATCCAAATTCTTACTTTTCTTTCGTTCTCTCTCTCTTTCTTTCTCTCTCCTCTCCTGTCTTCGGAGAGATGGCTCCCGGCCAGCCAGCTGTATAATCAAACCCTTCATTTATACTTTATTGACAGATGCTACTTCCAGCCTTGGTTGGGGGGGGGGGGGGAGCACGGTTTGTTTTTCAAACCTCTGGGAAAGATCGAATTCCACGGCGGGGTGATGTATGGTTCGGAAAGCTGGTGTTACTGTTGGACTACGGCTGCCCGGTAGAAGAGGTGGAACGCATTCCTCCATTTTGTTTAAAGGGAGAAACCTCAAGACTTGGGACTAAGAGAGGAAAACAGTATAGAAACATATGGTGGGTTTGACGGGATGCAGTTAGCTCGAACCTAAAACCGTTAGACCTTGTCGTCTCGCTTTCCGAGTCAGGGGCCAGATTCACCAATACCCCTCATGCAATGAAAGTACTGAAACTACTTGATCCTGCTGACGTGTCCGCCTTCAGGTTTCGTCGAGTCTTGTATTTGTTTGTCACACATGTTTCAAAGTAATAATACTGCTGAAACTTGCAGACGCTGCTGTATACGAGCCTCGTGTGCATGTGTGTGTGGACGTGAGTGTGTGTGTGTGGACGCGTGGGATTGTCTGTCACGAAGATCTCGGCGTGCAAGCGTGCGCCACATTTCTCCGTGATGTCTTACGAGCGTAGGACCCGGTTCAACCAAGGCTTCCATCACGTCTTATCCCGGTATTTTCTCCTCTGTAGTGTCACCGCGTTACAAAACAGAACCTCAGAGTTTTCCCTTCGTGCCTCGTGGTACAAAAAAAAAAAAAAAACGGCCTCAGAAGAAGACGCAGAATTACTGGATGTGCTCTTTGGTTTTGTATTTGGCTAATGCGTGTCAGCCAAGAAATCACTCGCTCACAGGAATAGAGGAAGGCAAACGGGTGCCAAGACAATCTGAGGCGGGGAAGGAGGCGGGTTGGTGTCGGTGACAGATGGGATGTAGTGGTTGACTTCTTTATTTTAAGGACGTTATCTTCTGTCTCTTCCTGGCAGCCTGCCGTTTACGGGTTTCCCCTCTGTCGGTGCAGCGATATTCAGGGGACACTCTCCAGCACGCACGGTGACATGAGTGCACGTGCAAGCGGTAAGGTTAACGGTTTGAACCTGTGGTTTTACTGGGCAGCTCCCAGTGGGCCAACAGTGGATGCATGCATGCTCAGTCGACTTTCCCCTGGATAAATAAAGGCTCAAGATATGGATTCTCTGGCCTCCAGCTGTGTACAACATCTTTATATGACACTTTTCATATTTTCTCACCATGGATTTGTGGTACATATTCAAGAAAAGTACCAAGGCAACTCTTAAAAAGCCTTGCCTCGGTGCTTTGTGTTTTCTCCCAATCAAAGAGCACCTTCATTTAGTCTTTTTTTCTCTGCTAATGCATTTATAATACACTTTTACCAGCTCTCAGACCAAATGCATTAACACATTCTGCACAGTTGCAGTGACTAATAATGACTCAGCCTCTATGGGCGCTGTTAACAACTATAGCGAGAAAGAGGGACTGCGGCCGGAGGAACCAGGAAAAGGCCTGTTGTGTTTTTCCACTTAAGGTGAAACTCTGCCAAAAGACAGGAACACCTCAAAACCACATCCACTATCCGCTGCTACTGTGGCTGGGTGCTCTGTAAATATAGTTATACCCACTGAGTATGGGTTTGGATACGATCACTTTCCAGATATACGTCTCTGACACAGGTGTGTGGTGGAGAAAGCCACACCTGGACTATTCGTCATCTTTGTCTCTCTTCTCTCTCTCTCTCTCTCTCTTTCTGTCTCTCTCTAGCTTGCTTGCCTGACGGCCTCGACTATTTCCCCTCCAGCAATGACAGGATTATGTCTGACATGTTTAAGGAAGTGGCTTTGGCAGGCAGCGTAGAGGAGGCAATGACACACACACACACACACACACACACACACACACACACAGGCGCAAATTCCTGATGCCAGCCTTGACTCAGTAACCTTGTGTAGCGGGGCAGGTTTCGACGATGTGTCTGTCTGTCAAGCCGGAGCTGAAATTAATCTTCATGTAAAGGGAACGGGAGATGAGACAGGGAGGCTTTAGCGTCAGCGCTGTTATCATTACAGTTGTCAGCCCGGGTGACAGAGGAGGACCGACGCTGTTGGTAAACCGATCGGCGCTGTTTGATTCCAGTGAGGAATTAGCCACGCTTCGTTTAAACGGCGGCGTTGGGAACAGGCGAGGGAGGCGGGAGCTGTTTATCCACGCCGCTGCTGGTGATGGCGGTGGGTTTTTTGTGGCGATGAGACCTTCGCTTGTCCTTAGCTGCCGGCCCGAGAACATGACAAACGACACGTCGAGGAAGAGGGGGAGTCGACACGCTCTCCGGTTGTAGCTTAGCACGACTCAACCAGACCAGACCGGCCCCGTCTAGCGTTTCACGACAACGGAGCCAAATTCCTGGAAAATTACTTAATTGTGGGGTAGAATTCCAAATGATGATTCGAGGCGAAACGACAAAAAAACCCCCCCAAAAAACCCAAACAAACCCCACAGCCGGGGCAAGGCTTCTCATGACTCTTCTCTCGCCTTTCAACAGGTGAAATCTGTTACTAGAGAGGCCATTTACGACACAGACGGTAAGAGAGGTAAAGGGGGGAGATAAACAGAGGAAAGAAGATAGAGGAGAGAGACAGGGAGGAGGAGGAGGAGGAGGTGGGGGAGATACCTTCGCAGGTTCCCCAGCAGGAACTCGGATTGGTAATTGCAGACAAACGTGTCCGTCTACATCCGACATCCTGTGCTTTCAGCGGGGTTTTTATCCCAGAGACGGAGAACAAATGGCAGGAACTGGAGCGCCGGGACGCTGAGGGGCTGCCTTGTACCTGTTTCTTAAGTCGACGTGCCCCGACATGTCGCCCCCCCTCTCCGCTGCACCGCCGGAGGTTTTGCTTTTTCCACAGGCCCGCTGTTGATGCAGACAGGAGGCACTGCTGCTATGCCCACCTCCCATTCATCAAGTTTTATATGAAGTCACGGGCTGTAAATCACCGTTGCATAAAGGGGCGATGGAGAGAAGAAGGCGATGTTCAAAGAAGTTCAGACAGTTCTTTGAACATCTTGCATCGTCACCAACAGGTGCTTTGATTTACGGTGTTTGCGTTTAATTGGGGGCGCTTCTCAGATTCACTTGAAAGGTAACGGGAATTTATATTTTTCAGGCAGGCAGAAGAAGCCTCGGTTTTTGGGAATGAAAAATACACAACCGATGGTTTTCTCCTCCAAGACACATTCCCTCCCTCAGCGCACCTGGGAGGAAACACTGTAAAAACATACCCTCGTGGAATTTGAGAGGAATCAACTTTATAAATAAGAATTAACTTGGAGCTTGAGTTGCCTTGAGGGACATTTTTGCCCTTTCAGGACCTTTTTTCACATCTTTTCATCTAATACCACAACAGGCACCTGCTAGGTCTGCCAGAAAGACTCACTCAAGACTAGACCTACAAGGGAAAAGTAAAAAGAAATGGGAAGGATCATGCTCTCTATCCTCTATGGATCATCCTTCCCTGTTTGCTTATTTCTCCTTTTGTGCTTTTAATATTTTCCTCTTTGTGGATCTGGTGTACTAACAGAGCGCCATGCAAAATAAAAACTAATTGCACGCTCTCAAAGTGAGCTATGTTGTAATAGGGTGATTTCTCTCTATTTTATGGCCGTTATTCTTGGCATTGTCTTTTAGTTTTGATTTATTCTCTAATAGTAATATACTGTGGTTCTGGTAAATACCACAGCTCTCCGTTCAGAAGTGTATGTTCTCTGGCCTGTTTGCCAGCGAGGCTAAAAAAAGTCTTGGTTTGTTATGGTTGTTTGAACAGAAGCTGTGGCCTCTTCATTTTGTGGTTTCCACAAGAGATCCTGTTTTTTTCCTAAATATAATCCCTGAACACCACTACCTCATCTCTCTCACTGTTCTTGTGCCATTGTATATAATTCAACAACCCAAACACACGCATTTTTACATTTTTATTTTATTTTTTTACGTTTTTTACCAAGAAAAAAAGGAGCTTGGAAACTTTAACAGGGCCTTAGCAACTGGCTGATTTTCTCTCCTTAAAACCAGACGCCACTGAGCAATTGATGTAATTCATCATAGAAATCAACTCCGGCCAGCTTTTCTTCAACTCTCACAAATGTTGGACTTGTCCAGTGTGTCAGCAACATGTCACTAGCTCCATTGCTTAAGTCATTAACATCGAGGAGACATTGGCAATGGCCAGAAACAACACATATTGTTTCATTCCACTGACGTGCTGTAAGTACTTGACATCGCGGGTCGGGGCGAAAGAGCGAGGCGCAGTTTCTTAACCCGTCACATGTTGAAATCAGCAGACAGCTTCACATGGAAACACGCTGCAGCGGTGAAAGGACAGAGCGGCTGACTAATACCCTCGGCTGTCAGCCTAATAACCTATAGCTTCAAAGCTGGTGCTACTTTAATGACCTGAAGCGTGGACAGATTATATGCAAAAGAAGTGTCTGCTGTCAGAGCTGTGTCCAAGCGAACACATCAGCAGCACCTCATCTGTTTTCCACTAACACGCAGAAGGAGAAAGCACGGGTCTATAGGAGCGCAGTGCAGATTGAACCTGGCGGATGTGTGTTAAACGGCTTGGCCCCTGGAGTACGACATAATGATTCCCAGTCGCCCCTCGCTCTGTGTGGGAGTGGAGCGCAGGGGAGCGCTGAATGGAAAACTCTTCTGTCCAAACAAGGGCCCGCCGCTCTCTCCTGTCTCCGCCGGGCACCCCGAGCGTCTGTCATCAGCCGTCCACATTGTTTTTGAACAATTGGCGCTAATTTGCCATCTGGTTTAGGGAGCTTTTGTTGAGCACGGTGGGACGCATTGTGCCGCTACCAACGGGGAGTCCACTTAGCGAGCCCGCTGGAGGACAGAGGCAAATCAGTAGACAAGGCTCTTAATCTCTCGCAATGACTTTATTGGCACGACTGTTTATCAGAAGCAAAGCATGTGAATCACAAAACAACACACAGTAGTCATGCATTCAAACCAAACTGAATTATTTTGGTTTGAAAACACACCGACCACGGCCCGAGAGTCTGCAGGTTTCTCATTCCAACCAAACAGCAGCTGATTTCACCAACCAGCTCTCCCACTCTGGTTGAAGGTGTGCAAATCTGTACCATCAGCTAAGGTAGGGTTTGTTTGTTATACTCCTGGGCTTCAGTGGCCACATGGTCGAGACCCACTGTGCTACCCCATGCAATATTATAGACATCACAACATCAAAACAGCTCCAAAACACTTCTCTCTCTCGCTCTCTGTCTATCTCCCTGTTGCAGAATGCCCGAGAGGTTAGCAGGACCACAAGAGTAGCTTCTCAAAGCAAAGGTCTCTCTTCCTCCTGTCCTCCCCCCTTTCTGCCCTCCTCTTTCTGGCCCGTCCTCGGGGGAAAATGCTCAGTGATGTCACTGAAGCTGAAAGAGTAACAAAGCCTCCCCCCCCCGTCCACTGCCTCCCCAACACCCCCCAACACCCCTTCTCTGTCCTCTCCATCTCCTTCACTTTTTTGTTGTGTATTACTCAGCCCTCCCCCTCTCCTCTCCACTCCAATCCATTTTGCAGCTGGGCCTGGAGAAGATGAGAAGTGGTGCTTTCTGACCACAAATCAATAGGTCTTACTCACCTTTGAGTGAGGCTGCAGAGCATCATCATCACTGTATTCGGCTGTACAGTATGTGCAGGGGAGAGAGAAGGGACCCGGGGGTGCTAGCCTGCCTGTCTAATGCATTATTGAGGAGTGCATCTCAGCCATCAGATGCTATTTGAAATAGTCTTATTAGGCGCTGCAGTCAGAAGTGTGGTGGAAAACACAGCTGACCGCAGCTGAAATCCAGCAACTGCGAAGGTAGAAGCTGAGGCGCTGCTGGTGCTTTGTGTGGGGATGCTCAAGGAGTTGTCCAACGGGACTTTGGAAAACTTGGCTCAGGTAGAAATATTGGTTTGGAGTCATTTTGATAGAGACGAATCGTCTTAGAACAATATACTATAACAAAGTGCAGACCAAGTGGTAATGAATCTTTGATTTTCTGTCTCTATGAGTCTGATGTTTTCAGTATTTTCCCTTTATTGGCGCTTTAGGAAACTTCCCAAACAATTTAAAGAGCAGGGTTTTTTTGGGGGGGTAAAAATACTAACTATAGTGTTGTCATGTACAGAACCATGTTTCATGTAAACCCTGAATGCATCACTAGATTCACATCAGTACCTTAGTCGGGCGTACTTAATATGTAATGTGTTGGAGGCTGTTTTGACTCCGTCAGTGAGGGTCCTTTTCATTGCATTTTCAATAAATATCTCGCCCCGAGGTTGCACTCGCAGAAAAAATAATCTCTTCAGGCTCCATCAGCACGGAGATCCAACAGCATACTTAAATATTCTCACCCAGAAAAGCAAGTTTAATTTGGAGAGTTGATTCACAGTGGGTTTGTAAACTGTACTATACATGAAAAACCAACGAGTATTGACACGCTATTAAAAATGGATGCTCCCAACAGGAGTATTTATTTGATTCAGTCATCTATGAAAGAGGTATGGATGCTATCAAATATGCTAAATGTTTGACATGCAAGTGAATGAGCTAAATTATAAAATGATATGATTGAGAACATCACTCTACTGCCAAGTTGTTTGTTAAATGATTGAGACACAACTACATACTGAGAAATTAACAGTCAGACAGAAATATTATTACTTCAAGATTTTCAATTCTTCTGTTTCCTGTGTTTTACAGGTAGTGAACGAACCTCGGCAAAGCTTTGACAAATATAGGCGTCTCCTGTCATGCAACACGCGCTTCCTGAATAATAGCAAAAAAAAAATGCCAATATCTCTTGTGAAATAATCCGATGCAGGGCGGAGAGGAGAAAATGACAAATCAGACTGGCTTGTACAATCACATCAATTTCATTTAATTGGTTTGTGGAGTCTGGCGGAGCGTGTGACAGCGTTGAGCAAACGGCGGTTCACAGATCTGAATCCTGACATTCCTCCTTAGATAATGAACGGAGCCGCATCTGCTCGTACGCAAAAGGTCTCGATTGTCAAAGTCTCATATGGTCCCTCCTTGTTAAAAATTCTGAGTGTGCAACTTTGATCAGTAATAAAGGCGCGGGGTGTTGCGCTGTCGTGCTCATATATCGATATGAGCGTAGAGTACATGATCTAAATGTACATTGGAACCTGTCCGTCGAGAGCCTCGGTAAACTCTTAGTGATGTCGAGCTCATAAAAGCTCCGGGAGGAAGCTGCCTTTGCCTTAATAGACGGGGCAGGAAGTTTAACTGGGGCAAAGAGAAACCAGGCCAAACCCCATTACATTTAAAATACCTGATGCTGCGAGACAGCTGTATAATTGCACTGGCTAGCTAGCTAGCTAGCTACCTAGCCAGCCTCGCACCATCGCCCAGCGGTCTGGAAGGGACAGCTTGACTGTGCTTGAGACTAAGGCCGAATCCTAATTCTCATTTTCACCCCTACGGCTCGTTTTCGAGGGCTCCCTCGCCCTTCGGCTTGGCCCTCGGAACAGAGTCACAAGGGGTAGTGGTTGAAATCTCTCCCTATGAAATGGGACAACCCTTCAAGACCCTGATACGTCATCGATGACGTTTACGTGAACAGACGCGACAAGTTTGTTATTGGACATTACTATGGCAATAATGGTATTATCACAGTGACATTTGCCATTCATCTGATGGAGATAGAAAAGCATGGACGCTCGCGATTCGTTCACAATTTATACGTTTCACGCTACTAATCGATCAAACAAGTCATCAAATAAAAAAGAGCACTGCTTCATTACCAGACCACTTCATGACAGAATAGTGTTAGCGGTGCTCTGTAGTCTGCACTGATATTAGAGGAGCAGTAACAAGTGCAGCAACTTCGCTGCTGGACTTCAGTTATATTTCGGGCGTCATATGCCATCAAAGGGGGAAATGCAACATGGAAATATGTCAAAATGCGGGACTGTCATGCACAAATCAGCCTAAAAACAATGTTGTAATGTTAACTAGCGAGGTAGAGACATCGGCATATTAGCGATTTTTTGTTATGCTTGTTATAAAGAAAAGGTCTATAATACATTGAAACGACATTAAACTAAGATAATACCACGGTTAGAATATTTTTAAAATCTTTATTAACAAAGAAAATACTAGAGGTTTGTGGTTTCCTTTTGTTGCTTGTGCGGCGTTCGCCCCCATCTTGCCGATGATTGTCGGAGACTTCTCATAGCCCTCGGTTTGTAGTGTGCCCCTGAAAAATCTCCTTTTGGAGGGCCATGTAGCCCTAGCACTTCGCCCTACCCCTCGATCCCAAGAGAATTGGGACACCCCTACACGTGAACGCCAAAACAGAGGGGAAGGGCTAAGGGGTAGGGCCAAGAGGTGAATTGGGATTCGGCCTAACTGTCTCTCATACTTGACGTTAGGCCTTAAAGCTGACAACCAGCATCCCTGTGAGGCACCGTGAACTGTTCATATTTATCAGAGTGAAGCGTATGATATGTTGGGAACAAAACCCATCCGTTAATCCATAACCAAATGTTAAAAAGTGGTTTGCTTACATCCCAAATATGATAGAAATCATGCAACTTTTCACCGGCTGCAGGTTGACTGAACGGTGTCAGTCAAGTCAGACAGCATTGCTGCTCACATTAGTCTGGTCATCAGCGGCCTCATAGCGGTGTCACATCCAATCATCTCACATCTCTTAGCGCTAAGCATTTGGAGCAACTGCCATCCTCCAGTTATCGCTAGATCATAGATCGTATTGTGTGTATATGAATTGATTTATTGACCCATTGCACAATCTCTTATTAATGCGTTCAGACACAGGCATGATACAGGTGGATGCATGTCTCTCTCTCTCTCTCTCTCTCTCTCTCTCTCTCTCTCTCTCTCACACACACACATAAATAAACATGCCGAAGCTCACAATGCAGTAAATACCTAGACTGAGCTGTGCATCCCTTCACGGGTCCTCACTAGAAACCTACTCTCCCGAGTTTCAAACAGCAGCTCGTACTGACATAACAGGACACAAAGGGAGTATTGTGGGCATCCAGCGATACTGAAACTGCCTTTGTCATTCCCTCTATACCTGCTATAAGAACCATACTAGGGCAGCTTACTGTCAATGGTGTCTGTGTAGTATGGATTCGACGAGCGGCCTCACATGAAACATTAGAGGCCGGATGACCTGCTAAGCTTGTGTCAAATATCAAATGCTATGATATAAAGCTTACAACCCTCTAACAGGCAACACCCTGCAAATTCCATCCTCGCAGTCCAGTCCAGGCCGGTCAGTGTCCTTCGTAACACAACATCACATCGTCTCGCATTCCTTTGCAGTTCTCTACTAGGTAACGTTTGTAAGAAAAAAGCAGTAGTCAGTCGGTGTGCAGACAGTCAGCGAGCCTCGCCCCGAAGCTGAACCCACAGTGACCTGATAACTGCCGGCCAGGTCGGTGGGAGTGGATTCTACGGGAAATGGATAGTCGTCCTCTGCCCTGTTGACCCGGAGTACTGTTTGTATGCCCCTATTTACACAACACTGTGCACAGGGCTACGTCCTTGAAATGTGAGGCAACGGAGAGAAAAAAATCGGCCACGTATCTCACGTAACAGAGACTCTAGTCGGACTGATTGGTAAAAAAGAAATCCTTGTTTTTTATTTTGGCGCCATCTTTGTCTCTCAGCCCTCATTGCTGTGGTGTTCCTCACTGCTCTTCCCAGAGATCACCTGTCAATCAAACAGGGTGTCCAGTACTGTGATGTCTTCTTCCTTGGATTTTCTGTTGATGGAGTTTGAGTTCCTGTAGGTGGCGCTCTTTTCTTTGTCTGTTCAGCCACGGTGGCTATCGCTGCTCATGCTAACTACCCAGTTCTTCTTCTGTTTATCCCAAACAAACCGGAAACGTGAAAACCAAAACCTCCGCTCGTCTTGACGACAACGTTGATATATAGGAGAGCTTAAGGACCAACACCCTCGCTCCAGATGAAAGACGGGGTAAGATGGCGCTATGATTTAAGGAACAGACTATGTGGACCCTTCCCTCTCTGCACGGTGGTCCCCGGTTTGAACACTAAGCAGGCCTGTTGAGGTACGGTCCCAGAAAAAAAAGGCCCATTCAATCAATCTAAGACGTCCAAATATAAATAAACCTGCATGATGGCAGCAGTGGGTCGGCGCAGGGAACCACAAGCCGCGAGGAAATGGAGCAAGAAAAAGCAAGCAAACCGTGACCCGGAGTGATTTGTACCTCCAGAGTAACTTCATTGGGACCCTCGGGGCGCCATACAATGCGGCGTATATTGGATTTGTTTACACCTCACTTGGCCTCAAAGGCCACCACAACGGGTGGTGGTAGAGGGAGGGTCAAAGACGGGGATCATGGCTCCATTTGCAGATTGAGGGGCATGGAGGGAGAGCTCTGTCTCTCTTTTGAAGACAGACAGGAGGTCAGTTAACCCAGCTCTCCATTCTATACGTTCCCGGTGGGAGGACAAGACTGATAACTGCTTCGGGATCAGGATAGTATGAATCCCCCTCTTCAGACAGACAGGACTCACGCAGACAAGACTTGACTTGTGGATCACATTAATCCCATCGGTGCAGCTTAACTCCTAAATTGATGTCAATCTTCCTAACCGCAATCTTCATGTAAAAGGAGCAGACAGAGACAGAGCGGGAGGTGGTGGTTAGGAAAATGACAGAATGTGCGGTGATATAATATGAAACAAGGAGATTGGAGGCAATTAGAGGTGGAGCCTTTCCAGAACGTCTGGTTAGAGGCGTGTTGCCACTCAGCAGCAACAAAAACATCGCCGACTGCCCATTCATAATTCATATTACAAGGTAAACGTACAGATTTCAGAGGATATAAAGGTTGAACCCTTCCCACGAATTCAGACCTTCAGAAATCTCAGGCTGTGTTAAGAGCTCACCAGACGACCACCAAACTGCAGAGCCATGACAGAGCTGTCTGACAATGCTAGCAGTGTGCAGCCCTGGGCCCCGGTGCCTACGCTGCTCTGTAGTTAAGGAGCCGTGTGAGCGTGCAGGGCCAGGAAAGCAGGGAGCTGCCTGCCAGGAGAAATGCAGCTGCAAGGCTTAAGGAGCCAGAGGCCCGGCTGTATGAATGCATCAAGTGGATGTTAATTGGCGGCCCCCGCTTTCAACCACTAGTTGAACTCCTCCCCCTCCCCCCCTCCCTCCCTCCCTCCCTCCCAGTCCCGCTCTCCCTTTTTTTAAGAACAAATGCCACATTCCTGCCATCAGTTATCTGCTCCGCTGACAGCCCCAGTGGCCCGTGGAGGACTCCCCCCTGCAACCTGTCCACTCCAGGAGGAGGCCTGTTTACACAGCGCTGATTGGGAGCGCCTTGCACTGCCCTTTTGCCCTCTCCCCCTCTTACACCCCCCTCTCTTCTCTCTCTCTTTTCTCTCTCTGTTTCTTTTTTTATGGTCCTCCCTCCCTGCCTATGTCTCTCTCTCGGCCTCTCTCTCCCTCCCCCCTCTGTCGTTCTTGCTCCACCCACCCTCCCCCCTTGGCTCTCTGAAGCACCCACAACGGGACGGGGGGCGGTGCTGCTCTGCGGAAGCCCAGGCATTGGGGATGTAAATCAGTCATGGTTTTTACAGGCCTTCCTTAAGGGAACCCATGGGCCATGGTAGGTCTCAGTGGTAGCTGGCCCAGATTTGGGTCTCATTCACAGGGAAGAAGTGACTTTTGTTCTGCTTATAGACGCCTGGTTTTAACGCGGCAAGAAGCCCGATTAAAAGGGATTTGGGCACTGCCTGATGTGATGGTCCCATTTAATTATCATGGAAAATGGGATGGAAAGGGAAACTATAACGACTTCTATCCCTCACGGCTGATCTTTTAAGTGACCTCAATGGGACAATTGATAAAATAAAAAACAATGTATTGGATCTGGAGTTGTATGTTGTGTGTGTTGGGTTCTTAGTGGTGATCCACAAGGTCCTTGTTTGTTTTTTTCCCCAGAAATTACTCAAAGTACAGCACTGTGCCGTCTTTCTCCTTGGAGTTTCTGTTGATGGAGTTTGAGTTTCTGTAGGTGACGCTCTGCTCTTTGATCTGTTCAGCCACGGCGGCTATCACTGCTCATGCTAACTACCCAGTTCTTCTTCTGTTTATTCCAAACACACTGCTGTTGCTGCTGCTGCTACCAGAAATCACTTCCTATTCGCCCGAGGATTTTTCCTGGAAGAGACACCAGGGTGTTTAGCACAGCAAACTGGCTGGAGGTTGAATCGCTATTGTGTTATATGAGCGATAGAAAACAGACATTTATTACTATGAAAATGTTGTGGATTATTACTTTTAAGTCAATCAATCAATCAATCAATCAATTTCTTTGCAAAGGAGACTACATGAACATGTTATTACTGATGTTACATTGTAATAACATTGTAATAACATTGTAATAACATTAGTTACAGAGTCGATGGCAAAAACAAAATGTCATGAGGCATTTCAATCCACAAATCCAATAACAGCATTTGTCTTCTTCAAATGAAATGCTGAGGACTTACTTGCGTTAAAGAGAGAGGGCGTGTAAAAAATAGAGTCGGGAAGGAGCAGAGGCAGAGCGAGAAGGGAGGTGAAAGGCAGATAAGGAGGGGAAGAGGGAGGGAGCGGGAGGGAGCAGAGCAAGGAGACAAAACTGTACATCGGAATGGTTTCTGTCGAGGGGCCGGGCGCACGCCTCTGAAGTCTGGGGCCCCTGGGCTTCCAGCTGTGTGAAGGGCTTCTCTGGAGCTTGTCATCACATTGGGAGGAGGCTGAAGGGGGGCGGCTAATATCCTCCAACAGCACCCGCCCCACAATCAGCACATTACACTGCACCGAGGAGAGGATAGGAGGGGAACGGAGGGAAGGGAAGTAAAGGAAAGGAACGGAAAGGAGAGGAAAGGAAAGGAAATTAAAGGAAAGGAATTGAAAGAAAAGGAAAGGAAAGTAAAGGAAAGCAAAGGAAAGGAAAGGAAAGGAAAGGAAAGGATAGGGAATTAAAGGAAAGGAAAGGAAGATATAGGAGAAAGCCGAAGTCAAAAAAACAAGTCATATACTGCAAAAAAAACAAGTCATATGATCAAATGTTGAGCTTTTCTCTTTTTTAAATTTAATTTTCATCTCTAGAGGGATGTCCCTTAAAGGAATACACCAAGGTTTTGGAGAGTGGTCGTTGAGCAACTTGTTTAGACACCAAAGTCATCCATGGATCTTTGTTCTGCAAGTTGACCAATCTCCCCAGGAGTTGGTGTATTCCTCAGTTTGTAAGTCACTTGGTAGAAAACCCCAGGTAGACCCACCACTTCACTGTGCATGAGACCATAACATGCTGGAGATGACAACTGCGTCTACATGTGTGTGTGCATGTGCGGCTGCATTTATGCTGTGTGTATACATACAGTAAGACTCAATTTAATGTCAATACAGTGCAAAAACTTCACTTCACTTCACACTTCACTTGTTTAAGGTGTAAATATCTTGAAACAAGGCAGAATAAGGCAGATCGCTTCACTAAGTATCAGGAAAATAACACCTGGCTCATTGGAAACAAATGAAATTAAATCTCCAGTCTGGACACTTTTTCACTTCTAAAGTTTTAACGCTCAATACTAGATGAAATGACTTATTAGTGCGGATTATTTTGCGGTGTCGAGGAATATCGCTGCTTATGGCGTGTTGTAGGTTGAGCGGGGACGCGAGGGAGGGGAACGAGGCGTGCAGGGAGGGGGCGTCCTGACCTCAGAAGCAGTGACCCGGAGCGAGTCCTGTGTCCCTCCACGGCCCTGCCCTGCTCTGCCCCGAATTCCAGCGTGTCTCTGAGCCCTCGGACAGCCTCTCCTCTCCAGACAAACAGCAGGGTCCACGTTCCCTTTAGTGGGTTTCCGGGAAAAGGCTCTTTTATCTCGTTTAGAGTGCACTGCCCTGTGTTGGCACATCACCAACACATTAATGGAATCACACGCACACACACACACACACACACACACACACACACACACACACACACACACACACACACACACAGATTGAGGTTTAGGTTACTGATTCACAAAGTGTTTTCCAAAGCTGCCATTTGCCCTATCGGTCTGTCATTAGATGCATTTGAATGAGATCAGAGCAATTATAATTGACTTGCTGGTAAAAGGGAAAGAGAGTTTAAAAAAACAAAACAGTTGTGGGATGAAGCAGAAGCCTTAATGTGGTTGTGCTTTTGAAAACCCCCTTGAAACAGAAGGGGTGTGTGTCTCGTGTGTCATGTGTTGAATCGACAATACCCCCCCGGGGGCCGATATATCTCTCTTTCCATGCGGGGTTCCCACTGGAATTCCTGGAATATCATGGAATTTAGAGAGAGGTGTTTCTCTCAGGGAATTTAATCGATTCTCTGGGAATATTAGGGAATTTTACTTTATAGGAATATACCAGAATGTATTTTACTTGTTTCACATATCCATTGCATTGGATGGTGGTTTTCAGCTCCACTGTAGTGGAAGACCGGCTGTGAAACCTTGCAGGTCAAGGAAGCGCTCCGACATGTCAGTGGAAGTCATGGAAAAGCCGTGGTCACGGTGGGAGGCCTGATGTACGTGCGGTGGAATCCTTCATCGGCGAGCATCTCCGAGTCTCTTTGCACCGCGAGACCCAATCAAACTGAGTCGGCTAACACACCATCAACAAAGCAATAACCGATATCAAAGCTGAACGGAAGCGATTTGTCCCGGAGCAGAGAGTGTACACATCGGCGTCATGGTGTGGAAACGCTGAAAAAAAAAAAAAAAAAAAAGGTCTTACAGCATGTGATGATTGGGGCTGAGGGCCTGGCTTCGCCCCGTTGTTGCCCGGGGTAACGTTTAGAGGTCAGAGGGGGATAAAGGCCTGACTGACAGTAAGGACAGGCCTGGTGTTGGAGGGGTCAAGGGTCGGGCCTCCAGTGAAACGCCCTGATTTATGGTTCCTCGGAGTGTCGGGTCAGGGACTCGGCATTGTTCAGGGATGTGATCATTTCCATAACACTGTGTGTGTGTGTGTGTGTGTGTGTGTGTGTGTGTGGTGTGTGTGTGTGTCCGTGTGAGAGAAAGAGAAGCACTCTCTGCACAGCTTTGGAGTCTGTGTAATCCTGCTGGGGATGGCTGTGAGAGAGAGAGAGAGAGAGAGAGAGAGAGGCTTGCGTGTGTGTGTGCATGTGTGTGTGTGTGTGTGTGTGTGTGTGTGTGCGTGCTTGAGACAGAGACGTGGTGTCTGGAAATAGCAGCGAGGAGGCTTGCTCTGCTGTTTGCCTTACCAAGTTTGATTTGACATCCTAATTGCCACATGGAGGAACAAAATACTCTGAGGTTCTCCAAATTGAAGTCGATGTTGAACCAAGCAGGCTATGTTTAGCGGCCTGGGCTATCTGCGCAGGGCCTACATTTACTGTCGCTCACTCTTCCTCTCTCACTCTCTGTTTCTGTACTTTTTTCTCTCTCTCTCTCTCTCTCTCTTCCGGGAGGATGAAATATAGAGACGGAGACAGAGAAATGGAGGGAAGATTGACTGGAGGGTGCCGGCACCAGAGAGAAACAGATAGAAAAGAGAGTTAAAGATAGAGGAAGAGAGAAAGGACGAGCAGCAGAGACAAATTGGAAGATCACTGCTTTTTATGCACCCCTCCAGTGAAACTCCCCAGTCGGGCCGAGCACACATTCACACACAGTAACACACACTTTCTCCTCCTCTCTCCTCCTCTCTCCATCTGCCCCCCCCCCCACCATCTCTCTCTCTCTCTCTCTCCATACACCCTCCAGCAGCAGCAGCAGCAGGCGGCGAAGGCAGGTAGCTGACAGGCAAACTGAAGCCTGGCAGACTGGAATAATTACATGTGGCTGTCTGTGTGGAACATGACAGCTCTACCTTCAATTAAGCCCGGCGAATGCATTTTCATCACCCACCCAGAGCTCCTAGCCTCGATCGCCCGCCCACCAGCCTGCCAGCCTGCCTGTCTGCCACGGTAGGGCACGGAGCTGCTGCGGGGAGGAGGAGGGATGGATGGGGTCGTGCATGGACGGCAGTGACCTCCCCGCAACTCCTCCCTCTTCCCGAAACGGCGCTACCGCTCAGCCTCCCTCTGATTGTGACAATTAATGAGCGTCGGATGCAGCTGGCGCGACGGTGCGCCAGTCAAAAGGTGGAGGGCGAATCAAAGTGGATGGGAGCTACACGCGGAGTAACAAACCAAAATACTGACAATTAACCTCTGAACCCAGCTTGCCGCTACCCGTCCCACTGCAGGCCCCCCACCCCCCTCCGCCACCGCAAACCCCGCCATCAAAGGGTGACAGGGCTCTGATGCTGATGAGTGGTAATGACAAAGCGGAGCGAGTCGGGGCCGGGCATCACCTCGGTGCCCGCCATTAGTTAGCGGACACGCACTCCGTTTCATCGCTGCAGCATCGCCAGTGTGAAAGCTCTCCGTGGGCCATGAAAGCAAGCCTCATCCGAGGAGAGGCGGGGGCGAAAAATCGGAAAAGAATTGCGAGCAGCGCTGCAAATTAGCATCACAGTAGATAGACATGTTGGAGGATGTGGAGTTTTGGGTGCAATTCCAATCACTTTTCCCCCAGAAGGTAATAAAAAAGTTAAGTAATAAGGAATATAAGAAAAATGGCCTGCTTGCAATAGAGCACATAAGTAGTGGTAAGTCCTGTCTTTCCTCTGCCCCCCCCCCACCCACACCCACACCCACACACACACACACACACACACACACACACACACACACACTTTAAGTGCAAGGGGTTAATTATGAACCTGACCTCTACATTCCAGCTGAAGCTGTGGACGGGCGGACAGACGTTTTTACCTCTCAAAGGACAAAAACGAAACATTTCTTACATTTACCGCATCTTCATTTACATTTAGAGTGATTACCTGCCCCCCCCCCTCTTCAAAGCATCCTTAAAAAGTAAACTCCTTCACTTGCCTCTGCAAAATGCTTCCAAATGAAACAGATTATCGACAGCGAGGAATAAAAATCACAGGGACGTGCCGCAGAAGCATTTTCCACTGATCCAATCCAACTGATAAGCGGTGAAATAACCAGCCGGGTCAGGGAGCCGTGAGCTTAACGGGACAGATAACCAGCGGGCGTCACCGAGGCGGTCCTTCAGAGGCTGCCGTCTCTTCCTGCACCACCTGGCTCCCATGGCAGCCAGGATAAACACGTGTGTAAATACTCGTCGGCGCGCCGGTGCCCGTGCTCGCGTGAGGGCGGATAAAAACCTGCTGCACACGCGAACAGACAAGACATATGCACGTAAGTACACACACACACACACACACACACACACACACAATGGAAGAATCTGCGAGGACGACTGACAAAAATGCCTCAGGTAAAATGAATTGAATCCAATGAGATGTATTGGGAGGATAGATATGTAAAGGGCTGCTGCTGACAGCTGCTATTGCTCCCTCGGTGGCTGGTGCCAAATGACAGGCCTGCAGAGAAAGGTGCGTTTGATAATACAACCAGTACAATCCACTACATCGCTCTCTCCCTTCCGTCTATTTATATTCCTTTTTTTTTTTTTTTTTTTTGCATTGTTGTCGGTGCTAACCTCAAGTCAAAGCATTTTGTGCTGTTTTACGGGCTCGCGTGTGAAATGTACTCTTGCTTCTTGTTTGGGCTGTAAAAATAGCGCATCATCAATGTCTGGTAGGTTCAGATGACACACACACACACACACACACACACACACAGACAAATCTCACCTTAGTTGTCTTCCCTCCTCCTCCTATATGTCTGAGATAAATATTCAGGCGGAGGGGGGTGGAGGGGCGTTCGCAGCTCGGCGGGGCTAACATGTTGCATTGGGCTCCTTGAGTCGAGAGGACAATGACTGGGTCCACAGTGCCCCTATTAAAGCAGCAGCCTCCAGGCTAGCGGATTAGCCTGAATAGGCCGTGCTCCCCAGGTACAGGATTTGGTTTACATTAGCCAGCTTTGCCCTTGGCTGCCACTGCTAACTCCTGTTCAGGTCACTTAGCTCTGAAGGCTCAGCACACAGGACCTTTTTTATTTTTTATTTTTTTTTAGCAGAATTAGAAAGAAGGGCTTAACTGACATTACTTTGTGCCACAAATATGTTTGCTGTTGTTTTTTTTTCGGGGTGGGGAATTGTGAAGAAGAATGGCGGTGCAATTGTTACAGATTGTTACAACAGGCGCCGAGAAAGAAAGGAGAGCAATGTGAGAGAAAAGAAAAATGTCTCACTTTCCAAGAATCTGGTGTGCATGACAGAGGGCATGTAGCTCAGGGCAGTGGGACCTGCTTTAAATTTTAAACACAATTTCTCCATTGCCTCATTTCAATGCGGCGCCACTGGAGGTGGAAGCAGAATGCATAAAATTGACTGCATGAGAAGATAATGTATAATAAATGCATTCTGCGTTGGCCGCCGGTGGATCGAATCATTGATCGGCGGCGCCGGGCACAGTGCTAAACATCCTTGTTTCATACATATTTCATCACGGCTCTGACTGGCTGGGTCTGCTGTCGTGGGACCGTGACAGATGTCCATTAGTTGGACCTGGAACCAGTGGAGGGGAGGTCCTGGTAACCTGTACCACCCCAGGTCTGGGGTCCCCATCTGGCTGGCTGGCTGCACGTGGACCGGGTGGCCCAGGGTGGGTGGCTGTCACCTCTCCTCCAGATTATGTTTCCTGTCCAGGATGTCAGGCCTGGCTGAGTAATCCCAAATCCTCCTGTGTTATATCTTCCTGTAAGGGCCTGATGTGTTTGTCCTGTAGCTACGTGATGATGTACCCATGCAACGTTGAGAGAGAGAGAGAGAGAGTGAAAATGACAAAACGAGCATCTGAATTTTGAGAAAAATGTAATAGTTTATTGACTCCTGAAGTGAAATTTACTCTCCCCCCTCCAGGGAGGTCAGGGTCAGCTACAGAACAGCCAGTATGGATTCACTGTCTTGCTCAAGGACACTTCAGCAGGGTGGAGGCTTGCCGGCACCGTGGTTTGAACCCGGGTTATCCGCTTGAAGGACAGCCATTGGTTGAAGGACGGTCTGTCTACTCGTTGTTTCCACCCTGCTGCCCAGTTACACTGTCAAAGTGAGATGTAGCTACGATCAAGTGACTTTTTTTTTCAAAGCCAGTATACGTTCCCACTCTTGGAATAGATTCCAGAAGAGATACACCTCGATAATATTGACTCACAGTGTGTCACGGTATCACCCAGCATGTCAACCCAAGAAAGGCACAGGCTTAAAACTGAGCATAACGTAGAACAACAAACAGTAAAAAAAAAAATCACATTGGATCAGCTTGTGCTTTTTGATGGGAAGAGATGGAACCATGAAATGAGTTTTTCCCGCTCCCGGTAACATTATACAGCAGAGGCCCCGGTGTTATTCCCCAGGGGGGCGGGGCTTCCCATGGTGGTCCTGACACTGAGGGCAACTAGGGGGGAACAGCATGGTCTGCAAACACAAATATCCTGAAATCACAGACCCCAGAGGGACCCAATATTGTCTGCAGGAGGACCTACGGACTAGACCAGATCATATTTACCACCTGCCACACACGAGGAACGTAGGTTATGTGCACACAGAATTTTCCTTCCTTCCTTCCTTCCTTCCTTTCTTCCTTCCTTCCTTCCTTCCTTAGTTGAGCATGGGACAAAGTACATCACTTCTTAAACCCTTATCCAGTGTCAACGGGCTTACTGTAATGCAAAACCCACAGCGGATTGGACAACAAATTCCCAATCATCTTGTGTGTAAAACGAAAATCAATAAAGTCAAACTAGATTTCAGTTCAACCAAGACTGGCAAGTTTGTAAAGTTTGACAAAGTTCACATGAGAACCGCTCACATTGTCGTCGTATGAGGTAATTTGCAGCCCTTTTCCGCGGAACATGTTTCACGTCAGAAAAACGATGTTGTGTGTCTGACGATCTCCTTAGCATTTCCAGTTCAAAGAGACGGTTTAGACACGTGTATTCCCTCTTCGGCGTCTACCCCGTTTTTCACCCTGAATGTTGTCAGGTGAAGAAGACGAGGGAAAAAATGAGGCCAGCATATGGGCCTCATGAGTGTGTGTGTCTGTGTGTGTGTGTGTGTGTGTGAGAGAGAGAGAATTTTCCCTTCCTTTATTTTGGGGAACTAGAGCGTCGTCTCAGCGCTTCCCTACTAATCAGGTAGTGCCAACCTGCCAGCCGAGGCGGGCCGCGACGCGAGGCCTTTCAAAACACTCTGCTAATTAACAAGCCCCCAATGCATCCCTTCCGCTTTTACGGCGCTAGCACATCTGCCATAGAAACTCCGGGGGAAGAAAAACTACATTATCGTCAGCCTGAGTGGATCCCTTCACTTTTGCACAAAGCCTGAATAGATGTGTGTGTTGTGTTGTGTGTATACGCGTCAATCGCAAAGGTGCGCGCCGAGTTCTTCACACGAGCTCCCAATTTTTTTTTTTTCCCCCCTCGTCTTGAAAGTGTCGACGGCTTTTTTTCCATTGGTGCGCTTGTGTAGACATTGGCAAGGCGTCCCCGCATCTATCAAGCAGCTGAAAAGCGTGAATAGGGTTCCCACCACCTTAATGACTGTTTACACGTCCCCAGCGCAGATTAAAAGATGTTTCTGGTGTCGCCTGGGGTCCTGCTGCAACACATCTTTGACAAGTGTTTTTTTTGGTTTTTTTATAAGTTTCCTCCACATTCTCAGTTCCTGCATCCTTCATGTCTCACAGCGCCTCAAATTAACGGTAAAACAGAATAGTTACCGGTTATCAAAATACAACACGTGCAAGTCGGAACAAAAACTCCATTACTGTCTAACACCTAATAAGACTTCACAATCACTGGGGGCTCGGGGCTGACGAGGTGGAGGCCCTGGCAAAATGGCCAGGAGGTAATCTCAAAAGCCCCCTTTCAATCCAAATATTTTCTTAAATCAAAACGTGGTGAAATGGACTAATGCTCATACGGGGAGAGCGGTCTTTCATGTAAAATCAACACATGTCTCATGTTAACTGTGGACAGAAAAAAAGCCCTTTTTTTTAACATGGAGTCTAATTTACACAGGACGCTGGTCTTTGAAAATCCCCGGAAAATTGGACAAAGCGGCCACAGTGACCTTGTTTGCTTTGGAAAGGTCCGCCGGGGCTCCAAAGGATCCATACATTCATAGTCGTTATGGAGTTATGACTTTTTTCCAGACCTGGAATTCCACCTCCTTTACGTTGCCGACCAAAGGCCGGCCGTGGCCCAGGAGATCCTCTCAGCTCATTTCCTCTGTGCCAGAAAGCCATACCATGCTCCCTCTCTGCCTGTGATGGAGCCACATGCTAACTTACTGCTGCTCAACATCTACACCCCCCCCTCCCCCTCCACACACACACACACACACACACACACACACACTCCATAAACTTCTGAATGAGCTGCTCCAAAACCCTGGAAATGAGCAAAAAGTTAGTTTTTTTTTCTTTGTATTCCTTGTATTCTTTTGTAATATTCTTCATATTGTTGTGTTATCTTATATTTCTTTGTATTCTCTACTATCTAGAACGTGTGTGCATTGACTAAGTACTAATATGACCCTCTTGTGATTGCCATTTTACTGACATGTGATCATCATGTTGCTGAGATGCTGATAACCACAAGACCACAAGACTTCCACCCTTGTCCTACTTCCCGCTGTGTCTTGGTTACGACCAGGTCAGGCTCGTCTCAGGATGCCTCACAGGCAGAACACTGATAAAGCCCCTCTCAGACGATACAGATAGAGTCCTATTCACTCCACTGACGTACAGTGAGGCCCCTCCTGTAACTTTGACTTTTGATTGAATAACTCACTTCTCGACAACGTTCGATGTGTCTTGCTCAGTGAGAAGGATGAACTGGAACTTGTGCAGAATCCGTTTGTGCACTTTTGCAATTCGGTGTAATATTTCAGTCTCTTCCAATCACAGGTTTTATACTTAACTTCAGATTAATTGCACGGTTCTCCTCTGATGTATTTGATCTTTTTACGATTGAAGTATTTTCCTAACACTGACCCGAGAAACAGTTGTGAACTAGACACTGAAAATGTAATCATCTCTCTGAGTCATGTGTGGAAACCTAATGGGACCGTTTTGTCCTCCCATTAAAGGATTTCAGACACGGTGAGGTTGTGCTATTGAAGTGAATCTGTCTGTTAGGGCAGGTTTTTTATGCTGACTTACATTTTGTCAGGTAAATTCATAGTATACCTAATAGCATGCGGTATCAAAGTGACGATGGATAAATTAATGCTTTTCTGATAATGTAATTGAGTTTTGTTGATATTGGTGGTTAACATTTAAGTGCGGCCTTGAAGTCGTTCAGCCGTTCTCATTAGCCCTGCTAGACTATCTACAGCTCCGTGACACTGTGATAGATCATGCCAAAATATTGTCTGCTTACTGATTTACCCGGAAGGAGTGTAAATTGTGTTTATAAATGCATTAAGAGATTCATACAGCAATTGCAACCACAGCAGGAACAGCGGCAGAGAATGTGGCAAGTGTGTTTCAGCTGAATCCTGCGCCTAAGCATTGTAGACAGAAATGTATTTTTGGGGGGGAAGACTTGTTATTCTACCCATCTACAACGAGTAGGCCCTGGCAGAAAATGCCAATCAGGAGGTAAAGTCGGAATCCCATCTTCCCCTCTCCTGCCTGGAACACCTTCACTTTCCATTTGCTTCAATATGCAAACCAAGCTGTTTAGGGATGGGGAGAGAGGCGGCTAATGAGCTGCCTGCATCAACCCCGCAGAAAGAGAAGGACCCCTCTTTGGCGGAGAGAGAGAGAGAGAGAGAGAGAACACCTCCTCTGGGCATGCTCAGAAACCAGCAAAACAACAACAACAACAACAACAACTATACAGCCACAGGCAACACAAATTGATGTGATTAACCACTAGGAATGACAGTTAGTTGTGCGACGGGGCTGGATGCAGAGCAAGCATATTTTCAGTGAGTTTGCAAACAGAGGCGGAGAGTATGCAGCTGCAGTTGACTTGCAATGTGGAAAAGTTTACATGGTTCGACATGTCAGCTGCTAAAAAGCTGTTGATAAGATGTGCTTGACCTCTGAATGACATCACGTTTCCTCTTCCTCCTCTTCTCAATTTCTTCTTCCTTTCTTCTTTTTTAGTCGATGTACTTCTTGTCTAATTTTGCGGTGGAACACAGTCGGTGATTTCTCCTCATGAAGCCGTACACAAAATGACATTAGGCCTAGTTGGCTCTTCCACTCAGTGAGGACATCGGCTGGCATCCTTACTGTAAATCAATCTCTGTGAGAAGACTGAACCGTTACGCTGCCTCTTTGTTGATTCTTCGTCTGCCAGAAAATGTTTATATTGCTTCTGCCTCTTCCTTAAGACGTTGTGCGACTGGAAATGGCTTCCCACCGTCGTCGTGCAGAGCTAAACTGAGCGCAGACCTTACGCGTAACCATTCCAGAGGAGAAAGCCGCTTCAGTTAACCAAAGAGAGGCGTCTCATTTTCTGCTCAAGATCTGTTTTATGTTCCATGTCATCCTCCTGATTTGTTATTGGAAATGGTCCTAACACCGCCAGTGTTCACTGGAATAACTCATCCTTTAGCTGGTGACTAATCCAAGGGAAGGCATAGGCACACTAAAGTGCTCGTCTGGGTCCCTGTTGTGTTACACAAGCACTGATACTGTGATTGCATTAACTTCTAATTGATATTTCCTTTTAATATTTTGGAGAAGATAGAAAAGGTTTTTAGAGCTCAGGAGGTCGTGAAAACAAACTGTCCAGTGGATTGAACTTTTGCACTTTCCTCGGGCTGGCCAGCTTTTTGCTCCGCCGCAAACCATCACAAACAAAACTTGAGGGCAGTCGCGTTTTACATAATTGCTCAGCCAGAAAATGTCCATTACACTCTTGTTTTCCTTGGCGCAGGGAGCAGAACTTTATACCATGAAAGAAAAGTAGTGTGGGAAGTTCAAATGGTATTGTCATTAACGCCTCAACACAGTGATCATTCACAAGGGGGCTTGCACGTACAGACAATGCAGGCCTTTCTTGCTGTGGCGCAGATGGCATCGTAAAAAAAAGAGGCCTTCTCTGCAAACACCAAAAGCAAACACACAAACAGTGGTGACCCTCCGAGTCCCCAATCCATCTTTTCTCCTCTTGGTCGTTTGTTGTCACAGTAAGATCAAGGAGATTTCACTCAACTGATGTTTTCATGCTGTCGTGCACGCTCATTTTGGGCAACTCTTGAAATGTAAATGGAAACTTTTAAGTTTTTTAAGTTTTTAGGGTCTTTTACTGTCAGGGTTTCCACTAAGCTTTGTTGTACAGTAATTGATTGGTGCTGATCAGTCTTCGTCTGTGTTTTACCGCCCTAGTACGTCAGGTTTCTCAGTGTAATTTGTATGCATTTAGTGTCGTTCTTGTACCTATTCTCCAGTCGGTGGAATTTGTTTGCACAACCAATCACCACGCTGTTTGGTGAATACACAGTGTGCCGCGAGGCCGTCGGCTCCATTTGGTTCAAGGCAAATTGGCTAACCTTTTGAAATGGCTAGCGCTGGACCTCATCCCTCCTCCAAGACTAGTGGGTATCTCGTGGATTGCCCTTCAGAAACACAGATGTTCCATCTCCTGAGTAATGCAGCCTTCCTTTCCCCTAATCCGTTGATGCTGGCAACCACCAGAAATATTTCCAAACAGAGCTGCAGCACTTCTGTGTGCAGCTGTGCCTCAACATTTGTCAAATTTTGTCATCAAGTGGCGGAAACAAGGCTCAAGAATTTGCTCATGATTACAATACACACAAGCTTGGACTCACACTAATACACGTGCATGCACGCTTGTGCACGTGCACGCACATGCACGCTTGCTGGCATGCACGCCATTATTTGTGGAGTGTGGAGACTGTGTTGTTGGAAGGAGATCTCTATTGTTGATTGGTTCACTTAATGTTGAATGTTGTCACTCAGCATAGCACTGCAGTGTAAGATTGGCATCTATGTGCTGTTGTTACTGTCACATTCACACCAAGCATGTTTGGAGCGGTTGGAGTGTTTGGACAGGTGAGAACGATGCCATTTGGACTCAGGTGCACACCAAAAACTGCACAGAGACGTGTGAAATTGGGGATCTCAGGAGTTTGTTACGATTGACAATGTAATCCAAACCAATCCCAGAATGAGAGGCACTCATATCCAAATATTTCCTCATCTGTTCTAAACTGGTATGAACACCGGAGAAGATAAAGCTAGCTTGGATTTGTTTTGACTCTCCCTGAGACCAAAACCTGGTGTGATTTTTATTTGCAAGCCCTGGTTTTCTTGTAACTGGGATGTAGGAACCTAAATGAGCCAAATACAAGAATGCAACAAAGTCAACTTTTCCACTAAGAAAACAAACTATAGATGTGAGTGCATCCTTAAACTCCATTTATTGAAAAGTGCTGTCAGTGATTTATGAAGTGTTTGCTAGTGTCTTAATGGAGGCTAATTGTATGGGTTTATGGCTTTATAATCTTCACACTGTTCAAACTGACCCAGGAGAGCTTAGCTGACCCCACCATATACTCTCTCTCTCTCTCTCTCTTTCTTTCTCCCTCTCAAAAACACACATCCCTAAACACACACACACACACAAATCTCCCTTTGCCAAAAGGTTTCCACCACGGTGACCTGTTGTCCTTCACAAGAACATTTCCAAACCTTGTTCCAGACACATGCACCGGGGTCAAGCACATTAGTTTATAAAAAGAAACACATTATTTCCTGTTAATCAAGTTATTATTTTCTCTCCTCCCACGTCTGATATCGGAGCGCTCTGGGCCCCAGTGGTAAATATGTCAACAATTTTAATTTGAACTTTTCAACTCCCTGATTTACAACGCCGATTCTGCCGGTCTGAGTGCTGCTGCTGACCTCTATCAGGCTGCACAAGGAACATTTCAATTTATTTGGCTTCCCCCTTAATTTATTTTTACTTATTAATCAGAATGAGGTTCGAGAACTCGGCTACTGGAACGGGCGGCAGGCGATTGCAGAATGCCAGCTCTAGAAGTAACGTTGCTGTGCTATTTGATGGGTTATCTTGAAAGGGAAACAGCACCGATATTCAGGTCAAGCTGTTGCTCACTGAAGAGATTAGTGATTGGTGGCTGAATTATGGGAACTAGAAGATTACATGGGGTCTTGGAATGGGCACGCCAATCATTAGCAAGCCTCAACTGTTTTAAGGACAAAGTAATGAATCCACACAAAACAAAGCGCCAACAATGACAGCTTGCCGTGAGTCCCTGGGTATTGCTTATTGATTTCCTCCCTATTGCTCCCCTCCGTTTTCATTTTAATCTCAGAGCAAATTGGATATTTTTTCTCCCTCCCCCAGCGTTGGTCGGGATAAGGATCCAGCATGGTGTTGACTTCTTTGCGGCCTGTCGGAGTTTCATGAATGATTAAAAATGCTGGGCCTAGACCTGCTCATAAATAAACAGTAGGCAACAGGACTGAGCAGGCTTCTCTTGGACAGGAGGAACTGACAGATTGGTTTCCAAATCGTACCATTCAATGGGACCTAATCCTACTGTATGGCATTTTTCTGCAGGGCCAGCCTGGCCGGTAATCATGCATATGCACTGTGGTTGGAGAGGAGGTGTAAAAGCACAAACAGTACTCAGGATGAGTGGAGCGCGCCCTTATAACACACACCACCAACTTCCCACTGTATCTTTTCAGAGCTGTGAGCTGTGAACGTAGAGGGAATACCAATGAGTTGATGTGTGTGCTCAGAACAGAGCCGTGAAGCTTCCTCCAGTAAATGAAATGTCATCGGCGTGTGCTGTTGACAGAAAACCAAATCAACAAAACGCCTCGTTCTCTAATGCTACTCATTACCTCGAGGCCACATTATGATTCTTAGACTCCAGTCAGTCCCTGAGTGGGTTGAGGGGGTCAATGCACCCATATGTGGCCCTTTCAGCTGTTCTCCTCCAAACGAGAGCCGAGTTGCCACAGGATGACCCTCCGTCTCAATCTTGCAGCGTAATGAATAGGCGGAGGCCGGCAGCCCTGCACAAGCTGAACCTTTGGCTTCAGAATAAGATCTTGGCCAATTTACTCCCCCACCGGTATTCTGTTCACCCCCGAGGTCAAGGGCTCGGAAACAGTTTGCTGCTTCAAACCACATCACTAATGGCTAGAAATAGCCGGGATGCTTTCCATAGGAGTTACAGGTTCGCTAATTGTATACATTTGTGTCTGTTTGCCCCAAACAGCTGACCGTGGCGGTGCTGGAACAGTGTATCTTATGTGTAAGGCGTATTTTATGTGTATATGTGATCATCTGGACGCGTTAGGGAATAAGCTGATTACCTTGCTAACTCTTTCCCCGCTGAAGTCAAAGCGATCATAATTGTACGTCACATCTACCAGGATGAAATGAAAATCATCAAGCTCTGAAGCAATCAGAGAAACCCAGTGCTGAAATTCTGTAATTACTCTCATGATACTCGGCTATCATGCTTGAACGATATGGAGTCAACTCTGCAAATCCAAATACTCAGATGAATTTTTCTAAGGTGTGGCTCTGAAAAGTGAGACATCTTTGTAATGGACTAGGTATCGCTAGCTGGAGATGAAAGAGGTACGTTTTGATTTGATACGTGACTCTTAATTGCTGTATTTATTGAACAGGTTGACGAAGCGGTTTTGTCATCCTAAGCCTCATGCAGAAATAATGAGGCGATGTCTCCATCCACCCTTGCTCAGGTATGATGAGTGGCATGGCTGAGATTTCAAAGGTTCCTCCTCTTTGTCGTCGTATCCATGCGCCGGTGTCACCTGACACTCTCCTTTTCTTCCTCTGATTTACCGTGTCACTCTAACCAGATTTGTGACACAAATTGGGATATTATGACAATGACCACAAGGGTTAAATGTTGCGTTCTCCAAACACTGACTGGTTTCCCCACTTTTCCACCCTCCCCCTTGCTCGCTCTTTTCTCCATTCACCCCATTATGTCGCGGCCCCCGAACCTGCTAAACACATTTCTAAATGACAGTTACTGCCTCTCTCTTCAAAGAGACTCTGAGTTGTGGATTTTCCTCGCTTAATGTGGCATCTTTGGCGGAGCAATAGAACGGAGGGAGAAAGGTGGAGCCCCCCAGGGGACAATGGCGGTTGTATGGGGGACGGCAGGGAAGGGGTCAAGAATCAGAATGTGGAGGACATTAGCAGTCAGCAGATTGATACAGGACCATTGATTCCCGGCCTCTTTTTTCCTTCCCCCTGAACATGATCTGCATTGCAAATGGTGGGTCTGTCGCAGTGGCCTTTTCTGGAGTCAGAAAAGATAGGGGGCGGGGGGGGGCGGGGTTGAGCGGTGAGAGCGGGGTTCCCACAACACACTCCCTAACCTCTCCCCCCCCCGCCCTCCCCAGTACCTACCCTCTACCCCTCTCCTCCTCCTCCTCCACAAGTCCTACCCCTCGTCCCTCGATCCCACCACAGCTGCCTCTGCGGTCTCCCAGGACTTCTCCTCTCTATTGGGGTGAGCACAACGGGGTCATTGTTCTACGGGGAGGAGGCTTGGACAACTCTGCTGCTGCTAGGTGTATTGTCTCCACTAACAAGCCCCCGTGAAGTCCAAAAGGGACCCCTTGGAACATGGAGAAAATGAGTCCCCCACTTTTTGAAGTCAATTAATAAAGTTTGGTGGTGCAATATGCTGTCAGATGGTAATTTTTTGTTTTTTTGGTTCAAACGCTCATCGCTGTGGTGTTCTTCGCTGTGGTGTTCCTCACTGTGGTGTTCCTCACTGCTCTTCCCAGAGATCACCTGTCAATCAAACAGTGTGTCCAGTACTGTGACGTCTTTACTCACAGTAAAGTCTGTTGATGGAGTTTCTGTAGGTGGCGCTCTTTTCTTTGTCTGTTCAGCCACGGTGGCTATCGCTGCTCATGCTAACCACCCAGTTCTTCTTCTGTTTATTCCAAACAAACCAATGTTGCTGCTGTAGGAAACACATGTCAAACTATGTTGGGCATAGCGGGTAGCAAGTGTGTTTATATCCTCGGTTAATGCTAGATTGGAGAGAGAGGCAGACAGAAAGAGAAACGCAGACACACACAAACATACATGCACATCCAGACAGAGACAACGTACGGAAAAAAGGGAAATAGATGCAGGAAGTGAGAGCCAAGCCAACCGTGGACACTGAGCGTTCCAGCAAATAATCCTCCATCGCCTCCCAGAGACAGTGGAAGTGATATGTAAATGGTTCTTCACTCATGCTGAGCGTGTCCTCCAATTACAGGCCCTCATGTTGCTACTGGCCACCTCTGCGCAATTAGCCCCCTCCACACCCGGCTGTTGAGCCACGTTAGCATGGTCTGGAGGCACGTTAGCATTGCAAATGAAACGGGAACCAGCGTTTCCAGGGGTGTCATTATAAATTAGTGTTGCATGATGGGCACAAATTGCCCTCCCTGCTCAAACTTGCATCTCGAATGAGAGTTGGCTTCCTCGTGTGGAAATGCTATTTATCCTGGTGTAAATGTGCAGTGAATACGCTCGCAACAGGACTAGATTGAGTTTAACTCTATGTAGGACAAGTAAGCCCCCTAGAGTGACAGAGAGCCTGAGAATGGGAGAAAAGGCCAGAGCCCTGTCCCTGAAACAGCAGTCATGATTAATCACCTTGGTCGCCTTTATAAACTGATACTGATTTTAAAAGCATTTCTCTCAGGACACTGTCTTATATCTCCGTCTGTGCTCCCAGCTGTGAAACGTGAGCTGTCAGCGATGGATTTTACCCCCCAGATGACTTGCGCTCTGCAATGTGTTTTGAATAACTGTCTGAGTTCACGGTATTCAGACATCAGTATGTTGCTCATATCTTGCATCAATATCCCAGGATTTTCTGCGAGTGTGTGGAATGCATGTGTGGAAATGAACTCGACAATTTGGTCCCAGCCAGTGCTGATCATTATGTTTTATATCCCTGGGGGAAAACATTTTACTATTTCATTCAATTCTTCCATGACCCTGTAGACGTGTATGAAAGGATAGTCTCCATATGAAATGTGCATTTCCGTGGACATTCTGGACATTTCTGTACACGTTAAATCCATCTGTCATTTTCATTATGTGAATAGCTTACAATGCACATTTGCACATCTGGACACATTTGTGCTACTCCATCTGTATACCTGATTATGTGACTAGCTAGCAATCTACCTCCACTTTAAACTTGTAAAACTGTCACTGAAGACGCTGCATCTGTATTGATTTTATTTGTTGTACAATTCTCAATGTGTTCTTTGTTGCGATTACTTTGAATAGTATCCTCAGTACTCAGTATTTGTCCTATTCTTATCTATATACTTTCCCAGCTATTCTCAACAACCCAATTTCAATCGTCAAAGCTGCACAAGGCGACTTTGCTCTTTGGCAGCCTCAAGTGGCAATGGGAGGTAACTGGAAGTTTGAAGGACTTCATTACCCAAAAATGATGTAAATATGACACCATATGACGCTTTTGTACTTCACTGTTAAGTTTTGATTCCTCACTTCCTATGCGCAGAGAGGATTTTCCACCAGTGTCCATACTTGACACCAGAATTTCATTTGGCCATTAGGGTGAATCTATTAATCATCTCAGTTAGGTGGAATAGCACCTCTTCAAGCTCTTCTCTATTGTAGCCCTGATATGTGATTGAGGCTGATAAGATGGGTGTATTTTTACACTCAAAAACATTTCTAGTGCAGCTTTGAAGTTTAATCTATTCCAATTTAATTGCTTTGTAAAACATATGGGTTTCAATATCACTTGAATTGTTTCTCAGCATTTCACTGGTGTTTTATCGTTGCCTCATGGCTTTGTTATTGTAGAGCATGGCTTAGCATTTAGCCGGTCTCTGGCTGCAAGACACAGTTCCACAGTCTCTGGTGTTTGCCATCCTAATCAGCCGCATTGTCTCGAAGACGACCCAACTCTGACCTCAGGCCCGCCGACTTCAAGGCCGCCGCAAAAGATGGCAAGGCTGTGTTTGCAGCAAACACTGATCTAAATTCATTAACCCTCCCACAAACACTTTCCCAAGGTTTCCTTCCAGGGCTGGGCGCAGCATCTGAAGGAGCGCTAGACAAGTGGTCTCGAAGCAGTGTGTGGAACTCTGTGCTGTTATTCAGAATTGGAGCGCCGCCGGAGAAGGCTAGGAGGAAAATCAATAGCTCTAACAATTACAGCTGAGAGGTGCTTGAGGGTTCACCTTGACTAAGTACGAGCTAGCAAACTGTCGTGAACCCAAGGTGAGAAGTTGACCTCTGATTTGTTGCTCTTACTGCTCCCGTTAGGTGTCGGTTAGGATGATGCCGACTCTAGAAAAGGTAGCTGTCAAGTGACAAAAGAAAAAACGAAAAACAGAACTAGGCCCATCCTTTCTTTGTGTGTTTCTACCACATTCACAAAGCTGAGATCCATGTTTTGCTGCAGTACTCTTCAAATGTCCTTAAAGTAAATTATGGAAAATCACATGTCTCATACAGTACCTCCTTACGATTTGCTGAGTCAAACTTTGTGCCATGCATAAGAAACCTTAGATTAAACCTGCAAATCTGAGCTGAAACCCAAACATGTGAGTGCACCTTCACCCAGCTGATGTAAAGGGCATACCTGAGGAAACATGTATGTAGTTTAAGGCTGTGGTAATTGACTTGTGAGGCTGAGGTAGTGTGAGGTAGGCAGAGAAGGAGAGCGAGAGTGAGATGCAGATATTGGGAAACAGAGACTGATAGAAACAGACAAACCAACAGAGTGAGCGAGGGGGTTGGCGTCATGCATGCATGACACACAGGGGAGATGCAGAGAGAGACACAGTGAGTAGTGGCATGCGTGGCGTCTAAACCCAGAGTCACATTATGCCAGTTCACTGGGGCACCGCTTGCTCCACAGCTGCCAATGAAAAGGCCTCATCTCCCCAGCCCTCTGGGAATGATATCGGGGGGAGCCGGAGAAACGCTGCTCTCCCTTTAAGGCCTGTCAGAGGCTTTGACAGCAGCCGTAAATTTAATCCTCGGACCTGCTGGGATGCGGAGGAGCCGAGCAGCGGGAAAGCCTTTCCTACTTCAAGGACCTTAGCTGGCTCCGGGATAGCCTGCCAAAAAAGCTTTAAACCTGATGACAAATTCATTTTGCACAGCTGCACCCCCGGTCCACCGAGGAAACGGGGGTAAATGATACCTCAGCAAACAAATTTGAGAAATAATTATGCAGACATTTCAAGGAGGGGAGTATCTGAGGTATGTTATTTACTTGAAGTTAGCACTGAGCACTCGAGACAGTACCGGGGGAAAACATCTTTCTGAGCTCTGGCCTTTTTTCTCCCTCCTCATTAGATAAACAGTAAATATATTCTTCTTTTTCTGACTTCAGCTATTTTGCCAGAAGGGGTGTTGGTTTTTTTGTGCCTTGTCACCAAGCCACTACTTGAGTGGCTGGCCTGTGGCACTGTGGGAGTCCGTCTAGCTGGAGAAGCGGTTTGATATCAGTTGATTATGTGGAGAGACAGTCACCGAGATGGCGCAGGGGGCTGAGGAAACCGATTTTACAGCCATGCGAAGAGTGGATTGCAATAGCAGTGGCGGGGCGGCCGGAGGCCCGCGGGGATGGAGGTTTATGAATATGTTTGTATCCGAGTTTTCCCCTCCTCTTAATGTTGGGGCCATGCTAATCGCTTGGTGCACTGACATCTGGAAGCCTCCCAGTGGAGGGCAAATCGCACAAGTCTTCTACGCCAAGATTTCCAGAATATTTGAAGTTGTCACACCTAATCTATAGAGATGAAAACCATTAAATGGGGAGGGCGGATTTTTCTCTCCCGCTCCTTCTCCCGCCCCGGCGTAACACGGTGAGCCCGTCAGAAGTATGTCATGCCACCTTCGGTCAAAGAGAAGAGAAGAAGCTGGGCCTTTGCCAAATCACTCCCACTGATTTTCATCTTTCCTCAAGTTAATGAATTTAACAGATGGTTTTATACAAGAGCCTTTTTCCCCGCTTGCTCAACATAACCTGTGAAATCCTTAAATAACAACTTATTTCTGGATCATATTTGTGTCGACAGACCAGCGGCATTAGAATGTAATCTGAATAATGTATGTATCCTCTGTTGCATTCTTTATAAGACTTTGGCACTCGGTCCTTCCTTCTGAGCTTTCAATCACTGGGCCCCGGGGAGTTGTGGATACCTGCTCTTTGAAGCACTCTGAAAAGAGAAAGGGAGAGAGAGCAGAGGCGAGTCAGGATGTGGGAAAAATCTGCCTCCAAATACAATGCGGTCTACAGAAAATAGGTGACCACAATTTTAAGGGGGAAGGTATATATTGTTATGATGCCTTATAACAATAAGAGTAAATATACCTACAACACCACAGACAGAAATGAGTTACAGTATCTATACACCACATACGCATTTGCCCTGATAAGTAGCTAATCATATATTTGAACAAAACATCGTGATGGAAACAACAGAATAAGGAGAGAGCAGGCAGACGGTAGATTTGTTCCCAGAGGTAGCGCTCTGAGAAATGAGGAATCATCTCAGAGGTGATATTCCTGAGTGCTGGAGCCTGCCTCCCTCTTGGTGGGATCAGGAAGCCTCAGGACAGGAGATAAGGCAGACATCCCAGTCGGACGGGGCCGGCAGATTCCCTCGGTGCACACTTTTCACAGATTGCTTCCCTGTAGCAAGCGATAATGCAATGACATCTGGATCATGTAGTAATTTATCAAAACGTAATCCCTCTAAATGTGTTGAAAATGTAACAAAACCTGTTAAAGGACTACACTGACTTTTAGAGAGGTTGACCCAAATCATCTCTGTGTCTCCAGTTGGTAGCTCTGTCTGGTGCACATGCTAACGCTTTAGCATGCAGTATGTTAAATAATGATTAGCGTTATCTGAAAGAATGAAGACTTTTTTGGATTTGTTTTTTATTCAATGGCCTGTATATTTATAACTTCTGAAAACAAAATCTCAATTATTAAGTTTTACGAATCAACAGCGCAAAAACTTTAGCTGTCAGGCTAACTTCCTGTGGAAATGTGGAAAAGTCTCTTGGGAAGAGAAATCTACAGAAAGTATTTCTCTAAAAGTAAATTCCCTTAGTAATTCATTAGTTGTGTCATTAAAATGAACCTTCGTGCTGCTATAACTTCTCATTTTGTCATTTTTACGGTAATGCTAATCATCCACTACTGTACGCTAAAGTGTTAGCATCACACCAGACAGAGCTACTGTATCTCTGGGAGATTGGTGTCAATCCTCTCATCAGAAATTTGGTGAGGTGATCAATGGGCCAAACTCCCAAAAAGCCTGATGTCCTTTATTGTAATAATTTCTCTAATAATTTCTTATTTCATAAGGGGTGTAAAATATTGATAAAATGTAAGTTATTCCAATCATATTTGTGCAACTTATTACATTATTAGTCAATATTATCATTACATCATCAGTTAAAAATATGCTACACCCATTATTAAGTAATAATTGCTGGTAAATTAAATGATTTTTATTACATTATCAGTGAATTTATCACATTAACAGGTTTTATTAAATTTTTGACATTTTATGAAACTATGACAAGTTATTACACTATCCAGCTGTTATGACATTATCATTTGCTGTTCTCCCTCCTCTGCTGTGAGTGTAGCTGATACTGGCATGCGAACACATACATGGACATTCACGTACATACACATGCATGTGTTTGTGCATGCATAATACACATATCTTGGCTCCTGGTGGAAAACTGGATTTGTGCTCGCTGTATTCCTGTATTCCCTAATCCTACAATTAATAAACCTGTAGGGACGCTACTGTTAAGCTACGGTCAAGAGCTTAGTAGGATAACTTGCAGGTATTTCACCAAATCATTTATAGTGTAAATCAAGTCAGTTTGCATTATGAAAAATATATATATTTTTTTTCTCATTGTGATCTATTTTCATGAAAAATAGGCAAACAAAATGGGAAACAACATGAAAGCTGATTGGTTCCCACTATATACTTCAGCAACCACACTGTAAGCTGATTGGTTCCTGTTTTGCCCCCCAATAACACTGTTCGGATCACGTCAAGACACTTTCCAACGCAACGATGTCAGGCTTTCGCTTGCTCGTAGTGATGTCAGGAACCAGCATTGGCGTTTACTTACTTACTTAACTTAGAACACACACTTGTAAACTTCTACTTGTACTTCATTTCGTCTTTGTGTATATACGCCACATCATATTAAAATGTAACTGAATTACAAAACTGCATAGCTAGAGTCCAATGAAATAGATAGCTGCAATAGAGACAGTCTGAGCAAGTCAGAGTTCCCAGTTGTTTGAAATGGTCTGGCCCCATTTCCTGTTCCTGTTCAGTGGACCGCAGAAAGTTTGCACATCCCGGGGGGGCCACCTCCAGAGCCGAGCACAGTTAATGTCAGAGTTAACATATCTAGCACTCTCTGCATGCTGAGACAAAGCCTGTATGTAATCTTGGAGGGACCTTATCTATACTTCGAGTTCACGACATCTGCTCATCTCACACGCTGGATGCCGACGCTGATGTGTGGAGAAAAATGGTTCATTCCACGTTGCACTTTGGCTTGGAACATTATGTCTACGCTTACTGCTGTGTTTACATTCGGGGCAGAATTTCTAAAGATGATTTCATCTCCTCTCTCTCCCTTCTCCAGCATGCGATGCCAAAAGAAAGCAAAAGGTTAGATTGATGTTGACAGTCATAAGTGATATATCAACCTCCACTGTCGGCTGGCAAGCATCTATATCATGATGCATTTTTGTATAATTACCCAATAAGTACATAAATGATTTGTTGTTATTCTGTAGATAAATCACTTTGCTTTGACTGTTCAAAGGATTGGTGCTGCAAATCCATTTTGGAAAAAAAATGTGATATGTGACTCCTTATAGATATTAGATATTTATTTTGTGATTGCATCCTCCAAAGTGTTACGTTTCGCCAGCAAGCACTTGATGGATGGCGACATGCAGGGATTGGCCAAGTTCAACATCATCCCAAATGAGCACAAAGTCGTATTATAGCACAGGAAAGAGTTCAAACTGATATGAGGTAGATATTTAGGTCCCGATTTCACAAAACAATGCAGGTATCAGCGATACCGAGTATTGATGCCGTCTCAGTCATTTCGGCGCTATACTTGACGTGAGTTTTCAACGTTGGAGCAGGGCGTCAACATCAATTCAACATCAGAAGGCTGTAAAGATAACTCAATTATTTTCCCAATATGTGTTTTTTTCATTTTGCAAGAGTGGCATGTTGGAGAGCTAATATTTCCTCTTAATTTGTAGGTACAGTTTCATATTCAGTTCTGGCTTATACACGTGTTTTTTCCTGAAAAGTCAATAGCAATTGACCAGAACATACCCGGGCTTCCCTGTGCTGCCCTGACACTTCAAACTGCAGCACCCCAGGTCGAAAAGGTAAGGTGTTACTTTTTATTCCTCTTGCATCAAACAGATCCTCGATCAAAAGTCAAACTCTTCAAACAAGGTGTCATCTGCAGCTGTCCAGTTGGGTTTGATGTGAGGAGGTGTAATGATACAGGGGATGTGCTGAAGCCGTACAAGATATTACTCTTTGAACCGGCTTGCCCACCCCTTTCTCTGATATCTCAATGTTATTCCTCGTAGCACACCAATGAAAGCTGACAGCATACACTGCCCTGTTCTGTCTTTTCATTCATGACTAATTTGTATGTCTCTTCCTATCACAAACTACCATGCTTTTTAAATTATACTCATTGCTTGCCAGTGGTATAGTATAGCCCAGAATCAATACTTTGGATTGTTATTTTAGTATTCACAGATGCAGCCTGCTTCCTATCTGGCTCCCATACCTGTGGGCCAGTGAGAGGGAAACCACTAATACAGCTCTAACAGGGTCACACATCAAAAACAACTCTCTAATGGCCTACCTGTTTACACAGGAAATCAATCCATATGAACTAGGTACAATTTTCTACACCGCTTACTTGTGGGTTGGTGTTATTTTTTAAACATAAAATGGACACAACCCTCTCTGGTTTCACAGCGGGGCCCGGCAGTGGAAGCTGGCAGCTCCGCGCAGGTCCGAGAGACAGAAACCAAGCTCGAGTCCAATTTGCTGCAGGTCTCCCCGAGGAGAGGAGTGGTGTTGATTTTGGCACTTGTTTCCAGTCCCTACCAACAAATCCTGCCTTTTTTTCCCAGACATATTGGCTCAGAAACTCACTGGAGAACTGGGGAAGAAGAAGAAGAAGAAGAAGAAGAAGAAGAAGAAGAAGAAGAAGAAGAAGAAGAAGAAGAAGAAGAAGAAGAGGGAAAAAAAACAGCCCCAGGGCTGGAGTGAGATATTGTATGCATGTGCACTCAAGCACAAGGTTTGTGGCCAGCTGCTTAAGGATTTTTCTGGGGAGTCAAGATTATCCACAGAGTCAATAGAGAGAGGGAGGGAGAGAGAGAGGCTTGTCTGCTTTTGCCAGTGCAACTCAATTCTGCTGGGGTAACAGAGAGACACTGTCAGCTCTGCTTCTTTCTCTTTTTTTCTCAGATCTAGCTGGTAAGAAAGCTGCTCCATGTTACTCCACATGCACACAACCATTCATACCAAGGATCTGTGAGCATGGTGGTTCTCACAGGCTTCCGATGAATTGCATGAGTGAATTCCAAATCCAAGCCACCCTGATAAAACCCGGGGGATTTGACAGTCCTGGTTGGTAGAACTGTAAGTGAGACTTTAAGTTTGAGGTAACAATATCGCTGAAATTCACAGTTCAACTCACGATCTTCCTCAACCCCTCATTTTCTTTTACTTCACTCGAAGATAAAGCTCGTCTTGTGGGACATTGTTATCTTTATGTCTGTTCGAATTCAAAATATTTTAAGCTTTCATTAGAGATATTGAAGTGCAAGTGAGGTGCACAACACACCCTGCTTCTCTGGGTGGAAATCGAGCGGGATAAGAGCTGTTGCCAAGGTCACAGCTCTGCATTTGCACAGCCATGGTTGTCAAAGGCTGAAAGGGCTCAAGCCCTAGAAACACCTTCTGGCTAGCTCCTCCATTCTGCATGTGGTAAAACTGCTGAAGGCAAGAGAGAGAGAGAGGGAGAGAGAGCGAGGGGATGTGAGAAGGACAAGGGCAATGAGAACAGAGTCTGCATTTTACTGATACCAAACCCAACCACACCGTTACACTTTGAATAATTGTGAGGGACAGGCAGTGGGCACCTCCAAGCCAGAATATAGGCCAGAATAATACCCCTCCTCAGGGCTTTCTCTGGCAGCCCTGCACGGCAGCGCCATGCAAAGCCAGTTAGCAAAGCCAGTTAGCTACCTAGTTATAGACCGCAGTTAATTTTGAAACTTTAACCTGCGGCTCCACCTTTTCAAACCGCCATATGCAGAGGAATAACACATTCCAAATGTCTCAATTGAAGCCTTGCCTGCTGAATAGGCCTTTCGGAGTGTTGCATTGTGGATGGACAGCCCATTCAGCCAGCTTTTTAAGGGTTTTGTCAGACAGGAATTTAGATTGGAGTATTACATGACCTTTCCCAGGGGTCACTGGTCGGATCTGTTGGGGCTTTTGTTGGCACACCTGGGTGACGAGGCCTTGACAGAGCTACAAGCTCTCATTTCAGTTTTTGTCCCGGGAAGCTGCTTTCCCCTCCCCCGGCACAGAGAACGGTCGAAGAATAGCTGACGGACGTCTAGGTAGTTCTTTTTCTAAGACTTCACAAACAAGATAGAAATATCTTACTGCATCATTTCACTTTGTGTCAAGAAAAGCCTAATTAATACAAGAAAAATAGATAATAATCAGATAATAATAGTATAAATATATACTATATAATACATATAATAAATAGATAATAATCATATAATTATGATTGATAATTATTGTAACATTTGGAACAAGTCATAAACGTCTTGAAAATAGAAACAGATCTGTCAGTCCATTTCTACTTAAGGGAACTAAAGTTTGGTTCGTCTGATGATGAAAGCTCTTGCTAAGCTGTGTGTGTGTGTGTGTGTGTGTGTGTGGCTTCATGACCGTACATGGCACTTATTTTGAGATGTTGTATGACATATACACTGCTCCCAGCAAACACACAGCCATCTTACAATACACATGGTTGCACTAACAAAGCCGAATGCGCAACCATGCCAAAAGCAACTTAAGTACCACTTGCTGACCAAGTTATGCTTTTGTCCTCTCTGACTGGGTACCAACATAGCAGTACAACATAAACATTGCAGTGTGGCTGCGATAAAGCTGCTGCCAACATGACCATGAAGCACTGAGTGACAGTGCTGAGTCAAAGGAGCCATCTGACTTCTTCTGAACTGTTCAGTCGACAGGCAGTAGTCACATCAAGGGTTGAAAATCAGGGTGACGACTTCATGTACAGAACAACGTTTCCAGAGATTCATGTAATTAATGAATTACCCCCCAACCTCGTTTTGTGAATGAATGATGGAATTTACTGAAACCACTGGTGCCCTGGAGACGATTTTATAAGGTCAAGATTTTACAGTTCGTAATTTCCTGACTGAAAACAAAACTTAACTTAATAATTGTTTTGTCTATTGAGCCAGTTCTTTGGTCTTCCTTGCACAGCACTACATATTGTCATATTTTGTATTTTAAAACTGAACTAAACTAAAAAATAAATAAATAAATAAAAATTGTATGTGCCGAAAATGCATTGAAAACCTTCCTGTATCGATCCCACTGCTGCCTCCATTTTTTGACAGGATGGAGAAAAAGAAATTGTGCGTCCAGAAGAAAAAGAAAAAATAAGAAATTATGATAATTATGGCAGAAACTATTGAGAGTTTGAGTCCGATTCACATAGTATTATAGTAGTATTGTATAGTAGTAGTTGTATTATAGTATAGTATATAATAGTATTGTCAGGGGACATCGTCTTCACCAAAAGATTCACACAGGATTAAAATCACTGGACGTCCCAGGTAATATTAGTCCCATTAGTCCATTTTTCTTTAAATGTGTGGACTTCTACTGTATTTAGCCTCAGAATGATGTGTCCTCATTCAAACTTGGCCCTGAAAATATATATATATAGTATATACTGAAAGGAAGTAACTCAGATCAGTCAGATGTCTCCCACAGTCATCAATCGACTGAAATCCATACTTTCACAATATGCCATGGGTGGTTTCTTTCTTTGTTTTACTCGCCACAAGCAGCAATCTGCAACGGTTAAAAAGTACAAATTTACTGAGCGTCCCGTATCTAATCTTAGCTATCAAACACCAAAACCAGCGCAGATGTTACCTGCACAAACAAACACAGCTCAGTGAGAAAGGTCGCTCTCAACCACTAAGTGTTGTATTCCAGCAAGGAAATCTGGGAAATCTGAAAATAGCCCTGAGGCTGCCAGTGTTATTGTAGGGATAGAGGTGGATGATGCAGAAACCATTGGGAAGCCACAGCGGGATGGGATCGGACCAGGCTTTGTTTGGATAAATGCGTTTCGAGATTACGTGGTTCGCCAAAGTACGGCCAGTCGTTTTTCTGTTCAAACACTGATCTCTGTTTTTCTTTGGAACTGCACTGGACTGAAGAAAAAATGAGAGAGGGCAAACCAAACTCAGTTGCCACATGTTGAAAACGTCCACCTTGAAGAGTGATATACTGACCGGCGTCGTGGCGTTTGGCATGTGCCTGCGACAGAGAGCGAGAGAGAGAGAGAGCTCAGCGGGAGACCGAAACCAGAGAGCAAACAGAGACGAAACAACAAACCGCCGGATGACATGACACTTTATAATGCTTGGTGATTGTTGTGATAGCCTCTTGGGGGTGGGGGGGGGAGGGGCTTGCAGAAAAACAGAAACCCTGAAAAGTTTACGCAGGTTTTAGTGCATGCCTCAGCTAAACGACGCGAGGCTGCAACCTGCTGCAACCTGCTGCCTCCCGATATGTTTCCCGCTTTTGAATTAGGAAGTCATTATTGCAACGCACTCAAACGGCGGCAGACGGATAGGGGCCTTCAAAGCCCTGCCTTCTGTCACCTTATCTCCGAGCGCCGTGATAATAAAGGCGACTTTTCATAAAGGAGGGGTTCAGCGGGGTCAGTGCCGGAGCGTCACGTCCATATCGCCACGCCTCTCTGAACACCTGGCACCTGTGTTTCCCCTCTCGCCGAGCGGAAGCCGGTCTGAAAAGGAGATAAAGTGCTGATTGTCCTTTTCCTGCTTTGCTTTTTTCTTTTTTTCTTTTTTTTCCCGACGGAAGTCAGAGAGGCATTGAAGTGAAACCACTCGCCTTTCAAGATCTCTCCCCGGCTACTCTTTACTGCCGGGGAGTCTCCCCGCTAGTCTCCTGCTGATTAATCAAAGTGCTCCATCATCAAACGCACGATTCGCCGGCGTCTCGGCGGAGCATGTTAACGTCTAGATATCATCACGCCCTCACGGTGGTAATTGAAGGGCAATTGCTCGTGCCATTTGAAAACATGGGATTCACCACAACCGGAATGCAAGACGTAAAGCGGCCCTGCCCCGTATGGTCTCAACCTCCATTGCGTTGTACCTGTACGCGCCGCAGTCAGCCGCACGTTGATAAAAAAAACACTTCAAAGACCCACATCTGACAACGCTGCACTCAGATGTGATGAAATGTGTAATGAATAGAGGCCTGGGCTCGCCTGCACCGGAGTTTAGGACGCTTTGTTCATTAACAAGAGCGTTGGGTGAAGGAAGCTGCCGGAGCACCTCAACCACAACTAGAAGAGGGTTCGGTTAAAGTCACCTCGGAGATCTTGAACTCGCTCCAGCGGCCCGAGCTGGTGGCTGTTTGGTGTTATGGTTGAGTACAATGACATTAGAACATTGGTTTTGGGCTTTAAAAATAACTTGTCTGTGGTAGGTCCTTGGAGGCATTTTCCTGTAATTTACTCGGGAGCTGTCCATGCAATATGCCTCCAGCGCCTGTCAGAGAGAGAGAGAGAGAGAGAGAGAGAGAGAGAGAGAGAGAGAGAGAGAGATGCCCGCTGCTTAGAAAGCGAAGTGTGTGGCCATGGTGTTGTGTTTGAGCCTGTGCGCTCACCTCACCAGCACTACCCTGATGAAACCCAACCAGTGGGACGACCAGCAGCACTGACCAGGAAAATAGTATTCATACACTACACAGGGAGGGCGAGCGAGAGAGAGAGAGGGAGGGAGAGAGAGAGAGAGAGAGAGAGGTGAAAAAAGTCAATGCCTGCACATTCAGTTGATATTTATCCAAATGCTGACACCTATTAAATGCTGACATAATGTTCTACTTCATTTCCTGTTTTCCCGTTGCTTGTTAAAAAGTGCTGACTCTCAGGGTTTCGTGATTTACCTGAATTGTGGAAATGTTCACGTTGTCTGACACCGATCCCCACAGCTGTTACACTTTGAATTGCTATATATCTCATCCAGTTTGACTTACTCTGTTAAGTTCAAATGTCCCCGCCTTTCAGCGTGTTCGAAAACCAGCACGCTTGCCAGCTACGCTTGATTTATGGCGGCCGTTCTGCTGACAAGTTTACAGCGCTGAAAACGGCGGTGATGGACATGACGTTTTGGGTTGTTTTGGGTTTTATTTTCATACTGGGAGAAAGTGGAAACAGAGAAACTGGACAAATTGAGGACAGCTGAATTAACAGAAGGTTTTTTTGTTTTTTCTTTCAAGTAAAGTCAATGAGGTAATTGAATTGTGGCATGTGGGCGCCGTGACCTTTGCCGCTCTGCTGTGTAAGGAGGGGAAGGGATGGGTGGTCAAGATGTCAGGAGCTTTGGCCTGTGAAATTAAAGAGCAAATGCAGCGGGGCGGGGGGGGGTGGTTTGACACCGAAGAGGAAAAGAAGCCAAAAAATAAATAAAAAAATACAACCAAAAAAAACAGAAAAACACTGGCCCCTATGAATTGTATGAGCTCCCTTGTAGTTGAATTATAGATTGGCTTCGGTGTGTTTGCCTGGATGATTGACAGAAGGGGTATAGGCACATCTTCAGACCCCCGTGCCCCTGCCATGAAAGCAGAATGAAATCTCAAAATGTACCGCAAGAACTCGGCAACTCGCAGCATCTCTGCTCCTGACTCGATGCCAACGAGAAGCAACGAAACCTCCTTATTTGACCATAGTGGCTTCAAGACGGTGATAATCCTACTCCCTCGTGGACCGTGGCACTCGTGGGAAAAGGTCCTCAGTGTATGCCTTGCCTATGCATAACTGTCATTCACTGCATTTGTGCATGTTTTCCTGCGCCGTAGTTAGAATTTTTCATGCCCCCGTAAATCATACAGTCACATAGTCTTCAAGACACACTTCATATTGGACTAATCAGTCATCAGTGGAGGCTATGAATCTCCCTTTTAACTTATTTTCCAGCATCATGAAAAAGAGGCAATGTAACTAATGGACCACTTGGGGCAGACGCTTATGGACTAGGACTGGGCATTAAATAACACTATACTGAAATCTGGTGTCTACATTTCTTTTCAGGCATCTACAAAGTTATCAAAAGCATGGAAATAGATATCGAAAATGGATTTCAACAACGATCTCTACAGTTTTCTACACATTTCTCAACATTTTTTGTTTAAGGAAATATAGTGAGAACGGTCCGATTCGATTTAGAGAAACATATGTCATGACAGCATGAAACAGAAAATGATTAACCTTGATTGCTTAATAAATGATGCTTTCCTCCAGCTAATGAAATATATCCATCTGTTAGTTACCGTACCAAGTCTCTTAAACTAAGTATTCTTACCAGATCAACTATTTGTCCTTAAAGTCCAGTGAATCCAGAGGCCTGAGGTCCTCCCTCGCCGAGCGCATCACACCTCTCCAGGGCGGTACAGTATTTAATTCAGTCCAATCGTTATAAATCTACAAAACCATTCTTCCTGCTAATGGAGAGGAAATGTGCACGGCATGTCAACTAGTGTTTAACCTCACATACGTTTTCCCGCCGTCAATCTTGGAGGAGCATCTGAGCTTTTCTTTTTTTTTTTTTTTAAATAGGAAAAGCCAATTAAAAATCAGTTAACATTTCTGAATCCTGCTATATACCTTTTCCCTTTAAAAAAAAAAGAAAAAAGAATTCACATGAATACCCGCTCTGTTCCCAGCAGTAACCGAGAGACCCATGACTGCACCTAATCCACAAATTATATAACACACGGGCCATTTCCCTATGTAATTCTGCAGGAAACAAAAGGACAATTATTTCAGGGGAGCAGTTATTCTGCACAGTGCTGGCAGGGGATAGCTGGCGAAGAACAGCCTCCTCTCTCTCTCTCTCTCTCTCTCCCTCTCTCTCTCTCTCAGCACCATGAAATGAAAATGTACATTCGCTTAGCGGAGCCGTTCGGCGCTCGGCGGCAGACAGCTGTATTTTTAATGAGAGCGGGGGAGATTTAATTACTTCTGTTTTAGCGGGCAGGACTTCTGCGGCCGGGGCGACAAGGGATGTGCGGCGCAGGGGGAAGAGGTGGCGGGTGATATCCCGCGGTTCAACTCCGGCAGTTTGCCGAGGCCCGAGCGCCGGGCTAGCTGGCACCGGGGCCGCAATTAATCCAAATTTATTCCGCTGGTGTGCGAGGCCGATCTAGATGAGACGGTGGAGGTGAGTCAAGGTGCCTCCAAAAGAGAAAGAGAAAACAACAAAGATACTAAAAACATCTAGCACTCTTATGTGATTAGCGTTTCCCCATCTTAAACCCCGCCCCCTCCGCCACCCGCCCCCCAGGCCTTGTTTTTGTAGCATCAGCAAACTTCTTCAAGGCCAACAATCTGACATCTCCGACTCATTTTTCAGCCGGCAGAATTCAAGTCTTCACAGAGGTGTATCTTCCGCGCTTATCAGCCCGACAACACTTCAGCACATGGTAGATCAAGTTCCTCTTGCAGATTCCTCACTCTTTGAAGTGGCATGTAGCGCGAGTTCAAGCTTAAAGTGCGCGCTGTATTCCAATCAATGAACTACCAGTGTTGTATTTCGGCGCTCAGTCACACACCATCAAAAAAACGAAAAAAAAACAAAACTCAATTGGTGAGACTGAGAGAGATTATCGTCGTCTTCATTTCAGCACGAGATGAATCAATTGGCAGAAGAATCAATTTCGCTGGTATCTGGTATCTCCACCCACAGACAGTGTGGCGTGAAGTTTTCTTTTTATCATCAGGGAGAATAATGAGAAGCAGTGGAGTTTCTGAGAGCTAGTTTGAAGACTTAATTCTATCTAAAGGAAGATAAAGCGGGGTTGTTTTGACCATCATGCCAATTTGAACAGTCGCAAAGATACGCTTGAAATGCCGATAGCTATCGGAGCTGTTGTACGAGAAACGATCATCGCCCAAGGTCGAGGCAGATGCGTTTTTCTCTTTGCTTGAAGCGCCGCCAGAATTAGCAGTAAGCAAAGTTACCAAGTATATCATGATTTATATATTATGTGTATTATATGCTAGAAGTGTTGTTACCATTAGTACACATGCTGTTGTGCTGTGCAATACGTCCCAAATATCATATAAAAATATATTTATTGTTGATCTTATAGTGATGAGTTTCGATATTGATGATATTTGCCATTGCCACTATACAGTATATTACATTTCATGGAAAATACAGTGAAAAAAGCAATGAGTTCACATGTCTTACATCCAAATTGATTTCATACTGTGCTTGAAAATAAGTCAAATTGTGAAACAGACCTGTAGAAAAAAAGAGATTCATATATTTAATGTATTGGCAACGATGAAATATTTTTTACAATACTCCATCCATACCGGTATAACTTTAAATGAGCTGTATCGTGCACCCCTATCACAAAACAATAAATATAATGTATACCCAGCGTTATTACAGTAATGGTAGTCCCAGAGAAGAAGAACATAATGTTCAGCAATCAATAAGTTCAATCAATGACGTGATGGCACAACAATACCACGGCTGGTACAGAACTCTTGATACTCAATTATTTCAATCCAGAAATTCATTTTTTATTAATCTGCTGGGTCTGGTGGTTCATAATTTAGGTCCCAGAATGTAGAAATTCAGCTATGTAGCAATTAAGGGGATGTTCAGCACCAGAGCCCAAATTCACCTCCAGCTAGTGTTTATAATATTGAAATACCGCCATGGAAGCCGTTCCTCGGTATCATTATAAGTCCTCACTGCACGGCAACTTTGAGTCAAACATGAGAATAGTTGGAGGCAATGTGTTCCTTGGGGTTTAGTGGAAATTAAAGTTTTAGAAATTGGTTCATGCCAATCAATGTGCGAGCGAGGGGAGGGAGGAGAGAAAGGGAGGCAAAATAAGGGAGAGATGCAGGAAGAGAAAATAATGAGGCCAAGAGTGCAGGAAGGATAAACCACCATGATGATTGGAATGACAGTGACTGAGAGGAAGAGGAGGGGCGAGAGACAGAGACAGAGAGAGAGAGAGAGAGAGAGAGAGCAGGCTCTCCAGTGAAGCAACCCAAACTCATTGAGTTCATCTTAAGCTCAACATCCCCAAACTCCCAGGCAGCGCTTGTCTCCTAACAAACTGCCAATCCACCGATGCCTCTCCTCGCTCCATCATCCCTTCACCACTCTATCCTCTCCTCATACACCCCCCGCCCCTCCCTCTCTGCCCGCCTTCCTCTGTTCCACCCCCCCGTCACTGTTTGGATTTGGGCAGACTTGAACTTCCCCCCTCTGTCCCCCAGCCAGCTATGAATCACAGGGAGGCCAGGGACCCAGAGGCTGTCAGGGCCTCCTGATGACTCCCAGCCCGACCATAACAAGTGGCTGACAGCTCTATTTACATAAGACCAGCAGGCAGCGCAGAGGACCGGCCCAGTCTAAGTTACAAACACACACACACACACACATACCAGCGCAAAAGGCAGAGATGTCATAATAACACTCGGTGGGGGTATGAGGTGGAGTTTGGGATCTCTTCAGAAAGAGTGAACGCCTCGCTCCAAATAAATAGGGGAGATGCACAGTCAATGGCTTTTATGGCCCGGGGGCGAAGATCCAAGCATTTGTTTTTTGGAGGACGTGGTGGGGAGTTTTTCCACATGAGTGCAGAGGCTGGTGGGACCCGGGGGACAGGGGGGGGACGGGGGGGGACCAGGGGGGGCGGGGGAGGGGGTCTTTAGACCTCTATATCCGCCCCAGTCATATGTCTCTCATCACCAGATACCAAGAGGAGCAGAGTGAAGTATAGCGCCGTTGATTGATGTTAAGCTGTTATATTAGGGCTAATGTGGCTCCTCTGACCTTTCATTTGGACGTGACCTCTGACCTCTCCGGGTCTAATAACACAACTCTGACATTTTCAAACATGCGAGGTTGAAATTTCAAAGCTATAAAAATATACATATATATTTTTTTATATCAGCTTTTCATTGGATTCATTGTCATTTTGATTTTGGTATATTAAGCCAAAAACTTGGACTTTAAGTAGCTGTTTGTTATTAGTCAGAGTTTCCCGTTTCATACGAGGACAGCGGTTTGCAGGTGTGTCGCTGCTTATTTACCCCTATGGGTAGCTGAGGGAGGCAGAGGGAGGATGTACGCTCCTCAGACTGACAGCTGGGGAGAATGTTTATGAAATAAACATGGGCCTGATGCAACGCTCAGAACCCTGGCCTTGGAGGCCTCCTCTATCCTCCCCCACCTCCCCTCTCCTTTCTTTCTTTCATTCTTGCTGTCTCCCTATAACACACAAACACACACACACACACACACACACACACACACACACACACACACACACTCCACTGGGTTGTGGATACAAAGGTGCTCAGGGGCCTAATGGGGTCAAACAGACTGTAAATCAGTTGTAAATCATTCTCCCCGGGACTTATTGGAGAAGACGGGCCCTCGCCGCCGAAGCCCCTCAACTCTGCTCGCCACGAGGAGACCACGCGTCGAGTTACGCTCCGATTGAAATCAGCGCGGAACAATTTGGAAGCTCAAACGCTACAAGGCGACGGTGATGAACGGAGGGTGCTCTGTAATGCTTAGCAGTGCAAAAGACAAGCGCGATGGATGCAGTTAGGGGCATGCGACTTTCCATGCAGACTCCCCACACTTCCTGGATCCATTTCCTGACTGACATGCATGCATGTATGCATCTGCGCATGCACTTATGCACACATCTGTCATTTGACCAGCCTTGAGGGAGTGGCTCAGTCTCTTCTCAGAGTAAGGCTAGACCAGTTAGCTCATCCTAGCTCAGGGTCCTGCCGATGGATTCTAGCATCCTGCCTACATGTCCTATTCTCCTGGTCTACCTGCTCCTGTCCACTGACGCTGGTCATGTTTGTCTGTGTGAGTGAGAGTGTGTGTATGGGTGTGTGTGGGTGAGTCTCCTATCTGTTCCAGGCCTGCAGCCCGGCAGAGTTGGCGTCTGGTTGGTCCCCCGCCTCCTAGGACGATGCTGACTGAGCGGGACGTTGCGTTCTCCTATCTGGGCAGTGTTGGCGCCTGCATGGTCCCCTAGTCCTATGATGACGCTGACTGAGTTGCCGTTGCTGTGATGCCGCCCATCAGATCTGGATGTCCCACCAAAATAAACCTTCATATATTGTGTATACGCTGCTTGCCCAAACTCGGCATCTATTGCACGCCCAACCGTCCTGGTAGGGGGATCCCTCTCTGAGTAGCCCCTCCCAAGGTTTCTTCCCAATTTTTCCCTAGTGAGGGTTTGTGTGAGTTTTTCCTTGTCCTCTGTGAGGGTCTAAGGCTGGGGGATGTCGTGTACTAACCATTTATTATTTTCACATGTTGGGCACTGTGAAGCCCTTAGAGACTGTAACGGTGATTAAGGGCTATACAAATACATGTGGTTTGATTTGATTTGATTTGCACCCACTCCACATCCTCCTGAAGCCTTAATCACGCTCCACTCAAATTCCACTCACAATGGAAACCATATTCAATTCTCTCTGCACTCTTAATATTTCACGAGCACCAAACCAGGAGTTGACAGATCAGTCCAATCTCAATTTTCTTCCAGCAGAAAACCTCAAAATCTTTTTCGACACCCACACGTGTAGAGACCCGTGCGGCGTGTTACCCAGAGGTGCCAACTAAATATTTTGATACAACTTAAACTACTACACAAGGTCAAACAAGAGACACGCCATGTTTATGTTTACAAGGTTGTGCTATTGATCCCTTTCGTCCGCAAACAGTTGATCCGCCAGTCAACACGTGTTAATAAATGATGTTCGACAGTCGGCGCGCTACCGGTCGACCGACTCGACAGGCTAATGGTTCTGAACATTTCATCAGCAGCCATCAGAAGGTTCGTTGCTTCTGGAAAGTCAACAATGAGCCAAACGAGAAAGCGTGCTCAACGAAACATCTGAGATTGCGAAGAGAGCAACTTGCGAGGAAAATCTCACGTTTGGCGAAGCACGGCGCTTGATCGTCTCACATTATGTACATTATACATGACGGCATATTGACGGCAGTGAAATGCATCTTTCACAATAGAGTGGAGAACAGGCGTTTCATCAGCAAATCAATAGGGCAGCGTTTGTTTTAATCATGGCCTTGAGACATTTCTCATTACAAATCAAGCAGTATTGAGTGAATGAATCACTTTAATATGCATCTAACGCCTAAAAGCAAAAGGCCCCCCAAAACCCCCCCTCCCTCACCCCCGCCTCGGATGAACTCAACGCTTCACAAGCATCCAAAACTCTGAGTAATGTTCCTGAGCGGCTCAAGTGGTTGCTAGGAATAACAGGCCCCGGTCACTGTGGAGTGTTGGCCTCTGTGTGCCATTACTCCCACAAACGACCGGAAAGCGAAAGTCACTCGCTGGAGTAACGGCTCCCCGGACAGGACGCTCCTGTAGTGGACTGTGGTGACACCGGTTGGTTGTTTGCCCATGCCGTGAGGAAGAAAGAGCACCAATATCCTGCTGGAGCGCTCACTCTGCATGTGTGTGTGTGTGTGTGTGTGTGTGTGTGTGTGTGTGGTTGATTGGTCACAGGGGTTCTTTTAACGATGGATCCATGATGGAGCGTAGCCTTTGCTCAGCCTCGGTTTTTCTCTCTCCAAGCAAAAGTTCAAGCGTTTAAACAAGAAGCCCTAAAAACCCACCTGCCTGTAGCCTGTGGTTTGGCGGCTACGGAGGCCGTTAACAAGACTTACGGTGCTTTATACTTTTAGTCCCCTCGATAGAGATTCTCAATTATTCATATTATATTGTCTCAGAGTAAGAATAAGCTGCGAATCTGAAGGAAATCTGAAATGTGTGGGTACAGATGTGCTAAAACTAGCTAACCTGCTACTTCACTCAAAACTCAGCACCGAATCTTAACAGCCAAAGAACCACAATTTTTAAGGTAGTTACTCAAAATATAAATTAAAAATATAACTGGTAATGACTTATTTTTTTTCATTCATTCATGACTATGGCATAGCTATAGGCTATTATGGCTAGGTCAGCTAGGCTAACTAGCTAACTAGCTAACCTAGATAACTTAGTATGGCTAGATCACATTTTTTCAGTCAGTAGCAGAGCACTAGGCTTCATAATATTAGCTAGCTCCTCTCTTACCCCGGACCTTTTTCACCGGGCTTCAGTCTAACGTTACTTAGCCAGAAAAAAGTTGGTTCTTTGGCTCCGCTCACTGACATTTAATTCAACCAATGAGATTATTTCTGCCTCCAGAGCAGCTCTGTCTGTCTTTAGGCCTCAAATCTTGTATGCCGATATGCTTCTACTCTAATCTAAAAATCAATTCAATACAAGCAATAACTAATCATTCAATACAAGCAATAACTAATCAATCAATACAAGCAATGACTCCCCCCTTAACGTAGCACTACCAAGTGATACCATCGCAGCTTGATTTCTGTTCCAACATTTGCCTGAGAAATATTTTGCTTTTCTGTCCAGCTTATAACTGATTGACATGCTACGACTACTCTCCCATCCCCGTGGCTAATAACACACACCACACCATGTGTCAGTCAACACGGAGTCATCTGCCACGCTGTTATCACAGCGCATGACTCACCCCTACGACAACCATCTACATTCATTCCACCTCTACCGTGGCTAATTGGTTTGGCAAGCTCACTCTGCCAATTAGTCATCTCAAACCCAACGGGGGGGTAGTGTACAGTATATTGGTGTGAGGGCCCCATTCAGTGGTTTTAATGTCAAACTGGAAAACAAATCAGCAGATGTCACGGCAAGTGGTGAGAGACAATGGTGATATAGTGCAGATCAAACATCACATGTGTCGACTACTGTATTTCTCCTAGCAGTGATCTAGCAGTTCACATTACAGAGTATTACATCATGATCAGTGATACCATGAATCATGACAGCCAGCCAGAGGGGCACTAAACTCCAGCAAAGACTGTTAATCTTGGCTCGATCTCACTCTCTCTTATTGTGATAAGGCTCCGAGTCCAGATTGAGTTCAGCCTGCGAGCAACGTTAACAGCTTGGACGTTTGCAGAAACAATCCCAGAGGTCAAGCTGTGGCTGTCGGTGAAACCTGTAACGCATGTTTGAACTGACTTCAATGACACAGTAAGGAAAATTGTGTCTTCTTATCAAGCCTCCGTCAGTCTCCAAGTACGCTTCCTAAAAATAGTGTGCAGATTTGAATCTCCTAGAAGACGATTGTGCAGAAATTAGTAGAGAGAGATATTATCAGAGGTGCTGTTTGATTGGGCCACCTCACAGCTCGCTGCATGTTGGAGGAACTCCACTGGCATTTATTTGCTTATTTATTTATTAAGTTGAAACATGTACATAAGGTAGCTTCATTGTTACTTCCAATGGCCTTTACTGTTCAAACCTCTCAATATGATTTTTACTGGAGCAGAGAATTTAAAGTTTCTTGACAAACAATCCCTGGAGACAGCTTTGAACAATCTGCTGCCACTGAAAGGGACAACAAATACAATGAACGACTGCGATTGAGCATTGCAGCAGAATACACGCTGAAGTTTCAGACGTGTCCATAGTTGCAGTTTTATGTAAGTGCATGCACATTCACACATGTGCAGCCTGAGTGTTTTTACAGTCGGATCGAGGCCGGAGCCAATTAAGAGAGCTTGTGTGTGAGGCGTGCGGATTCGATCATGGCTTGGAGGCCTCTAATGCTGCAGGATGCGAGGAGGTGGGGGTGTCTCGCCCTGGTCCAACTCCAATTACCCTGCCTCTAAACTTCTTACTGTAAAAATCTCCATATTCCTCCCACAGGCCCAATGAAGGGTGCAAAGCGATATTTCTGGCAGGACTAAAAGAACAGACACAAGGGAATCTCCCTTTAAGAAAACCTGAGGGGGCAAAGCAGTAAATTTCAGCTACTTTTACGGCAGCGTTTCCAAGATCTGAGGAAATTGAATACGGCGCTGATATAGCCTGGATGCTTATTAAGCCCAGCCTTTTGTAATAGGAGAGAGGCTTGTTCTGCGGCAAGTAGACTTGCCAAGAAAGGGTGATTTCAGTGAAGCGGCAACGCCAAACTTAAACGTGGTGAGACGAGAGGATTACTCACTACCTGAAACACGATGTGGACAAGGGCATGGCTGTGCTCCCAATCTTTTGATCCCCATTCTGCAGCCCCACCAGTTAAATGTTTATAAATCCTCTAATTTGACAATACTTTGCTTGATTCATGGTTGATTTCCACTTAAAACTAACAATGACGTTATCACTGCCGTGAACTGGAAATGTTTACACTTGAAAACATTAACCGTGGACGCTTGAGTTAATCTCACAGAGCTTTCTTGTTTTCTACAACTGTTAAAAGTTTTACTGTTCAATAAATAGTAATTAGGGTGAGTCAAACCTGCTGCTGTTTACCTGTCAAAGTGACATGACTAATATAAAAATCACCTTTCTGTGTATTTTGCCAGGCTTCCAAAGTAAACAACTCCACTTATTACTAATGACTTCAACCTTTTACGGCCCTCCGAGAGCTTCAGTTCCGACAGCGATGTAATTCCTGGGCTTTTTACTAAAACCATGTCATGAAAAAAAGGTTTGGATGTGCGGGGGAGTGGATTTGCCCTCTCCTGCAGTGGCCAGTTAACAGTAGCTTCCTTGACAATCTATTTGCAGCTATTTCAGTTTCAGCACAAAGCCTGCCTGTGTGTATTTCAGCGATGCAACTTGTTTTATTACCAGCGAGGTAACATTCTCTCTAATTGATTTCCATTTCTAATTGAACCCTTTCCTGTTCCTGTGTTAGTAATGGTAAAGAGTGGGTGCGTTTGGTCGGGGGTGGGGCATTGTGGGTGGTGATGACAATGAGAGCGAGCCCAGGAGACGGGGTTTCGGAGCGGTGGAGGATTATGGTTGGCACCGCTCGTCTCTGGCCTGGAGGCTTTCTGGGAGGCTGCTGGGAGCTCGGCTCAGGTAGAATGAGGTCATAGCAAGACAGTCGCGTGGGACGGGTGGAGAGGTGGGGACGGAGACGCAGTGAAGCAGCTCGGTGGTTTACTGTCCTGTGCGATCGAGCGCTATTGAGAAATGTCTGAAGAAGTGAAACTTAAAGCTGCACTAATTGAGACGCCATAGGTTCACTCTATTGGTCCAAGTGAATTTCTGTTCTGTCAGGTATGGTCACTGGTGGGAAATCTTCTCCACCTGCAGGATGTGATGACTTGAAACGTAAGAGAGAAATAAACAGCAGCGAGTGCTCCATCTAGAGAAAGCTGGACTCACCAACAGGAACTGAACCTCTTCACCACCTCCACCCACCAGACACTAAGAAGAAGACGAAGATGATTTCTGGGTACTGAAGAATTCAAAAGTTGACATTGTAATACCCTTGTCATGCATTCTGCTCTTCATAAACATGTTTTACCCTGCAGAACATTTTAACAAGCAATTTACTCTTATATTTGCATTGGAAACAAGTGGGCAGATGGGCAGATCTTTTTTAATTGCTTTAAGAAAAATGTCGTTTTAAGACTCCACACTAGATGAAATGACATGTTATCAAGATGGACGTTTTTGCAGTGTGCACTTTTTGTGCTATAAAGAAGCTCCAGAGCCATTATTGTACACACTGCGATACAGTAACAGTCTGGTTGTGCTGGTAGACTCGTCTGCAAAGGGAACTGAGCTGTGGACCCCTTCCTGAGGTCTTCATAATGCATCCTGCAGGCCCCGTTAACACACACACACACATACACACACACATTTAAACACCAAGACTAAGTCAGACAGCACACATTGCATAACCCCAAAGGAAATGTACAGCTTGAGATAAGAGACACCCTCTGAGGGACTAAATGTTCAGTTTGAACAAACATTTCAGACTTTCTTTGTCCATGTTGAGTCTCTTTGCTTACATGAAGAGTCACAGCAGACAGGATACAATGATGCGATGACAACGCACAGGGATGCAACCAGCAATTCCACTCATACCGCTCACGACACACCGCCGCCGGGAGTCTTTGTTCTCTGGCTACATCTTTGTTTTTTTACATCAGGACATCTAATCTAGTGAAGCCTAAACCCAGCTAGACTCAGTTTACCACATTTTATAGGCCAACATAAATCTTTATGGCGTACATTTATTGTGTACATCATAGTAAGTGTCAAAACTGGTGCAAGTTATATTAAGATGATAGTTATATTAAGATATTAAGGATGTTTCCCTCATCATAGTTTACCCACCGTCTTATTTACCACAGTGCATCTACCGTAACCATAGAATGAATGGAAAGGAACAAGGTAAGTAAGTCACCAACTAGGTATGTAAGTAAGAAATAAGTAAACAAACAAACAAACAAAAGGACTGATGTGTGATTTATACGATATGACACATTTCTGCGTGCCCATTGTTGTGTTAATGTGTGTTTGAATGCTTTTGCTATACATGCTAAACTCCCTCAGGCCAATGAAAACAGACTCTCAATCTCTGACTTTTGCTCTACAAAAGGCTGAAATGGTTGTTTCCTCACCATATATCCCTTTACAGGAAGAGATCAGGTGTTTCCCTTCCAAAGGCCTTTCGGGTGGAAATATGAGAATGCTTTTATGCTGATCGTTGTGCTAGCATATTGTTACATGCTCAACGGAAACAGTTAAGTGAGAGTGAAAAAAAAAAAAAAGGTATCGCAAAGCAAATCTACCTGGGTTATTGATGTTATTTTCCGGGTGGTGTTATCATAACTGTCTTAGAGTAACTTTCAAAGAGAGTAAGATTCTTTGAAAGAGAGACAAAAACTGGAATGAAATCCAGCAGAGCTGTTGATTTGGTCTCATTTACACCCCGATAAGGACTTGGAACCGGCAGCAGGACCGTCAGCTGGGAAGTGCACTGGAAGCAAAAAAAAAAAAAAAAAACTCTGAAACTGTATCTGAGACACACCTGCTCTTTGCAGGTCAGCCGGCCTGTGAAAATCAAGCCTCTTTTCATTGGCAGTGTTAAGAAAATCACACCGTGCCTTGCACAAACCTCACAATAAAGGCGGGGAGAATAGAAGGACAGATTTGCTCCTTTGACCCTGTTGTGTTTCCACCCCTTTAAGGTTGCAACACTCTCGGCTCCGTGGCTGTTGTCATCAAAGGGGCAGTGGCCTCCTTTGGAGACTCGCCCTTCCGTGGGAAGATTCACGACCAGACATGGCCGCAACTTGATCCGCATCCATGGATTACAATGTCACGACCCACCATTTGTATACAAGGATCACGGCAGCAGGAATGTGTGTGTTGTGATGGCGCAGTAAATTTGACAGTGAAAAATAACCAGCCAAAACATGCAGTGCAAAAAATATTCATTCATCATTTAATCTCTTAAAATCGGATTTTCTTAAAACAAGTGAAGGCCTCGTTTCCTCATTCAGGCCTCACTTCAACATATTGTCAGTAGTTTCCTGAAAATTCTTGAAACAAATGAAACTATATTGGAAACAAGTGGAATTATCTCACCCCATCGGCAGATTCTCCTCGCTGCTCCAGACAGAGGAGGCTTCTAAATGACTTGTTAAGATGGAAACTTTTCAGGGAGTGTAGATTCACCCGTGCTCCGTTCCTGGAAGTCATGGCAGGTTTTACACCGTCTTGCTCATTTGGGGCGAGCTACGCTGCAGTAACACAACGCACTATTCCTGCATTTTCAGTGCAAAAAAGTAGACATATGATGAGGACCGTGATAAACCAATCAAACCCAAATTGCACCGCGGCATGGAAACACACCGCAGGGCCAGCCCAGACCGGTACACATCTCGTCATACAGCCCAGCCACAAGCTACACATTGATGATAATGAGTCTCTGTCAATGGCATCCGGCAGTATTGAACCAGATCCTGTGTGTGTCGGGGGAGCAGCCGAGGCAGAGGCACATCCTGTACCTCTAAGCCCTGTCACCAGTGTGTATTGAGCTCGGCTGATTAAAACTGATGGGGTGACATGGGTTTGACCCGTATGGATTTCTGACGCTCCCAGCCACACTGCCCGGCTACATGTGTCTTCTGCCTTTGACAAACCCACCTGGGAGCCCTCCGAACCGAGCTGCAGAATGCATAATTTAGGAGGCAGCAGGCAATCAATACCAAAAAACAGTAACGACAGGGGAGAGAGAGGGAGAGCGAGAGAGAGAGAGAGAGAGGGAGGAGAAAAGGGGGAAGCAGCCATATAAACTTTCCAGCTATGTCCATCAGCAGTCATAAACATTAACTTCTAATCCTGGTGTGAATTTCCCGGCTTGACAAGAAACTTCTGCAACACACAATAATCCTCTTCAGGAGTCAAGTCCATGCAGAGCAGCATCGATCTTCTGGGGGGGGCGGGGCATGAAATATTATCATCCTGCCACTATGTTTGACATCTGATTCCTGGGCATTGTCCTGGGGAGTCCTCCCTCACCAAGCATTGTTTTCACATTGTGTGTCAGACGATTTACGATTTACGACTCATCTAGCCTGGGCTTTCTGTATTACATTGAATAAAATGTACGCTAGGACACAGATTATTCAGTGTATTTACCATCATAGTGATTAAAATCTTAAAAATAAAGATTTTTTTCCTAAGTAGCTTGCAAATGATGCATATCCATTTTGAAATCCATTTTGTTTTCCGCAGCTTGAGGTTGTTGTGTCTAACGTGGCATTTGTGATTGACAGTCTCCTTCTCCCTAACAAATTCCTTTCCCCTCTCGCACTTCCCCGCTGCCACTCCCACTCTGGGGCAAAGCAGCAACTGTGGGTTTCTGCAGATTAAGGGACATTCCTCCCATTTCCCCCCCCCCCCAAAAAACAAACTTAGTAATTGGGAGCCAAACCACTCAAGGACAACGGGACGAAACTGCACAAACGTCTACGGTTAGAGTAATGAGACATAATCACTGGTGTTATTACTTCTGGCAGACGGGCTGTGGTCCACGTACTCCTTACCCCCACGCGGAGCAGCCCAAGCATCTCCAAACAATGAAGGTTTTATAAGAGTACGGTTTGAACGCGTTATTGCTCCGATGCAAGAGGCTAATTGTGCTGATTGTGTGATCGAAGCGAACGCTGCCCAAGATGGATTTGGGCTATTTAGTATGTTCACGATGGGTCATTAAACATTTCCAGGCTGTGCCATTGTGAAGTCTTGTGTATTGTAATATAATCATGATTGGGCTCATGACTGGAGTTTGAGAGGATTGTTTTTTCCTTTCCCTTTCTTTAAAGCTGCACTACATTGCGAGATTTTTTTTGCTGCAAAGTAGACCTGTCTTATCAGCCAGTATGAGTGGGGCTGCAACAGAGAAGAGCGGTTCCATCATTCCTAATTGAGAAGCTGTAGATTCACCCTATTTGGGAAGGAAATTTTCTCTGCCCGCAGGAAGTGAAGAAACAAAACTTGGGAGCGAATTGCAAACTCAGCAGAAAGTGAGCGACCAACGTTACATCTGTTTCCTCTCTCGTCCATTTGGTATCTTTTGGTATTAAAGCATCACAGACCTGGCTGGGTTGGTAAATATGAGCAGTTTACTGATGTCACATTACAGGATTTTTGGGTTTTGAAGTAAAAAAAAATAACAAAAAAAGTTATCTCTCGCTGCCATTTGGAACGTGCAAAGTTGCCTCATGCAGCTTTCACCTCGTATGACCCCTCCGATGACCAAGATGACCACGGCTGGGAGTGAAACTGTGGAGTTACTCTCTGCCAGAATCCTGCTCGGTCTGGGAGCCCCTGAACTAATTTAGCGAGAGCCTCAAAGTCCAGGCAGAATCGCACCAAAGGCCAGGACTGTGTCGGTGTGGGATGCACCCTGACAGCTTACGGCTGGAGAGGGATTTGCAGCCTCTTGTATCTACACTTGGCTACAGTAACCCATTCCACTGTGCATTAGACTGAAGCATTCACCGCAGAAAAGTTCAAGTGTGTTATACTGTATCCCCAAGTCGTGTGACAGTAAAACTCAAAGCAAATCGAATTTGTCAGTACTGGAAAAGAACAGCAGTATTGTTCAGAGTAATCTTGGGAGTAGGTGCAGCTATAGTGTGGTATTTCTTGATCTCAATCATAGAGATGATGTTGGTTTCACTGCAATAATCATCATTTGATTCCTTCTAAAAACAGTCAACTGGATTATCCGTCTTTGTTAATCTCTTCGTTATTGGGGTCAAATTAAATTCCCTTTCATTTCATCGCTCATTACTGTACTCTGCGTGCTCATCTGTTTGCATCTCACCTCCGATGACCCGAGCCAGAGCGGAGAAACAGCCTCAGTGTTGCTGGACTTTGGCCAAAACACACTAAACGGGCCTTCATTAAAGACACAGGGCACACTCTACTGCAGATGGTGGAGTGGTCTTGATGAAAAACAGGAACGCAGCATGGACGCCTCAGAGGTTTCTGCTTTTCCCTTTTTGAAGTCATGGGATGTGTGGCATGGCTGCCCCCTTCTACCAGTCATATTCTGTCGCTTGGGCAGTGTACAGTGCAGGGGAAAGGGGAGGGAGGGGGTTGTATTGTGAAGACTGCTCTCTTCTCTTTCTGTTGGTGATTGATTGCATGGCACTTTGGGATAATTGAACTATACAGAGACAGTCTGGATAAAGGGCTTATAGGAGTGAATAGCCTGAATCAAAAAGGCTGCCTGAATGAACCACGCTCTACCTTGATTGACACTCTAAATGCCGCCGTGATGGGGGAGATGGGAGCTCCAGCTTAAGGGGAAGCTCCTGCCTGGGGTTTTCCTGCTCCCCTGTTTTAATTAGTCACACTGAAACCTGTAACCAGAGCCGGGGCTTAAACACATTTAATTGCTACATAATAGCCGGTTTAATACAATTGTAGAGTAATTAGGATGGATATTTGTTGCAGGCGGCTTGTGGTCTCCCTCTCTGCTTCCAGTGTTTCTGCTTCCAGAGGATTTCTCCATGGGCGCTGGGCACAGATGTGCTCCTGAGCGTGACATATGGGGCTCCGGCTCCATCAAAAACATCACATTTACCCCATTCCTACAGAAACACCCCAATTAGAAGTAATTACTGTGTATTTCCTGGCCGTGGTGTGAGCTCCACACATGCCCGAGACGCGCTTGGCTCTGCCGCATGCCATTTGTTATGGACAGTTTTGGTGGACGTTTCTGTGCTGATTTGAAGGAGTCGGTCTCCTGGCGCGTCTTCAAGATACTATACCAAACTATAGGTGTACTGTACCACCATCAGCTATATGACTGTCATAACTGTCAAATGTCTCATTACCGCATGTCAAGTCAAAGGTTTCTTCATATTTATGCCATGAGGCTTCACTGTATGGGAAATGGTGGTACAACACATTATTTATTGAAGGGACGGTGACAGACAATGTACCTGTGGAAGTCTGAAAAGTGGAAAAATAGAATTCCTCTCCCTTAACAAGGCTGTCTTGTCAAACATTTATGGGACAGAGAGAAAACAAGGGCAGAGGCGTACGTTTATTGACATCATGATTGGGGAAAGCTGTCACACGATACGGGTTAGGGAAAGTACCAAAGAAAAATCAAGCATTGTGTTGGGAGGAAGTGCTTATCACTGAATTGCCCCGAGGTCTTTTCATATGAGCAACAGGCTGTGTTTCATTGTGGGGTATTTTTTTGTTGTGAATGTTCTAACCTCCTATCTATTACCACGAAACTGCAACACTAGAGCTTCACTCCAATACCAGATATCCACTGTTTGAAAAGACAACAAATGGACACCTTGACATGCAAAATGTCATGATGGCAAAAGTAATGTGACATTTATGATTTTTGCAAAATAAAACGCCTTTGCTTGCAAAAAGTAACTTTTAATTGCATATATATAATGTATATGTTAATAATGTGATATAAAAATGTACACATTGACTGGTGCATGCTTGCTAACAATAAGGCTTATGATTTTAAACAGTTTAAAGAATCAATAAGCTGTTACTGAGGCTGATATTGCTGGTCAACATCCTGATCTGATCCGTCAGTAGAGTAGGTGGTGGAGTGCTTTACACCCCTCTGGATTAAAAGGGGACCAGAAAGAATTTAACATTGAATTCACACATTTTGCAGCACATGATAATCCAAGTAACGTCTTTGTCTGTGTCATTCTGACTGTGTATAATAAGGGATCAACTACTGTGCTGCTAATTCTCAGGTATCAATTTCAATACTGTTAGTGTAGAAATCACTTATGTCAAATGAAATGTCCCCAGTGGCCAATGAGGAGTAATGTTTGTAATGGGGGCGCTTATCGTAATTGTGATAAATAATGCAGATAGGTGCACGCCTCAATCCATCATTAGCACCAATGTTGCTGTGATTTAGCAAATGAGGCAAACAGGAGAATAATTCATGTCCCTGTTGGTGCTTCAAATATTGATACAAACTCTAATTACACAATTATCAGGCAGATGGAGCTGGGTATTCGAGGGGCGCACGGCGGAGCGCAGTGCTCTGAAAGCCATAATTGGGATCCGATGGTCAGGGGCCGCTCATTAATTGACCCCTGCTGATCTGCGCTGAACAGAACCATCAATAGAGGGCTGCTAACTACAACCTTCACATGCACGAATGCACTGTAAACTTAGACGGCATCAGCCCCTCTGCTGGAGCTGTTGTCAGCTGTGACTGCTGTGGGATGGGGATGGACTTCGTAGGTCCTTGTGTGCAGCTTTGTAAACCCCGCCCCCCCTCCGCCGCCGCCCCGCCACGAGATCACCAAACAATGAGAGGAGACGGATTATACCCAGCAAGCGTCCTTTAAACTGAAGACACAAACAGAGAATGGCGTGTCTGTGCCAGCAGTGAGAGGCAGCGCCCGCTGAGTCCTGGGGGCATTGGCCAGACAAACGCAGCGTCCAGAGGTGGCGGCCATCGTCTAGTTGGCAGACGTCTGGGCAGGGGACGGTTGGTGTCTGATGGCATCTACTGTGGCTTTGATGGGAGTCGTGCAATGACACTGTAAGTTTTGATTTAGTTTCTTGAAGTACGCAAATCTCAAGTCTGGTGACATCAAAGCTGTTGGTGACACAGTGGGCCAGGGGGGACCGAGGAAATGGATGGGCGCTGAGTTTGATGTCAGGAACCGGCCCAGTGACCAGGCAGGCGTCCAGTAAGCTGTCCAGCCACCCCATCAACCCGACAAATGAACAAAGTGTCTGTGAAAGGAGCCCAGCAGGGGATGCCCTGCACCTGGGGCTGAGTAAACTTTTTTTTCTCCAAGCTTTTCAACAACTCACCCTCTTTCTTTCTGGTCCATTTTTTTTCATCATGGGGGGTATAACACACTTTGAAAAAGAAAAACATGTCCAACCAGCTAGCCTTAAGACAAGCTTTGTTTTTACCCACCTCCTGTTGGCAGAGCACAGTTTAATAGTCCATTGATAATGTTCCTTTTCCGCTGTTAAAACGATTCTTGAACTGTGTTGCTGGAAATGAAGACGATAAGAGTTTTTGCTGAATCATAGATCACAAATGCTTTTTTTTTTGTGGCGGTGGCCGAAACATATTTTTAGCTGTGCTGCGAATGACCAGGAGACTTGAAAGTTCAGAGGTCAGATTTTTTATGTCCCTCGTGATTATAAGTCAATGCAGTTCAAGACAATGGGGAACATTTAGGGGGATGGCTCCATCCTGTAAAAACACCGGGCCCATGGGGATGTGTGGATTAATTGTTTGACCTCCTCAACCTCAGTGACTGAACGGGACCTTTCCTTAAGGGGATTGCTGATGAGTGAAATAGTACCCTTCTTTTTCTGCTTTGCATCATGCCGACAACTACACAAAGCCTACTATACCTCAAAGGGCCTCAAAAGAGCCTTAAAACTGGAAAACATGCTTGAATTTAAAAGATGATGATGATAATAGAGTTTTCTCACTGCACGTTCACAGCCCAGGAATGCCTTTGGCTAATTCGGCCATTTCCCCCCATGCTCCAGCAAGCCCAGGGCTGTATCAGTTTATTGTTAACTACTGTTGCTCCATAGCAGGGATAGCACGGGCTAAAGTCACACTTAGCTAACTGTGAAACGTCTCAGTGTGAAATGTTAGTTAGCCCGGGACTAATATTCCAATTTAACCTCAGGATGAGAGCAATTCAACAAGGCAGTACAGGATGCAACGGCCTAAAGTAAAGCACAGCGAAATCAGTTATAGTGATCGTTTTCCGTTGTGCATGAACTGCGTTGTTGACATGAAGCGGCCTGCCTTGCCGCGGCCGCTCCCCGTCAGCAGTCTGAACCTCGCGAGTGGACATGCAGCGGCGAGCTTCGTTCTGAATCCCATGAAACACTCCCCGGTCTTTAAATACGTATGCCAATTCGGGGCTCTTTTCTGGGGTCAGCGCGTGGATCTCTTTCACCGTCGTTAATGGAGGTGTAACTGGACTCAAGTGTGTAACGATCCGGTTACCCTGACATTTCGTAGAGAGACCGGCGCAGCCACGTGGAGAGCGCAGACTGGAATGCTTCCCTAGGACTCAAATATAGATCTCAAGCGAGTCGACTCTTCTCTCTCTGGCAACAACACGGCCGTGGAAAAGCCTCAGGTTATCCCCTGAAAGAAAAAGAAAAACTAGCCACTGAATCGGAGGAAAGTCAATTCGAGTGAATAGTTGAATTTTGATGAATGATTCCCACAGAGAACGAAAAAAAAAAAGCACCTGGTTTTTGTCCACGTTGCTGCGTTTCCATGAATGAGTTAACAAGCCCTTCCTAGCCGGTATTCAGCGGCTATCATCTTCGCAGTGGAAGTGTGAATAAGAGACTCATTCTTCATTGTCCCAGACTAGTCTTAGTGGGAGTTCACACACTGTGTCTGGAGTCTGGAAAATTGCACAGCGATTCAGCAGCTCCCTGGACAAGGGAATAGCTGTCAACTCCTGGAATGTTCCTGTGAAAATAAACAATGCTCTCTCCGCTCTCTGTGTCTCCCAGTGTCTCCCTCTTACTCCGGGTTTTAACCCAGTCCCCCCGCTGCAGCCTTTATGTATAAAACAGTTGCAGCTGAATGGGGGGGGGGAGTAAATCAGAGTAATGTCTCCTCAAGGTTGGAGGCAGTCAATTCTGGCCCTGAGAGTGCCATCTTTCAACTCCTCAGCAAAAACATGTGTTCAAGGTAGGGTTACAGGAGCCGGTCCAACTCAGCCGCAGATCGTATTAATCACATGTCTTTCATCATGGCACTAAAAAAAGAGATCCTCTGTGTTCAGCGCTTTGTGGTTTCAGCGGTGCACACAGCTCTGCAGTTTGTTTGTCAACTCAGCTCCTTGTGCAAGTTTAGAGGCAGGTTGCAACCTGCTGCAGCATTTTATTAACATCATCATGGGATACAGAGAGCCGTGTGTTCCTGAAACCATTTGTCATTTTCTCTGTAAGATAATTACTATTGAATTATTGCCCAATTACATAACAAAATAAACACGACGATTTAACGAGTACAATTAACTCATTATGTGCAGCTAAACGTGCATCTAGCCAATCCAAGCCCAGTACCCATCTGTCAATCAAACCCATGATCTAAGTTTAAATCAAGCCAGAATGTTGTTTTGCTTTAATCAGTCTTTATAGTGGAGAGTAGGTCAAACATGCCAAGCACTACAACCACGTTGCAACCAATACCAGCGTCATGTGCTGTGGGGACTAAGTGTTATACATGTAACATGAGACGACAGCGTGAAAAAGATAAATAATGTAGCCTTAAAAGGACAGAATGACTTTATTTATTTATTAATTAATTAATTTATTTATTTATTATGACACTTAACTGATTTACACCACTGACAGAAGATCAATGATCATTATTATTATTGTGATTGGTGTCGCTCTCCTCTGGACATAGTCTGAGAGGATTCGGCATGTTTGCGAAGGTAAATCCTCGCAATCCCTGCCAAGTGCAGATAATGGTTCTAGTAGCATGGCGATAGCGAAGTCAAAACTAGAGCGCCAGTCGGGGGGGCCGTGGCCTGAGAGCTGGCACCGGCAGCCGGGATGGAGCGCTCTCTGGTTTCAGTGCCTTGGCCCACATACAGAATCAGCGGTGCCATCAACTTATCAGGACCCTGCTGTCATCGGGGGAATTTGCAGAGTGAGTTTGTTATCGGACCCTGGGGGTGTGTGGAAAAGTAGTCAGTACTCATGTAACGTTTTGCTAGACTTGTGGTTTACTGGCTCTAATATGACCATGATTAAGAGGCCTACCAACTACTGTGCACTGTCATATGGGGACAAGGGGTCCATCGCTCAAGACACCAAGAGGTTTAGTAATGTTACTGACATACAAGGGGGTGGACAAAATAATGGAAATACCTGGAAATGAATGGATGTCAAGTCCATAATAAGGAGTAGGGTCACTCTTGCCATATTGGAGCTTTCCTCGAGAAAGAAAGCCTCCAGTTCTTTGAGGGATGAAGGATGTGGAAATCTACTACCCATAAAGGTTCAATGATATTTAGATCTGGAGGCCGTGGGAGGGGTTTGACTACATCCTGGTGTTCATGAAACTGATTTTGTTTAGCAGTGTGTATGGGGCCATTATCATCTTGCAATATGGGAACATCATGGGGTAACAGTGTTAGGACCCTAGGGTGCTCCTGGTCCTGTAAAATGGCTTCATGTTCCCCAGGCCTTTATATCAGCTAATGACTCCCAGTAGATGCTGCCATAAACATTGGCTTTCTCCAAATGCGAACTCCTTCAGATGGAGGAAAGAGGATGAAAATTGTCTCATTAGACCGTATTACTTTTTTCTATTTCTCAGGGCTGCAGGTTTTCTTCCTCAGGTTGCGTCAATTTTCATTGGCCTTGGATACAAGCTGTTGAGCTTCAACTTGCAACCACTGCCCCTGTTAGCCAATGCAGTTTGTCTGTGTTTGCCATATGTTGTCTTGATTTTCCAGACTGCTCCCCTTGCCACAATAAATACGTTTCTGATTCGGCTGTTTAGTTACTTCAAAATAAAAGTACTTTTTTTGGTGCAATGTTTCTGTTATTGTGTCTACCGCCTGTAGTCTTCAGCACAAACGTTGAGAATGGTGATTTACCTTTTATACAGTTCTGTGTCTTTTTACCATCACATGCAGCTGATCGCTAATCAGTTTCCCCAACAAGATTCAAACGTTTTACATGTAGCGCTTATGGTTCGTTTCCACTTGTATACGTGACGATGTTGACATTGACAAGAACACCAGCGTGCCTCATTAACATGGTGCAGGATGACTGAAAAGTACAATCTCCCAGGGGAATCTCCATTATACCGTTGTGTGGTTACTATTAATGTCATGAGTCACCGGTGTGCTTGATGTTCAAATGCACCGCGTGAAACCGATCATTTTAAGTTATGGCTATAATAAGACGTTGCTGAGAGCTGTCAAGGGGAGTGGAAGGGCGGTGAACGCTCTGTCTGCTGTTCGGTAACACTCAATTCATGTTGATTCATGCATTACTTCACGTATTAATACATGTTTATTTGTGCACCCTTATTATGAAGTGTTACACACTGTTCTACAGCTGATCCTGGGCTTGGCAGTTCAAGAACCAAACTAAATATTGCTCTTTGAGATCCGCCAGGCGCTTGATTATTTTCCTTTCAAATGAAGCGTCATTATTTGTACGGGGTCCAGCCACTTGCTTCCACGTTCTGCTCCCCTCACAGTGTATACATGTCTCTGGACCACACATACAGGGCATGACAGTGCGGTCAATAATGGCGTTACAGTTAGAAAATGCTTCTAAGGTTTAATTTTGACAGACATGTTTAGCAGAGGTACTGAAAACAACAGGCACCTAATGAAAGGGACCTCCGTGAAAGGCGCCTAGCCCCCCTCGGCTTTTGTTTTGTTACCTTGTGATTCTTTATTTTTCTTGAATTAAACTTATGAAATCATCATTTATTTTCCATTAATGGTATCGCACCATTTCAGAAGAATGTTTGTGCAAAATGATCAGTCTGTGACTCTGGACGGCCCTAGAGCACCTACAGTATCCCTTCAGTATTTAGACGGGCCTGTCAAGTCCTTTTCAGAGCCCATATAGGAAAAGACAAACCCTCAGTCAATTGGCACTGTCGGGATGGAGAGGGAATGTGGCCGTCATCTCCAGCCTCCAGTTTATTTTGGCCAAGGCGCAGCTTTCATGAGCTGATAAATATTTAGAAGACTTCATCCTCTCTTATTTGGCTGCAGAAACCAAAATACCGACGGTGAAAAATGCAGATGGGAAAGTTTTAACTGGCCACAGCAGTTAAAAGCAGGTCTGTCAGATGCAACCTCGGACATAATTGCATACAATCACGCCACTATGCATTTATACGGACATCAGTTACGCTCAGAAAGAATTCAAGCTAGAATGCTTTGAAGTTTAGATCAATATGTATCATCCACATACCCACAAATAGTTTTTCACCATCATTAAAACTGACTCGTGACCTGCCGGTAAGGGATGACCTTATTAGCTTTGTACCATTTTATTTCTGTTGAGACATCTGGGTAGTTTGTTGATTAACACATCTGAGAAGGAATTACAGCCGCTGGAGCGTTCAAGGTCAAGTTGACTTTCCCTGTCACCTCCTTAACGTGGCGTGAAACCAGTAATACATTCTGTTTAATGGAGTGACACAAGGCATCGCTGTGGGTTGGGCCAGACGGGTTTGATCGTGATCACCGAGCCAGAAAGTTGGTGCTGAGCAGTAGAAGGCGCACCGGGGGCTCTCCTCTATTTCAATGCGTGGCCTGACAGCCAGCATTTTGCTGACGGGGACCTAATAAGGCCTGGCGTCGGGTGACCCAAGCAATGCCTGCTGACAGGCTCCAACGCCACCCCTCCCTCCCTCCCCAGCTCCACCACCCTGCTTGAGCCATCAGGCAGCCCCTTCATCAAGGAGGCCCATCCGTCGCTCCACATCGGGCCCAAATTGAGCACTGGACTCTTATCATGGAAGGCCAAGTCCATTGCTGGTGTCAGATGGGCTTAATGACTCAATCTATCTGATCAAATGCAGGGCAAGGCAGTGGTATGCTTGGAATGGGATTGGGGGAAGGCAAAGGGGTGGAGCGGGAGAGGGGCAGAGAAGCAACACCCCCGTTTTGTTCAGTAGTCAGTTTTTGTGTTTTTTTTCCAGAGAAGGAAAGTCGACTCGTCTCTTCATAAGACAAGCTGCTTGTTCTCTTCCTGAAGACAGAGTACGGCTGTAGTAACGCCCACCCGGCTCACCATCCCCCTTTTTCATCCTCAGGATCGTTCTTTTAAAATACATTCAAGTAGCGGTGTGCAATCTGTCAAACATCTGTGCAGAGAAGGTTAACGACACACAACAAATCAAAAGGAGCAATAAAAGACAACCGCACCGCCTTGCAGGCCTGTCTTATACATGTTGTACAGCAGTGTGGTGGCAGGAAGCACAAAGCCATATCATGTAGTCTAGAAAAATGAAGATTTCACCTCAAAATGAGTTATTAAGTCAGAAAATTGCTCTTAGGAAATATGACTCAGACTCAGAATACATTTAAGATAAAGTTGACTTTACTGCTGTGTGAAAAATAAATATAACGCCCACCTCTTTATTTCTAGAGACCATTAAGAGTAAAAATACAATTATTTTTATCATGGTGGGTAATGATCTTACTGTGGTGGGCTGCCACAGTAGAACACGTATAGGGTGAACACAGCATGTGAATGACTCAGTACTCGTAGGGGAAATGGGGTTTTGAGCCTTCCTCTGTCTAACTGAGGTTGATTGTAACCTATCGCTGTAACGTCGCCTACTCTGATCAAGAGAGACTAATGCTCATTCCAATACTCGGCCTTCTTGAAACCGCGATACCTGCTATGCGCTCTGACAAGTAAAGTCTTGACAGAGCCTTCAGCTTCGCTAATGGAAGGCAGACAAAACATTTTCTTTGCTTGATAGCATCTGTTTGCGTTACAAGTCAAATGGATATCAAGAGTGATGGGCAAGAGAGAGAAAGCAAACTGGTAGGGAGTGAGATTGCGACACATTTCAGACAAGTGCTAATGAATGTAAACATTGCTGCAATAAAGGCAACCCAGCGTGAGGAAACACGGCCTCTGTGGAGAGGGTAATTTAATCCATTTTTCAAACGCCTCTCGCCTGCCACAATAGTCTTATCAGCCTCATCATGGGAGACGCAAAGTAAAAACAAACTCAGGATGAGTTGTGTCAAAGCGAAAGCAAGGGGGAAAGAAAGAGGAGAGAGAAAGAGCGGGGGAGAGCGAGGGAAGACCTCCTATAGAGAACATGAAGGAAGACATTTTCACTGGAATGAAGGTGAAGGACACCTTGGGGTGCCATCCACTTAATGACAAAGTGATGAAACCTTAGATTTCTTTTCCCCTGATTAGGACAGGGTGTTTTTTGGTTGTCTGAGCCAGTGGGGAGCTGATTGAATTTGTCTTGGTTCAAAAAGACAATTACTTGAGGGAGAAAGATAAAGACGTCTTCAAGGAGCTCTCTGCTTCCACACATAAATATCACATGGTAAACTTTCTTTCTAATTAATTCATTAGTTTGCTTTCTTATTTATTCATTTATTTCCTCTTTTTTTTAATCGAGCTTCCTTCATAGCAACAACAGCTCCCCTCGCGATGCCTGTTTCCTGACAGCACACGGACAAGGAAAGCTGCAGGGCCGATATATATATATCATGATCAGAGAGTGACATCAGCTTGCATAATGACTAGATGCAGAAGCTCCGCCCACTGACCCTGTGACCTCTGCTGACCCGCATTAGTCAGGCCCACACACAGCATCTGGGCGTGAGGCGGTCAGCTAACCTGAGGCCATGTCAGCCCCATCCATCTCTGACAGCCAGCCAGGCCCCAGCTGGACCAGCCTCCACCTCCACTGAGCCTGCTCCTCCAAACCAGTTCACCTGGAATTTAAGTAGTAACAGTGTCTTGACTTAAAGGGGAATTCCGGTATTTTTAAACCTGGGCTCTATTTGTACAAATTCGTCATTTATACCGCAAAATAGGTACAAAAAGTTTTGGAATTGCTCCGGCAGTCGCGAAACGGGCTGCAACGGCTGCAATGTAATCCGCAGGGGCAAGTGCGCCGATCAAAGTGCGTCCACTAAAAGTGCTTGTTTTTGCCAGTGACAGGCTCAGATTGTTATTGGAAGTGTCTGACAACATTACAGAAAGGATCCTACAGAGATAGACCTTTGTTTAACCAGAAACAGAAGTCTCGGTCAAGGAGAAGTCTTGCTCTGAAATCTGAAAGATGAGGTGAGTTGTTGCAGGAAGAGGTTAAACAAAGGTTTCTGGTTAAACAACGGTCTATCTAAGGTCCACCTAATGCATGCTGGGATAGCCTCCAGCTCTTCCATGACCCTAAATAGGAATGAGTACTAAAATATCCCACTTAAGTAGAAGTACTGCTACTTTGCTAAAATTTTACTTAAGTAGAAGTAAACTCAGTGGTGCAAAAAATCTACTTAAGTAAAAGTAAGGCTAGCGAGGCTAATCGAGGCTAGCGAACTAGCTAGACAACAACCAGGCTAATAAGACTGGATGGATGTTATTTAAGCTGCTGTCATGGATAAATATGAGCATTTAATGTTACAGTTAGTGAAAGTTTCCTCCTCATACTCATCATAGATGTGATTTAAAATGTAATGAATACTTAAGTCAAAGTAAAGTAAAAGAACAATTACTAGTACACACCAAAGCTACTCAACTACAGTGACAAAGGCAAATGTAATGTGTTATTTCCACCCTTGCTCAATACTAGACTAAATGACGTAAGGTGGCAGTCTTTTGGTCAGTGTTTACAGTCAAGAGCCAGGCAGGGGACCGGCACAATGAAGGAATTTACCTTGTTTAATAGCAATAATGATCATTGTGTCTGATTACTTCAACACAAATTGCCTACATTGGATTTCCTGAAATATAACTCATATGCTGCTGCCTCATATTGGTGTTTTTTGTTGTCAGTATTTAGATTTATTTTAGTGTGTCATCAATATTTTGACATGATATTACACTGATTTACTGTAAATGCTCCAAGAAGATGATCGTAGCCCTCCTGGTCAACGGTACTCAAGCTTCACAGCAGACGTGCTAACAGGGCCTGTCACTGCATCACTCACCCCAGGCCAGACATGTGCTCCCTCCAGCCTACGCTGGCTCATCCCATGGGATGTCATTTCTCATGCCCTCTTGGTAAACACAATATACAAACTTTGCTATAAGGGAGGACCACCTAGTGAGAGAGGGAGACAGCCAGTATAAAGTGCTTCATTCAGAAATAAAAAGTTTATCCAAAATAAACACCTACAAAGTGATAACGATCATCATATGGGCAGCATAGAAATACAATTGGACCAGTGTACGTCCGTAAGGGAAACAAGACAGGGGGACACTTAATGTTAAGGACAACAGCAAAGGACAATCAGGCGGTTTTAATCTCACTAGCCAATTTCTTAAAGTAATAATCCAACATTTCACATAAATAAATGTCTGTTTTACACAATAATGATTCAACCTATAGCCAGGAAGTGATGTGGTTTGTTTGGAATAAATAGAGTGGTGCAGGAATGAGTCCTAAAACCAGGAAATGAGTTAGCATTTTTTGCACTTCCGGTTCCCTCGTCTCGAAGTCAATGGGTTTTTTGAATGGGTTTTTGGTTAGATGCCTGAAATAAGGTCTGTGGTTAACCCAAGCTTAAGAGGTTTTCACGTTTTGTTCTACGACATAAAATACGTGAATTTTGAAGCTTTTACGTGTCTTAAAAAAGGCGGTTGCTAACAAGTGGCTAAATGAGACTACAGAGGTTGTCGGGGACATTAAACGTCATCACGCCGAACACAATATTATAAAAGAGCAACAGATTTACGTATTGTAAAAGACTAAGGCCAAATGTAAAAAAGAATACGTACCTTTTTATGTCGCCTCTCACCACTTTTCTTCCTGCTTCAAAAACAAACACACTCTCTCGTCTGGTCTCTCTCTCGGGTCAAAAATCAAGCTATTCCACTTAGCGCTCCCCCTAGAGGCCTGGAGGACTTCCATGTGTTGACTGGATATGCAGCGTTTTTCTGTTGCATTTGTTTTCGGGATTTGTGTGTTTTTGATTTTGCATCGTTTCTGTATTTGCAGCGTGTTTGCTGTTAATGTATTTGTTTTGGCTTTCTGCAGCACGTTTTTTTCATTTGCAGCACGTTTCCGTTGTTGTGTTTGTTTTGGATTTTTGTACGTGTTTTTGAAGCTGCAGCACGTTTCTCCTAATGAAAATGTTTTGGGCTGTGCGTGTTTGCCCTTGTCGGCCACCGTACAAATCACCAAAGATGTCGCCAAAATCAAGAAAAACAAGGTAGATTATCACGTTAACATCAAACAATTATGTTTTTTCAAACTCACGCAACAGCAAAAGTTCACAATCTATTCTCCTGCACTGAAGGAGAAACGACGCCATGTCAACTCAGAATCTTAGTGTGTGTTTTTTTTTTTTTTTCATGGCTTGAACCCTAAAATAGAGAGGCTCCAAATCTATTCTTACTGTAATTTCATCTTTGCCAGGTGGTGTTTTAACTGGAAAGGTAAAAGGCATCCAGCAATAACTCATCCTTTCCTTGGACATTGTTATGACAGAGTAAACTGATAACGTTTGCTCTAAGATTTTATATAACCTGCAAGCTGTGACAGGATGGTGAGGTTAGGAAGCGTCGCTATATCTCTGTTAGCTCCACTTGATCTGTGAGATTACTTAGCCTGACAGAAAGTGTGGATAGCAGTTGGTAAAAGGGATAAAGGGAATGGCACGGCGCTGTTTTTTGCGACAACACCTCTCAGAAATCTGGAACGCTAATAGACTAACATGACGTGGCGTTAATGCACGCTCATGTTGACGTTTGGCATCCCATTTTGATCCACACCCGTGCAGATGCAATATAGGTGAATGGAATTAAGGTTTCCTGTTTTAGAGACGATTACAGCATAACACTGACTCCGAGCTTGATCCGTACCAAATGATGAGTAAATGAAGATAAATAATCTTTTCCCACCACGACGTGCAACTCTGAATGGATTTCTCCTATCTGCCCATTCTAAGTCATGTGTCACAGCTTGTGTGTTTTCCTCAAGGCCAATTAGAAGTACAATCACATAGCAACACCAAAAGCACATGTTTGACATTGCCAAACACTAACAAGAAAATAATCATAAATGCAAGCACTAATATTTGCTCTTGGAGCCAATGTTTTATTCATGAGACATCTGTGCCACTTGGAATCAGCCTGCAGCTTCACAACTCAAATAAGAATTATTCAATTAAACTCTGCAAAATTGATGGACAAATGTTTGCCGTTTTCTATTTTGCAGGAACATGAACCCAACCCCACAACAATGCATCAATAATCTCTCAACTCTGCATCACCTCAACTGCCAATCAAAGCGTGGGCCGGGGCCTGTTTGCTTTCCTGATTTGAAATATTAATACAGGTTAGCCTTGTGAGATGCAAAAATTTAGACTGGGGCACTTGCTGGCACCAGAAGCAAGGCCACAGCTTGACAAGGCAAACAAGAAGCCGTAAATAAATGATGAGTTTAAAGGTTTGGAGAGGGCTCCCTGACATGAAATAACCAGTGTGCAATGAGTGCAACCCCGGCCAAGGATCTATGGAGAAAACAAAACCTACAGCACAAAATCATACATGCAGTTGCGTCTCTGCTCAGCCTCTCACAGCCTCACTCAAGAACATTACGTGTCTTATCAGCAGCGGGGCATGCACATACATAAACTTGACGCATTCAGGGCCAGAGTCAGTTACACATGAACAGCACCGATCACACAGCTCTGGCCTTTGGGCAAAAAGTCTGGGTTGAAGCGGGAGAGGTGAAATGAACTGATAGAGCCAGTTCACACACACACACACACACACACCTACACACAAACACACACACTCTTTCACACTCTCATCTCTCGCTCTTTTCCTGGAGAGAAGGTTGCGGCGTGCGCTGCTGCCTGCAAAACTGATAGCACGTTTACGCTGACAGGCTGGCTGCTCATTCCCTCAGCCCTGCGGATGCGCCGCGCACTTCGCGCTCCAAGCGTGGAGGAAAAAAAAAGAGAGTTATTTTAGAGGACAACTAGTGAGTTTGGCATAGTGCTGAGGGAGACACAGGCGCTCTACATTCTACCATGCTGTATGTCTTTGGGGGGGGGGGCGGGAAAGCTTAAGCATGCTGCAGCTGTTGCTATGTGGATACCGGATGTCAAGTCAAATACATAGATTATTTTTGCTCCATTGTGAGCTGATGGATTTCCTGGTCCCCTTAATGCAGTGCTGATGTTGGTGAAACGAGAGAATGCAGCATGAATGCAGGAGCTCCCTGGCACCGCCGAGGCCTTCCCCAGCCCAGATGAAGGCTTCCAGGGATTTGTCCAGATGAGCTGCTAAAGTCGTGCGGGCTGAACAGGCTTCAGGATCTGCCGGAGTCTTTCAGACCCCGGTTTGTGTATGTGTGTGAGAGTGTACGAACGCATGCGTGCATACCTGCAGAAAGCCAGTAGTTCGAAGGCTCACAACTTTTACCAGCTGTGAACTAAATGGCGAGGGTGTAGAGGGTGTGATTTGTGAAAGGAGTAGAAATGGGTTTCTACCACTGATGGCCTGATAACTCTTTACATGCTTTGTATTCAAGCTGCTGATATTTTGACGAGGATTCTGGTCTTTCCCCAGGATTTTCTTCTTGTCAGGGTGGAAAAGCCTGTGAAGCATTTAGACCATCATGGGACCCTGAAACTCTCCACTGAGTGAAATCCCTTTAGGTAGATTAGCAGCTCTTTAAGGCAGAGTGACTCATCCCAACTATTCAGTGATAAGGAAAACTCTGGGATACATCAGTCCTCAGCAAAAAACATTATTCAGCAATTAAGTGAATAAATGCAATGTGCAAAGAAAATCACATTTCATTGCAGGTTTTACAGAACCTGCAATCAGGCTTCAATCATGACCAATCAGATCACCTCTTGTCCTTCCCTTCCCCACCACAGTTGTTGAGAACATGTTGGATGACAATCATTCACACCACAGCTTCATGTTATAGTGTTTTTTTTTCCCCTGTTTGAGGGATTTATATCAAAGTAAAATTGACCCAAATGTTATCCACAGGATGGTAAGCTGTTGAATCTGTTCATGGTAAAGGTCTGAGCAGGCGGGCGACGCAAGTGCAAATCCCCATAATCCTTGACAGCAAAATTTAACTTTGCTGCTTGATCGTTACTGACAGGCCAACCACTGTGCCTCTCCTCCCACTAAGGTGCAGTCAAGTTCACAGCAGGTCACCAAATTACCAAACGGGGCACAGGCAAGAAAAAAAAACCCTGTGTGCCACTCTGCCTGCACAAAGCCATCCGCCATGTGCCGCCATGAAAATGGAGCCCTGAAAGTTTTCTAATGACCACCGCCATTCCTGGTGTTTTGTGTGAAACGGACTGAAAGCTCCTTTATGGATTAAAGACTTCACGGACAGGCAGATTTATATTTCTCTTTTTAACAATGTGGTGCCAAATTGAAAAAGCCATCTCCAGACAAAACCAGTAGCTTGCAAATATCCTCAACTTATTTGTAAAGGATGAATCTCCCTTCATTAGACCTCTGCTGTATCATAAACTAGACTAAGCCACAGAAATAAGGCCTTTGTTGACTGTTTTTGTCATTAAATTCCCTTTGCCACCTTAAAGCGGAGAATATGGGGTAGAGAAAAAAAAATCAATTACACCTCGGACTTTTGTGTGCATGTCAGGGGCTTGTCAGCGTTGGAACCTAATTAAATTAACCTCAAAGGGAGACGGGCGGGAAGCCCGGCCGGGGCGCTCGGTGCGCGTCCGATGATTAGCGCATTGATTTATTAAAATGGGCCAGCCAGCCGAGGCGGCCAGCCTTTTTCCCGCCGGGGTCTTGTTTACTCCAGTCTGAGAGACAGTTAGAGCCGTTCTGCTCCGCACTGCACGGAGGAGTTAATTAGATGTGAATGAGAGAGTATTTCTGAAATTCAGTCTGTGGAAATAGATGGATGGATATTGAGGAGAGCTCGGTCTAAAAGGGGGCAGTGCTTTGGTGTGTGCGGTAACGAATGCTCAAACGTCTCAGTTGAGATGTTTCAGGAGGTCTGCCTGCAGGACTGGGCCTGCAGTGAAAACAATGACTTATTGCATGCAACTTATTTTATGGAGCGTAAGCACAGAGGCAATTTATAATAGAAATGTTCTCACATCTCACACATATAATAATAATTCTCACATCCGCTCTGGAGTGATGTCATGAAATCATCTTTATGTAACCACTGTCATACCGATACACATCATTTTCCTTCCTGGCCTGACGTGTGACCTTTTGACCCGCTACCTCCTGAGTTCACGCTGATTTTACACAAAAATACTAAAACATGGCCTACATTCTGACACAGACTCTCTCTCTGTCTCTCTCACTACACACACACACACACACACACACAAAATGCACTTGCATGAACGGATCCCAATGGAACATGGGATGTTGACACAACAATACAGTAGTATGTCACAGCGACCTAAACCAGGAAAAGGTAAACAAACAGCAGAGGTCACGGGTTCACAGCCCAGTGCCTCCTAATCCTCAGGATGGGCCTCCCAAAGAATCTGCTGCCACAGTGGGTCGTCAGGATATCCTGGCACTGCACTGACTGCCTTTGTCAGCAGGCTCTTCACCATAAGGAAAAAAAAAAGTGCTGCTAGCCACAGAGAGGCATTTTCGGCTCTTTCGGAGAACCATACCCAGCAAGCATTTCACAGATGGCGACGTGCAGGAGGTGGCCAAGTTCAACATCATCCCGAATTAGCACAAAATTTGCACAATTTATATTGGCACGATAACAATTTATATTAAAGCAGCTTTGGAAGCTGTTTTGAACTGATATCAGAAAGATAAAATGACAAAAATGATGCAGGTAGCAGCGGGTGTCCTCTCAACTCCACTTTGGCGCCATATTTCAGTGTTTTGTTTTGTTTTCAGTGTTCAAAATGGGTTTTTTTTTGGTTATAATTGGTTGTAGGTACATACCTCAAAGTGCCATCTGCCATGCTTGCACCTGCTACATCTGACTGTAGGTGGGGTTACAGTATGTAGTGTGACGTCCGTAGTCGTCCATAGCTGCTAGCTGCATCATTCTGTGACATCAGGACCTAAATATCTTTCTGATATAACCCTAACCCTCAACACAGTTTCCAAACTGTTGTTTTAAACGTTTTTTTATTATGAACATTTTTAACTTGCCATAAAATATTGTGAATATATATATATATATATATGTATGTATAGCTCCTGCAGGGGTTTCAGATACACTATATATACAGTATATAATAAAGTATATAATTAACTAAATTCAGAGGTATTTTTTGTAACTCATGCCCAGCATCTCTGCACTACTCCCAGCCCGTCCAGACCAGTCCAAGGAGGTATGTAATTCAAAATCATGCTCAGAGGTTCTCATTCAGTTTGAAACTCAAATCCATGTGCATGATATGATCCATCATTTCAAGCTCTGCAATGTCTCTTTTGTTGAGTGAAATAGTTTCCTTGTTCCCTTCAGGCAATAGCTTGTGTTTATTTTCAACTGTAGACAACCTTAGCCCGGCTGCAACTTGACAGATATACAGCAATTCATTCACTGAGCTCAATTATTTTGAGTTGTAACTGATAGCTGAAAACTTCTCTCTCACACATATTGTTTATCAAAGAGACGCCACAGAGAGTGCTGACACTTTTTGCGTGTTGTATGAATGACGATAGAAGCACCACGTGACCTTTCACGATGCTGTAGGGTCCAGGTGGATTAAATGGACTTTGCCCCATATCAATTCAACAAATTTGGTGTAACATAAATAGGAAATAAAGGAAATATCTTTCAAAAAAGTGGAAAGTTTCAGTATTTTCCAATATCTGTTAGTAAAGTTTAACTCAGTGTATTTTAAAGTACTGATTGACAATATCCGAGCTTGAATGCTTCAAACTACCTGTTGTGACACACAGATAGATGTCATGGATCCTAACTTTCCATTTGACACGTTATTTGAAGAAATATTTCACGGGACAATCCAAACATTGTATCTTTACATCCAAAGCGCCGAGAGCCAGAGGAGATTCATGAGAGTGGACATCTAATCTTAAAACAACATTGCCAATGATACTTTTCCAATGATATTTCTTTAGCTTCCTGTTATCTCTCGCAAGGACGGTATTGTTTGGCTTCCCACGATGCTCCTCATATTTCCGTCGGACTGGCAGCTCCGTGATGGAGGGCCTTCCCCGGGGAGTCTAGAAACGCAACCATTTTCAATGTGTCTGATCCTGCTCCTCGATCCCGGCTGACTGTAATTGGCAGCCTCTCCTCGTCATTGAGTTATTACATTTCCCCTCTCGGCTATCCCACGCACCCCTGGGAGCACTTCACACTGTGAGCGAGTCCCACAAGTCCCCCCTCTGTAGGACACACAGGACCTGCAATATAGTCGTCTTCAGTGGTAGCATGGGCCTCTGCCTGCCTCTCTCTGGCTCTCTGAGTCTCACATAATGGACCATCATAGAGTTTTCCAGTCTATAATGAGCCACTCAGTGGGAAATTGCATGGCGCTACGCATTATCATTTTACAGATACCTGAATGTCCACAATTAATGCATGAGGACGGGTACTTTACATTTTGAAAAGAGAAGAAAAACAATTGTGGGCTAATACATTAGCAAGGGGGCTTAATGCCTCGCTCTTCAAAGATACCGCCGCAAAAAAGGTGCAAAGAAGGTTTATTTTCCCACAGAACGCAGGTCCCTTTCAACTTGACATCTCTTTTGAGTGCTTTTTATGATGTGGCAGCACAGGGATGATTTATTCTCCTCTAAAGTCATCCAAAGTCGAAAATAAACACAGATTCAATGGCTGCCGGGTGTCACTGCTAAGTAAACACAGACCTGCCCGTAATTAAAGTCCCAGCTTCCTCCGGTGGAGCTGACGTCTTGGCGGTGCAGGAGAGCAGCGGCAGCGAGAGGCCACGGTCCATTTCCTGCATACTTTCCTCAGGAATAATTACCCAGACTGTTTATATGATTAAGGGCTCCATATTTCCATATTGTTGACTCATACTTGGACAGAAGACGGTTTCGTCTGAAACGACACATTTTGCAATCCGGTAATTGAACGGGGGAAAATGCAGATGCAATTATCCAGTGTGCAGTTCCCAGTGAGAAACACTCATCAACGCTGTGATCAGTACTCCCACGAAGCAACTGAGACCTGACGCTTGCCATACATCCTCCCTGGTGTGTGTGTGGAGTTAAATCAGTGTTGCCTTCACTAACTCTTCCAATAAGTAAAGGAAAAAAAAAAACAACAACCTGGGATTCCTATTAATGCAGCCAATTTGCAATCCGACATTCATTTCAGAGCTGCTGATACCAACGGCAATTTGTCCAGGCAGTCACAGTGTGAACGCCGGCTGAACGGCGGATGCCGGCACATGGCGGCAGCTTCGTTTAGGTGCACGCTGGTAAATGCGGGTCTTCATTTATTTGGCGTGTTTTGCATGCAGAGGAATGCTATGAATTATTTCATTACCTAGCAGAACAAAGCGCAGTACGTATTTATGTCTCCTTCAAAGAACAAAACTGTTACAAAAGGAGGGCAAAGTCAAGTATATCAAAGTGACTGAATGATTGATAAGCTGTACAGAGTTTATGAAATATTCAGACCGACCTTTCTCTTCGTATTACAGAGTGGCCGGTTGAAACCCGGCGGACGCTCCGATCCATCATTGATTTCCCGCTAAATTCCACTTCGAGTCGGACGACGTTTTTTTAATTTAGCACGTTAAAAACTTGAGAAAAGAAACAAGAGCGTCATTGTGCAGGTGACATCAGAAATCGTCGTGAATGAAGGGAAGAAAACAATTAAAGGATGTTTAAACCTTCGGATTACATGATTGGAGGAAAAGGGGGGATGCAACTTGGAAGCGGGAAGGGGCTCCTTAACACCCTGTGCACTGACTTCTATAGCACTAAACGGAGTGAAATCATGGCGTTTTCGCGAAAAAACATGACCTAACCTGTTGCTGATATCCAATTCCATGCCCAGTTTATGTCTGCCAGGGGGGAAACTCGCCAGTGTGCGTCACCTGGCTTGACGGTGTGTAAGAGAACACAGCGAAGTGTGGGGGGGAAATGGAGCACAACAGGGAAATTCGTCTGCCAGCTCTCTGCCATCCTGACTCAGGTTTTGGGTCTGGATCTCAGCACTTCTCACAAGCCTGTCCTTGTTTTGCTCTCTCTCTCTCCACCTCGCCGACTTCCATGTCTGCACTGAATGACTGAAAAACAAATGACGACAAGGACTACGTGGACAACGCAACCCCGGGGTGGTAATCACTGAGGAATTCAGGCAGTTTGGTGTCATTGCTGGTCACTGTTGATGTTCTAAAAAAAAAAAGCATGGTCTCTGCTCTACAGTTGACGGTTGATCTCTTGATGACAATACAGATGAACGGGTGCATGGGTTGTGAACGTTTTTGCAGGTTTGCTTTTATAGAAGTATTAGGCTTGAGTGACGATGAGTCGAGAGCTTTTGAAAAAAAACCACAAAGCGCCTTGCTCCAGAGTGCTCGCTGGCAAACAGGCAACCTGGTAATTGTTGCTTTGCTATCATGTGAAAACCCTTTTTTAAAAGCAAGGCGCATTGAAGTTGAAATGGCTTCAACTTCAACCGCCGTGCATTGCAACACACCACAACACCACGCATGTGAAACTACAGAGGCTGATGGAGACGTGCGTTAGCGCTAGCGCCCCAGATGAGTGATTGCCACCTGGTCGCTTTGTGATCACTGTGATCACAGCATGTAGAAGATGTTTGCGTTCATACTTCATGGCTTTGTGGTTTTACTGTGGAACTAAATCTGGGTTATCGTCGGGGTTGGGGCACGGGTTCATACACTGCAGCTGCATGCTAAAACTACACAGAACCTTTGTTAAAGTGGTAATATGCACTTTATTTACTCCATCTTCGTCTCTCAGCCTCACTGTGGTGTTCCTCACTGTGGTGTTCCTCACTGTGGTGTTCCTCACTGTGTTGTTCCTCACTGTGGTGTTCTTCACTGTGGTGTTCCTCACTGTGGTGTTCCTCACTGTGGTGTTCTTCACCGTGGTGTTCCTCACCGTGGCGTTCCTCACCGTGGCGTTCTTCACCGTGGCGTTCCTCACCGTGGCGTGCCTCACCGTGGCGTTCCTCACCGTGGCGTTCCTCACCGTGGCGTTCCTCACCGTGGCGTTCTTCACCGTGGCGTTCCTCACCGTGGCGTTCTTCACCGTGGCGTGCCTTACTGTGGCGTTCCTCACCGTGGCGTTCCTCACCGTGGCGTTCCTCACCGTGGCGTTCTTCACCGTGGCGTTCCTCACCGTGGCGTTCCTTACCGTGGTGTTCCTCACTGTGGCGTTCCTCACTGTGGCGTTCTTCACAGTGGTGTTCTTCACCGTGGTGTTCCTCACTGTAGTGTTCCTCACTGTGGTGTTCTTCACTGTGGTGTTCCTCACTGTGGTGTGCCTTACTGTGGTGTTCCTTACTGTAGTGTTCCTCACTGTGGTGTTCCTCACTGTGGTGTTCTTCACTGTGGTGTTCCTCACTGTAGTGTTCCTCACTGTGGTGTTCTTCACTGTGGTGTTCCTCACTGTGGTGTTCCTTACTGTAGTGTTCCTCACTGTGGTGTTCCTCACTGTAGTGTTCCTCACTGTGGTGTTCCTCACTGCTCTTCCCAGAGATCACCTGTCAATCAAACAATGTCCAGTACTGTGACGTCTTTCTCTTCGGATTTTCTGTTGGTGAAGTTTGAGTTCCTGTAGGTGGCGCTCTTTTCTTTGTCTGTTCAGCCACGGTGGTTGTCGCCGAGCCAGAGGATTTTAACTGGGAAAGAGCGTCTGGCTAGAGGTTGAATCACTATAGTGTTACATCCATTAGTGATAGAGGGTTGCACAATGGACATTTATTTATCTGAAACGTTGAGGATTATTACTTTTAACAGAGTCACAGTGTGAGTTGCGCCAAGAAGCTTAACCGCTGTGTGTGATCCAAGTGAACACTATGTAAAAAAAAAAAAAAAAAAAAAAATACTCTCCCATTTGCTGCAGCTCTCCACCGTGAGCCTCAGGACTCACTTTCTCTCGCATCATGAACAGAAGTCCACAAGTCACCGGGGTCATATTTCATCATCAGCTGCCAGTCTGTTCCACGCCTGTCTTCCTCAGTGTGGAGATGCCAGCAGTGGCTTGCAGACAGACACAGAGAGAAACAGCGTGAGACATATTGGAGAAGGAGGAGACATGGTGTATATAGGTGGAAAGAGTGGATATGTGACAGAAAAAAAAGTGGTGTAGGCGTGAAAGAAGTGAAAGAAAGCATTGCACGTATTTGAACACGAAGGAGTATGATTGCAGTCAGATAATGTCAACGCATGAACACCCAGGTCAACCCAAACAGAGGGCAACAGTCCCCCTGCCTATGTGTCAGAGTTACATGCAGCCTGTATCCCATCACGGGTGACCACTCAACGCAGGAGCCCCCTCACCCTCAGCTCGGGTGTCTCTGCACAGATACTCCCTGGCCTCGGAAACAGGCTCGCGTGTAAAGGACGTAATTACTTCTGTTCACTGCAAAAAAGCCTGCAGAGGTTGAATTTATAGGGGCAGCGCCACGTGATGTCCGAGGTAAAGGGACCCTGCAATTCCATAAAGAGAGAGAGAGAGGGTTAAAAGGGTTTTGAGGCTTCGATACAAACAACATCAAGCAGGAAGACAAAATAAAATGTGCACGTTGTTGGCCAAGGCAGGGAGTAATGGAGTTCCAGTACCTCACACACTGTAAGTAGCACTCACATCAGGTGCTGGAACCTCTCTGCAATTACATATTTTAACACAAAGTTTGTGTACTTTGTACTTACATTGAGTTATTACATCCTTTTCATTAAGTACTTAAGCTTAAAAACACTCATAGTTTAATTGACTAATGCACTGGAGCAAAGCATGACAAGTGACGTTGATATTTCTAAAGCCTTGGGATAAATCACTTGCAGGCTTAGAGGATCTATTTGGCCATTTTGCAAACATGATTTAAATTCCTGCATCACGTTTAGTGAGACTTTATCTTTCTGCGAGTAGTATGCACCAACTGCTACATGCAGTGTCAGATTTCTCTGTTGGCAGATGTTCCTCGTATGAAGGATCCATGGGAGGTTTCGGTTGCAGTTGGCAGCTCAGACTCAGACGTTTGAGACTTTCTAGGGTAAATAATGACAATCCCGCGTATAAAGATCTGAAATGTGAGTGTTTTGCAGCAGGTCGAGGAGTTCGAGGTTTGAATTCACCCATTGTATCGTTTTTCCTTCAGCACATAACCAAATGTGACCTGTAACAACCATGCCGGGCAACAGCAACACCAGGTGCGCTCCGTTTCTTAAATCTTTTACATGGTCTGGTGGAAAAATATGGATTTTAATAAGTTCCTTCAGGAGCAGGCCAGAATGGGAGCCTGGGAAAGGAGCGGTGCACTGTGCATTGCATTAGATTCCTTTGAATGTTTCACAATAATAAACACGCAGGGTAAAGATTCAGTCTGGGGTGAAAACTTACTTGCAAACTTACGACAGCGTGCGCCTTCGCATTCCTTGGACTTCTTTTACTTTCCCTCGATGTTATTATCTGTAATGTTACATCTAACTTAATAGGATGCAGGTTCTCAAGGCTGAGTCATGGAAAAGGCCCCCAATTGTGGCCAAATTACTGCCAGTACTTTAGCCTCCATTATCAGGAACAAAGCCTTTCACCGAGGAAAAGAAGTGGGCGTCTTAAAGTGTGCGTTCACAAAATCAAAAGGCCCAATTTAATGTTGACCAGCACTGCAGCTCTGCACACTTCAAATTTGATGCCCAATTTTGGGTTGTACTATTCAGTACCATTTCCCTCACATGCTTGCTTAGCTTAAGCTTCTCAATTATTCAGGCTTCGATCAATACTCAACACCCTCCCGTGAGGAAAAGCAGACGGGAGAGGCGAAATTTCAGCTTGAATCTGGATTATGGATTTGTACAAATTTATGTGCGGCCACTCAACCGAACAATCTGTGGAAAACACACGGCGAAGCGCGGCGGCACGAGTGGGGAAGCTGGTGAGCTCAGAGCTTCAGTCCATTTTAACTCCTTGTTCCTCGCGCTGACCCTTTATAGCTTTGGCCAATTATCACACAGCCGGCGCCGCTCTTTCAAAGGGCCCTTTCTCATTAGCCTGCTCCGGCGCAATCCGCAGGCCTAACGAACACAGCCTCCATTACCCGGGTTTACGTCCAACTTTAAAAAAAAAACAAGGCCGTGTTAGGAGCGCATCCTGACAGACAAGCACAAGTCACACGTCAATGGCGGCCCTAACAAGCCGCAGACAAACAGACAAGGAACTATCCTTTATAAGTGGCTGGAGTTGACTTGGGCGTGAAACTTTTATCAAGGGAGAAACTATTTTGAAGGGGTTTTGTTGTGATTTCCTATTGTGGCTTGGCTCCCCCTAGTGTTGCTAGTGACAACCTCCACATACACCTGTGATTAAGTACAGTAACAGTAAACACCGGCGAGGCATTTGTATGAGGTTTGTTAGAGGAAAACACACTTTTCAGATGTTGATGTGAAGATGAAGGAGGTAGACTGCTGTAACAGACAGGATACTACTCACATGTTTACACCAGCAGTTCATTTCCTGACTGACTCATGGAGGCTGTATGAGACAAAGCAAAAACTACCACACATGCTCGAGTTCGGTCTCGAGACCACTTTACTGACGTCTCGCGCCTATTTTGACTTTTACAGCCTATCTAAAAAAACAAAAAAATCATAACTTTGTATTTCTCCACCTTGTTTATTTCCTCCCCAGCAGGAGAAGCAACTTAAAAAATGTTAATAATAGGTAGTGGTCCTCCATCTTCCACACATTGATCTGGTACAAACCTCCTGCAGACAGGTCCTTAAGAAACATTATTTAAGAACATGTACACTGTTTGTTTTTCTCTGTTGGTCTTGAATGCGATTTTCTCTGGTCTCAGTCTTGACCTGGTCTCAACCCCCTTTGGACCTGGTATTGACTTCGTCCTCCTTAGCAAGCTGATCTTGTCTACAGCCCTGTTGGTGAGCGTGTGCATGTGCCCAAGCGTTGCATGAGCATTGCCTATTATTGCCAGTCTGAGTGTGTTTACGTGTGCGGCTGATATCTTTGACCAATTACAGGAACAGAGCGCCTCCCTTGCTGGCTGCATGTGTCTCAGTGCGGCCCGCTCTCCGAGGAGCCAAAGCCAGAATTAGAGATGGCGGCGAAGCCTAGCGGAGGCCTTGTTGTATTTAGCTTGGCAGATGAACAGGAGCTGCGTTCAAGCCCTCTCCACCGAGAGCTCCCGTCCGCATTTGTGGGAACGGTGCCTGTGAACGCTCTCGTAAACAAAGGCCCCTGAATTACTCTGAAAGGCCCTGCCGCTGCGTCTCCCTCTTTTTCCGACAGGCGTTAGTCCAATAATGTGATGTTTTGGTTTAAACTTAGAGGAGGAACCCTCTTGGAACTGACATCTCCTGTTTTCCTCCCACAATTTGACTGTTTGGAGTCACAATTTAGGCCGACAGTCTGTTTTTATTGATTATTGGTTTTCTTGTTTTGGTTTTGTTTTGTTTTGTTTTAAGGCCATTTTTAAAACTGAGGTCGGTGACATTGGTTACGGGTTTAACATGTCACTAGTAAACCTCTAAGTGTCTCTTCTCCTACTGGGGATGCCACACAAGTCAACAGGTCCTTTTAATCTTGATACAGACATCGAAACAGCGATCCCGCCCCACAGCGCTGCAGATTGTGTCACTGCATTGGGCAGGTTTGTTCTTGCAGTGAGTTTGCCTCATATTTTGAAAGTTTTGGTCCTCCGTTCCAGACAAAATACCAAAAGCAAGATCATAGCACAATGATTAAAGGAAAAACCCAAAATGAAAAATAATAACAGAGAGAGAGTTTAAAATAGAGTAGGTTAAAATACACGGCAGGGAAATCCTATCCCCGAGAGAGGGTCAGACATGTAATTTGAAAAAAAAGGGAGAGTTAAATGACATGTAGGGAGTAATTATAGAGCCCGAATAGACAGAATGAACTGAAATAATAAAATACCACCTAGGCCTGTCAAGAGTGTTCCTCTGTGGACCGAGGGAAAGGAGCCTTGAGTTTAAAAAGGGCAGGCCACCACCCATCCCAATCCTCTGGCCTTACGGGAAACTATAAGGAACATTTAACTCTGTGTGCTCCGACGACACGCAACATACCTTACACTAACTCCCTGCAAAGGAGTTGAACTAAGGTCGTTTTTGCACATTAAAGGCAAATTGACAAATCTTTGAAAAAAAAAAAAGTCATTTAGTCTCATATTCAATCTTAAAATGTGATTTTTCTTAAAACAAGTGGACAATTCTGCCACTTGTTGTACTCGAAAAAAGGCAGAATAAGGAAGATCCCTTCACCAGTATCAATAAGTTTCACTTATTTTAAGAAAATTGAGCTTTAAAGACAAGATATTTTCTGCAGTGAAGGGCGTTTGTATTGTCAAGGATGATTTCGTAAAGCATCATCTTCGTCATCTTTAGTCTTTTGAAGGCGACCTCAAAGGACACGCGGCACTTAATTTGACTTGTGGCTCTCGGGCCTGCCTGAGTGACGTGAGTGGCGTGAGTGTCACATTACCTTCAAACTGATGGATGGCATCCTCCTCCGTCCAGAGCTGCTGGTCCATTATCATGCCGCGGCTCGGTTTTGATTTATGGCGCCGGGGTCTCAAAGTGAATGTGATGGATGGGGGGACGTGCAGCTCGCCAGCCGCGTTGTGTCTTTCATGCGATTATATTCCTAACCCTTTCATATTAGCCTCTTGACATGTCTGCCAGCGATAAACACAGCAGCACTCATGATCACATCCAAGTGACACTGTTGTCCTGAGCATCTGCATCAGTGTTGTGTGCAAGGAGGTTCAGGTTGCTTTTAATAAAAAAGTAGTAAACCCGATGTGTTTGGACCTTCACAATTCATCTGATTCATATAGAAATACAGAAAGCATGTTCAAATTATCGCTGTAAGTAGAGAAGTTTGTCTTTCCCGGTGTTACCTGTCCGTTACTGCACCTTTCCAGCGGGTGAAGTCCTGCCAGAATACCATTGTGACCACTGTTTGCAGTTAACACATCTGCCATTATATCTTTTTATCATGCTCTGGTTCAGATCAACATCCAGACTCCACTGTTTCAGGACTATATATATACAGTATGTATCGTGGCAGGGTGCTCAATTTGCCCTCTAGCATTTACCACGCCGATGGATCATTAGGGCATCAAAGTGGGCAGTAGCTGGAGAGAAGCTGCAGGGAGGGCTGCGCCTCCCACTCATCGGGGCATATATATGGATGATGTGACCACCGTGACTGCCACAGCACCTTCGACCAAAAGGCTGCTGGACAAATTTAATGAAAACCTAAATTGGGACGAGGATGAAAGTTGAACAGAGTAAGTCAAGGAGCATGTCCCTTGTCGAGGGGAAGCTGGTGCACAAAAGGTTTTGTGTGGACAAGGAAGCAGCTCCACCAGCAGCACCAGAGGAGCCTTTAAAAGGTTTAGGACGGCGGTATGGTGTGCCGTTAATTGATACGGAGCAGATCCAGGCAACTAAGGCAGCAGGAGAGTACAGAGAAGTCACGGCTACCAGGCAAGCTAAAGTTGCGGTGCTAATGTGGCCTTTGACAGTATATGAGGTGCCCATATCAAAGGTAGAGAAGTCAGAAAGGATGGTTAGGATGGAGTCCCACAGAGTCTTACTAGTGTGGCGCTGTATGGAAACTACCGATATCCAGCCTGACAGAGGAATTAACAATACAACTACTTTCTACTCTTTTAAATCTTTATTTTTGAACATTTTCGTCTAATCAAATGTATTTTATTTGCTGTTGTTTTTATTGTAAAGTGTCTTTGGGTACCCTGAAAAGTCCTATATAGATGTGATTTATTATTACTATTATTATTAGTGAGGTTTAGGCTATATATCACAATAGCTCAACTTACACAGAGAATGAAGAAAAGTGAGGAAGAGCAGGGGTGAAATATTGGCCCGATTACAAAAGCCTTTGCGGTCAATTGTATTTCCCAACATAAAAACCAAAAGAAATACAGCCATGTGCACGGTTGAGGCCGACCAGCGAACGGAGCACACCTGGTACTTATCTGTGATCAGACCAGACCCAAATATATTGAATCATTACACTGACACTGAAGCAATATAACCCTGGTGTCCCCATCGCTCCTCTCATCTGTCAGTTAAAGGCACTGTGTGTGTGTGTGTGTGTGTGTGTGTGTGTGATACACTGACCTAGCACATGTCACTTCTCCAAATGGCACTTAACTCAATTTTCCACAGATGGTTTGAAAGGAGGGGAGAGAAAACAAGAGCTCACGCTGACGAGATGTGTGTTTTTTGGCCTGAAAGACCATGATGCACATTTTGAGGAAATGAAGATGGGTGATTTCCCCGATAGCCCGGACCAACTGTGTTTTTTCCTCACAGTCCACTAATCTATGAAAAGCTTCTCCTATTCAGGGATGTAGTGGGTACATTTCATCATAGGTGCTTTTTTTAAATGAGAGAATAGTTTACCGCGGGAGCCCTGAAGGGATGAAATGGAAAAAACGTGCCAAGAAAATAAAAGGATTAACGTTGTGTGGCCTCGTAATAGTTTTGCATTCACTCATAAAAATCTTCCCCCCCGAGGTTTTGATAAGTTCTGACAAGTATGTGAGTAAAGAACGGTATCGACATGTTCCCTTACCTTTCATCAGTTTGACTGGTATCGCAGGCTTGAAGCATTGCTGGCACTCTCACACCAGGAGCGCCGTCCTCCCTCCAGTACCAGTAGCTCCACTTAGATAGTATGAACATTTTATTATCCTTCATATAAACGTCAAATACAAGCAACATTATCATACGTGCAAACAATTTAGGTCATTTAACATTTTGGAAAATGACTGGAAAGGTATGTCGGCCATACAACGAGTACGGGGGTCTTTTAAGGGGCTTGTCTGAAAATATAACAGATTTTTGTCTATATTGGTGGTTGTGATGATCACTGTCACAGTTTACCCACCTTTTTATTTACCACTACTGAAGGTAGTTTTATCCATAACTACCTCATGTTGCACAATCTTCAAAGCTTCAATACTTTCTGGACTCACTGATGATGCACGTTACTTGAACACTACAGTTCTGTTTCATGGAAAGCACGATGATATTCTATCATACCTTTGGTAAATGTGAATGAGACACTTTGGAGCAGGGGTATTATATGAGGCTTAACAGCTGAACCCTGCAGGTCTAAGCTGAATAAGCTACTGAGTTGCAACTGCACCATTGCCAGTTCGTGTCCATACACCGAGCACATACCCAGCACAGGGCAACAGCTGGACAACGAGCCAGTTATGCATTGTGAGACTCTGCTATCACCTAGTGGCCATAACGGGGCATCGTCCTGTCTACAGCTCAACAGATGAATTCACAGCATATTGGCCATTAGTCAAGAGGGAAACATTACGTAGTGAATTGTGTTCTTAGGAGCTAATGCTTTACTCACTGCATTGCCCATGTGCAGAGAGGATCGGATCCCAGGTGTCTCTCCTGTTTCATCCACATCCTGCTAGAAGCTCTCTAGCTGGTACAGGTTCATATCTGGGATTGACTTTCACTGAGGCAAAGCCACTATTTAACTTGGCAGCTGCCATTACAGTACATTTCACACGTGTGTTCGTGTGTGTGTTCACACTTGTCGGTGTGTTTTAACGCATCTACGCGTGCATGCATGCGTGCTCCTTTGCATTGCAGTGCTGGTTTATGTGTGTGTACATGCTCGTTTGTGGTTAGCAGGGGCTGTATTTCCCTTTTATTACCCTGCATGTCCTCTGAAATGGTGGTGGAATATGAGAAGGCGTGTTGTGCTCCAGCAGTGGTTCTGCTCAGATTGATGGCCTGTCGGGATCGGCTACGCTCCGGGTCTGGCAGGAAAAGGCTCTTTAGGGATTCCAGCATAATATAGATAGCAGACGTTCTGGCTTGGCCCTGTCTGAAAGTTATATCAGCAGCGAGGGGACTGGGAGGGATCTGTGTGTGTGTGTGTGTGTGTGTGTGATGTCTGCACACTCGCAGAAACACGCAAGCACATGCAAGCACATACATTCAGAGGCAAACCTGCACAAGCTCTCTCTCTCTCTCTCTCTCTCTCTCTTAACTACATTTGTGTCAGTCACAGTCGTTTCTTTTTCTTCCATATGGTGAGACTAGTGCAGGCAGGAAGCAGCGAGGGCCCTCTGGGGTTGAGGCACTGCTGGGGCTTAAGGCGTACAGGTTGACAGTAACAAATGGAGAGACAACTTCATTTGGAAACTCATCTCTTCTGTAGATAGGAGAGAAAAAAAAACACATTTACTAATTGTACATGAGCACACACATACTTGTGACGTGACTCACACACATAAATGAGTCTCAAATATTATTTTCACCCAAAACAAGTTTTTCTACAACTTTCCGCCAGTGGGTTGAGAAAATTCAACTTGTGTCCATTGCAGTTCACCTCGCCTCCTATAGGAACAAGTGCTGTTATGTTAAAACAAGGCAGAAAGACCAAATCGCTCCACTAGTATGAAGAAAATTACATTTGCTTCAAATAAATGAATGAATGAATGAATGAAAAAACAAGTGAAATGATCTGACCCCATATCAGATTCATGCAGTTGTTTTAAGAAAAATACAATTTAAAGACTGAGTAACAGATTCAAAGACTTGTTAAGATGGTTATTCTTTGCAGTGCACGTACACACACATACATACATAGACCCCACCCCCACAGTTACACACTTGCAACTGTGCCAGATGATTTCTGAATTTACAGCTCTCAAGAGACTGGTCTTGAGGTAGCCATTTTACAAGGCTCATCCATCACAACTTGTTGCCAGACGCCTGTTGCTGGTGGGCCAGGCCTCTAGTCCCGTGTAGCCCCGAGTCCCGAGGGAGAGTCCCCATCATGATAGTTCCCTGTCCGGCAGATCTGTTTGAACAGTGTAGCGCCATGTTGCTTGAAAGTTACAGTGCAGTAGCCTAAAGCATCGCCCCTCCCCCTTCTTGGCCTGAGACAACCTTTCAAAGTAAAACCTAAAGGTTGCAGACCAGCAACGCACAACAATGTATAAAGTCAAAATGCAGCCAGAATCACATAAAAGAGACAAATTGAATAAAAAAAAAACAACCAAGATCAAGAGGGAACAAAGCAATGCAACAGGCAACATCTGTAAGAAGAACTTCATCTGGTTAAAACTTCAACACCACACATCAAAGTGCAAATTAGGAGTCCATGAAAGATAAAAGAAATGATGAAAAATGCACCATCTATTTATTATTTCACCAATATGTGTCTGATGAAGGCAAATAAATATTCTGTTCATGTAGAGAATAATTAATTTTTCCTCCTTTCCATTAAATACTTCAACCGGACCAAAAACACAGACATGGTTCAATCATTACCAACATGCTTCCACAGTTATGTGTCTCCTAGGTGATGATATTACTATTATTACTAGTTCACACACGCTAACATGTACTGTGGACTGATAGGTTTAACATGACAACATGTCACGCTCCAACACAATAACCTTTTTATCACGGATACTCCCATTCAATCCAATTACTTCCACTTTCCCAATCCAATATCACTCAGAGCCGATTAGGGCTTGTACCTGGGGATGCCTCCCCGTCTCCAGACCTCTTTAAGAGCTCTAAGAGGCTAAGAGTATCGGCCTCTACACTGGAATTTACATTGTCTGGCAACCCGGGGCAGATCTTGAGGGACATTTGCTGGGTTGCTTTATGACACCAAAGCAAACTGCTTTATGGCACAAAGCAGGAACTATTCTGACTCCATAGTTTCAACTTCACGTTAGCTTACTTTGTTGGTGTGCTGTTATTGGCTCTTATCCTTCTTCCTGCTCTTCAAAACAAACACACGCGACGCCAGAGAAGAGGGGACCAAGTGGCAACATCCTCTGTACGACAGGGAGGACCGGGGTTTATGGGAAATGTAGTCTTAAAGCTGCACTAGGCAACTTTGCACGTTGGCAGCTCCAAAGGGCAACAAGAAGCAAACCAACTGGAGGTAAGAAGTCCAACGTTGGTGAGTCCAGCCTTCTCTGGACGAAGAAGACTTCCAGACACCAGAATGTCATTGGTGGCGTCTCAGACGGGGAGGGTGGGACTCTCTTCTCTGTCGCAGCGCCACTTTGATAAGATTGGTTCATTTTTACAGAGAAATCTTCGCCAGCGCCGCTTTAAGAAACAAAATGCACCTATGATGAAGTAGCATTACAACCATGTGCCACAATCCCTCCCTCCCTCCCTCCTCCCCCGCCTTCAACATCTCTTGCTCCCTATGTCCATCTCTTTCCGTTCCCCTCCCTCCCTCCCTCCCTCCCTCCCCCCATCCTACTCCACATCCCACTAATTACCCCTCAGCAGTGTGTGTGTTGTGTTTAGTGACATGCTGAGGCAAGCCCAGTCTCCCTGACTAGTGGCTCTGACAGCCTGTCATGGCACACACACACACACACACACACACACACAGTGGCTGATGATGGCAGAGGATGGTGGGAATCTTGGCCGCGACCCCCCCACTTCTGTTCCCCAACCCCCCCCCACCATCACCACCAGTGCCAACCTACCACCCCCCTCCCCCCCCCCCCCCCGACATCCGAGCCCTGCATGCATTTAAATGAAATGCTGTGCTGCTGTCTCTCTCTCTCTCTCCTGCTCTATGTCTTTCTCTCTCGCTCGCTCTCTCTGCTACTAATGAGGTTCTTAGTGGCTGTCAGTGCAGCCTGGAGATGCTGGAGGGTCTAATGGAAAGTCAGAAAGCTGTAACCCGAGGAGCAGGGGAGCGCATGGGAGGCTCTCCGGGACGGGGGTGGGGGGTGGGGGGAGTCAGGCAACAGGGTTCAGGTTAATTACAGGAATAAATGTGGCACATATCGCAAAAACACTCAGAGGGTGAGAGAGGACGGCGATTTGTAATCATTTGATAAAGAAGTACCATTTTTTTTGAGACGCTTCACATGTTTGTGTGTGTACCTGTGTCTGCGTATGAGACGGGGGAAGGAAAAGAGAGAGGGGGAAGATGGAGGCAGACTGGCAGACAGCAGTGTGTAGCTGCTGGGTACTCCCTGATTGCTGCCTCGCTGGCTGACATGTTTCCCTTCTGCTTGCTGAGACAGGCCCCACTGACAGATACTGAGAGATCATTAGTGTTAGACCCCCTGACATAGCCCTCTGAAGCTTCCTCCCTTCCTCCCTACCTCCTCACCTCTCCCGTCGCTCCTCAGCCTCATCCTGGTCTCTCTCTATTACTGTTGTTAGCCTCCTGACAACCGGATGGCCGTACCTCACCTCTGCCTGCCTGCCCGTCGGGCGCACGACTCCTGAATTTCAGAACAATTAAGAACAAATTCAGAAATCACAGTTATGTTGAGACTCCAAAGGAATGACATTTAAAAGCGCCGCATTATGGGGAAAGACGTTGTGTACAGAGGTAATCTCTCTGACGGACAGCGGCCGCTCCCTTTGGAAGTAAGAGTAAGACTCTTCATGTTAAAGTGGTAAAAAGTGTAAAGTTATAATAGTTATTTCCTGTACAATCATCAGTTGAAAAAGCTGAATTGACAGATAACAAGACAACTCTGTCCTCTGTTCTGTCTCTGACGTAGCCTGAAACGGCTATGTTAGCTTAGCATCAACCACAATTTCAATCAGGAGAGACTAGGATTACAAATACAAAAGGATTTATTGAAGACAATAACATGAGATATGGCGCAGAGAGAGAAGATCCACATGGACAGGCTGGAGACAGGAAACCCCTCTGATGGAGTCGTGATGCTGGTGGTGGCGGCGGGTCGGTCTGAGGCAGCACGAGGAACTGACAGCAGCTGAAATGACAGCAGCAACACATGAAACAGCAGAGGGAGTAAAAGTAGAACGTAACGGTTTGTGATTGGTTCCCACAGTAGGTGTGAGAGAAGGTGTGTGAAGGGTGATTGGATGACGAGTAATGATGTCATACTGAAGGGCATAGTTGGCTCCAACTTTAAGTTGATTGGATAATAAGTTATGAATGGAAGAGAGAGGAGAGAGGTCGTCTTCCTGATTGAACTAAGCTTCATTTTAACTGGTTGTTTTATCTGTTCATATAGTTTTGACCTCTACATCAATATTGGCAATAATTCTGACATTGTGTAACATAAATAGTATCATAGTAATATAGTCTTATCCATGTCAGTTTGTTAGCAGAGCTTGTCCAACTGGTCTTTGGACCAAAAAATAAAACACACACCAAATCTATCCTTCGATATCCCTGAGAGATGATCAGAGCTGCTTTCAGGTAATCCCTCTGTGTTTTTTCCATTCCTTATCTGTTGCTGCAACTTTGGGTATGACTGTTTCCATAGTACGTTTCATTAAAACACAGTGAGGATGTGTTCAGTGAGAGGTCACACCAGGATGTACTGAAGGAACCAATGTAATCTGTGGTACATTTGCTCATGATGATGAGTGAAATCCAATGTTCCAAATCCCAAATAATCCACGTTGTCATGAGTATCTTGAGAGTATCTTGAGAGTGCTGTGCCTCCTCCTCTCCACTTCACCAAACTTTTTACAACAAATAACACGACTTTAACAAGACATTTATCATCAGATCACAGATGGATGCTTCTGTGTTCTACATTAAGAAATGTTTTTATTACACAATAACATTTACGACAGAAATTTAACTCGTATGTTGATACTGTCTGTGACACAGCATCAGGCGTTCGGTTCATCACAAGTTCTGCTCCACAGGGTCGGCTAGCGACTCGGCTAGCGACTCGGCTAGCTGGATTTCAGCCAACTGGTTGACGAAAACAACTAATCCCCTTCGGTACGTTTATGATCTCTGCCAATGTATCTGTCTGACATCATAAATGTCTTGTGCATGAAAGTGAAAATCAAATCATCTGAGGATAATTGTCTCCTCTCCTGAAGCCTGATAATAGTTGGCAGTTGCTCTAAGTGTGTTTGTACCGCTAGTAAACTGAGGTTTCAGCAAGTGGATCAAGGCGCTACTTGAAATCGCTTGCACAAACTGTCAGCTGAGATCCAGACTCTGTAAACAGCGTGGCCTCATAAACCACAAAAGGCCAGTTCAACTGTCCAACAAAAGCAATGAAACTTCCATGAACATTATTAGGGCCTGTTACAGCAGGCTAATAGGAGGCTGCGATAGAAGCCACTTGGCAGGGAAAGAATCATGCAAATAGCTCTCAGACGCCACGCCAGCACAGCGCAGCTCCACAAACTCTCAGATTGCCACGTTGAATTATAAATCTTTACTCAACGCCACAAGATCAGTCCGACTGAGCCCAATAAAAGGCGGTTTTCGGTGTTTTTTCAGATTTTGTGAGGGCGAAATCAGATCATCAGTCAGGCACAAAATGAGGAGGTCATGCCTCTTTGAATGCCGCCGAACGTGAACTCCAAAATATTGGCAGACGGTCTCCCGGGCTCTTAGAAAAATTAGAAAAAGCTTTACTTTTCTGATTACTCCATTGCACGTCGATGGTTATGCAATTGCTATTTCACACATGCACGGCTTTGTCAATTCCTGCCCCCGCACCGAGTGGAGGATGGACAAACCTTAGTAAATCACTTACTAAACTCATGTTTCCCGATTACATCAAACTTTACCTTTTAAAGGTGAATGACTTGGCATGTCAAGGAAACACATTTATATATTAAAGTGCATTTGATAACATAAATATACACTTTTAATAATATTCCTGTAATCTGCCTGTAGTGTATCTGTGGTACACAATTCAACTGATTTGATTTTGATTTTATGGTGTCCATGTTGTACTTGTTGTTGGCATTAAATCTCCTATAGTATCACTATAATATTCTCATAGGATATCATGTATACTTTATAGTGTTGCTGTGATATTTGCTCTTTATTGTATGTGACAGTTTTGACCTCGCCCACTAGGGGGCACTGCCCATCAAGTAAAGTACAGTAGAGGAGCTGTACCAGCGTACCACTGTTCTACTTTCCCACAACATGCCTTCCAGACTTGTTGCTTCTAGGTTGAGATTCTAGACCGGGCAGATGTTACGTGTCAACATCAGACATGTTAATCAAGTCCTGGGACTTTATCATACTTCTGCTGTATTTCACTGTTGATTGTTTTTTGTACGGGAGAGGATGGTGTCTTCAGTGTCATATTCCCCAGTCATAACTAAGGAAAGGTTAGTAGTTCACAGCGTCGGTTTGTCAGCTAGGAAAATTAATTAGCTCTCCAGGGCCATTTCGGTGCCAACACTTCAGGATGACATTCACAGTAACACAGGAGAGCTGCATGCGCTTCCCTTTGGGTTTGGATATGTGATGTTCTCTGGCCAGGGTTCAAGAGACAGAGAGAGAGAGAATATGTGCTTGTGCATATGTATCACCAGCAACGTACAGACATTTTGAGTGCCCATCGCTGGACAAGTGTCTAACAAGTTCCTCGGCAGAGAGCCCAGAAGCCCAGAAGCCCAGATCTCTTGACTGGTCTCTCTTTACGCCTCCCCCTTCTTCCCCCTCCCGGACAACTTTCCTGCTCGGCCTCAGATCTCTGCCCAGTTAAATTGACTGGCCCCAGCGGCCATACAAGCAGTCAGGTTGTAGTGGAGCAGGGTAGGCCCCATGCTGTTCAGACCCTTGGCTTTGAACTTTTTGGAGTAGCTCCTCTGGAGAGAGAAAGCGCTGTGTTACAAAAGTGAGGAATACACAGGGCAGAGTTTGGTGTAAGACATTTGAGGGAGAATGTACCACTAGACACTGGATATTCAGCTTTGATCATCATGTGGATTTTGCACAACACATAGTCAGACGTCGACAAAAAATGCTGCTGTTCCTGTAAAATAATGGGCCGCCCGGACACCGGACACCTGTCCCCGTGGCTTATCTAACCATTACAGATGGCTTTCAGTTAGACAACAAGAAAAAGAGGAATTCAACAAATGTCTGTCCAGTTCTTGTTTAACTCATGAATGACATTTGTTTAAATCAGATTGCCAGAAGACATTTACATACTGAGGGAAATTGCTGGGAAATGTCACAAAGAATTAACGGGTTTTGATAGGGCACCGAGAAACGCCGCTTTTTTGTACTCCTTGGCATTTTGACATTTTGAGGCTTGAAAGTCAAATGGATTCCATTGATTTGTCTTCATGCTGGATGTTCTCTGGCGTCTTTCATTGTTGCCTCTGCCAAATGGGCTTTTTGTGATGGGAGAGAGGGACGGGCTGTCTGCTTCAAAAGGAGCACAAATGGGATGGCTTTCATTTTGAGAGGAGCCCTACCGGTGAAACCTACCCATTAAAGTATCACTGAACATCCAAACAATGAGAATCCTCTCTACCAACGGACTGACCATGTTTCTAATGATGACATTCACAGCATATCATCAGCTACCCTCAGAGGCACCAAAGCCTTGGAACCATTAGGGGGCACTAGATTATAATGAAAGTCTCAGGATGCCAAGTTGGAGCCAGAAAAAGGAAAGAAAACAAAAGTGTTGCATGACTGCATGTCGAGGATACTACTAAACATGTACAGTCTGTCATAGTTGGCCATCGTGTTCCTGCTTTGAACTAGCAGGACTCTCTTACCTGGAGCCTTTCACATTTGACACCTCTACCATTAAACAGTTAAAACAAAACCGAATTCTCCTTAACAACAGGCTCCATTCAATCCTCCGAATCAAACAAGAAGATATTCACCAGGGATTCGTAAAACACCATATTTTCTCTTTAACACTTCATTATGCCTCCTACTGAAAGCACAGTGTTGCTTGTAAAATACAGAACTTGGCTACTGCCTGCTAAGTGCTAATTTGTCCAAATTGATGCTTGGCAGATATCTGCGATCTTTTAGGTTTTCAGAGCTAAATGACACAAATTCTCCCCCCATTTACCTCGATAAATGTATAACTGGAATGCATTCAACTGCCTGGAAAACAACTGTTTGAATAATCAGGTTGCTCCACAGGAAAAAAAAAAACTAAGAAAATGACTCCAGAGAAAGGAAGAGGAAGCAATGTGATCTGGAGCACAGTCCTCAGGTAGGATTTGACCCAATTGTCTGTGATGCATCTCCATCCAAATGCTATCTGACAGCTTTCTGTTTTACACTGCGACTATAAAACTGGGCTGAGGTCTGTGAGTAAATGTCTTCGCCGGACGTCTCATCATTATTCCTACATTTATTAAATTAGGATGATTTATGGCCGGCTCGTATGGAGCGCAGTATATTACCTAAATGACTGTTTAACTGAACACAGGAATTTCATTAACTTCTGACCTCTCCAGCACAGATTGTGTTGCAGCAGTGCGGCCAGAGGAAGGCAGTTGCTGGACTCGGGATTGGCTTCAGTATCCCTGCTCTTCGTTCCTACTGTGGTGCAATGTCTTACACTTTATTGGTGTACGTGTCCCCTTGTGTCATGCTCGTCAGTGTTCTTGTTAACTGTTCTAAAAGTGCACGATTTCCTTTCCATCAGTTTCTTCACATGATAGCGTATCCTCATCGTTAGCAGAGTTTGTTTCAAAGGTGCTACGTGCACCGTTTCAACATGAATAAACCATTACCGCATTAATTTTGTCATGTGAGTATGTCATGTGACATGTGGCATGTGAGTGTCATTACCATGAACAAATGAGACCATCGACGAGAAGACGGGCAGCCTCTACCAGCCTGGATTTCTGGAAATCTGCTGGATTTGCTTTACGGCACAAACAGGAAGTGGGCGCTGTCCTACCAGTGCAAACACAGCAACTAGCAACATCCTTTTTTTGCGACAGGAAGCAATGGGGTTTATGGGAAATGTGGTCTTAATTTTGAGAAAGCACTGCCACCAGCACTAGTAGCACCTCTGCCATGAGCTAAAGGCTACCAATCGGTTTCATTTGTTTACGATGATTATACCAAGACGTCACCGTTAAATTTACAGTGATTTATTGATGTACACCTTGGCACCTTTAATCTAGAACACCACAATCACCCATGTCTGGTTGACTATGGACTCATTATAAAGCAGAATATAAAACAGTGTGTACATGTACATATATGGAGCAATATGCTACGGTTGTGCATTGATGTTCTGCACCTCCGTGGCGTTTCCTCAGAAGTCTGCCTCGTAGGGAGCTGCAGATTCATAAGATGAATATAAAGAACTGCACACGCTGAGATGCATATATGAATGAGAATGTCCCCCACACCGACCGTACATAATCAGCCAGCCATGTTCCTTGATTGTTCTCAGCAGAGCCTCTTCTGAATTCAAAGCGTCCTTTTAAAACCCATGGAATTCATCTGGGACGGGGGGGGAAAAATGTCCACCTCACATTACGCGGAGAGTCATTTTTCAGCCGGGGCTGCATGAGATTTGGTTAAGCCTAGCCATGTCTGCCGACGTGCCCTGGGGTCATGTCAGATGGACAGGGCGGCTAGATATGTAAAACTATTCCACAGATCCAGAGCCTGGGGTTAAAGGAGAAGGGTCAGGCATGTACTCGCCTCCTCTCAGGGTGACACAAGTCCACAAATGGCATTATCTCAATACGCTTGGAATATGTATCGCATCAGTATTGCCCTTTTCTTTGTCCACGTGTAGGTCAGGCTGCTGCTGAATTCAAGACCAATGTGAGGTGCATTAACTCTGCGCTCTGATGCTGACTAACATCTAGCTCGTGTATGAATTAAATGTGTGTGTGTGTGTGTGTGTGTGTATGCATGACTTCACGTAGATCCATGATTTCAGACAGTGTTTCTTCGGCCTTGAGCTCCCCCCCCCCCCGCCCCGCTGTGCAAGTTGACAGGGCTGTTCACTCCACTTGGGATGATGATGCAGATGTCATGAATTGTATTGGCAGCTGCCAATGTCGATACGGTGTTATGGAATGAAGCAGTGTTTCACACAGTATCTTAATCTCATTTACAAGACTTCAGCCAGGATGCTGCAGGGTCGGCCAAAGTCGAGGAAACAAAGTAAACGTAATGGACGCCGTGCCCTTCTGCGGTTGGTTTGCAGGGAGTCTGTGGTAGTGTTGCTCTGTGTGATTTGTCAGTATATAACAATATATATATATAAAACATGTTTATTTATTTGTGTTCATTTTGGATAGTTTATTTTAAGATTCACTTTTAATAGTGAAAATGTAACGCACACCAGCATGCAGTATAGACTCTTAATCCAATAGTCAACATGACGTTAATCTATAGCCATGAAACTGAGTGATCTGGTGTACACAGTAGTCTCCTATTGTACCTCATGTACAAAGGGCTGAGACAGTCGTATTGTATTGCTCCTGCTGGCACTGCAGTGTGCTGTGCTTCAATCCCATGCAAATTGCCCCACTCTTTTTAAGTATTACTACCCCACCCCACCCCACCCCACCCCACACACACACACACACACACACACACACACACTTCCCTAACATCCCTTTACGTGACATCATTAGCCATAAGCAATTGGCTGACAGGCAAGAGGCAGAGCGCCAGGTTTTTTTTTTTCTTTCCTCTGAGCATAAATCTAAAGACCACATATGCTGCTGTCTTTTAGGCAATTGTTTTCCCAAACATGTTTCTCTCTCTCGCTCTCTCACTTCATGGCTTGAATCAATTAGCGCAGGAGCGTTTAAGCTGCCCGCATTACGCCGCCCCGCCGTCTGTTTAAAGATAACTAGAGAGCTTTTCATTTCGGATCACTTTGGGACTGTGAAATGCTCAGAAAGGGACTGACAGGCAGCGAATGGCTGTTATTTACAGGTACGGCACGGCGGGGAGAGTTTAGTATGCAGGCCACCGCATCTGTAACGGTACAATTTCCTCTGAACACCGGGGTTGATTTCCTCTTTAGAGAGCCGGTATTGGCACGGCAGGAAAGAAAAAAACCACATCAAGTTGTAAGGTTAGCACTCGGAGGCATTTAAAACAAGCACCGTGTCCAAAGTGATGCCAAGCCTTGCATCAGGCTTAATAAGGCACCTGGACTGCTGGGTTATTGAAATGCTACAGAACAAAGTATTGGGTGTTTCATCACAGCTTCTCTCTCTCTCTTTTTTAAAAAAAAGAGTGGTTAGCATTCTAGTCTTTTATTTTTAGCCAGTAGGCAAGCTGGGAGGGATGGAGAGGATTGCGACGGGGTTTGATCCTCGGCCTCTCGGGTTGCATGCGATTACAGAGGTGTGGATCTTAACGAATACACCATCTTCGGGCCGGTCACAGCTTGTCTCTGCGGCTGTAGGAAATGCTCAGTGCACAATGTGTCAAATTATTGCTCCACGTCTTGGACTCCTTGGTCTCTTTGGCACTGACCTGTAACATGACCTGGGGGTTAGTCAGTATCAGAGCAGCTCCGGGAAAAACCCTCAGATGTTCTCTCAGATGTCATCAATCCCTGATGCTCAGGAGTTATTTTGTGATCAAGTGTTTAGCTTTTAATTTACCTTGTAATTTACCTGCCTCGTCTGCTTCTGCTTCACTTGCTGATTTCCTACGTCGCCTTTAGACAACTCCCAGAGAACTTGCCTTGACTTGTTGTATATTTAGGTTTGTGTGGAGGGAACAGCAATAGAGTGAGAGTTTCCAGTCACACCCCTCCACTCAAAACACAACATGTCTTGCAGCTGCGTTGCATTCTGGTCTATTGATGTCTCTTCTACGATGGTTTTCTCTCGGTGTGATTGTCGAACGTCAGGGCAAAACAGTGACTTACAAAGAAGGACCCTTTGCTCTTTGATTCTGGGAGGCTGACACCAGAACCTGTTGTAGATCGTTGAAATATTTTCTCCTATTAAACTCCATTGTAGCTGCACTGGAAATACGTCGTCTACCACCAAACAACAGCAGTGTTATAATGCTATTTGGGACAACGGCCCTGCTAAAGGGATGGTAAAAATTTCAGACACAACAGAACTGCTGGCTGAACTCATCTGCACCGCGATCCTACTCATCCAATTCAGTTGTTTTCCTGTTTGCCATCTTGATTTTTTTTTTTTTTTGGTGGGTTTATTTTTCTAAACGCAAATAAAGTAAAGTAGCGTTCACACTCAGACGAAATGGATTTTGACACAAAATACGACGAGGCCAATAATGTCACGGTGTCAGAGTTATATTTAGGTCGATCCAGCGCTCTGGCATGGAGGTGTGACATACCCACACTCTGCCAGAACTGGCACACCGCTGTGAGCACCGCTGCCTGCCCTGCTGCCGAGGTCCAAGTATGAAGTGCAACTCACCCAACCTCATCCCCCACCTCCCCCGCAACAGCCTCCCTCCTCTCTCCTGTGTCGACGAGTCCCTCAGAGTCACCTGAGTGGAAAAAAAACACAGCAGAATCTCCTGAGTCATTGCTCCGGTTCTCTTTCCAGAAAGCATGACAACAGGCCAAGACGTCACCGTTTGGCATTTCCCCACTCCTAGCTCAGCCTGTCCAACATGCTGGGAGCTAAATGCCATCAGAAGGGTATGATGATCAAAGTGGCCATTCCCTAAATGCTACCGTTTCCTAATGGGGGGCGGGGGCGGGGGGGTTTATTTATGTATGTGCTGAAATCTGCCCCTGGCCCGGCACCCTCTCCATCAACACCGTACACAATGCCATAAATCTGAAGGCGCTGGCAGCCGGTGCTATATTTCTCCCGGTTCCCGATCCTTAGCATTATGTGGCAGCGTGTTCACATCTAATTGAAACTGGAAATGAATCACATGGAAAATGTGAAAATGAAATTAAAGTGAGGGAGGTGTGCGGTAGCGTTTCCCTGAGGACGGCGTTGAGGGGAACCACCAGGCACCAGCCAGGGTTACATAACTGATTTCCCTCTCCTCCCTTGGTGAAGAAATGAAACACACACACACACACACACACACACACACATATACGTGCAGTTGCACACTGACGCATGCACATGGACACCGAGCCCAGGCAATTAGGAGAGGGGAAATAACAGGGGGTATGAGTCTCTGGCCTCGTGTTTCCACCACTGGCTAGCGTTTCCACTTGGAGCTGCAGCCCCAGAATAACACCGTGTCAGTGGAGTGTCCCTCCGACGGTCGGGCTGCCTAACCCTTTATTAGACCATCACGGGACGTAAAACCACACTGGACAGGCTGGATGACCCGACTGTGTGTGTGTTTTTGTATTTCTATACTTAAGAGGACCAGATGTCCTCACAAGGATAGCAAATAGGACTATGCTCCAAACTGAGGGTTAGTTAAGGGTTTAGGTCTAGTTAAGGTAAGGGTTAAGGTAAGGGGTTTGGGATGAACATAGTCAGTGAAGGTCCTCACAAGTATAGTCTTATACTTGTGAGTGTGTGTGTGTGTGTGTGTGCCCTTGCCCAATGGACACTCCCTCTGACTCATTTGTCCAGTCACGTCCTGTCCCCTGTGGTGTACAACCCTCCCCTCCCTCTCCCCCTCCCCCTCCCCCTCTTCATTCTTTGCTCTTCATCCTCAGCCTCTGACTCAGACTGCCAGTATCCTGTGACAGTTTCAGTATGATCACCCCCCCACCCCCCCCACAACCTTCCCAACACACACACACACAACACAATCACTGCTTACTGACTCGCTCAGTGTCTCGGTGTTAAGTCCCTGGCTTAGTCAGCAGAGCCGAGCCTGCTGGGAAGGAGAGGCCAGGCAAGCCCCAACAGAATGCTAATGTTGTCATTAACCTCTGGCCCCGAGGGCGGGGGGGGGATGTGGCCCCTGAAAGGCAAAGGATCACGTCACTCTCCCATTCGCTCATTACGTATTTACCATTAGACATGCACGCAGGTGCCCCGGGAGAAACGGGCCTGTTGGAACGATAAGTAAGCCTTTTTATTACATGATTAAATGATGGATACTTCAATGCTGCTGAATCACCTCGTCTGATTGGACTAGCCAGACCAATCACCTGCTAGAATGTGTTGATTAGACTGGAGACATATCAGTGCAGTGTCATATAAACTCTCTATATGGAGATATTATCCTTATATTGTCATATAGGTTCATATAGACTAGGGCAGGGGTTCTTAACCTGGGGGGAAGGAAGGGTGCTAAAAGAAAAAAAAAATATATATGTATATTTATTTATTTATTTTCCTGTACAGCCTTTGGAAACACATTTCCTCTAAGGAGGACAATAAATGATCTATCTACCTATCTCTATTATCTCTGTTGTAATATTTTGAACCTTGACCTCAATATTTGAATCCTCAAAACGAGGCCGCGCTTGCAAATAGGTTAGTTTTAGTTTTGTTTTGAAGCTTCCAATAGCTGATACTGATGATCAGTATCGTTAGATTTGACGATTTTCATGCCAAAAAAAGGGTGGAAAAGCCTCTGAAACATCATTTACACATCATGGGACACTAAAACTCTCCACTGAAATCCATACTAATGAAATTGTTGGAGGTGGGTTAGCGGCTCCCTAACGCGGGGCGACCCTGGGGCACTCTGGGATACATCAGGCTTTTAAAAGAAGAACTGTTTTATACATTGACTTTCATCTGCGCTCAGGGAGGAACCTGCATCATGTCTGAGCTGGGCGACATACGGTATTTAATAACAAGCCAATATGTGTTAGTCTAACGCTGGCTATGGCGTGATAGCTCAATACATCCATCAAGGGCACATTTACAGTAAATATGTGCGATCAGACTCTAATCTCACTTGCCCTTCTCCCAGATGGCCCAAACTAGTACAGGGCCCTGGGTGCAGCCAGTGGTAAGGTCTGTGTGTGTGTGTGTGTGTGTGAGAGAGAGAGGATGACAGAGTTGTGACATGCCAGATATTAAAAAATATCACAGGGTGAAATCACAATATTTTTCCTCTCGTGGAGATGTGAGTAATCGTGATGTTTTCATTATCTAAAAGTCACTCTAGTTTCTTGGACTGCAACCTATGAGCTATGGCTCCGTGTGTGTGTGTGCGTGTGTGTGTGTGTGTGTGTGTGTGTGTGCGTGCGGCTGTGTGGATTTGCAGTGACAGATAAATATGACAGCTTTTGACACTCCGACAGTGGATCTGTATCAATGCTGACAGCAGACAGCGCGCCTACACATAGATTAACCTTCAGGACAGTTTGGGGGTTAACACATTCTGCACAGAAATCCCTGCTGGATTCCCGACTGGTAGGTGTCCAACTTTATCCTCCACCCCCCCCCCCCCTACCCTCCAGTCCTGCTGAGTGTATCGGTCTTGTATCCCCTCTCAAGGGAGATTTCCCATGGATCTATACAAACTACATTTCTCGGAGGAGGAGGGGGATGGGGGATGGGGGGGGGGGGGTCCCACTGCACACTGGGCTCCTGCTAACAGGGTCACTGATGCCAGCTGGCCGGATGAACATCTGTCCGGTGACACACACACACATACACATGCACACACAAATACACACAAATACATACACAGACACACAAAAGTATGTGCACACACACTTAAGACACACACACACACACACACACAGGAACACAGCAGGAGGAAGAGGAAGTGGCTGCCAGGGAGGTTGGAGACTGAGTGGGCACTAAGCAAACATCACTTACAGCAGGAAGTCCCTATAGGAAGGCGTGCTTGGATGAAGGAAGTGTGTGTGTGAGTGTGTGTGTGTGTGTGTGTGTGTGTGAGAGAGAGTGAGTGAACATGTGCGGAGGAGGTGTGGATAACTGCATGTGTCTAGCTGACTCTGAAACCACAACACAGAGCAGGCTCGGTTTTTGCAATATCCATATCAGAAGCAGCACAAGTCCTCTCTGGTCGAGGACAACATCTGGTTTCCTTCAGTTCGGCGGAGTTCGCTCGGGTCAGAAAAATTAGAGCGAGTCATTTTCTTACTAAAAAAGCCTGAAAATGCAGCCGTCTTCAAATTCATATCCCAACCTGGGACCTTTAATGTGCCGACGCTGTGAAAAGCTCAATTATATCGCGGGCCAGGGCGCCGATAAGCCAAGGTAGAACCGAACACAGTAAAAAGTCTATTATGGAGGAGACACCTCAATACTGTTTGGATTTCACCTTTCTCCCTTTCTGCCTCTGAGCATGTCAGGCAAGACAGTTATATCATTTTTCCATTCTTTTTTTTTTTTTTTGAAATATGTCAGTGTCATAATGTGACTTTTACTTTGACACAAAACAAAAGAAAAATCTCTCAGCTGCCAGTTTTACTGTTTTTCACGTCAGAGATGTTTCTTCTCTTTTGAGTTTTACATTTGTATCTCCTAGTTCATGTTAGTTGATTCAGTTCCTTTGAAAGCGTTTGTATATGTCTTGATGTATTTGTTAGAGTGAGGCCCTTACATACAGCTAACACCCGTCTCCACTCCCCCTCCTCTCTCCTCTCCATCTTCAACTTAAGCGAGATATTGTATTTCAGGCAGGCCATTTCTCACTGTCAGTAATGCACATCAAATCCCACAAGTAGGAGGGCTAAGAGGTTTGATTGGCTGTAATGCCTTTACCTACACTCAGGGCTTAACAGAGGAAATCACATTCAAAGTTGCCCCGGCTCTGCACTGCACATCTGGGTCTCCTCTGGCTTTCAGCTGGGGATGGAAATCTTGCACTTCACGAGGCCTCGAATAGAATCCAGAGCTCCTAATCCATCTTGATCTCATTTACACACAAGTGGCAAGTTTTGACTAATATTTTCCTTGATATTTTGCCACAGCAGAATAAGAAATAGCTCAAAAGGGGTTCCAGTCTGGGTCTGGTGGAGCTGAGAGGGCTATTTTGAGCTTCTGACTGCATCCCAGGGCCGATCTCGGTGTGATTGGGTGGTAAATTTGGTTCAATGCTTTCTTTTCCGTAGTGTAAAAGCTGAGGAATGTTTTCTGCGGTGACATGAGCAGGAGTTTCCAGCTCTTCTATGTGTTCCTGCCTCCGGCGTATCCTCAGATGACCTTCTCTCCCTGTAGGTTTTCATTACAGACGCAGCTAAACGGTCTCCGGGAGCAACTTTTCCAGTGTTTTTCTTTAAGAAATGACACAGGAAGCAAAATATATCTACTAATACATCTCCATTCATCTAGATGGTAGACACACTTTATGCACAAATTGCCTCCCCTCAGAAGATCGACTACTATTTTGCAGTAAACCCTTAGAAGCTGCGTGTCTGACCTCGGGGTTGAGCGCTGCTGTGGAAGAATCAACCCGGGGCGTCTTCTTAGCTCGTTCGAACCAGACTTCCACGTCTTCCACGTCTTCCATCCAGCGTTGCCAGGCTGCACGGGATCTCCTCCGTGCCTCCACAGTTTTCCTGAGATCCTTCTCCCCGTGTTGCTGGAAGCCACCACAGCACGGCAGGTCCAGCCCGACACCCCCGGCATGCACTAGAGGGCACTGTTGACAACAGCAAGCGCATGAACCCGGCAGCCAGCAAAACACCCTGGTCTCACAACGGCTGATTTACAATCCTTTCACTAATCTAATAAATTAGATTGCGCATTATACAGTTTGTAATTACACAACCACAATAAACACGGTTAACAATGCACATCGGCTCCGGTTTCCACAGCTGTCACTGCATTAGATGGGGAAAGGAGATATGAAAGAAGATATCAGATCTGGCAATCAATGTGAAACAAGGAGACGATAAGATCAGTCGCTATGTTTTTTTTTAATGGCTCATAATGTCATTAAATCTGACTGCCATTATTTGAAAAGAGGTTTAGCTGGTCCAGAGGGGCCGGCTAATGAAAAGTGCAGTCCTGTGCATCACACCCCGGCAGCATTTGCTCTATATGGTAGATATTTAACAACATCCACCCCCTCTACCCTCGTTTTCTCTTCCTTCACTTCTCTCGCCTCTTTCCTTCCTCTCTTGTTTGTTGATACGTCTCTCTCTCTCTCTCTCTCTCCGTCTATCTGTCTGTCTCTCTCGCCACCTTCATATTCCTGGATCTCTTTGTGTCTAGGCCTGTGGGCAGGTTTCTGACAGGGGGTTGCTCCGGTTGAGCCTCGCTCAGGCATCAAAAGGCAAAGAGAGAGACGGGGATCTGTCACATTATGCAGGCCTTCCTCTCCCGGCTTTGATTGAGAGTAGTGATCCAAAACTGATGCAGAGAGGAGCTGGAGCTCACCTCTTGTCAGCGGCGGATGTTCTCAGCAGGCAGACAGGCAAGCGGCAATGACAATGTTGGATACGCTTCATGGGCTCTGACAATCCCCCTTCACACTTTGACACACTTGGTGATATCTCACTCAATGTTTGCCATTGTCTTAAAGAGATATATCGATTGTACCACAGTTGCAGGTAGGATTCACACCCGTGTTGGATGCCGGTGTGTAGATTCCTTACATTCCACCGGTGTTGGGTTGCCTCCGCGCGCCGCTGGCGGGTGGAAACCTCGCGCCGCATCTCCAAAATGTCACGTCGATGCATGTTTTAGTTTTTAGTTCATCCAATTATACCACTTGACATGTTTGTACCAAGCCGACTCAAGTGTGCAGCTTTTTTTTTTCGTGTGGTGTTCAAAACACTCCAATACTCCAATATTTTCTAGATTTGTGTATACTCCTTTTTATTTTTTCTACTACTGACTCCTGTAGCTTCCTATCAGTGCATTCAGCCTCTTTCATACATTTCTATTCTATTTCTATTTCCGTCTAATGTGACCTACGTGAGCTTAAAATTACTTCTCACAGGTTTCTGAAAGAGTTTCACAAGCCCGAGGGTCGTGCAATTCTCTCAACCTGTAGAGGACCATGCAGACCTTCAATTAAGGACATGAAAATCTCGGCGATGTGTTGAATTTGCTGTGACGCTTCCCATCCCTTAATGGACCATTCTTTCATCCACACACACCCCACCAGACCACCAACACAGAGTTTTGCCGTGTGACCCTGAGCTGACCTTCTTCTTCTTTCTTTTTCGTTGCATAGAAGACCACTTAAATCTTTATATAGCCTGGTGGCGTCTCATCCGTCTATCTCATGCATTTGGCAGGATGTTCCAATGAGCCCCCTGGCCGGCGCTGCCTCCACCCAGGCCAATAATGGTGTTGTATTTATCCTGCAGGGAACAGCTCCGAGACTCATTTATAGCCGCCGCACCGTGCATCATGAACCCGGGAGGGCCGCACGCTCATAAACCGGCCATCTGCGTGAAATATGCATTACTTAAGAGATGCTGCATATGTGCGGCGGCTAGGAGGTGTCATCCCCGCGTGTCAAGACCCTCCCATTTAAATGTAATGCGCTGCCACGGAGACGGGGGGTGATTGGCACATCTCACACCCTTAAAGGGACAGTAAAGTTGAGCCTTTCCTCCAGTAAAATAAGTGGACTGTGTCAGAGGCTGAGAGCGGACGCCGTTCACCGCACCGCCACTGTATTGTTGGAGATACGAGGCGGGCGCTCGAGACGTTCCAGCATCAAAGTTGACATTTTGTGTTAAAAGAAAGAACGCTTTTATTATTTTTTTTTAAAGAAAAGTTTTCTCCGCAGCTTCTGTCTTGCAGTCCTCGTGGTTTCTCCATCTGCGGCCCCTGCATGGCTGTGCTGTAAGTGCTTTTGTCTGCACTTTTCTTTCTGATGATTCTCAACTGTAGCACATGTTGAGATCATTAATTTCCAACCCAGCCAAAACCACTTCCCACACATGCATGGCATTCCTCCCCGCTCCCCATCTTTCTCCCTCCCACCCTCCCTCTCAAACACACACACACACACACACACACACACACACACTCCATTGCTCAGGCTGTCTATGAAGCAAGAGTAATCCTGTTCTCTTTTCAGTGAATCAAAATCACCATGTCTTTGTTACAGTAGGCACAGCTGAAGCTCAGAGCTGGATTGTTATTGCCTTATACCATAAAAAAAAAAAAATGTGTAGCTCGCACAGGTTTGTGGATAAAACAAAACCCCAAAAAAAAGCGCGGCGGTGAGGATTTATGCAGCCGGCATTGGCAGAATTCCCTCATACCTCCCTTGTTACACCTAACACTGCAAACCTGCGCCGTTTCAAAGCAGTGGCAGGTATGAAATATTCAGCAGCCGTATTACTATAACAACTCACGGAAATAGAAATAATAAAAAAAATCACACGCGTGCTCACTGCATACTTTTAATTTGGAAAACTTGATGATTATTGGTTCAAATAGGATGGCTGCCTCTGGAACCGATGCTGCATCTTTAACGAGCATCTCAACCTCCGAATGCTGCTCAAATAAAAAAAAAAGTCCCGGGGGGTGGGGAGAGGGGGTAGGTGGGGGATATTGGGGGGAGGAAGGGGAGGTGGTGGTGGAATGAAAGAGAGAGAGAGAGAGAGAAAGAGAAAGATAGATAAAAAAAGAGGAAAGAGATGTAGAAAGAGCTACAGCAAGAGGTAAACACTGAAAGGGAAAGCGAGAGAGCAATCTGCCGGAGCATGTGCATCCGTGTGTTTGTATGTGTTTGAATGTGTATCAGTGTGTGTGTGTGTGTGTGTGTGTGTGTGTGTGTGTATATGCGTGCTCTCTTCAGACAGCTCTCTGGCATGGCGAACGCCTGCTGGTCCTGAGCAGAGCCGAGCTGGAAGCCTGCTCAAAGCCCTTCACCTTCACAGCCGGGCTGGCACGATGCAATGAGCATGGCTGGCATAGCGCGATGTTTATCACACAAAGGCACGATCAAAGAGCGCTGGTATCTGGCTGCACCGCTTTCATCTGGGTTCCCACAGCTGACAGTGGCATCCGTGGGGGGCTCTCCTCTGCTTTTTTCTCCTCCTTTAATGGTCTCTCTCAATTCTCTCTCTCTCTCTCTCTCTCTCATCCCTTTTCTCTCTCGCACATTTATTACTGCAGATAAGAAGACTCCATTTGAGATTCCTCACCTAAAAAAAACCTCTGTCCTGATCGGGTGATGGCTTAGGAAATAACAGCCTTGGGATCAGGCGTTCCTTGGCTCTCGCTTCAGCGCTATTTGTAAGCGAACAAACTTTCCCGCGTTGTATATATTGGTGTTCCCTGCGGACCAATCAACTTGCGTCTCTCAACTCTCCGTTCACTGTGCTCTGCCAAGCCATCAGTCAACCGCACTGTTGTGAGCAAAAACGCATTCCCACAGCAGACACAGTGGAACGTAACCTCATGAAAACGGCGATGCAAAATAAGTGGGGATTTTTGTAATTTCGATTCTGACCGTGGAGCAGCCGTCCCGCGGAGCTGACAGCTCCAGTATGAAGTTTGACAACTGGTATGCGGTCTCCATGTCGGTGAGACAGGACCGAAGAGAGGAGCCAGGATCTCAGGGAGCCAGGGGTTGGCTTCAGGTTGGGGTGGGATGCTGTGGTCGAGGGCTCCAGATGGAATTGGGGTATTTATCATTCTCTCCCCAGAATACTTTGTGATTCAGGCATGCTCCAGTGAAGCTGCTCTAACCAATTCTGGTTCTTTCAAATATGCCCTCAGTGCTATTTCCACTCAATTGATATGGGCATTAAGCATTCTGTACATATCTCGCTACCTCTTTTGACAACCCAGCATGCCGCAGAAAAATGAAATCTTAAACAAATGGCTTCTGCGGTCGCATCAAACTGCCTCGTCCGTAATGAAAAACGGTGCTTTTGCAGCAAACGGCGGCAACCCCTGTGCAACTGTCAGGAAATGCACCATTTTTCCCCTCTAGTGTGTGGAATGTGTGGCTCCTGTTGTTGCGATCAATCCCAATTTAACAGACACCGGCTCAAAGTCAACCTTCGGGGAGCCATGAAAGCTGACAGGTGAGAACTCACTGCCGTCTCTCTGACTCACATCAAAGACACGGCAACAGTGGCGGCTTCAGTGGAAGACAAGCACTTTTAGACAGAACAAAGAGACTGAGATAGAGGAGGGGAAGGCTCGCCTCGAGATGAGGCATGGCCAAGAGGCTGGATGCTAAAAACACCCCATGTAAATTTTGGGGGGGAATTGAAGCTGGACGTAACATGGATGCAATGTGATGTTGGCGGTATGGCGGTCAGTTTCCCATCATGTGGACGATCCAGCTTGACTCCAGCGTGTGGGTAGTTTTTTCCGTTTGTGCTTCAACTCTAACTTTACCCAGCCCCCGGCGCAAAACAACTTCTGCCTTTCTTGTTCACGTGGAAATAGTGTATATCATATATGTCATTTTTCAATTAATAGTGGCATGACGTATAGACATTTATTGGGCACGGTGAAAATGATACAGAGAATGCCTAAAATGAATTGGGTCACACCCAGCCCTCACATGCAATCATAACTGAACAGTATTTCTCCCCCCCTCTCATAAAACCTTTGGAAACCTTTGCAATCACAGCCCCATTGCACTCACTTTTTATTGTCTACCAGCTGTTGGGAAACTCTCTTAAGGGGAAGAAAGAAATGAAACGGTCCTCTGAGGACCCATTTGTATGGCTTCAGCAGTTTAAGCCGCCGTCTCTGGCGCTCCACTAGGTGTGTCAAACCTTTTGGGTTCTACCTCAATTCAACCCCCCAAAAAAACACAAAAGAATGGCAATAATTCTAAATATATATGTGGATAACCTCTCAAAGGTCATTTTTGAGCATTCCATTGTTTTTGTTTTGCTTTTTTCACATTTGAACCCACAACTCCTCCATTCGTGGAGGACATAATGTAACACAAACATTTCAATCCTAAGGACCCTTTGGTCATTACGCCGTAGCTCGTTAGCGGTGCAATCAAAGCTGGATCGGATTTGTCTTAACAAGCAACGGCGTTGCCGAGTTACCTGCTTATTGTTGATTAATCTCACGTCGCTGTATGCCGCTGAGGATGATGGGAGATCTTAACTCGCAGCGCCTTTAAAAGAAGGAGAGAACACAGGGGTCAATATGTAGCGGTGCCGCGCAGTATCGGTTCCATCTGATTGGTCGGTTTTACAGCTTTGTTTCTATCTCTGGGTCTTGTCCAATCATTAAAGGCCTGTATCTTCGGAGCAGGAAGTAAAGATTGCAGTCCGTGGAACCATTTAGATCTCTCACAGATCTGCCTAATGCTGCCCATCGATCGGTTTTCCCTTTTAAAAACAAATGGACAACTCTGATGGTCCAAATGGCCCCGGTCCCAATTACAGGCTTGGGTGGCTTTCAATCCTCCCGCAGAAACACTCTGGCCTTAACTTCAGATAACTACTTAGTGGCCTGCAATCTTTCCTTGTCTTGCACACACACACACACACACACACACACACACACACACACACACACACACACACACACACACACACACACACACACATACATATATTTGCACCATTGGTGAAATGAATCATACAATTTCAGTCTATTCAATTAAATATCTTGCTTGGAGCCGATGTAACTTTGCTTTTGTTATATCAGTAATCGGATCAACATGAGGATTAATCTGCGCCGCGCATTCTGACTTTAATAGAGAATAATTCACCACCAGCTGAAAAATATTGAATCTGGGATTGCCGTGCATGACAAAAAGCATTTTCCCATGGCCCAATATCTTACACGGCCCTTATCGGAGGGCACAACCCTGACCCCTCTTTCCAGAGAGGCCCCTGGACGCCGGCCCCGACAACGTGTTCTGCTTAATCTTGGACGAGGAGCAGCAGCAACACAATCCAAAGAAGGGATGAACTGGGAGAGAGGAGAGCTGCTGTCAACAAGCTCTTATGGTGAACAGATGTGGGGGAACTCCCTCACTACTCCTTAGCCTGCAGCCATGCATACACACACCCACATCCACCCACCCACACACACACACACACACACCCACCTACCCATGCACACACACACACTGAAGCGGAGGAAAAGCAAAACAATCATTTGGAGTAAATTCCTGAGATGGCTGAGATGTTTGCGGCAGACTTCGAATGTAAGGCCAAAATTGGAGAAAACCAAATACGACGCTGAAGTGGATGGAGGTAAACATCGACTGATACCAACTGAGCTTTTACTCGGTGGTTTTTGCTGGAATGCCACTCGGACTGAGGCCAGAGTGAGTAAGAGCAGCGGGCCTACGGGGGTTTGATTCATCCCCTCCCCGTGCAGGACAGAGTGCCCCATTTGACACCAAAGCAGACATAAAGCAGCTGCCTCTTTGTGCACTCTTAGAAAGAGATGCTATCGGTCAATGGGCCATGCTTTAGTCGCGCCGCCTACTCCTTCTCCACCCTGAGCAAGCAACATTTATTGTGCATTTATCTTCACAGGGAGTTGGTCTTATGTAACTGGAACAGCGTTGAACTGCTAGATTCCATCTGTTGCTCCGATTTACAGGCTCATAAGAGAATCCAAGTGAGAGGTAAATCTGATTAGGGCTGGGGAGGCCGCGGTTGCGTGTGGCCTGGGTGGCCTTTTTTCAAAGTTTTGAGTAGTGGCCTCTTGCCAGAGGAGTGGACGTATCCTTCAACACCTCTAACACTAAAAAGCTGCTTGCCTGCTGCAATCAGAGAGGCGAGCTCTGCTGATATCTTCAAATCGAGGTTATTTATTCTCTCTATCATTTGGCTTTGCACAGGGAGGGAGTGGCTCAGTCTCTTAGTAGTAGTTGACCAGTTAGCTTGCACCAGCTCAGGTTCCTGCCGATGGGCATTCGTCCTGTTCTCCCCGTCTATCTGCTCCTGTCCACTCACGCTGGTCATGTCTATCTGTGAGTGAGAGTATCTGAATGAGTCTGTCTGCATGTGTTTGGGTGTGTCTCCTATCTGTGGCTGCGGTTGGGCAGTGTTGTTGTCCAAGCTGCTGTTGACGCCCAACACCACATCCGTCAAGTGTCCTTACTGTGTTTATTCTGTATACTCTGCTTACCCAACCTCGGCACCCATTGCATATCTAACCGTCCTGGTAGGGGGATCCCTCTGCTAGTAGCCCCTCCCAACGTTTCTTCCACTTTTTTCCTAAAAGGTTTCCTCGTCCTCAGCAAAGGTCCAAGGTTGAGGAGTGTTGTGTGCCGTCATGTATTGTTTTCATAATGTGGGACTGTAACCGTGATTAATGGCTGTACAAATAAACTTGACTGGACTTAAAAAGGCCAACAGCAGCTTTCCATTTGAGAATTGAAATGTCTAGCTTTCAGAGTTTTCCTAAACCCACTTTCTGTACAAGTCAGTATTGATTTTCAGTAAATAGTAGGAAGTAGTGGTTGTATTTAAGCCCCTTCAATAGAGACTTTACTAGTATTAAGCACAGGAAACATCTGGGCTGTACCACTGATGAGATATTTGACACTTTTTTGACTAATTATTTGCTTGCTTACCGGCTGTCCAGATTTTAATTACCCATGGTACCCTGCAGCCCTGGTTGCACCCTTGTCATCCAACCTTGGCAAACTCCATGTGTAAAATTGGATTAGGGGTAGTCATTGGTTTCTACAGCAGGAGTGCTTAATAGTCCATGACATACAGTATGTAAACATATGGTCAATAGACCTTTCAACCCCCAGCGTTATTAAACCATTAACCTCTTTACGGCACCTCGCTGCTTGGCTGTGCTCTTCTTGATTATCCATCGGTTTCATCATTATTCACTTGACAAAAACCATTATCAGAGAAAAACCTCTCTACAGCCCTGGATTAACTCTAGAGGCTTTCATTACCCTTCGATTCAACCACCTTGATTACTTTCAATTGGTGTGAACACCTCATTTTCTAGCATAATCTAATTCAATATCATCTCATTTAGTGGTTGATGGAACAATAATTCGTGCAGTTTGGTATTGCATGGCGTAAAAATGTTTGTGTTGCAAAGTAATGGTGATATGTTTTGAAAATGTCAGCCGCTATTAATTTCATGTGCTCAGAGAGGAATGGGGCGAGTTTGCACAGGTTGCATACCAAAGTGCTCTGAACACAGAGGAGAAGTGCCTAACGTGACCTCGAAGACGGAGACAATGACTCACATCGCCTCGGGCGGCTTTGCACTTTGTGACAAGGAGCTCAAAGAATGTAAACAACTTTCCAGACTTTGCAAATCTAATCTATTATCTAAGGACCGCTACAGAAAAGATTTGCCTTGTTGACAAGTGTTTGTAGCGTCACAGAAATGCAAAAGAATACTTTGTGGAGCAACAAAACGCTATTGACTGATGTCAGATGGAATGGCATGGGAAGAAAGGGATTTTTTTTAACGCTCGATCTTGAAATAACTTGAAATCCATTTCCATAATTTTTCAGTTATACTTGTCACCTTGTCAGTGTCTGACACAGGGAACAAAACAACGATGCATGTATGAAAACGCCTACAAAAATGAAAAAACAAAAATGACTTAAATCTCACATTTCTGTCAGTTCACTACCTGACCTTTTGGGCATTAAGAGAAAGTGGTGGCTGTCTTGTTCACAGGGGACAAAAAGGGTATCTATCCATCAGCACTGTGCAATCTCTCACTTTCTACTGGTGTCTGGTGATTGTAGTGAACGCCCTGGAGTCAAACACGTGTCCAGGAGGGTCAATCAGTCACCCAGACAGCTTCTCCAAACATCTGACTGACCACTCGGACCTCAGGGCGAGCAGCTCCCAGCTGATCCAGAGACAGACTGAGTTGAAGTTGATTTCAGGAGGTAACTGTTGGTCAAACTTTCTTTTCTGGAAATGAGTCATTGTTTTATTAGCATGTCAATAATTCAGTGCTGTTTATTCTGGCATATGGAATTGTCTTTATCCCAAGTGTAACTTTGTCAATACAGAATAAATTCATCAAATGTAATATAACAAATATGGACCAAATTTGGTGTTATATGGTGAAGTATGGCCATCAGAACATCTTTTGAAGAAATGACTGGACGAATGGCCCACCAAGACGTTTATTTCTCAATGGAGGCCACATTCACACCTGGGAGCTGCCCAGTACAACCAGTCTCCTACTGTTGGCCACTGAGAAACTCCAGAGGAGCGATGGAGTTCAGTAGCTTGCTCAAGGAAACCTCAACAGCAGTTGTTGAGGAAGGGAAGAGGGCCACTAATTCACTCTCCCCACCTAGATTCAATCGGACAACTTTTGAGCCTCTCTGCCTCTTCCCTCTTTTGCATTTACTTTCTGGTCTGTATGGACTCCCAAAGTGAGCACTATGAAGGATTACCCTCCCCAGATGTAATCCAATCAAAAAAGCAGGAACTGATTTCTTATCTTTCTAAGATGCTGCATTTCCCCTCATCTCTGAGAACACACAGCCAGCATTATCAGTCATTTGATTACCCCGAGGAAAAATGGATACAGAACAGCAGCAGTTTTAGCCTCGAGAGGCCTGACTTGCACATTGAAATCCAATTGAAGGCTGTACCTTATGTATTTGTTTAAGATTTGGAAATAATTAACTGGGGTAAAAGCTGTTATGGCGACACAATAGGATTAAGTGGGACATCAAGGGTTCTTTGAGTTCAAGACAATCCAGGGTTGAGAGCACCTTTTTCCCTGGTACTTTTCTTTAATACACAATTATAAAACAGTATCTATATGCAGTTGGTTTAGATTCAATAGAAGCATGGTCATTAGATGTGTTGGCTATGGGTGCTGCATGTATGTATCTGAACATGTTCAATCAGTTTACACACACACTGGCCAGCCTTTGCCTGGGGCAGAAGCTGGCAGATGTTGGTCATGAAAGACACATCTGATCTTATGGACCCACAAACATGCGTTGCTCTGGGTTCCATATGGATAAAACACATGGAGCACATAAACCGTCACCTCAACCAATGATAACCTTTAAGCCAGCTCACGATACTCAACTAGATGATGAACCCAGACCCAGACAAATACCACTACCGCTCCATCTGGAACTTTTTTAAGACCTGGTTCTTCTCAACTTCTGCTTCGTTGGCCCAATCATCTTGATAGCCTCGTGAGCCTTGAGTGTCGAGTCAGTGGATGTTGCAGCACATGCACAGTCTTGCGTTTGACCTGAAACCTGAAATACGGGTTTAATGACGGTTCGACACATTGCATGCAGTCTGGCAGACATGTCTATGTTGTAAGCCTCTTGCTGAAGTGTCCTGAACAGCACTTGCGGTAATTGCTAAAGGTAATTGCACTGGCAGGTTACATCGAGGTTTCAGCTCCCCAGAGCCGCACCCTCATCCCTACATAAGGATGTGATTAACCACCATCTCCTGTCATTAACTGTGAGGGCTTTTGCCAAGCAGGCAGCTCCAATTGTGTAATTTTCATAGTAGACCCCAGTAGCTTGGACAGATCGAGTATTGGAATCACATTGCTGGTCTGAAGTGGCCACTGGCAGGTCTTACGTTCTCACTGGACGTGACAGAATTGGTAGCACTTGTTCCTACAGTGATATGCGGCGGCTAAGATGCCATCTAATGTTCAATTTGCTAGTCTGCTAATACAACCACACACTCAGCCATGAAGCCTTGAGAAAACAACTATTTTTCCTGTGAATGCTCTATAGCTCAAGGGCCAGACATCTTAGGGATGACATCCAACAATCGTGCTACTTTATGAAGTGTAACATTAAAGCCACGGGAATGAATCATTTGCTCTTCTGCAGCCGACACTAACTGCCAAAAGCAGAGGCCAGGCAGAGGACCAAAACAAATAAAGTGAAGCACACGTTAACAGAGCTACACAGAACATTTTTGTGTCGTATATTACGCTGGAAAACTGGTACAGATAGCTCTAAAGAGCTCTATTACTTGGCTTGAACTGGCAAAAAGCAGGGCATTGATCTTTTTGCCGTCGCTGTGCTGTGATGCTGCTGCAGACAGATGGGAGGAGAGGCAAACAGCCTTTCATTGGAGCATGCTCAGAAATGCATATGCTCAACAGCCTCTTGATGGTACTTCAGAGACGAGCCCAGATCTGCTCAGATTGCCTAAAGATCAACTCATTGGTGCAGTTAGCATCACTCTGCAATTGGGAAAACTGACTGAGATGAAGAAGAGGGTAAAACTCAGGGGGTCAGCGGGAGGAGGAAGAGCGGAGGCCCTCGGCAGGAAATTGGGTGAACTAAAAAAATTATTGTTTTTTGCTGTGGCAGATTTAACACATCATGCAAATAATTTCCTTGAGTGGGTTTAATGTGGCTCCAGTCAGATCTGCAGATGAATAGACAGTTTTGTTTCATGTCCCCAATGCCATTCTGAGGTTCTCCATTTAGAGGGATTTTCTGTGAAGCAGGGATAATGGAGAGTCAGTGGGGAACCCGGGAGGAAGGATTTAGATGTGTTTGAATTGACTCAGACATTTTGTTAAGTGTCATTGTGCATGGCCCGTTTATCTTTCCCCCCACCCCCCCTCCTCTCTTTTCATTCATAACCACTCTCCTGTCTCTTTCACGAGGGGTTGTGGTGGGGATGTGTGTGTGTGTGTGTGTGTGTGTGGGATGGAGCCATAGACTGTGGGTGGGTGCACTGGGGGTGAACAGGGCCCAGACCAACACAAAGGCGTCCCCATTGTAAGCTCCAGTCAAGTCCGCATTGTGTGTGCAAGGTGAATCATGACGCCATTCATACACGCGTACCCACACACACACACACACGCGTGCACGATGCATGCCCACATGCACACACATAAAACAACTCCAGCTGGGTTATGGAAACAGAAGTGGCATTGGCCTTTGCGTCGGACCTGAGTGGGCCGGGTGAATTGGAGGTACAGGATGCTATTGTGAGGGACGGAAAGATGGAGCGATGCAGCGACGGAGGGAGGGATGGAGAGGTAAATCTTTTACAGCTGGTCTGCTTCACTATACTTAACCCCAGCAGGCCGGTTCAAGGGGAGTGCATGGTTTACAGATCCCTAACATCTGTATGTGCTGTGTGTGTGAGGAGAAAATGGTTACTAATGCAATCAAGGTCTCATTTACGTCCCGCGGCGCGTCCATGCTGGGTGCAGAACTGGAAGCTTCATCACCGCCTCTCTCTGCTGTAGAGCTTAAAACGCTCAGAGCACAAAATAACACATTATCGTCCTCTGTTATTCTCTCCCTCTTTCTCCAGTTACTGTTTCATACCAGACTGGGAATGTTGGCACGTGTTTTTTTTTCTTCTTCTTTCTTCTCCTTAATGGCAACGAAAAATGAATTTGAAAATCTTGCTTTTTCACCATGCTTCATGAGCAGAAGTTGAGAATGAAAAATGTTATTTACCATATCAGAATCACTGTTATTGGCCACGTAGGTTTTTCACTTGATATTTCACTTGCTCACGTGGGTCAAACAAAAAACTATTAAAAGTAGTATACAAAACATTTAAAAAGAAATGTACTGGAAAGAAACATGTCGAGGCGCTGCATTGGTTGGGAGATTGAACGCTGTTCCAAACACATCCAGTCGGCCCACCGTGGCCAACACACAGCGCCAATATCTAATATCCTCCCCGTATCAACAATGGCCGTGCCATTGTTATTGTACGCTGTGGCTATCGAGGACACGACGAACATCCTTTCACTGTTTATAGTGGTTGGGAGTGAGGAGAGATAAATGAGCAGCGCTCTGTCGCGGTGAACCCCGGTTTCTCCGTGACTCACCCGGGGCAGATGAGCGTTTATGAATAGCGGCGAGGCTAAACAGCGTGTCCATGTTTCTCCTGTGCAGCTCAATGGAGTTTGTCACCTAGCGTAAGCACCAGGAAACAGATGCAGCCTGATAAGAGAGGAGGATGTCATATTGTGTGTGTGTGTGTGTGTGTGTGGGTGTGTTTGTAAGTGTGTGTTTTCCTATTGTAAATACAGTGTGTGTTCTCACACTTCCAGCTGCTTCCCTGTTCTATTCGACCTCTGGAACAATTGGCTCAGGGCAGTACCAGCAGCCGGCCGCTCTCAGGGAGACCAGAGGCCACTGTGACCGAGGTTTCTTCCCCTCCACAGCGGAATAATAGGGAGGTAAATCACGGTTGTTTATCCGATCCTCTGAGACAATCTCTCAGGAGTGTTTCACACTGTTAACCTGAACCGAGCCGCGCTGTACCGCGCACGGCGTCCTCCAGTCGCCTCTGAACATCGAAGAGGAGGGATCTGAGCCAGCCAGCTACAATCTGGCTCTCTGGTGTGAAAAGAAATGGAAAAGAGAAGTAAATCACAGCTGTTTATCTGCATCTCTCAGACGCTATTTGTAAGAGGCGGTGGAAAGAGGCATGCCTGAGTATGTGTGTGGGTGTGTGTGAGAGTGTGAGTGTGTGTGTGTGTGTCTGTTAATGTTTGCAAGTGCAGACTTGAGTGGGTATGAATCACCACTGTACTATTATACATTGCTGCAACTATTATAAGAAACAGACCTGCACACAGACACACAGTACTGCACACGTGGGCCCACACCCACACCGGCACATGTCTGAACACACGTAGAGACACACCACGGCGTTTTAGATGAACAAACTCTCATTTACGAGACCCTAATGACTCCCATGGGAATCGCACATGAAGAGTGCATCGATTTTTTTTCATGCAACCGACACACAAAAGTTACACTCCTCACACACAGTGTGCAAGGAGTGCCATGCATCATTTTTATTCTGCACGGTATACATGATCTCAAACTTTATCAGGCCTATAAAAAGGTGACCTTTATATGAAATAAGCACAGCCCTCCCTTACATGAAGTTAATTCCAGGCAACATGACGAGGGTCTTAGCGTGGAATATCAATGCTGCTATCTTCTTTTTTTCAACTTTTCCTCCGGGTGAGGAAACTTTCCCCTTGGTGATATGGACTTGGTGAAAGATATTCCTGTGTAAAATTCATGAATTCATAACTTTTGAGGGTATATTTCACCACTGATCTATTGGGCCGTGATAAGAATTCAAAGGTGAATGGAGCTGGAGGACATCTTCAAAGCGGCCGAGGACATCACAGGAAAGCCAATGAGGCGCGTTGCCCTCCTCCAACATACTCAGAATACATTCCATGTGCCTCCGCTCTGTGATACGCTGTCAGAGCAAATCGGGTGCCATTGCATCCCGTCGCCATTAACTTGATTTACTCAAGTTCTCAGTCAAACTCTGAAAAAAAAAATGGTTGCGTCGGCAAGTTTCATTGGAATTTGTTAAACCATGAAAAGACACTTGAACGAGGCGGCTTCTTGGCGTCAATAGCCGCGCTCACACTGAAGGACACCATTAATAACAGAAAGGACGGATCGCACATTGGCTTCCCACGTGGCTGGACATACAGTACACTGAGTATACAGCGTGTGCATGTTCTATTGAACGCGGTCGCAGCGATGCGGTGTTCCCTCCTACTTCCCTTCTCCGCAGCTTGATTATCAAAGCTAACAGCCTTTAGCATGTGTCAGTCGAGGCTGAGAGCCCCTGGTAGATACAAGAGGACAAGGAGGCAATCAATGGTAGCTGGCTCTACTGGAGTTGACAGTGGTTGACTTCTGGAGGTGATAAAGGCCTTTGAACATGAAGGCAGCTTGAGGCCCCCTTTGTGTCCCCCCCAGCCCCCCTCAGGCCTGGCCATAGAGGGCTGTACTTTGATTTAGGCCTCCAGAGAGCCAGGACAGCTCTCTTCATCTCTGCTGGAGAGAGAGAGAGATACAGAGAGCCCAGATCTATCAGATATGGATCCATCGGAGGTGGCCACCCAACTGCAGGCCAGGTCACCATGTTTCTCTCCAAACACTTGACTAGGAATGCGGAGAAAGACAGATAAGTGCAGGGCGTCTGCGGTATGGCTAAGGCGCATACCATGCGGCCTGGGCCTTTGTCATCTTTTGTCACATGTCACCCCCCCTCCCTCCCAGTCTTTACTGTTGCTCTTCCACTTTGAACTGTCCAATAAAAGGCAAAAATGCTTTTAAAAAATGACAGATGAGGCATCTGTGGAAGTCTAATAATTACTATAGTTCGGGTGACAAATCCCTGTCTTCCTCCAAGGCATGGAGGATGTGCATGTTTCGCCATTAGTCCATTGACTGTTTAAAATAAAACAAAGCCAAAGGTATGTAAAAGTGTGCTTGATCCTCATTGTGTTGTTATTACCCTCAGTGTCATTCAGAGGAGGTCATTCACCCCTCATTGGCTTTACAGCTCAGGCCTTGAGACGCTCAACACTACAATAGGGAAAATATCTGTCATGATTGGAAAACTCTTCCGCGAGGAGAGCCTCCCACAGAGACGTGCACATTAAGGTCATGGAACAAAAATCTTTCTTCACTTGCCTGTTGTTGTGGTTCATGTCGTGTCTGCCTGGCTAGCACATTGTCTACCTTGGCAGTCGTGGAAGCATGAACACTGCTCTTTATTCTGGAGGAAAATGGGCTGAAAATACAATGAATGTGTGTCTACAACGAAAAGGACAATTCCCTGAAAGCGAGACATTTGGATTGTGCCCGTGGGGATGTTTATCTTTTAAAATAGCACGCCTTTAATCCTGGCCAGTTAACAAAACATCAAATTTTGACATTCCTGCCTCCGTTTGAAGTCTCTCCTCAAAATAAAATGCGTCACCAGGCCAGGATTTTTACGGTGAGGTGGGAGAGGTCAGGGGTCACTGGGGCGGCCAGGTGAACCCCCGCCTGCAGGGCAGCTATCAGGCAGCAGGCGGAGAGACGAGCGCCAGTGCTCAATATGCTCAATCCACAGATGTAGCCTGTCCACCCGCTGCAAGTGTGGATGCATGCGTGGAAACACAAATACAGTCATCCTCTACATATAACAGAACATCTATAATTGCATCTCTACTTGAGAGCAGGGAAAATAACTCGGGGCCTGAGCTAGCTGATATTGCTGCCAAGTCAGAGAATATTTAAGCAAATTGAGTTACGTCTGGTTGGGCACGTTTGTCTTTAAAGCTCATCTCCAACTCTCTCTCTTAGAAAGCACCTGAGCCCACTGTTCATTTTAAAAACCCTTTGAGAGTCATAAAGCCCCGGAGCTTTTTGTATTGAAAATATGTGCTGAATGCTTCTTTCTTCTTTTGCAGCTCAGGGATGTTAAAACGTCCTTACCTGAAAAGCCACATAAAAAGCAAAAGGCTGTAAAATTGATTAATCCAATCAATGACACTCAATATGTTGTTTCTTGTGCTTGTGAGGATAATGACCAGCCCTCTGTTGGTAATTACCTGAGGTCCTTACCCGTCCTGAACATTACGCCGAGTGATATCTTTATATTTATTGTCTCTCCATCATTGACAATCGACCGAGGGGGGAGGGTTGTGTGCAGGGAATTGTGGGTAGCGCTCGACAAGGCAAAGCAGAGAGAACACTGTTAATTATTCAACACTAGAATCACAAAAATAAAGATGGCAAAACCAAATTGTTTTGAAAATTTCCTGGGGAGAAAAAAAAAAAAAAGCACTGGCACCCCTCCCGAAAACGCTGTTTGAAAATGCTCTTTGAAGGTAATGAGGCACGCTCGTGGCGCACAAGAAGCAGGGAACATCACCATGGAAGAGCAGTATGTTCTCAATTGGCTTTCTTTTTTTGCTTACTTATCACTTTGGAGAGGCACGTGAAGTACATGTCTAATGAAGAGCGGGATCGCGCCCTACCCCCACGCATAGGGCAAAAGCATCCAGAGGAAAAGGTTGAGAAATTTAACTTTGTTCCTCGGTTGAACAAAATCAACAGTGTGCCGTCAAATTCTAACAACATCCTTACTGAGCTAAATTCAATGTCTTTATTATTATTATGTCTTTCTTCACTCACCAGAAAATGTGTCATTACTCACGGCCTATTAAAAAGTACAAGACCATATCCACTGCAATTAGTGAGGCTGTAATATCAAACCGAGGCATTAAACTGGTCGTTTTTATGGGTGATGAGGTATGAGAGAATCTCCTCTCGTAGTCAACTATACGGTGAGGTAAGGGGGGGAAGGAATATTTTATTGGTAATCCCCCAGCCATAAGAATGTGAAAAATGCAGCGGTTCAGGAAAGTTTTTTGTTCTGTGGCGGTAAAATTGATACAGGAATGATGAATAATGTATGTAAGGAACCACAAAAAAGAGAGTTTCAAACTTTAGCTATCACTTATTTATTAAATGTAAAAGGATAGGCCCATATGATGGAAATTACCATCGGGGTTGACTGGGAGCAAAACACCAAATGATAAAACTCACGCTATTAAACTCCCTCATGAAGGACTAAGGAGTACTTCCTGTATGAAATGGCGCAGCTTCAAATATCTATGAGTTATGTTTGCAGTAGCTTCAAGTGGAAATCGCTTTTATGCACGGTCCACACAGGAATATTGCCCTTCAAATCTCTTCTCTCCAAAGCAGATGAAGAGGAGGAAACCAAATCCAGCTAATCTGTAATGCATTAGCAAGCACACTAACAGTATGTTACAGCCCATTAGTGGTTAACAATGATAGCTGATTTTCAGATGGCACAGATAGCCATTACTGTAATTCGCTCCAGCCTGCCTCGACTCCCCAATGACAACCACTGCTTCCGGCCCTGACATTAGATCAATAATGCAAAACCTCCTTAAAGTTCTGCCTTGTGGTTTCATTTAAAAGGGCTTCCTCTCAAACTAATGATGCAGGTTAATTGGCTTGTCATCGTTTGGGAGTTTACTAGGAAAGGAACGGGGCCGTTTAAAAAAAGGAACGCTCCAGGGATGCACCACGTCCCCCCTGTGTATTGGCTCTGTAGTTTTATTGATGGGTTTTCCATGTCTTGGGTGACCACCAGATTGCAGGAGTTATGTGTATTTTGCTTTGAGTGGGGTCAGTATGGTTAAGAGCGAACAGCACGCCAAGAAGAAGCTGCTCAGTACAAAGACTTACACAGCAAAAACAGGAGCTGTTATGAATTCAATCTAAGAAGGTTTGTCACACTGTATGCATGCATGGTGTCAATGAATCATTGAATGAATGAATGAATGAATGAATAAATGAAATGCAAAAACATAAGACTAAGTGTAAACTGAGCGCTACGTGCCAAGGCAGCTGGTTGGTCTAGTGCCGAGAGAGATCGTTCCATCACTGGAAGGTCCTGGGTTCAACTCCAACAAAAGCCCACGTGTCCTGCAGAGTCCTTGAGCAGCAGAGATGGGCAAAAATACATCAAAATCTATCTTATTACAAATACTTGTTAATGAAACATATCAATAAAGGCTCTTAGCTCTGTCTCTTTAGCTAAACTAATGTGGTAGGCTAATGCTAGCTAGGTAATGTTAGCCAGATCACACATCTAGCTAGCGTCAGACAATCAAAACATTGTTTTCTCCGTCCACGTAGAACATGGCTCAATTGGCTTTAGCTTTAGCGTGCAGTGCTTACATGGTGACGCTAGCATAGTTTTTACCTTTGGTAGTGGGCTTTTCAAGAAGTTTCAATCGGTTTAGTGCAGTATCCATCCAATTATTGCAGAAATTGATGTTTTCTAAAAAGTAATTTGAGTGCTTTGAAATACAAAAATACTCCCAAAAGCATCTTGATACCAATTACATTTAAATGTTTTGACTCTAGTCACTCCAAAATACTCCAAAGTAATTTAATACCTATTAAATTGATAACTGCCCATCTCTGTGGAGCAGGACACTTAACTCTGACCTGCTCACCCACTGTAAGTTAAATAGCTAAAATGTAAAGTGCATATAAACATTCAGCTGGTCAAGCATATGGTGCATTAAGTACACCCTGACCATACTGTTGTCCCTTCTGTTTTTCTCCCCACGTTGCCCCCGGGGGTCGGGCCACCTCCATCGATTGACACTGCTTATTAATCAGATGCTGCCGGACACTACAGGCCTGCCATTTGTTAGTGGCTCTACAACAGGAAGCCATTAGGAGCGTCACTGTCGCACATTATCCTGAATAAGTCATGAGGAGGCCGGTAAAGCTGCGACTTCCTCCCGCATTAGGATAAACGACTTTGAGGCAGGGAGGAACAAGACACACTTCATCAATATGCATGCAGAGAGAAAGAGTGAGGGAGAGTGAGATAGACGGAGAGAGAGAGAGAGAGAGAGAGAGAGAGAGGTGAACATCAAACTCATAGGTCTCCATAGAGAGAAGGACGTTCAAGATCAGTTGCTGAGAGACGATGCAGAGTAGTTATGGTGAAAGAGACAGAATTACAACTGATTGTTCCAACATGCTCTGACCTTTAATTTGGTTGGAATACTGCAATTTTCCTGCTACTGATACTGTACAGCATCCGACATTTGCCGTATGTTACTCAGCACCCATGTTTTTTTTCCCAGCAGCAGAACACTGTAATGTGACCTGACCTGCTGGCCTCGGTGCTCACCAGCATCTTGAACCACCCCGTCCTGAAGCAACATCCCTGCACTCTCAGAAAAAAGGGTTGTACCCTAGAAAAAAGGATTGTACCCTTTTTTCTGAGAGTGTGCCTGCTTCAAATCATCACCAGGAAGGATATGGTTACCTGTCTCAAGCCAGTGGCACTGACCTTAGTCATGACGAAGACCTTTTAAGCACCTGGTACTTACCTTAAACATGCTAGTGGGTGGGGGCTGATTGTGTCTCAGAACACCGGGACGTCCCAGGCTCCTATACCAGGATCCTGTTATTGACTTGTTCACAGCAAATCATGCAGCTGGGGCCCGACCCCAGAGCCTTGTACCATAATGATTGTACCTCCAGCCACCCGTCCATCAACGGCTACGGTTGCAAATGACACAAATCTGGTCCGGTGGGCCCACTCACCACCAATGATGAGTCCATGTACCGGAGGGAGGCGGCCTGCCTGCTGACATGGAACTGAACACATTTCAGTTTCAGTGCTGAGGCGAGAAATATACATAATATATACATTTTTTGTTGATTATTGATTATTATCGATTCGCAATTATTATTATCAAACTGAAGAGGAATCAAGAGAATCAATCAACTGAAGAGGATCAATTACATTTGCTGCCTTTAAAGCTGCACTAGGCAAGATTGTAATGTAAAATACACCCGCCTTACCAGCCTAAATCACAGAGCGTCCCACCCCCCGAATTGAGACGCAGTAGATTTGCACTATTGGCCAGATTCATTCTGGGTCTGGTATCATAGTCAGTTGTTGGAAATCTTGAATCTTGAATGAACTTAAAGAGGCATTAAATAATTTAGTTAACTTTAATCGACCTCTATCAGTGACAATGAAGTGAAACAACATCAACCGGCACAGCGTACGGCGGCCTGCAGTTGACATAAATAATAAAGGGACGTTTTCACAATAGAGATGAGTAAGTTGGGTAATTAGAGCAGAGAGCCAACGTCCAGTGAAGGCGACATATCACAAGGCAAAACCCTTCTTGTGACGGCTGGTTTCAGTGCAGTTTACTGACGTCACTTCACACGACTTCGGGGTGAATAAATACATGCAGATATAAAAGCACTCAGGTCCGTCAAGAGAATCAAAAAGGATAGCTGCATGATTTGCAGCAATTTCACCACTCAGTCTTACCATGCTGGAATGCAAATTGGCTGTGGCTTAAGAGCCGGCGCGTGTTAGCAGATTTTTAGCGATGATAGCGCCTATTGCTTGGAAGACGGGGCCGGTCCCCCACAGGGCCGAGCTCAGTCTCTGCTCATCAATAGACAGGGTCAACTCATAGCTCCACTGGAGATAGCAGGAGGAGAGATTTGCAATGTGAAAATATCACTGTGGCATTTACAGAGAAGGTTTGTCTGGGGGTAAGAGATGGGGGGGGGGGGAGGGAGGAATAGAGCAGACAGGCTGCCAGACTTGAGGAGGATTTTTAGAGCCCCTGGCTTCCGCAGACATTTGAGGGAAGCTTCTTGTGAAATCTCCACTGATGTTGCCCATCCTGCTGCTTTTTCATTAAGGAGACCGTAATGCAAGGAGGATGGCCTTTGAACGAAGAGGGGAGACTTGTGATGTCCAACCGGTAGACTTGTTTACAAGCGCTGGTGTGCAGAAATTGCGGGCGTGTGTCTGGGTGCCCGCCACATTCAGCCCCGTGGCCGGTTCATTATTTCAAATGGGGTTTGACTCCCAGCTGAACTCTGTGGTTAATTAAACAAAAGTGAACCAAGAACTTTTCAAAAAATTCGGAAGTCTAATGAATTTCAGCTGAGTTGAAATGTATCAGTAGCCAAGGGGATGAATCATCACAATCTGTTATTGTCAAAGGGTTCAAAGGAAGCAAGTACACTTGTGCAGGTCCGTTGCACAATCTGTACCAAGAAAGTTAGACGGGGTTTGTATGGGATTTTATTCTGTTTTCATCCCTCTTGGACGCAGATCTCCTCGAGGGTGGCAGACCAAGAAACATAGCTCTAAACACGTCTGGCACGAGGAGCGGGAGAACTTTTAACCTCCTTATACAGCCCAGTCCTTTTAATCATTATTGGTGTTTGAAGGGCACGCCTCACTCTGCTTCCTCCCACTAACACAACAACAACTGAAAGATGCTTATTAGAGTTACTCAGCTGGACATGATGCACAAACAAGGACATTGGTGATGTTCATAATGGTGCTTCAGTGCCAGGGTCAGAGCCCGACTGGAATCAATCACATGGGGTTTGAGTCTAGGGAGCGCTTTATAAAAGGCGCCCGGCGTCATTTATCTTATCATTTGATGGTGTGTAAGGTGGCTTTGTAAACAAATTGGAATGCAAATTGCATTTGTTTGCTTTTTTCCTCTCAAAGCTTTTCAGACTGATTTAAAACACTGGCATATCCTGCAATCACTCACACACTCACACACACACACACACACATAGACGGTAATGTTTACTGGCATGAGAGGGCTGGACAAACCTCAGATGAATGTTCTCCCTCCGCGCCAGGTCTGATTTTCTCCTGCTTGTCGCGCGGTATGTGTGCGCAAATCAATCAGGACCCTTGTTCTAATCAGTCCCACTTATATCACCCTGCAAATAAATGACACCGCTCAGGAGGGGAGATCAATAGGGGATAAGGTGAAAGTCTCCCCACTTCCTGCCCACAAGGCATGGGGTTGGCGGGGGTTGTTGGAGGACAGAGGTGGGAGGATTGGGGGGCGGGAGGGGGTGGGGGGACAGGGTTACTGTTTTTTTTCTCCGACCTAAAATGATTTCTTTCTCAAATGTCACTCAGTAACCTCAGCTGGATGTTGAATGTGTGCATGGTAGACGACATAGACATGTGAGCATGCACAGACCCATATGGACATATCTTGGTGCCTGGATTTATTGTCACTCATACTCCTCCCTCTGACCTCAAACTAAAGTCAGGCCTCTGAAAAACAAGCCTGTGGTGCAGCTGCCTCCCATTTTCATCTTCAGTGCACTGCAAAAAATATCCATCTCACCAAGTCATTTCATCTGGTGCCGAGTGTCATTTCAGGTGAGATAAATTCACTTGTCATTTTCTTGATACTAATTGAGTGATCCTAACCGCCCGGCTCCACTGCAGCCATCTAGCACCAGGCTTTGCCATCAGCCATCGAGGGAATGTTTTACTTCATGAAAAGCTCCTCCTTTGCTGCGTTGTGTTCGCAGTCCGACGGCAGCACCCAACCTCAAAAGTCACGAGGATCTTTTCTCGATAGGTGACGCACGTTCATCCTCATATGAGGAATGAAGTTGTGTTGACTCATCAACATGGTGCAGGTGTAGCTCAATCAACACAGTGATGCAATGCGATGCACTTAGTAGAATTTGAAGGTTGCTGTGTTGTTTGTTTCTTGAAAATTGTGAAGCTGCCCTGCAAACAAGTGGGATTATCTTACCCCGACGGTAGATTTGTGGGTTTTTAGATGACCAAAACAGCCGCCTCTGGCTGCCAGGCCCTCGTCCTGCCAGGTTGTTTCCCAAGAGCCCCTAACCACCTGCCGGGTACGAGCCGCCCACAGCCATCCCTGCTCTCTAAAATGCCTCCAGCCAGCTGTGAATAAGACATTACGCCGTGACTCAGAGTGGGCCCATGCCCGGTCTGAGAGCCCGGGCATGGTTTTGGTTAGGAGTGCTGGTGGTAGGCCATAAAAGGCCAGAGATGAAACTCAAAAGAGGAGGTCTCTCCCCCCTCCTATTCCCCCTCCAGAGCCATGATTCAGGAATGACTAATGTTTAATGTAAGCCTCCTCAAACGCTATTTATTTTATTATTCACTCAGTCAGTATGCTGCGGCCGCCACACCCCCGATAAAGTCTATAGGGGAGGGAAAGAGGTTGTACTTGTTGTGCGGTTTGTTATGATTTGAAATCTTTGCTCCCATCTCATTTTTCATCCACTTTCTCTGCACGTCGCGGTGGATAAACAAAGCACGCCAAGAGCAGGAGCAACATTTCCAAGATTCTCCTTCTGTTTTGCATTAAGAGAAGCTTTATTGGCAAAGGAGTGCTGATTTAGGGTTATTGATGAAGACCCTTGTGCATTTTGTTCAATAATCATCAGACATAAAGTTCAAAATGTAAAGGTAATTCTGCTTTCTGACATCCTTCCTGTTCAGTTTCTTATGTTTAACATGTTTATGGTGATGCTGATATACCATTACTTCAAATTAAAAGTCACACAACACGACAGCGCTTCAATAAACTGGTGTGTATTATTAACGGGACGCAGCTTTTTATGACTCCTCTTGGTGTAACATGTTGCTCAGTTGATTTCCTGTTCTTCGTTACAAGGGCGGTTTTCAATAATTAATTTGGTGGATCTCCAGCTCCCCCGTAAATCTTGTTGTTATGAAAGCTATATAGACAAGAAAACCCCAGTTCTTCTCATAGAGCATAAATAATGTTCACAAGTCTATAATATCATCACGCCATAAAAACGCTTCAAAAGCAATTTACATTCTAGTTTCCTTGATGTGGTGCTTCTACATGGATAACTGTTTGATCTCCTCGTCCGTCTGTCCGTAGTCGGCTGCTAACAAAGTAAATGCACAGACTTCCTGCATCCGACGGTTACATAACATAGCAGGCTTGCTCTTTCTCTTAAGTGTGTTTTCCATTTGCTGACAGCCACGCTAACGTCTAACGTCCATATATAGGAAATGTCACTCAGCACAGTCCTACGCCTCAAATTAAGGGATCCTTCTGCACAGCTTGAGCAATATCTGAAATGTCAACTGCTAATATCTGATTACATACGTGTAAAATAGGGTGGGAGGGGGGGTAGGTGGGGAGGGGGGAGGCCAATTTGTGGGAAATGCAGCCGCCTAACGCCAAATGCAAAGTAATACATGTTAACAGAGAAAATAGAAAATAAATGAATTCCACCGAGTCATTTTTTATTCGGTTTTAACTCGGGGAGTTTCTTTGATCTCGGTAATTTTGATCATGTAGCTGTTTAATCATAAAATAAGCCCTCGTTTTCTTACAAGGCCTTTGGTGCTTCACTTAATCTATCAAAAGGGGTTGAAACTATTGTTGTGAACTCTCGCTTAGATACGGACATATTTACTCCTCGTGTAGTCGGAGAAAGTTGAATGCTTGCCAGGTATAAAAGAACAGTTCGTGAACTTGTCGGGTAACGGATATCAACTGTGGAATTCCTTTGCAGGCTCTTACCCATGAGGCCACTTTGTCGCGTTGCTTTAAAGTTCTTCCCATGAAACGAGACTGCAAAGGTCGAGCCCCATCTCCCTGACATCATGATTTCCTTGCATGTCCGGAGCAGAAGGGGTTACATGTGTTGGGGGGGCGGGGGGGGGAGCCGGGGGACCAATCGCACTCGGCGGGGTGGGACCGCAGAGGATGCCCGGAGCTTCTTTTCCCATGTACGCCCCAGCCAATGAAAACACTGGAAAGCGGCACGTTCCCATCGACTGAGCTCCAGCGACGCGGCGACCGCAGGAAAAGAGTGCGTAAATACCGATGGCGAGGCCGCGACCTGGGAGGGAGGGGTAACGGAGAGGACAACGGGGCGAAGGTTTGGATGCAGGCCCCCCCCCGAAACGTTCCAACCCTGACTACTGTGGACGGGGAGGCGGCGGCGCTCCCAGACACCTGCACTTCATTTGGGTTAAATCCTTCATTAGTCTCTGTAAGCTCATTTATTTTCATTTTCTAATCCCCGTTGCATTGCTCTTCTGGGGTTACTCACCTGTCAAATGTCATTTAATCCCTGAGAAGGTGGCCCTGGTTCAAGATCTGGAGGGGGTGGGGGGGCGCTTCAATTATAGGTCGAAACAAGGTGATATATTTGTTGGTGATTTGCCCAGAGGGAGATGGTGGGGGATGACATGTTCACTGCTGCCTTGTTTTTTTTGATTGATTGTTTTTTTCATGTTCTGTAACGGAGAGTGAAGGGTGTTTATTTCAGGGATTTGTTGAGTGAGTCTGGAGACGCAGCAAATGGCCAAATGACTGAATGAGATGTTCTAAATGTTCATGATTGCAGGACTGAGACGAGCGAGATGACATCCAGATGTTTCTAATTACGGCGTTGCAAGCCTCCATTTTGTTTGTGTTTCTACGGCAACGGTAATGTTGTAATCCTCGAAAAGCCGCGCGGCGAACGATGACTGTTTACAAGCAGTACGTCTAAACGGGGTGAAAATAATCCAATTCGTACAGCAGGTGTGGAGAACTGTCAGGAATATGAACTCGTGCCAAACGCATTGCAGCCCTAGCGCTACTGTTGCTGTGTGCACAGTCAACAACAACAGGGGCAGCGTAGGTGTGTGCTCTATGCTTTGTAGTTTGACTGCATGCAATAAGTTAACTTGCATTGACAGAGGACAGGATTCAACTGTGTGGAGTCGTGCTACTCCACGTTACTTTGCTTTTTTTCCCAGAATTCATTCGTCGTCATTCATGAAAACTGTAACTAATGTTCACCAAGTTGAGCATGTCAGCCTTGTATATTGAAAAAAGTGATCCGGCGTCCTCATAGGAACTCTCTTGAATACTCTGCATGCTTTGCTGGGTCACTGGACAGGATGTCGAGGTCATACGAGGCACCGGTTGTTCCACGTCTAATGGTACCAGTCTCTTAAAAACATCGCCTCACCGCTCTCCCCAGAGGTTGCGGCGACCCAGAATACCAGGAGAAGCGGGGTCACGGTAATGTGCGCGGGCCAAACTCGGGGGGCGAAGGCGTATCCTTCCCAGAGAACAAGGGGCTTCCTCTGGCTCTGCAAACAGGACGTCGTGTTCTCCCTGGAAAAAATGTGGCGGGTTGTGAGTCAGAACTCTTCGAGAACCATCGGGGGATATCCCTACTCACACTCCCACACTGGTGTGTGTGTGTGTGTGTGCGTGTGTGTGTGTGTGTGTGAGAAAGTCCACACCCAGGCATGTGCTCATCTGTGCGTTCTTCCTCAGGCTGTGAAGGTTTCCAGACGGTCGTTTTCTTCTGGGATCAACTCGGCTCGGTTTGAACTTGTCAAGTTTCAGACGTTTCCTGTCATCTTTGAGCCGCTTGCCGGTGTGCGTTCAAAAGCTTCCTACTAATGCGGGGAACAATTAAGTTATCAAATGGACACAACCATTATGTAAAAGGCGGGTTATATTGCCAACAATTTGAACACTGTCTGCTTCCTGGAAGTGCAGACGAAATGTCACGGGCACAATATTTCAAGGCTATTAAGTTGAGTGCTTTTTTATTCAGTCTCATTACTTTTTAAACAGCATAGGAAGTCACGGAAATGTAATATTAATTTTTACATCGCTTTCATTTTCATTCCTATGGAGCTGTTTAAAATTCAGGTTTTTCTTTTTCTTTTTTTCATGCAGGCAGCGGGGTGAGACTGGCACATTGTTCTATACATGCCAAGTCAAAGTCGGCGCACATCCATCGCCCGCTCACGGAGGAAAATCAGAAGTTTTGCGGCGTGTTTGCTGAGCGTGAAGTCGCTGTGTAGTCGGTGGTAAAATGACGTGTCAACGGACACAGTATGGGAGTGGATCTGACAACACAGTGGGAGAGATAGCGGGGGAGAGTGTGTGTGTGTGTGTGTGTGTGTGTGTGTGCATCAAACCAAGCAGCTCTCACCAGGAACACACAAACACATACACACAAACACACACATGCATGCCAGCAGACTTCCACCTTGGGATGACAGTCCTGCAGGAGCATGTGTACACAGGCATGCATGCACAAACATTTCAAGAGATAAGGTTTAATATATTGACACCTACACATACACATCCCTTATTATTATTAGAGCCATCGACCCACACAGAGAGAGATATTCCATTAAATCCACATTGGAATTAAAAAAAAGACTCGGCAAGACCAATTTTGATCTAGGAGAGCCTAATTTGGGCCCTAATGAGAAATTTTCAAATGTGCGGAGTCTTATCATGAAAAATGACTGGAGACCATTAATAGTTTATAGGTTGAGTTAATGATAGAGATGATTCTTAATTGAGCTCTGCAGAGCTTTACTATCTGGTGGTCCTCTTTCAGGAATCTCTCTCATTATTTCGGAATATAAAAAGGCATGCATAATCAGGATTTCTATGAACAAAAAGGAAGAAATACCGCCGACTTCCACAAGTCACAATGTTAGTTAGCGAAGAAGAAGGTATGTATCGTTCAAACCGATTCATGAGTCAATTGAAAACTCATAAGAAAACTAAAAATGAGAGGATCTGAGATCTCAGAAGAAAAAAAAAGAAGTCCGCCCACGCCGAACAGTCGTCTCTTTGTTATGATACAGTTGCCATGGTGATTTAGTTTCCACATTACTTGAGAGTTTCTTCCCTTCTTGATTTGGACGGTTTTGTTTTTTATCCATCGGCTGACCAGTTGCTCATCTAATCAGGGTGGACGTCTGTTGGTTAGGCCGTGCTTTCCACTACTGCAGTATTCAGACACACACACACACACACACACACACACACAGAGTTACCGTTAGAGCTTATAAATAGACATTACCATATGAGCACGTCATCCGCCTGTCGCGTGTGGCTGCCAACCGTCGCTACAGTAAACACCGGTCGCCATGGCAATAGTTACAGCGGCTGACAACACTGGGGAAACAGGAAGGGATTCCCTTTCAACCCAGTGACGGCCACAGTGTCACGTGGATTCCCGTCAACCGCTCCCTGGCTCGGCCGTGGGCTTCCCCCATCTTGCTCAATCACGCCAACTGGTCGGCGGTGAATTAGACGGTGGCCTAGAATTACCACGCCACGCAGGCCGGGAATCAGGAAAACCACAAAAAAGGGGTTCTATGCTTCTTGGTTGCCAGCCAGGTCAGGCTGGTGTACTGATGGTTGCTTTGAGTTGCCGCTGGCAGGATGTGCTCAATTATTAATGATTTGTGATTTGTGATTTACAGTCAGGCAACATTACACCCTCTCCTTCCTGAAGAGGGGAAATATGGAGAGCTGCATGTACAGCTCCCCACTCACCTTCCAGCTCTCAGACTGAGGGCAGATTTCCAACATGGCAGATGGCGACTGTGAGACAGTCAGTGAAGAGGAAGAGCTTCAACTGAAGAGGAGGGTGTGTGTCTGTCTATGCCTCTATCTGTGCATGGTACAACTGTGCTTCTTGGATCGCAGTCCTGCACAACATATCATCAATAGCTGAGCAGAAATGGATTGAAAGTGTAGACCTGAATAAAACACCCCGCGAGCAACCCACCCTCGCATTCAGCGCTGTTTTATTTAGTCTGGTCTCGAGGCCACCGGCTCGCTGCTGCTCACCTTACAGAGGGATTGGGTTGCCCGGTTGCCCATCGAAAACATTTGTTTTGGGAAATAGAGACGTTCTTCCCGCTGTTACCGGCTTTGCTATTTTGGGAGGAAAATAGAGCTTGTTGGATCGCGTGGAGGTGGGGGGGGGCGGGGACAGCCACACAAATAGCCTGCATGTTTCAACTCCAAATAAACACACAGCAGACGATGTCACCCAAGGCTTCCCATTGGGCTGGATAGATCCGGTCCTAGCAAAGTCACATTTTGACTTTGAGGATTTCATTTCTATTAAAGGTAATATCACTTCAGATGTTCATCAGCTGTGGAATTTATTTACCCACATATTACACATTTCTGCTCCTCACAATTTCACAAAACACTGAATATTCCAGAAATGTTGTTTTGTGTAACTTTCCTGCTCACCAGACCCGTGAGGATGCACATCTGAATAGCGGATCCCTGCTGGGAAACACATTTACCCAAACCTCACCCAGATCAGCTCAAGTGAAACCCGGCTCAGCTGCCACAACCGAGGGAATTCCTCTCAGAAATATTTGCTTTTTTGTTCTAGTGAGGAAATGAGGATGGGAGGGGAAGAATTGCTGAAATTGAATCACCATGGTAACTTCAATAACATCACACACACACACACAGACACAGCCCCACCCCCAAACACGGGAGAGGAAATTACTTTCAAAACGGAGACTACACTTCAACCGTCATTTGTTTTTGACGTCTGCCAAGCAACAGAGATATCACCGCCTTGACACTTTCACTACTGAGCATCGTACGACAGCTGGGGCAGGCCGGGCACCGCTGAAATGCTAATGTTTCACGGCTCCAAGCAATAAAGCGACATTATTAAAGCATCTCCGCGTGCAAGCTAAGCCCATTCTGTGCTGTGGTAGCAGTGTGCCATCTCGCTCTGTCCTATATGCAGTTTCACCTAAAGAAGCTCTGGTGATGCTCTTAGAAGCCCGAGGGGCAAATCTGACAGGAATCCAGTCGTCACAGACAGATCTGCTGTTCGTGTCTGTTGTTGAAACCTTTACGAGCGTCTTCGGATTTCACGGTTGAAACCCCCGCGGTGAAATTCCTAACCCTGTGGGTTGAAGTAATAATCCACATTTTCATATAAATAAATGTCAGTTTTTCCACATACACCCAGTTTATGAAAGCTTTTACATTTGTTGTTCTAAAGACCCGGTGTCGTCTGGTACGCAGGGCGTGATGTGGCGTTTCCGCTTCGTTTGAAATAACCAGAAGAAGAACTGGGTAGTTAGCATGAGCAGCGATAGCCACCGTGGCTGAACAGACAAAGAGAAGAGCACCACCTACAAAATCAACAAAAAAATCCAAGGAGAAAGACGTCACAGTACTGGACACACTGTTTGATTGACAGGTGATCTCTGGGAAGAGCAGTGAGGAACACCAAAAAAAAAAAAAAAAAATAGGATTTTGCACTTTATTACCACTTTAAAGACATAAAATATAAATTGAACATTTGGTAACACTGAGACTAATCTAGCTATGGCTATTAAAAAGCAAGCTAGGAGCAGGAAAGCAAGGATGTAGCATGTGTTCAAAAAAACATGCCACATCCCAGTCTGAATGCAGGTCCTCTGCCAGTGGCACATTTTTCTGGCTTTCAATAAAACATAGTGGAAACAACAGGCAGCAGTAAATGACAGGCTTGTCTGGGGGCCTCCACTGTGCAACACCTTCAGGATTTCTCATAATGGTCAGCTCCCCCGTCCCCCTGCCTTCATTTCTCCAACGTGCCAGTGGACAGTTAAAGTCTAAAGATACCCGGCACCATATGCTTCCCGGTGCAGTAATGACCACTCCAAGCATTACTTTTATGGCAGTCAGCCTCTGGAGGATCGGTGATCAGGGACATGTCCAGGCTTCAATTACAGCTGCTGGAAAGAGCCTTCCTCTCTCACGAGCAGTGACGACTTTACACAATTAACGCCTCGCTGTTACATGTATGTATTTACTGTGGACTGCAGTATTAAAAAAAAACAAAAACACGCGCGAGGCAAATTTACAACAAAATCCACGAGGGGTGAAAGAAGATGAGCACTGGAGTGAAGATGGAGAGAGAAAACAGAGAGGACCAGAAACAGAAAGTGAGAGCGATGAAGACTGAGAGAGAGAGAGAGAGAGAGATGGGGGGAAAACGAGGGAGACCAAAGGCATGTGGAGTTCACGATCACTTTGCTTGGCTGCGCTGTGATTAAAGCAAAGAGTCCCCGGGGAGAGAGGAGGCTCTAGGCCTGCCCAGTCAGTTCTCTCGCTCCCTTGATCTCCTCCGTGTCGCCCACAGAAACATACCGCCAAACCTTCAGGAAGGACTCCCTTTATTGCACTGGGTCGCCCATTGGCTCCGTGGAATCTGCAATGCAAGCACAGACTGTCATGGCACCGCTCCTCAATTTGGAGGAGCGAGATCTGCCTCGGTTGAACCGACGCCCGGATCGTAAAAAAACTTTTTTTGATGTTTTAATGAAGATCTCTTCCGCATTTCGTGTTACATCTGAACTTCTGAACCGACCAACATTAGGTAGAAAGCGATTTCCCAGAAAGTTTCCGCGAGGAGGCTGGAAAGTGAAAATAAGCCTACTGAACCTCCATTAATCCCCTGGGGGCCCTCTATCCCGGTTTGATTGAACCGCCTATTCTTTTAGAAAAATTGATAATCAGAACCTCGCAGACTTGGAAGCCACGCAAAAAAAAAAAAAGGATGGAAAGAAATGTCATTCTCAATCTTAATTAAATTCGCCGTTCGCCAGCGGTGGGCCGAGCGGGCCGCCGTGGGCCTGCTCCCTCCCTTGACCTTTTTTCTTCTGGTCAAGTGACCTTCACTCTCTGTCTGTGGAGCGTCTGACAAGGAGGGAAAGCGCCCGAGGGGGGGAGGGAAGAAAGGCCGTGACATTACACACATTCATACGGCGCCGCAGCCCGGATAATTACACCGATACTCACTTAACATGCATCGCAGGCGAGCCTATCGTTTATCAGCCGCATGACCTCTAGCGAAGGATCTCTTCCTCTGATCTGTTTAATTATTCTTTTTTTCCCCTCTTCTTCTTTTTTTTTCCCCCCGCCACTGGTAGCGTTGTTGTAAACATCACAGCTGGCTGGGAGGAGGGCGGGGGAGAAATTTGGGGAGTGATTCACTGATGTTTTGTGTGAGATTTCAATTAATTCCGATTGGCCCAAAGCTATTTTCTATTATTTCATCCCCCTGTAAAAACACACTCATCCTTCTTTTCAGTTCTCGTGCCCGTAGCCTGTTTCGGCTCTATGGGGGGTTTTACGTGTGTCACACTAAATTTGTCGGAGATGGGGAAAGTGGAGCCTCCTGAATCTGGTGTAGATAGCTGGTCCCACACATGGAGCAGCTGCTGGCCAAACAACCGCCAGTGCTTAATGAAACTTTCCACAAGGGACTGGAGCGGTGCACACTGCTGGCCCTGAGAATACGGCTTGAATTAGAGGTCGCTTTTATTTTAAATATTGTTTTTTTTTCTCTTCGCCGAGCTTTACCCGCCTTACCCAATGATTTTCTTTCTTTTTTTTTTTGTCTTGACCCGCAGCTACTGTGCAGCGCGAGGATGTTTTATTTATTCCAAGAGCGAAAAGGAACACCGTGACACCGAACGCGGTCATTGCATCCATCAAAAATCCCCTTTGTGCAAAAAACAAAAAAGGCTCGAATTTGATGTGCAACATGAAAAAAAACACAGGGCTAACAAGCTCGATACTCAACTCCTTCACTGACACCAAAATGCTTCTCATTCTTGGCAGGAACACAGAGTACATGCAGTGGAGAGAGAGAGCGACCAGCCAAACGAAAAGGGAGAACTGTATGCAACATATTATATGCCATAAACCCGCCGCTGATATTTCTGGGTCACTTATCTGCAGGGAGCGACTAGCACTGTTCTAACCTGTCAGCTCGTTATGTAACACATTGGCCTAGTTTACCCTATACAGTCACAGGCTGTAATTTTCCACTCCTATGTATTCCATGTGTTCCTTTTTTACCGACATGTCTCAATACAGAGCGAGCGATCAACGTGTTGAGAAAGATATGCTTCAGGTGCTTTTTGGGGGTTGATTTCTGGCAGGCAAGCAAGACATAATTCAGTGTGTAATGAGTTAATTGACGGGATTTTGGTCCGAGTTAATCAGTAGGATACAAAAAGAAATAAGCTCCAGGTGGAAAAATGGCCGCGATCATGCTTTAAAGCAGCCCTCAATTGATACAGCTAAGAGGAATCCCAAATGTGCTCTTAGTCTGTAACCAAGAGAGATATTTGAGTCGTTCATATCTTTCATGGCGAGGTTAGTTCACCATGGGAGTGTCCCAAAACGCCCGTGATACAGCACTTACACACAAAATGCATTTTAGCCTATAGCCCCCGGGAAGTCAAGTCAGGATAACCATTAACCACACATGCTGACACGTGGATATTAAAAAAAGTGAAAAATTACCCCAGTGAACTAACCTACAGAAACAGGGAGAGCCTCTGTCATGATTATCATTTCCATCTGTAACTACACTGGGGAGAACTCGCACTCTGGGACGGATTCGCCTCTTGGCAGGACGCTAATTGATAAGAAGAGATGAACATCTGAGTGAGAAGAGTTGGGAAATGAAGGTTTAATCAAAAAGTGGGGATGAAGAGGAGGAGGAGCGTCGGTAAAAAAGGTAAATGTTTGCAACTTCCGATAAATCATGTGACTTGAACCATGCACGAGGAGCCATCCATCACACCGGCAAAGGCCTTGTTGAGGTTGAAAGGTCAAAGGGCTGAGTTATGTTCGAAGGTCTCTCCACTCCCAGGGGACAGATTGGACCAACCCCCGAGTGAGAGGAGATGAGGGTAAGCCAGCGCCTTTTGTCCACGACCCTCGACCTATAGGTTCCCAGTCTGTTACTATTGACCATATACCCGGAAAAAGATTTGCCGCAAATGATCCCGGCATATAACCCCTTTGGCGGTTCTCAATCCTTCACCCTGACTGATAGCTCTCTCTGCCACATCAAGTCTTTTAATCCAGACTCCGCTGTACGGGCCGATTTATATGTCAAAGTGAAAAAGTTGCGCGACAGTACTTTCCCCCGGTTCTTCACATCACCTTGGTCAATATTTCTCATCAGGTGCAGGAAGACAAATGACCTCCATAGCCTTGACCTTCGGGGATATTGGCGAGACGAGGCAACGGTCGAATCTAAAATCCCTTAAATTCAATTCCTGCCCTGCGACGCACTTTCACCCATTACAGACATCGCAGTCACCGACACTTCATTAGAAAATGATTACGGCGCTAAAACAAGCGTTCACATAATTTATGGACCTGACTTCCAATTTTACGTGTAATCATGAAACTGATGTCGTTGGCATTTAGGAAATTGACAAAATTTTGTAAATTGCGCAAACCTTGTTAACAAGCTGGCAAGTTAAGGGTGATTTGAAAATTAATGAGCCTTTCAATTTTCATTCCGAGTATGATCTTAATCTCTCCGTGAAGCGCTATCTCACACAGGGTGTAACATGGCGTGAACGAAGCGCAGATAGCTGAGCCGGCGAAGAAGACGATGAGACAGAATCTCCTTAAAAAAAAAAAAAAGTTTCTGCTCACCAGGAACTTTTAACCAAAAAGGAGGCGATTAATGGAGCGCTGACACCGAATGCTGCTCACATCTCCTCCTTTGGAGAATCTCTGGAGAAGTGGTCTTGAATACCGATGCGCGATGATACTGCAAACGCATCACGAGAGAGCCTTTAAAGACTTCCTCCCCCATATGAATCCTGCTGCTTCCACGCGCAGCCGACAGTCTGGGGCTATGGGGGCAGGTTGTGCTTCATCAGCATTTCAAAGCCAGCACCGCTGTCAATTATCCAAGGCCGCGATCCCCTCCAGTCGGCGCACATGGGTTTCATTTGACTCCGGGGATGTAAGGTCAACACATGTAACGTCTGAGGATGACATCACCCTCCTTGGGAGTTCCTGATCAGACATGAAGAGAGAGAAAAAAGGGAGAGAGAGTCGATCGTGATTTCTGCATCCCTCTTTGTTATTTCTCTCCTGTGCGGATGATCGGTCGAGCTTCGCCGTGAATATCTTCAACGTCGTCTTTTTTCACCATAAAGGAGCTTCTCGGGGGCTGAAGACCACCCCGGGAGGCGTCAGTGTGCAGAATGCAATTTAAAACTCCATCGCTCAGTGTGACTCTACGTTTTAAATATTTTCCATTAGCTCCGCGTCGTATGAACGCCCTATGTAAAAGAGTTTTCCAATTGTAATGCACACAGAGGGGACGATCTGTATGCTGCCAGACTGTAGCATAATTCACTATTCACCCCATTGACTACTGAATATGAAACATGCGTTCAATATCGAGCCACTTCTGTCACTGGGCCAGTGGAGTGTAGCCTCCACTCTGGAGCTGTCTCAGGACTTGTAAAGAGACTTTATGGTTGAAACAGGGATATTAAGGCCGTACATCTCACACATCGTAGCCAAGGGAGAGCTGGGGCTGTGCGTGTTAATTTCCATATAAACACACAGTCTTGATATATAGATAGATGATCTCATTGCATAGGTCTGTTGTGCGGCAACTTCAATTTTGGGCTGGGCTCCAAAAAGCATTTTGCTCATTAAATGTCAGATGTGAAGAAAGCCAGGCACGATGAAGAAGCTCTGAGAGAAATCCTGCCAATATCACTCTGCAAAATGTGGCTATGGCACAATAAGTAAGGTCTAATATCAGACATTATGGGTCCGTGTTGGGCAGATTGGAGCTTCAGTTCTGCAAACATTTCTTGGCGGCAGAAATGATCTCACTAGTGGAGTTAAACCTCAATGTGCTACCAGCCTAACTAGTTTACCTGGATAGCTAAAGGCTGCTGTGGCTAGTGTGAACTTGGGTCAGCCATGCTAACCAGCTATCTTAGTATGACTAGATTGCATTTTTTCGGTTGCCAGCAGAGCGCTAGGCTTCATAATATTAGCTAGCTCCTCTCTTACCCCTGACCTTTTTCACTGGGCTTCAGCCTGAGGTTAATTGTGGTTCTTTGGCTCCGCCCACTAATGTTTAACTCACCCAATGAGATTATTTCTGCCTCCAGAACTGCTTCAAGAAATGTTTGTATACCTAAAACTTTAATCTGCCCATATTGGCAACAACAAACTGAATCTGGGTGTAAGGTGCCTTTAACGGAATAGTTACAAGGAACTTTTACACCAGCATGCTCCAGTCATCAATCTCTCCGCTTTACATCTCTGTAAACATTTACAGTAGCACAGGCAAAACAGTAGTCCACACTTTGCTAAAAGCTCAAGACATTTTACTCTACAAAGTTCAACTTTTGCCACAGGTAATGAAATTCAGATATGCTCTCATAAAATCTCCTTGTTGTGTCGTGATAAAAAAAGTCTCAATGACACATAAGACCATTTATGTAGCATAAATCTAGCTTAGGCGCTAAATGTGCAGCCAAACTTTGGCATGCCGGAGCACCAACCAGATGATATATGGAATACAAACTGTATTTACCATCTAAATTGCTTCTCCACAATGCCAAGATGATGACAGAGATTAATCGGCTAAAGAGCTAAATCCTTCCCCCCTTCAATGTGGTGGCACATCTCAGGCCACACGTTTCCAACTTAAAGGCGACATTTGTATTCCCGGGGAGCGTCTCCTCTCGCCTGCTTTATGATATTACCGCCAGGAGACTGTAGTCGGGGGCCTCGTCTCCATGTGTGGGCTCCAATTCAACCGTCATCTGTTTCCCCCTATCTTTTTATCATTATGCAGTCTAATAAATGTGCTGTGTGGTCTGTGATGCTGCATCATACATCAGACAAAGTGACCTCGGTCAGCGCATCGCCGACCGCCAAGGTTACGCTCTCGCTCTCCCTCGCTTTTCGCCCGCTGTTACCGGGAGAGAAAGAATATTTTTAATCTTTTGTCAGTTTGAAATATTCTATAACAAAGTAATAACCCCCTCCCCGTCCCTTTTGAATGTCTAACAATGTGTGTTTTGAAGGAAATGACAAAGGTGTTCTAGCCACAGGGGTCGCGTCGTGGTTGTTTTGATCCGGCAGGCCGCCATTGAAAAGTCCACTTCAATAGAAACAGCAGGTTGTTCTTCCCACTGTGGCGGCTTTTTTTTTTGTTTTACCACGTTATGAGATGATTCTTTAGTCATCCACATCAAACGCAGACAGCATAATATCACAGTGTGTCGGTACGTCTGAGTGCGTGTGTGGAAGCATGTGCGCGAGGTGCACTATGCAACCTGCACGCTCTCCTGCAGATGGAGGATTAAAGAACTTTCTAACTGGAGGCCAGCCAGTACATTCTGGTTTACCATGGTGCCTTGGCAGAACACACACACACACACACACACACACACAGTTGGTCATTTCTGCGTGAGATTGTGTGATATTTCAGCACATGCGATCCGGGGCTTGGCAGCGCATGTCCGGCTGTCTCCCAGCGATCACTCATCTGAGGCGAGAAAATCAGCAGTGCCCCCAGAAACTCAACACACTGATTGGAGGCAGATTGGAACAAGGCTCCCAAATCAGAGGGACACGCTCGGCTACATTGTTGGGGTCAAGCGAGCCCATCATGGCCCGGGATTAACTATCTCAGACAGTGGTCACAATGAAAGGCCTCACTATTTTGTTCTACCAAAAAAAAAAAAAAAAAGAAGTGGCAAGCGGGAAGAGTTATATGACAAAGTCCAGCACGAACCAATGCACCAATGCACCCACACACACACCCTTCAGCACTGACAATGGCACCACAGAGTAAGAGCAAGCACCAGCAAAGACTGCTTGATGTATGGTCGCTTTGAGATATGTGCACTTTCTCTTTTTAATCTGCCAGCCATTCTGCTGGTGATGGGAATGAATAGTCTGTGTGTGTGTGTGTGTGTGTGTGTGTGAGTGTGTGTGTGTGTGTGTGTGTGTGTGAGTGTGTTAAGAGGGGAGGGTGCATTGCTCCCATGGGAAAGGGTAATGACTGTGCCACTAATAGAGAATCATTATAAACAACTTTAGCAGATCAAAGAAGACAAAAAAGATGTATTCATTGAAGTCCATCGAACCAAAGGATGACCAATAGATCAACACCCCTTTCAACAAGTCTCCTCTCTCTCTCTCTCCCTCTCTCTCTTTCTACCCCTCTCTCTCTCTCTTTCTCAGCAGTGCATCACGGCATCTCCCGGAACCCTATAAATGCCCAAACCCGGGTTTAAGGGTGAGCTTGTTAACTTTTATAGGCGTGTGTAAGATCACATCCAATAAATTTCAATAAGCTCATCGGGTGCAGAGAGCCTTACATGGAGAGATGGCATCCGTTCGCTTCTCCAAGTCGTCACTGTTTATGGAAGCTGGGCAAGTGGGGGTCAAACCTTTCATGTGACTGACGGTAATGAAGACCAATAAAAAAACGTTCCCGTCAAGAATATGCTACGATATTGAACGGGAGGGGAATAACAACAAGGAGAGGAGATACCAAAATACACACATCCAACATATCTGCAGTAGGTGACAACAGAGTTCATTAATCTGGAGCCATTTTTCCTCTTCAACGGCAACGCGGTAAAATAAATGGCGCCGTTGTCTCGATCATGAAGTGAAATGCGCCACAGTATATCACCGTTTCACAGCCACGCCGTTCCCATGCAGAGTGGGAACGTAAAAAAGAAAAAAAGACCTGTGGTGAATTCCATCTCGTCACGTGTTGACATACAGGTCGGGTCTGCGTTTGTGCATGTCTGGGTGTGAGAGTGTGTGAAAGTGCCTGTGGTCGTTTTTTCACCTCCCATTACGTCTGTGTTTGCGACAAGAGTGTGAGAATATTTCGTCTCAGCCTCTGCCAGGCAAATATCTACTTCTTCAGTCGTTACATTTAATCTCTGATTACGGCGCGGCGGCTCTCCAAAACCCTCCAACGCTTCACTGATTTGGTGTTATTATTTTGCTGCTCCGTCCTGTCCTGCGCTGTGCAGGGCTAGCCGGCTAACTGGCCCCAGAACTGTTAATTACTTAATTACGGAGATAAGAAAATGGTCATGAACAGAATCGGTTGATTAATGCAAAGGCTGCGATTTTTTTTTATTCCCTCCCTTTGGAATTCAGTTTCAGATCAGCTGCACGAGCCTGCACACGCACCCGCACACACACACGTTTTATCTTGTTGTCGCAACCTGAAATCTCTATCACTGCTTTCAGTGTACGTCTTTTTTTTTGTCTTTTGTCTCTGCCCATTAACATTCAATGGCAAGCACAGGGGCATACATGAATAGTGACCACAGATTCATCATGGGTTTTTTTTTTTCCTCCCTTCCTCTCCCCCTCATGAATTATGGAGCGCCTCCCTCGGTACATTTAGTCGAGCTGCTAGTAAATTAAATGCAATGTGCTGCCGTGTCACACAGGGAACACAAGAGATGAGCGAAGGGGAGAAGCAAGGGGCCTTCGCTGTTGGTCCAAAACATCGAGATATTAAAAAAAAAAGGCATTTGTAATTAAAAATATAGTTGCATTTTTTCCCCCCCTTTCATTTCTAATACATCTTGACATCGCTCACATGCAGGACAACAGCTCACCATCAGCTATGCACAGCCGAGTAAGTCTATTCAGCGTGACGGATCGTGCAGTAACACAGTAAAGATGCATCATGGTACTAATACAGCGGTATAGTAATAGCCAGAATGCAATGCACTCCTGCTGGAATGTACCATTTGGCCTCAAAGAAGAAAGTAATAACCCGACTTTCTCAACGCTGTGTTTCAGACACGGCATCCACCTTGGTCTGCCATGCGCTGACTTCACACAGCCATATATTTCTCTGTTGAAGCAGGCGTAAATGAGGGTGCTGGCCCCCTCTTGCCCCCTGATTTATTGTGCTATGGTAGTAAAAAGGCAGACTAGGATAACATGGGTGGTAATAAATGACTCTAAGACAGCGACTAGCAGCTGTTAATGCTACACCCATTAGACTGAAAAATGAAGGGCGCCAGTGATTCCGTCAGATTTATACATTTTCTTTATGCCATACATTAGTGCATGTCATGGCAAAGTGGCAATCCATACGTGAGCATTAATCGTCTGCCGGGCAATTTGTCCCACGCCAAAACATTTTACTGGGATTAGAATTTCTCTGATATCTTGAGTCGTCTCCAACGTATGAGGGAATGTCTGAAATCCAGTCGGTGCAACAAGGTGGTTTGAGGACAACCTGTGAGATAAAGACGAGATATTTCTGGGAGAGTAGAAAACCTTCTGGTGTCAAGGTGTACGTATTAATTGCCGTTTTTTCCACCCCCATTTACGCCGGTGACCTCGAAGGGGGGCGTCTAGGCATTGCACGCTTTAGGCCGCGCTGGTGATTTGGGGAGTAATTTAAAGAGACAGGCGCAGGCTGTGATAATGAAAAAGGGATAGGACGTGTAGGTTTGCTTTACATGGCCAAGGACAATTAGCAGCTTCATCGAGCATGGCGAGAACAAATAGCGTCCAGTCACCTCCCTCCTCTCTCATTTCCAGATGACTGGGCCCAAATTCTTGCTCGGTGTTGTAGAGGACGCCGAGGACCAATCCCCGAAGAAAGGGAGTGGGAGAGCTGTAATTATGAGGGGATTGTCTGAAGTTCAATTGGCTTTCATACAAAGCGTTTTGATATATGGGGTGAATTACCTCTTTTTTTTATTTTGAACTACACAGTGTGTAACAAAATCACAGCCGTTCGACGCGTAGATGTTCTCATGTGTTGAGTTTTGACATCTTAACCACAGGGAAGCGTGCCGGAGGTACTTTGTAAAAGATATTCATCAGAAAGCATCTGCATTTATACCTGAAAAACAACAGAGGAATCAGAGACGCTTTGATTTCCTTCCCTTTGTTTGGTGTGTTGTGCAGAGTGGCAGAAAACAAAGTCTGTACCAATATTTGTAATGAGCAATGAAAACAGTGTTTTCTTTCAAGCAAGCTTCTCATAGTGCAGATACGGCGGAGCTGGAAAATCTTTATGCATTGATTAAAGGCCGTCAATGGCGGTGAAATGGGCTGGAGAACATTTGCAAAAATTGTCTTTGAGAGCCGTCTCTGAAAGCAGACATTGGCCTTTCATCTTGGCATCTGTGTGGGCCCATTACTGAGTTTCTGTGAAAAATAATGACTGTGCCTTCCAGTATGATGAGCACTTTTTAAGTGGACCTCATTCTTCATGACCTATATCCATTGTCTTACCCTGTCAGCGGTGGGGAATAGGACGGACCACTCACATCCCATATCAAATACGGAGCCAGGGGTATTTCTTGGCCATAAAGCAGACGCGCGCCACTTCAGACTTGATGCTGAATGTGCGCCTCCTATGAATTGTTGGATTTGCATGAATATTTATGGGATGGCGGGTGGGAGTTACAGCATGTGAGGTAATTACATTACAGATGGAGAGAATGGATGCGAGTCATAGCACATTCTCACATACAAATTGGCTATTGTAGTAGAGATATAAAAAGCCTCCGTGAATTGATGGTTTCCCGATGAGCTAGTATGGGATTTATATTAAACGGACCGTCTGGTGCTCCTCAGGTTTGGAGCCTTCCGTCTATTCTGTTGTTTTCGCAGAAAGCAAAAATGAATGCAAGTGGTCTGTGAGTTGGATGTACACACAACACCGGCCTCTGAGCAAATGGATCTCTTCCTCTACCCGTCAGGATAATGTTCCGTTCCCGCGGATCGCCACTGATGATCATGGCTGCAAACTTCCCTCTAATGCTTCCATTACTTTATAACGACGCCAAGTGTTCAATTTCACAGCGGTGGCATGACTGTGTAATTACCACGTATAGATTTCCCAGTGTTTCCTGATTGCAGGAGGAACGTACTGTACACACTACCGCCCCGGGTCCAATAACCAGATGTGGAATAGTCTCCCCGGCTTGCCAGCAGCATCCCTCCCAAATGAGCCCACAGTCTGCTCCGATGGGAAGTGTTTTCCAGTTAGCTATCTCGCAGCGATCAATACTCCACCTCCTCCCATAATGTTCAGGGAAACCCAAACTTCTAATGAGGGACTTTTGTAGCCATGTTCCCCGAGCCCAGTAATGCATGCGGTCAATATGAGAGAGGATGAACTCCGAGGGCGAGAGAGCGAGAGAGCGAGAGAGAGAGAGAAAAGGCTGTGCTCAATAATAAGCAGTCTTAACAGTCTGGCAGTCTGGACCTGACCCAGATACCGTTTACCTCAAACTGTCTTGCTACACTATCTCTGATTTTCATCCCACTTGATAATCCATGTTGAGGGAGGGAGCCGCCGATCCCAGCGCACCCCCCCCCCTCCTCCCCTCCCCGTTTGTCAAATCCAAATTTGATTTTTGAAAAGGTTAATGGCTGCGCTGGCCAAATCCAACGCAAAAAAAAATGTTTAGGATGAGGCCTTTCCGATCACAAATGGGCTAGCATTTGTGGTCCAGGTTTGGACGCTTCCTGATGACCTTTGTCAGAGAGAAGCTGATTAAACAGAAGGCGAAGTCGATGCGATAGGCAGACAATGCAGTTTTTCAACCAGATGAAGGCCAACTCCATAACTCTTGCTGCTGCAAAACTTTCCCCTGCATAGACGATGCTGCCAGGTGGAGGGAAAGCTCCCAACTCAAGGTTAGAACGGATCAAGCGTAATATAACATGGCGTCGCTCTTGGAACATGGAACCAAATGCATGACTTCATGGCGATGATGAATCAGATGACCCCCCCCCCCATCTGATAATGAACAAAAACACTTGAACTCGGGTTCCATTTCAAGTCAAATTCATTCAGGTCTTTACCTCAGTCAGCTTTAGGCTTTTCTTATAGAATCTATATACATTTTGTTGGCTTTTTACACCATTTAAGATTAAACTCTACAAGCTCTAATGTTATTAGTTGCCTCTCAAGTCTCCAGATCTCTAATAATGAGTCTCAACAAAGAAACCAAAAATCCCTCCTGTCATCCACTAATGGAGATTATCTCGATGCACCTTGGAGAGTGTCCTTTTCCGCAGAATAAATGAGGAATTAACAGCTCTTTCAGGCAAGGTGCTCCACAGTTGTAAATGTTAAGCTGAGTTTAATGCAGCCAGGTTGGTACATTCTGCCGGTCTTAGCGTATTAAAAAGAGATTTAAATGAGCTTTGCTGATCAAACTGCTGGCAGCCTTTTGTTCCCCAGCCTATGATTTATTCAGAGGCACTGCACTTGGACCTGTCGCTATTTTCTCTCCGTCGTGTTACAGGGGTGCGTTCGTCGGCGGGGTTCATTTGTGTTGGAAAATGCCATCTGGCTCAGGCTGTGAAAAGCACCGTGACAAAGAGGAAGGGTTTCGCCACCAGGGAGAAATAATTTGCGCGTGGAAGGTGCGCCGTCTATCTGTTGACTTCAGAGTGATGGAAACGGACCACGGGCTAATTATAACGGTTCTGAATCATCTGTCGCCGCTTTCATCGCTCAGTTTTGATCGGTGAAGAACAAGCAGCAAAACAAAGACTTAGACGTGCTCGGTGCGTTGACTGCTACGGGTGTTTTATGGTACAGTTCAACAGGCCACCACTCTGACGCAAAAAATACATACTAGTCCTGGCTGAGTGTTAACTGAGCGTTATATTGAGTGTCAGATTCCTACACAAAACAATTGCACAGAGAGCTGAATAAGCTGAAAAGCGAGGCTCTCGAAGCAGCAATCTTCAAAAACTCCAGTGTGACACATATATAGTACATCACTCTGCTGTCAGTCTTCAACGCAATGGATGATGTAAGGTAGCTCCTTTTTCTTCCCGTCTCTGTTATTACTCTTGGCTTGGCCACCTGCCAGCGGTTCGTGTAAACCACAGTTGTCCTTGCTGATGTACTTTGCTATTTGGTGTACAAACAAAAGTGACAAATACCCTCAAGTCCAAAAAGGGCCATTATCTACTGCTTCTTATGCCGAGCAGCATCCGTCTTTTTATGACCACATTATGTGTACTCACATGAAACATGTTTGACTGAGGAATGATGAATTGCATTCAATAGGGAATGGATGTGCTGAAATCTGGCAAGGACAAACAATACGGCACTGGGCTTGTATTGAAATTTGAAAATCGTTAACGTTGGGCTATTTTCGTTCAATGGTATGATCCATCACGTGTCCTCTGGGAGTCACTGGTGATAAATACAAGATTATTGGAATCGGTCTGCCAATGCTCACTGCATTACATCTAGATATTGAGGCCATAGGGTGGCTTTCAAAAGAGACAGGAAATGTACAATTTCGGCGAGCGTTGCATAAGTTACGTGCACAGTTCATATGTTGAAACTGTGTTGAGGGGAATGCTGGTGACGTGCAGAGACTACACATGCATACATGGAGATTACATTACAACAAGGAGCATAAATGAAGTTTATATAGATTTGTGAAATGGTTAATGGCTTTTCAGTTAGCTGCCTTAGCAGGATTAAAGACCAAGTCCTAAGGTCACGTTGCTATGTTCCAGTCAGGGACCAAGTCAGGCATATCAGAACATCCTCTTTCCCTTTCGATCGCCACTCTTTTTATGTTCCTTTCCCTCCTGAGTGATACCGTGTCTTCTGCTTCTCTGCACAGGTTAACAGAAAGTTGAGGCCGAGTTCAATCAATGCTCTGAATTATCAGACGGAGGACGACGGAGCGGCCCATTACCATGGCTGACCCACTTTGGATCTGGTCGCAGGAGTCAAACAAAGTGTATTCGGAGCTAACCCTCCTGAACCATGTTTTCAGTGTAAAAGAGGTTTTCTCATTACTGACCTATCGGGCTGAGGGAGGTTAATAGGATCGGGGAGGTGCCGACTGGGTCAAAATGCTCACTAACCGTCCAGCCTGCTCTCATGAAATGTTGTGACGTGAGCACAATGTCTTCAAATGCAAAGAACTGAAATGTAAAAGGTTGTAACCCGGGGGAAACGCAACTGGAAACAGGCAGCGGTGTGACATTGAAATAATGCTGCGGGAAGCACGAGGCTGGGAGGGTGGGTGGTCGTATACATTTCCCTTCAACTCTGGTGAACTCTGAGCTCAATTCCCAGCTGATGAGGAACGTTTCTAGAGCGAGTTTTCATTTTCAGCGAAGGTTTTTCTTATTTAACCATGACCAGAACCTATAACCTCAGCTGAACCTTAAGTTGTTTTACTTGCCATTATTTAACCTTTCTACGTAACAAATGAGAATGTCGTAATCTGTACTTTTTTGTTGCCTGTCAACATGATGTTCTTGGAAAAGGAAATATTACAACAACGAGGGAACTTAGGACAGAACCTCCACGATCTTGAAGGAACATTTGCAACGTCCGTCTTCAAGCCTGGTGATGCTTGTGGACGTTCGACCACCAGTCCTAGTTCAGGAAGCATCTGCAACTGAGACTGCTTTTACTCTCTCTCACACACACACACACACACACTCCCTCCTTCAATAATATAATTATGACAAATGCAGTAAGATGAGAGGCAGTGAAGTGATGTAACTGGGTTAAGTAAAGTTGAGCTGTTTGCATCACTTAGAGGAGAGTTAGTACATGTTGAAGTGAGACGCGAGTTCAGTCAGATGAGTCCCAGCAAGCATGACGGACGGCCGACGTGCAGGAGGTGGCCAACATCAACATCAACCCAAAGGAGCGAAAACATTTTGACATTAAACAGCGTTGGAAACTGTTTTGAACTGATATCAGGAAGGTATTTAGGTCCTGATTTCACAAAACGTTGCAGGCAGCAGCTGTGGACGGCGGCGGACGTTGACTCGACTTTCATTTTGTGCGTGCGCGCCGTTGTATCAACATCTATTGAATGTCAAAATTGTTGGCTGGGCTGTTTAAACAGCCCTAATCCAGCTTGTGCTCCATCCTGCGACTGGTGCAGTGGCAGTGTTTCAGTCTGCCGTGTCAGTTGGCATCCCATGGTGCCACTTTCTTTCTGTCTGGTTTGGAGTAATTGTCCCCCATGTGATGAAGTTGGTGCAAGTGGAGGGGGGACTATGGATCTGGCTTTATTCATCCATGCATCCATTTATCCATCCATCTGTCCATCAAATGTGAATTTTTTACAAAAGGATGATGCATCTAGGCATTGTGGTTCAGTGTTTAAAAAATTAAACTGATTGTCCTAATGGGGGCGCTATAATAAAAGGTCACATTTTTTAACTCCAACGTAATATCTCAGAAACCACTGGTCCAATTTTGACAAAGATGATGCATTTTGGTCCCATTTACCTCTGTGAGGAGGGGGGTGGGGGGTGGGGTGCAGGGAGGGAATTCAATCCTATGGCTAATGACTTTCCAATGTTGCAGACATCTGTATCGGGGCGTATAAGTAACAGGGTGTAGGGACAGCTGGCTGGGTGGGGGTGCAGGACGGGGAAAGGATGGAGCTGGGTGGGTGTGGGGCGACTGCTGCGACTCATTAGGCCATATTCTCATGAAAACAAAACCAGCTCAGAGACGTCACAACGGGGAAACATGTGTGCAGGTATGCAGAGCAAGTCAGAGCTGCATGCTAGCCAGCCAGCTTGCACTTTTCCTGCACAACAGCAATATGGTATAGTGGCTCTTATTAGTGGGGATAATTGTATAATCCTCCACGGTATACACAGTAAACACCAGTTTATTATGGTTCTCTGGACAACTACAAAACACAGAGAATAGGAATATTGTCTACATACAACAAAATTGGATTTTAATGGGAGATGTCATACAATTTTAATCCCCCCTATATTGTTTGCACTAGGTATGGAGAAGTACTTACCTTTGGGGCATGTTCCATGAAACCACTGCTTGTAAGTCATTCAGGGAGAGGCTTACTCATTCCTATGCTAATGTTATGGGTTAATATTTGTTCCCCTGATTTGCAATAACCCAAAGTCCACCCCCTCTATTAAGCCCAATGAATAATGCACAATGCTTATACAATGTTTAGAAATGCATCTCTTTGGAGATGAAAATCCCGGCCAACCTTGGGTGAGTTAATGGGGAGAGACGACTCTCCTGGCTTGCAGAAAGAAGCTCCTGACGTCCTGAAGAGGCTCAACAGCTCAATACGAAGGGTTTACAGCACTGACCGCTTGGTGTGTTTGTACCTAGGGAGTTCAGATTTACCTTTGATTTATGTTGAACGTGGTAATCCTCCATATCCGTTATTTTGTCTCCACTTTGCTGCTGATTACTTAGTGATTACTTATGAGGTCTGGCACCAAGATATTGTGGATTGCAGATGTTTTAAGCCGGGCGTCCTAGGTATCATCTACTGAAGGGGTTTTAACTTTATTATAACTACCTGATTGTCCTCCAGGCCATTTTGAAGTCCAAGCTAAAGACCAAAGGTGGTGGGGCCTGAGCTGTCCAGGTCATGAAACCTGGTTCAAGAAATTAGGAAAAATCCGGCGTCACCTTTAAAATCACTTCTTGTGCAGAGAGTATTTTAGATTATCATTCTTCTCTTCCTCATTAGATGTTTCAGTTCCCTTCTCTCTATCCTATAACCCTTTTTTGAAGTTGTCTTTTTTTGCATGGCATTACATAAAAAGTCAAAAATGTAATTACATACACAGTTGCAGCATTTAAAATCCTAGATACAGGGCAGTAGCTTCAGTACCCCCCAACCACCACCGTTCAGTAGAGACTCACTATCTATGTTTGGGAGTTTTCATCAGCTCCCCACATGTTTACATCACCTACACCTCAGTGAGCCACGGAGAGTCAGAGTGAGCTTGGCATCGGCTCCCCCACACAAAACAGAGCACATTCCTCCCTCCTCTTGTCTACAGGATACCCATCTGCCCCGCAGCCAAATTCCAGCCATGTTTTCTGGGAACGTAGTGCTCAGCTTTAGAGAGCCTCCCCTGAGAAGGCCGGGCCTCCCCCACCAGGGCCAAAACGCTACAAATTATTGAGGGAGCAGACATTGAAGTCTTTCTTTTAACCCGTGACAGGTACCGCTGGGCTGTTATCAAGACGTTAATGGAAGAGGCAGCGCTGCATGACACAATGGGGATCAGGAGGGTTTCAGAGGAGAAGGGATGAATAGATCCTGTTACATCAGCCATGTTTTGACTTGATGCATCGTTGAATACTCATCAAGACACCATCGCTTTGGCTCAAAATGACTAAATAAAATAAATGGCAAATACACTGCAGGTGAATTCTGATCCTTTATACGTAGGTGATGTTCAAGTCTACGGGGTTGTTGTTTTTTCTTTTTTCCTGAGAGAGAGAGAGAGCTCAAGCGAGAAAGTGTAAGTGATACTGCATTCCTCCCATCTCTATCAAGAAGTCATGAGGAGAAGATGTCAGAGAGGCTGCCCGAGGCGGCTCTGCTATGGTTCATTCTTATCTCCACAGATGAACCCTTCTGGTTTTGACCTGGCAACCGTCAGCCGGCTCCGACACTGAACAGAGCAGCGGTCCTGAAATGGGAGGAGGAGATGCACACTATCAACCATACTCTATACCCTGCATGATCACATCAGGCGCCCACTGATAACAATGTCCATATAACCAAAGACAATAATAAAGACAATAAATATTTTATATTTTATTATATATTATATATTATATTTTATTTTTTGTTTTTTTCTATACACTTACACTTCTCTGTACCTTTTAAGTCCATTGACAAATTGTTCTCTCAAGGTTTCAGTGAAAAAAAAAAATATACTAATAATAGTAATAATAACATTGATTACACAATTTCCAAAATAAAAGCCTCATTGACAAACTAAAGATGAAATGCAGACAATAGAATAGAAGAGAATTTTAATGTCCAATCAGGAAAACTGAAAACTCAAATTTCCTGTTCTTTTGATCTACAATCCTTCACACTAATTGCTTCACCGCCATCTGTGAACGCATTTGAAGATCATGTGAGATTTGAGATGCTCTTATCTAAATATGTTTATTTGAATCTTAAGGCTGCGAACGCATGCACTGCAGCACGTCAAGTCCTGTTGCACGTCAAGGGAAAGAGACGGTGAAATCATTTCCTGTTATCGCATCGAGATGCAGCACATTGTTTGGTTTCCTGGCAACGCAACCGTGACAACGGAGAGGACAACATATTGTGGAAGTCGGCTAACTTCTTATTGATAATGAACCCGTATTGTGAGGCCAGACGTTCATACTGATCAATATAATGAAACATTTTGTCAGTAAATATGGAAGTCTCAGACAAATCAATCAGCCTTGATGCTCATTAATCATGGATATCTGATTTCAACTGGTTGTGTCATGATCATATTTGTCTCAACAGCCTTGTGCAGCGTATATTTACTGCAGACAGCAGAGCCACAACATTTCAACCCTGAAATAACTATAAAAAACAATTTATTTTATGTGTCCGACATGATCCAATCTATGTTCAATGACAAGAAACTCCACATCCATGTAAAGTCTAGTGTAGTGAATCCATACTCACTATATCAATATTCTCTATCTGCAGCCAGTGCAAACATTGCACTGGATCAATGCATTCAGCCTCAAGCCCCGAGACGTTCTATTAATAGTTTCACATAACCATTTAAATCAGTGGGAGGGGATCGATTTAGTCATCCAGTGTAACAATGATGATGGTTGGTTTTTATTACTGTACGGATGGTTAGTACGGATAACACTGAAACAGCCTTTCCAATATGGCTGGATGGAGCAGAAACAGCGTATGCAGCAAAATATATGAAAAGAAAAATACAAAAGCGATAAACCAAGAGGTGCACAAAAACACCAGAATTAACTGGGTTGCAAATGTTGACATATCTATGAGCCCAGTCAGAGGAAGGGCATAAGAGATGGGGAGGTAGGGTTCCACTGATATGGGTTTTTGTAGACCAGTAACAATACTTTTAGAATGAAGTCACCGAAAGCTGATATTGATATATTCAATATTTGGAAATTTTACCATTTTTATGCTGAAAATTGCAAGTAGTCAGTGTTTTCCCCGAGAACTGTATTCTTGTCAGGGTGGGAAAGCCTCTGAAACAGCATTTGGACCATCGTGGGACACTAAAACTCTCCATTGAAACGCAGGACAATGAAATTCTTCTAAGCTTAGCAGCTCTTTTAGGCAATGTGACTCACCACACCTATTCAATGGCAGGGGATGCATTACAGCCTTGACATGAAGAATCAGTTTACAGAACACACAATTGAAGAATTAAATGAACAAATGAAATCAGATTTCATTGCAGGTTTTTATAAATTGTGATGTTAACTGTGGTCAGGCATGAGCAGCTGATATCTGTTTTTTTATATATATATATATCGGCAAACTGATATGTCGGTCTAACCCGAGTGTGAGACAATCAGAAAACAGGCCACACAAGAGGGAGGAAGACATGATGCATGGGCATGGAGATTGGCCTAATGATAGTACAGGAAGCAGGTTAGGTGAACGCAAAGAATAACTAGAGAGTCTAAAACAATGGACATCCACCCGGTGAAAAAAACAGAAGTGGCTGCTTCAGTTTCTATTTGTTCCTCCATCATTCCTTGTGAGCGGTAATTGCGCAGCGAAACATCCTGTTTTGAGTAACCTAACTCAATAGACTGACTGCCGCAGTAAACAATAAGAATATGTCCTAAGCTGCGTGGTCACGTGAATCACGGGGAAATGGGTTGTGACAGAAGAATGCGGCAATAGTGAATGTGGCCTAACATCCCCATAGCTTGCTGTATAACGTCCATATTTTTGTCATAAATAAGAGGTCAAGCTGTCACGCTGTCTTGTTTATGCTGCTGTAAAGATGACAAACCCCCCAAAGGACATTAATGGATGGGGGGGGGTGATTTATTCCAAGGCGGCCTGGGTCACGGGGAAAATTGTGGCCAAGGTTGTCTGTGAGTCCAGATTAAGTGTCCAGATGCAGCTTGTCACTGAAAATACAGCCTCAACTTTGGGAGGCAGGAGCAAAGCCAAACAGTGAGTGGTGAGTCCACAGCGGTCTCCAACAATGCATGGATACATAAGACCATAAAATCTGCTCCGGGAGACAAATTCCCCTGGTGCAGCCTCGCACAAAACACCGGCAAAAGAATCAGAGGTAAAAGAAGAAGGAGTGATACCGAAAACAGGAAGTGAGGTAGACCGGGCAGGTGTTGTTTCCTGCCATGGAGACGTGAGGATGGAGAAGGGAGGGGGAGGTGTGTGTGTGTGTGTGTGTGTGTGTGTTGGGCAAGCAGATGGTGAATCTCTCACTCTGGAGGGAAGCGGGGATACGAGGAGAATGGCAAAGTGTGCGGAGAGAGGAGGAAGGATGTAGGTTTGGTCCCGGGGGGGGGGGGGGGGGGGCTGAGGCAGTGGGGTTTCCACCGGCTGAGCTGGGCGTGCTCCGTGCAGCCTGGAGCCATATGAGGTCAACAGGGAGGGGTCACGGGGTCAAACAGAGTCACAGGGAGTCCCTTCAACTGGAGGAGATTGAAGTAATTTGCTCAAGTATCATGGAGGAAGAGAAAGAGGGATTAAGGGAGAGTTCGATGTAATGGATTCATGTCGTAGAGAAGGACACGTAGTATTTTTCTCAGTTTATTCAGCGAGTTAAAACATCAATGCAGCTCTCCCTGGAATAAGCATCGCTACCTGACAGTGACACCATCCAAGAGTTTCTCTCTTTCTTTTCTTTTTTTTTTTTTTTTTTTGAGGAATAGCTCTGCTGAAGAGTGTAATCAGCTTTGAGTCGAACAAAAAGCAGGTGTGCGAAGCTGCGAGGGGGAAAGGAGGGAGGGGAGAGGGGGGCCGGGTGGCTTCGCTTTTCACATCTATCTCACCAAAAAAAAAAAAAAAAACCTCAGGATAAATCCCAGAAATAGATTTGGGCTGAAAGTGACAGACTCCAAGCTGTTTCTCTTTGCCATACGGCAGCTGTCTTCAAACGTCTGGGATGACACAGCAAGCATCCTGTTTATTGACTACCAGCAGGAAACACTTCTCAATGCTAACAATGTGCGCTACTTACAAGTCTCTTTGCGGCTGCTGGGGTTTTTATATATTTTTTTTTTTTACCTCAGCCTCCAACCAAAAAAAAAAAAAACCAGAAATGTTGAGTTGAAAACGAGCCATCGAGGGAAAGCTGTGCATCATTATTCAGTCATGCAGAACATGCATTGTCAAGTCGAAATAGAAACGGTGATGAGCGATGCATTTATTTGTCATTTACCTCCTGGTATGCTACTATAATGAGGTCTGCACGCCAAATAAAAAAACACTCTGCAGGAATACTGATTCTCTGCCGAGTTTCCAAACGTAACTGGCAAACTGAGAACGCCACTACTGCCTTTAGGTTCTCCTTTTCTTATGAGAACACTTGAGTGATAATAGTGGGCAACATTTTCCTTTGAGGCAGTGAAGAGAAAATTATATTATTCCATCAGCACAACGTTATTGCATTATGTGTTCCTTACTTAAGCAATAAGCAATAAATCAGAAGGCAGGGCACCAGTAAAGCTGCACAAAGGTAAAGCACATCCTTCTTTTATTGATGATAGTTCTGAACCGGTCCGACAGACATGTCTGTCGGTACAGTGGAGATGAGTATCTCTAACTACAATTGGATAGTAAAGGGATCCTGGATGTGATTTATCTCTTTTAAAAGGCCTTCATGAGGAAATTCTGATCTGATTTTTGCTTTTGACTGCAAATGTCTGCAGCCTCTGCTCGAGCAGCGAGGAAAGAATGACCAAATGATAGAGAATGGATAATGGGAAAAGTATGGAGTCGTTTTTGCATTTGCACTAACATATTTTCCACATTCAGAAAAACAGAAAATGAGCCTGAGTCCTCTATTCAGACGTTTCAGTGATTTCTGACCCAGTCAATGTTGCCTCCACCTTCCAGGACTCTGTACACTGCAAGGACATTCAGATCCTAGCACCATGCCGGTTGTGAGCTCTGTTTATAAAAGCGTGGATATATACTGTATATATACTGTATACATACTGAATACTGTGCGGCGCAGGTTAGCACCAGTATCTCTCACTCCCACAATGTAAACAGCATGGTTCATTAATAACATGTTTACTGGAGACAGAGTGAGTCAGGTCCCAGGGGGCCACGCCAGGGCTCTGGAAGCCTGCGTCATCTCAACCATAATGGACCTTTTAAGTTGAGCTGCAGCACTATGGGAGGAAAACGCTCAGAGAATGACCCAAGAGTGCAGGTGTTTTATCGGGAAGGGGGGGGGGCCTCGACACCTGGCTCTGAACGGGAAATTGCATGTCTTTGTAGACCCTGAGATCTTCGAGTAGAATCAGTAGAAAGAGGTTTCAGAGATTAAAGCCTTGCATGGCCACGATTGGTGTGTTTCTATTGCATTTGCTGTTATATCAGTGGAACGTGAACCTTTTGAGTGGCAGATTCTTTAAAAAAAAAAAGCTTTAAAAGATGAATAGAAGTGAAAATTGAACGTTGGGCACAAATGTCATGGTCGTAATTAAGGGATGTGTCGGTACCGCTGTGTCTCCCCAGGAAGAAGCTCTGAGCCCTCCCTCTGTGTGAGTGACATTGTTTATGTTTCACTTATCTCTGGCAGATGTTAGCTGACTGAAATTGAATTCCTGGCAATGAGGGGGAGAGATCACAGTGCGCATCCTTTCTTTAATGTCTGGGGACAGGATTTCTCTCCCGGCCGGCCTTGATCCTTTGATTGTCTGCCCCGTAATGTTGTCGCTGGATAATGACAAAGGTCAAGGGTGACACAGGCTTTTCCTGAGTCACGGGGGCCAAGGAACCGCTCTCAGCTTGTGGGTTCGTATCGGCTGGCTTGAGTCGGAGGAAAAAAAACAGATGTATTGGACAAGAGGTACAAGAGAAGGGCAAATTGTATGAAATAGTATCAAATACAAATCAGCCTCATAATCTTTTTATTCAGCAATTGCAGCACCGGTGAATTACAGGATCGAGTAAAAACGCATCTCACTGGGTTTATAGATCTTCATATTTCTGCTACTTTCTACAATATCAGGGTGGACTTCTAAAAGATAAATCCTACAGTGATAAAATGTAGTCAGTCATCTTTATTGGATTTCTGAGACTGGTGTGAAGACGCAGAGATGAAATCGCTGCTCACAAATAAGAACAAGACCGGCAAGACCGCAAAGTGAAAGACTTGTGTGTATACCGAACGGTGCGCATTTATCTCGAAACTCAAGCCTTGTGTTTCTGACGCAGTCGAGCAGTCCCCCAGAAATTGTTGGTTAGATGATGCAGCATCGCTTTACTGTAAAAGAGAGAGAGAGAGAGAGAGAGAGAGGGAGAGGAGAGAGGAAAAATAAAGAGAGCAATTTGATGTCATTTGCTGAGAGGCTGGCCTCATGTGTAGGCGCTCTGTTTCCTCTTGTTTACCCCGAGCTGTTTCCAAACCCGGGATAACAACCCTGAACAAACATGACTATCAGCTGATATTTTGGAGAGGTCTCCACCAACATGTGCAGATGACACTCATTACACATTTTGCATTTGAGTTTCCAAGCATGAGATTACAGTGTTTTTATTCCTCCGGTAATGGATGTGAGCAGAGTTGTGTTGAACATTGTTATCCAAATGAGCACATATTGGGGTTTTAGTTCCACAAATATTTGCCAGAGGTAGAAATAATCTCATTGGTTATAATCTCATGAGTTAAACCTTAGTGGGCGGAGCCAAAGGACCACAGTTTTTTATTTAGCTAACTGGCAAATGGCAAATAAGGAACTCAAAATAGAAATAGAAATAGCAATGACTTGATTTTTCATTCATTCATAACCATCACATTCAAGATTTTGCAAACTGGCTATGTAACTAGCTTACCTAGATAGCTATAGGCTAGTATAGTTAGTTTGAATTTGAGGTCAGCTAAACTAACTAGCTAACCTAGATATTTTAGTATGACTAGATTACATTTTTTTGTTAGTAGCAGAGCGCTAGGGTTCATAATATTAGCCAGAAAAAACATGGTTCTTTGGTCCCGCCCACTGAGGTTTAACTCAACCAATGAGATTATTTCTGCAGAACTAAACTAAAACTCCAAACTGCCTACCCAGCATCCTCTTCGTTGAGTAAAGTTGCGCTCTCCGCAGATCCTCAAGTGGTGACTTTGTCATGTGCTGGCCTTTCACCAACATCCTCAGAGTAATTCTTTCTTAATGTAGATTCAGACTCTGTGACCATATATTATCTGTGACCATGAATAGCCCTTATTTATCTGCTCTTCGACAATACGGATGATAGGCCCCCGAACAGAGCGGCAACAGTTGGCACGCTCCCAACTTCCATGGGCGAGTTAATAAATAAAATCCCCTTACTGTAATAATTCATCCTACATATCTCATCTGGGCATCGCATGCATGTAACAGTACTATCCTGAACAGCACTGAGCATGAAGGTGCCCTTCAGGTGCCTGAATAAAACGCAAATTCTGTACATTGAAAAGGACCACCAGAACTAAACCTGTTATGGCTCAATTTGATCCCTTGTAGCATGAAGTTGACCCCTTTATCTGAGCCACAGATGGAATTGAAGCAGCCCAAGGAGTTTGTGTGGAGGAGAGTTATCATTCATGACTGTTTTTTAAAGGGTCTTGGGTTTTGAACACACAGATAATGGGAGTGGGGAAGCCACATTATTAAGAAAAGCGCATTGAGCGTACGGGTGGTGCCATCAGTCAAAGAAGACATTCAAGATTTAGATCAATCCTGTTGTATATGAGAGGGTAGGCACAATGTGACCGATCTCCATATTCATACGGGTAACTCTGTGCCGTGTCATTAATAATCCCAAAGATGGTCCATAAACCCGGTGGTGTAGCAATGGAAATTCAATATGAGTAAGTGGATGTTGGGAGGCCTCGGAAAAAATGTGGGGGTTTTGATTAGGGTACAGGGACGGGGAAGAGGATAAGAAGAAGATATCAAATCTGCCACACATCTGCATCCCCCACAGGAGAGATTTTGGAGAGGAAGATTAATATGGATTCCCATTAGAAAGCGAATAGTTCATATCCAGGTGATTTGTTACCAAGTATCAGCAGCTCAAATCTCTACTCCCTTCCTGCAGCACCACCACTTCTCCGGCGAAGTCATTTCTGAAACAAGATTTCTCCAGACACCTCAGATTAAAATGCAGTTGAATGAAGTGGCAGCTGGCAATCACTACATCTCGGCAGCGCTCGCACCTCTTCCCTCCCCCTCCCCCCCCCGCCGCCCCGATTCCCTTCATCTCCCCATCCTCCCTCACCGCAACGGTTATTTTATTGAAGTACAAAATAAATTCACCAAGGATCTAGGTTAGTGCAGTGAGATTTCGGGAACATCGGTCACAACCTGATGCTAACGACGTCTCATGAAAGGGCGGGAGATGAACCTCTGTGATGAAAATGCAATGCGGGTGCCCGGAGCGAGCATCAACAATGAGGCTCCGTAACAAGACACCATAAATAATAACCAGCCACTCCTGAAGACTTGAGCAGTTTTTGACAAATGCGCCACGGCATGCCCTGATACCATTTGGTTATAGGCAACGATGCTCACCTCCACTCTGGAAAACGCAGAAGAGCATAGGTTATATTTTGGGTTGAGAGTGAAGGATGTTCTCCCAGCAAAAGATGCATTGACCTGGATTCTCAAAATAGAGCCATTAGATACGACTTCATCCGACGACACAAGCCCGGGATTCGCACAACGCGAGGGCAAGTAACTACTTACCAAACTTTTACTTCTCGCAACTTATTCTAGAGGCACGTGTACACTGGATGGCGGTATCTGATCCTTGGGGTATCTCGTCCTCGGCAGCCCGCTCTCTAGCATTGCCGCGGCCTCGGCTTCGCCACTGAATAGCGAGCCAAGGTCAACATGTTTGCACAAGGAGGAGATATGTTGAGGTCAAAGGGTTATCAAAGAAAAGAAAAGCACCCATTCAGCCTTGCAGCCGCGGATGGACAATGGATGAAGATGGCGATCACGAACGGACAATGCTGCTGACCTAGAGTCACTCTCTGCAACATTCACTCCTTTTTTCACCCTCATATCGCCGCGCAGCTTCTCAAAGCTTTTCGCACCAAATCAATATGGGTTGTACAGAACGGCTGAAAAGGAATTAGCTGGAAAGAGATGACAAAAAATATCAATAGATAATGTGAACGCACAAATGTCTTCATTGCCGCACCAGTTGATGGAAGGCTATAATCACTTTTACTGCTAAACTCTACGCAATTGCAACTGCAATATTATAGCCTTTTGCAATACAGTTGTGATATTTTTAATAGTGTGGAAACTTTATTGATGTGGCTCTGCATGCTTCCTACTACTTGAATGAACTAAACATTAACAACCCCCCAACCGCCCCCCTTTTTTTTTGCCATTTAGGTACTTGTTCTCCAACATGCTTCAACATAAACCTCAGTGAAAGGGAGCTTTTTGTCTTTTTCGCCCCTCGTCTTCTAGTGACAAGCCTCAACCTAGGCCCTGACGCAACTCACCCCAGTCAATCCATGTAGGGCTACCTGGCCGCCACATTCTGTTTGCAGACGATAAAGTGCGCGGACGGCGATCATCGTGTGTGTTTACGGCTGACCGTGACGATAATGTTTGCCAGGCATCTGAGATACGCGGGTGTTTGCGCGCGAGCACCTCATCCTTTCTGTCACCGCTTCCCTTGAAATGGGAACTCCAACAAAAACAGCAAGGGGCGAACGTAAACACAGGGTGTACAGATTGATGAGCGTGAAGCCGTGTTATATAAGTTTCAGCCATTCAGCTGGGGGAGTGTTTGGAGGGTTGGCACAACACACTTGTTTTTTAGGTGCCTGAGACGCATAACCCCGGGGAGGGTATTTGGCGGACTGTCAAAACACCTGGCACGTTGAAACACGGCACGTTTGCACTTGAATGTGTTCACGCGGATTTTCTATAGCATAGTATTTCAAATATGTTACACAACATTATAGCGGGTGCATCGGTGACAGATGCGTGGGAGAAAACATTCCTGCGGTCGCATGGTGAAAATCTTTCAGCGCGGCGTTTATTACAATTAGTTTTCATTGACTGTGCTGCCATTCATTCATTCTCTCGCCCACTAAGACACCTAGCTCGGGACAATATGTCGTTCCATAAAATGAAAGGATGGAGGAGTTACTCGTTACACAGGTGTGTCTGGAGCTTATGGTCATGGCCACGAGGCTTTCTTCAACTGTTGTTCTGCCAATTAAAGCAGCAGAGGCTGATCGGGGGAGTCGTTGTTAGTCTGATTAGTAGCCACGGGCCACGTTGGAGTCTCGTAGGCTTTCACATGAACAAGTACCCACAAGTCCAGCCTGTGTCTGAAAATCCTCTCCAGAATGTCTCAGTGTCTTACAAGGTAGCTCTGGTTATTTTGGGATGTTTACGGCCATGTTTGTATCAGCCTCTCTTTCTCTCAATTTCTAACGTCTATTTAACATTTGACTTTTCACCAGCAACGATCCCAGGTAAAGTACGGGGCTCATAAATGGGACCGAGGCTTGTGTCCTCGCGCCCTTCGCCACCTTTTTTGTCCGCTCCCCTCCTGGACAGCAGGTCTCATCAGCAGTGTCCTCCCACATCGCAGCAATGACAAGCCTCCATTTGGCCAGTGGATGTTTAACCATGTCCCAGGGCACTAGCTGGCACTCAAACACACTTCACATTTCCCTCCAAAGTGAGCATCCTGTTTTCCTTCCATGCTACCAGAAGCGAGGGGAGGGCAGCAGAGGAGGAGGGGGTGGCAAGGGGGAGGAATCAAGGGCAGCAGCAATCGAGAGGAGGGGTGAGCTAACAAGCAAACACTAAAGGTTACCGTCCCCATTTCACATCAAATATCAAGGACACCAGTAATTACCGCGTACAGCTGAGAGGTTCCAACACCGGCGTAGGGTATCTCTCCTATCTGACCTTGCGATAGCCTGCACTGAAACGCTAGAAGCTGATATTGGGAGGGTGACTCCAGAAAGAACGGGGGGAAAAAATAGTCCATTTGATAGTGACACTCACTAATTGCAGTGTTCCCAAAGTGTAGTAGACCCTAATTGCATGTCAGGATACGTGTGCAGTTTTTTTTCCCCCCACCTTCTCTAACATGGTGTCCAACGGAAATAGATTTCTCCCCGGATTTGATCCCATTGCCTCTCTGCAAACACAGCCAGCCCCCCCCCCACCACCCTGCTCACTTCTTTGACAATGTCACACGAGGCCTAATGCGAGTTAAAGGCCCGACTCAATTGGTCTAGCTAGCGTCAGGACATAGAAAATACATAGGGAGGGAAAAGAAAGTGCTCAAAGGGAAAATAAAAAGAGTGAAAGAGTGAGGAAACACAGAGAGGAATTCACTGCGCTTGTTAACAACCCCCTGTTAGTCAGTGTTGCGTGTGGCTGGGGCTGCAGAGTGAACCGGGGGGGGGCTGCAGAGTGAACCGGGGGGGGGGGCTGCAGAGTGAACCGGGGGGGGCTGCAGAGTGAACCGGGGGGGGCTGCAGAGTGAATTTCTGCTCTCAGCTTTGTGGGTGGCACAGGGCCTGGGCTTGTCTAATACAGAGTCAACCGGGAGAATTTGATCCCCGGGTTGGAGGGCCAAGCGCATTGTTGAATTCCAGGATTAGGCCGCTGTAAAGGGAGGGAATGTTAACTGCGCTGGTCAGCAGGCTCGGGCCGGGATCAGCGGCGTGCTTATTGGGGGCCGTGCTGAGCGGCTGTCAGCGGCTGATAGCGCGAGGCGACATGACGCCCAGTAGCGCCCGCTCGCCCCGTCCCACTCAGCGCTCCCACGCTAACCCACATATCACACCTAGCTACGGAAAGTCCCAAATAACTGTGCTAAAATCTGCCGTGGCTGTTAATTAATTCACACAATAGGTCAGCCGGCTGCCGGTTAGCGGCTAGACGCCCCGCTCTAGTTGAGAGTGGAGCTGTAAGCCAGATAAACCTTGAGCATAAATACAGAACTAAGTTTACTCCTGTGTGATAACTTCATGACATCAAACCAGATAACACTGGATAAGGACACCGAGCACGTTGTCTATGAATAAATGTTTTTGGATTATGTGCACGGCTCGACTAAAGGGGCTGAATTCAGAATAAGAACTGCAGCTGTGCTAAGAATAGCCGCGGTACAAAACTGTTACTGTGGCATATATGAGAGGCGTGCATGTCTTACAGTGGAGGCGAGGAGCAGGAAGCCTCCAACCGAGTATGATCAATTAGGAACTCGCTCAGGTACCCAGGCGCTGTCATGGCTTATTTGGGTTGTTGTTGCCACCGCTGTTGTTTAGTGAGCCCCAGCCATTAGGGCTTGTTGGGGAAGAGGTGGTGGTGTCGTCTGCGGTGTGCTTTCCCCCTCTCGTTGTTCCCCTGAGGGAGGCAGCCATGTCTCCAGTCATTACAGGCTCTGTGTTTGAGGTGTGCAGGGTGCTGTGTCTCCACACTCAGTCATTCTCCGGCCGCCTGCCTGCCTGCCTGCCTGCCTGCCTGCCTGCCTGCTCGGCCTGGATCGCCGCCTCTGTGTTGCGGAGGGGAGGCAGTGGGCTGTGTCATTGCTCTCTGGGGCTTTGCCCTGGTCCTGTTTGTCTGTTTGCCTGTCTGCTTCAGTCTGCCAGCCAGTCTGTCCGTCTTTTTACTGTCATCTAGCTGCTGCATGTTGGGGTCTCGTGGTGTCTGTCCTGTTGCAAGGCTGCAGAATGACACTCTTCCCATGATTAACGACACTATGCTGAGCTACCAAGGAGTAGCTGAGTCTGACTCAGTGCTTGTTAGGGGAGTAGAAAAGGTCCCATAGTGTACCTGTTATAATACAGTGGAATTGGTTTTAGGGAGCGAATGGTATCCACAGGAGGCTGTTGTTTTAGTAGTAGTAGTAGTAGTACCAGTACCAGTAGTAGTAGTAGTATTAGTAGTAGCAGCAGTAGTAGTAGTACTAGTAGTAGTAGCAGTAGTAGTAGTAGTAGCAGTAGTAGTAGCAGCAGTAGTAGAAGTAGTAGTACCAGTAGTAGTAGTTGTAGTAGTAGTAGTAGTAGTAGCAGAATAGTAGTAGTAGTAGTAGTAGTAGTAGTAGCAGTAGTAATAGTAGTAATTTAGTATTAGTAGTACTACTAGTATTAGCAGAAGTAGTAGTAGTAATAGTAATAGTATTATCAGTAGTACTATTAGTAGAAGTAGTAATAGTGCTAGTATTCGTAGATGTAGTAGTAGTAACAGTAATAGTAGTAATAATAGTACTAGTAGTAGTAGTAGTAGCAGTAGTAGTAGTATTAGTAGAGTAGTAGTAGTAGTAGTACCAGTATTAGTACTAGTACTAGTAGTAGTACTCCTCTGTCCTCTCCTCCAGGATGATGTACCAGTCGGTCCACAGCTTTAGAGCATGTTTAAACCAGGCAGGTGTCCCTGGTCGCCTGGCTTCCTCTCTGACAAGAGGAAAAGGTCATTGATCCTGTTGCCTTTATTTTGGGTTCATTCTGTTGGGACATTCGTTCATGTACGCCGTCCCGGCTCCCCGGGGCCCGTAGTGCTTTGACACTTCCTGGAGATTGCTGCTCAGACCAATGAGTTTCAGTGGAAAGCAGTCATGAGATATGAGTCATTCTCAGCTGGGCAAAGGTATCTGCTGAGGAGAGAGGGAGGGAGGGGGGAGAGAGACAGAGAGAGACAGAGAGAGAGAGAGACAGAGGGAGACAGGAATTCTCTAACATTGAGGTTTATCATGTGATTGCTGCAGTAATCAGCACAAGAGCAGGAAAACGTGGCACTTATGACGACCTAAATGATTCATTTCATTTATCTCACATACGCTGCGTCTACTGCGCTGCCTGCATGCATCGGTGCCCTTTCTTGCATTTAGTGCAATTAACTGTTATTGTGAGTTTAAATGGAAGGTGATATTGACACTGTATGGGTCGCCTGAGATCAAAGTGTTCACTCAAGTGTTCATTCACAGAGAATACCCATTATGTCGGCTTGGGAAAATGGACTTCCACGGTTTGAATGAGAGGAGCTAACATGGTGATGATTATGCTAACGAAAACCCACAATGGAGCGGAACAAAGGCGGCAGGACAATAGGTTATGGAGGGAGACAAGGGGTTTCGGGATAGGATTTCCCTTTGATAGGACAAGAAAACACGTAACGTAGCAGAGAGAGAGAGAGGGAGGTAGACGGGGAGAGAGAGAGGAACTTGTGAAAGGAAATGCCGATGACACACTGATCAAATAAATGACATAACTGTTCAAAGTTCAACAGCGGCTTGCCGCCAAGTGAGGTCATGGTAGCTAGGGTTTGTTTCTTTGGCAACAGCAGGCTGTTAGCCAGCCCAGTATCTGTGTCCTAATGTACAGACAGGCGCTGAGTCAACAAAGCCGCTGTTTGGAGTCAACCTTTAAAAGTCACGACCTTAGGAAAAGGTGCAGTAGAGCTGATGTGTTACCTATACAGCACAGCTACCTAAAGTTCAGGAGCCGCATTAGCCTGACAAAATAACCCCACAACAATTATGATAAACTAGCATTTCAATGTAAAGATTTTCCAAAGTTCACTCCTTACATGATCTTCGGCGTCATAACCTTTGCCAGGGTGAACCTTCTGCTCTGTTTGCATTTCCTACTCGGGTGCAGAATTTTATTGCGATGACCAATGCCTTACTCGTGCTGATAAAACTGCAGCGGGGCAGCTCGGACAAGTCTCACTTTGAACGCCTGTTGCTTTCCCTTACCTCTGACGGTCATTCGTTACTTCACCGTGAGCAGGAAACGATTCCACTTTTGAGTGCCTGAACACGAGCCCCGTCAACACCGAAGGTACAGCATACCTCCTCGTAGAAGAGTGAGATATCCTCTCCGGCCAACACCGACGTGTGACCCAGATCCGCGGCACTAAGCGATAGATTTGGGTTTGGATAAGCATGATAAGCTAGCAGTGGAGCCACATTGTTCACAGCTGTGTGGGGACAAAGACCCCCTGGGCACAGACCCTGCCTCCCAGGTCAGCGGCTGATACAGAGACGTGAACCTAGATAGGGGCCGGCCACGGCGTGACTGACCGCATTGTAAAACGGAGATTTGGTATCAGATTCTAACTAAGCACAAAAGAAAAGCTTTTGTTCCTTACAGGGCATAGCAGCTGTGTGTGTGTGTGTGTGTGTGTGTGTGTGTTCTTGTGTTTCTATATTATGAGGATCAAGTGTCCTCACAAGGATAGCAAGATGAGGATGAGGACATTTTGCCACTTTAGGGTTAGGTTAGGACTAGGTCTAGGTTAGGGGATAGACAATGAATGTCCTCACATGTATAGTTGTACAAATGTGTGTGTGTGTGTGTGTGTGTGTGTGTGTGTGTGTGTGCATGAAAACATTTCCTTGAATGGAGAGAAAATTGTCGCAATATTCCCCAAACAAGGTCTATTGTGCGAGTGGCAGTGAGGTCCACTTATTGTCTCTTGAATGCACTTTTTTTGTTTTTCAATGTGAATTGAAATGACGCAAGTTGAATAGAAGTTTAGATTTTGTTTCCACGGATGTTGTGTAAAGAAACATTTTTTTTTTTTATGAGTGAGGAACAACAGCCTTGGCAGACAGATTGCAGAGAGACTGTGAATCAGTGTTACCTTTATTCACCTCATCATGAGGAACTTGCCTTGAACTGGGTGATAGGTGATCCTATATCTGAGTCTGAGAACACCACATTCAGCTCAGTGTGTTCATGGTCATGGTAACCCGATCACAACTGCTCACCCCCCCTCCCCTCAACACCATTCTCTCCCACACCCGAAAGTGTCCGATGAATACATCCCAGGTCCCTAATCAGTGGGTTGGGCTGCTGTTTATACCGCAGCCTCGATAAATTCCTCCCCCGAAACAGCCAGAGAGTGCTGGTTCCCAGAGAGGTTGGCAGAAAATAATAAAATACTTAACATTCCTCCACCCTGTATAATGGCAGTAGCCTTTAGTGCAAAGCTGGCATCACCGAGGGAAAAACAACTTGCAGCCTGTGAATGCACCACCCTGTGTGAAACAATGACCATTGAACTGTCCCGCGGATTTTCCAGCACATTTAAGATCTAGCGCTGAAATCCCTCCCAACGTGAACGCAATGTTCAAACATGCTTGACACCTTCTGATGCACGACGTGTTTCCGTGTTTTTGCGGAAGAAAGTGAATGAAACCGCAGAAGAAAAAAAAAAATAGAATAGACGGCTTGGGATCGGAACATATGACCCCTGACTGTTTGCTTTCTGGGAATGTTACCGAATGTATTTGTTTGATCGGATCAGCGAAGCTCCTGAGGGAAACAAGAGTGTCTCTGAAGATAACAGAAAGCGATTCTGTTGCTATTCACTTCAGCGAAATCCTCAAGGTTGAGTGATGCAGCATGGTTACTTTTTAGATGCTTTGTATTTGCTGGTGTCCAAACATCACCATGGTCACACATACACACACACACTAGGGTTCAAACGATATGGGTTTTTTTAAGCCAATGCCGCTACAGATTTTTTTGGATCGAAGCTGCTGATAACGCCAGTTTTCAGTCATTTGTTGTGTTGTTTTTATTGTCAGGGTGGAAAAGCATTCAGACTGATACTGTCTGTGTCTCTCGGGGACGAACCTCCATCATAAAAGGCCGATCTCAGCCCGATATATTGGCACGCTGATATATCGAGGCTAACCCTAATGCATGCACACACACACACACAGCACCTCCATCATCAAACATCACAAGAGCATCCTGAGTGATCGTTGTGTCCGAAGCATGTCGACTTGGTAATGCAGCTCAAACACACACACACACACACACACACACACAGAGCCCACTCTTCATCGTCAAGGTCAAGAGCTGCTGGGAGGCAGAGGTCCCTCATTGACGGCTTGATGGCGCTGACACTACGCGACCCATTGTACACACATGTTGCTCTGTCCCCAGACGTGGCCTGACAGTGGGACATAAGGCCGACATGGCACTAAACCGTCAATGCATTTCAATGAGAACTGTCTTCCCTGTTAATGTTGTGTGTGTGTGTGTGTGTGTGTGTGTGTGTCACCAAGTGTGGCGGGTGGGGGATTGTAACAAAGCTAAACACATTTGCAGGCTGGACAAGCCTCAACCCTGCTGAGTATGTAATCCAAAACCAGGCCAATGATTATCTCCCCTCCCCGCAAGCGCTGACTCAATTCTGATTTATGATTCGAATGAACATTGATTTTCCAGGAGGTTTTTTTTTCTCCTCCCCCTCTCTCTCCCCTTCCATTTCTCCTTTTAACAAAAGAGTGAATGATGTATGTGCATTGATTTCCAATCAATTATTTTTATTCTCATTTTATTTAAGCTCGGACAAATTTTCAGCGGCCCCCGTGGAGGCCGATGCATCTCTATCAATTGTGCTGCACCTCGTTGCTAACGGGCCTTTTGATGGTATGCTGGGAAATAATGAGAGAGAGTGTTCATCTCAGGATCAGTCACGTCTGGTTCAACATATAGCGCCGTAGACTTGTTTCTGCATCATTTCTGTTCCACTGACAGACAAATAAATGAACATATTAACCCATAAATAGAGAAAACCACGTGTTTAAAATACACCGCTGAACCCCATTTAGCAGCCGTGGGTTTAAAGAGGCTCTATTATAGGAAGTCAGATTCTACTCTCTCTATATATACATGATCAAAGATGTTTGATGGAGATAAAAACAAGTTAACTTCAAAAGTCTTTTTTTACAGGCAGCTTCAGACTAACTCAAGTTAACGCATCACAACTGGTCTTGGTTATGATTGGCTCCCCTCACTAAACATCCCTCCAATCAGTGTGTGGTAGGAGTTGGTATTGTCGGCCCAATGAGAGTCCAGCACTGTGGCTGTTCTGCCTGTGAGGACTTCAACTTCACTCACTAAATATCCTATTAACTGAACTACATTTATTTGCGAAACATCATCACAAATCATGAAAACTGAACAATACGGGACCTTTAACATTCTCTATTGATTGATTTCAGTCCCCCAAAACTGCTCGCACATTTAGGATGATGAATTAAAGCTCGGAGAATGACCATAATCTGTTTGCCTATGCACATTATGGAAGGAAATACAAGAGTGGGTCTCCGGTGCACCAAGGTTGCCCAGAAAAAAAAAAACCCTTAGAACAACTCACTGATTGGGTTGACAGTGATGCATTAAAATGGGTCATGCTGTAATTGCTCTTTCCTGTGGCTACTGCCTGGGATGGGATTGCATAACGATGATAAAGCTGTGGACCTGGCTCTCCTAGATAAAAGCTGCCATGCAGGACTCTGTGCATTCCCTAAATGCTTCATCTAAGAGGCCTTGTGAAGGAAGTGATTACTATAGCGCTGCCCACTAATGCTCCATAGGGATCAAATGGCATACCTTGTTATTCATCACACAGATACAGTGCAGGCCTTGACAACGTCCGGGATGCATGAATAGTCGGAATTGGTATATGACTGTCCCATGATAAACCAAGCGTCCCATTATATTTCATATGGTGGTAAAAGATGCTGTGAAGATTTATTCCTTCTTCTGAATGGACATGGACTCATTGAGTTTTTACACTTCAAAGCCAACTGCCCGGCAAGGCCTGGAGGGGAATAATGAATAGCCCCATTAGTGGCACAAAGGCAAACTGGAATCCTTTTAAAGGACTACTGAGGCCAGCTCCAGGGTTCAGAAGGCATCCCATCACCATATGACTGAATCAGATGGTATGAGTGACAAATATGGCCTCACAGCTGAGAGCAACACACAAAAGGGACTCAGTTCTCCGCCAAGGGCAGCAACCGAACATGCAGCCGCTTGGAAGACAATGCGGGTCCTGTCCAGAAATGTTGTTTGTCCCATTATGCAATGGCGTGTCAGCTTGTGGTCACATACCCAAATGACTTTACTCTGAATGAACTCGGCTGGAGGAAGAGCTGCCTCTGTTCTCCCGGACTATTAAAGCGCGCTCAGTGCTTCTCTCCAAAGAGGAAATGATAAGAATACGTCGGATGATGTAATGCTAATGGCCAAATGGACATGTGATGGCATGCAGCTGGAATGAAGAAAGTCACTCTAAGTGGATTGCGGCTGAGTGGGCTGAGCGTCACCGGGTGGAACGTTACAACCATCTCATACACGCTGCACCGCCGGGTGTGAAATGTCATTGCAAAATAAAGTTGAGCAATTAAATATTTGCTAAAAAGGAATTGAACACATTTAACTTCTAATTTTAGTCCATTAGATTAGATTAGAGTTAAACAGCTCCAATCATGAAAAAAGTCCCATAATATGCTTCTGCCTATCACAGGTTTTTACAAATTAATGCCCAAATGCCTTTTGGCGCTTTCACGTGGATTCGTTATTCTGGCATGAAATGTCCTGGGGAGTGATTCAATGCATGATAATGGTGGGACATTTCACTAACAACACCATAACTAACCTGGGATGAAAACATTAGTGGACCGCTTATAAATATTAATACCGCTAAATGCTCTTTAAAGTGCAAACTGGGTGGAAAGGAAGATAAATCACTGATTCTGATGTGACAGGCAGCACTTGCCATACCTTAACCTTGGTGAATCCACATTTGATTTGAAGCAGGTATCTATTCGGAAGCCATGTCTAAAATAACCCCCATCAGGGGAGCAATCAGGACCAAAGTTTCCTCTAGGATGAAAGTTTGGTGACCTACAGTAATTTACCAGATAATAATGTCTTGTCAATTATCAGTCATTGCTCCACTTTGCCCTCAGAAATGTAGTTGATACAAGAGGGTTTGATGACGCAGGACCTTTGCCATTGTTTAGGGTTTAGTGACTCGATGCCCCTGTACAACAGTGTGTTGCAAGTGCGACTTGTGACAGAGTTACAGAGAATGAAATGTTTTTTCCAAAGAAGAGCAGTAGCATGAGGAGGAGTAGGCAAAACTGTTGCGGCTCACATGCGCTGTCTGTGGTGAAACATGTAGACGACGCAGAAAGAGACTACGGAGAAGAGAGGAGATCACACGTTTATATACATGTCTATAAATAACCGGCCAATCAACGTGAAGGAACTGGGAGTTAAACGCGCCAATTAAAACGGAGAAGGAAGCAAATTAAGTCTGGGGGCGGCTTCGATTGGCCGGCTGTGATATCATATGCAAGCCGGCACGCTGGTCGATGGTGATTGGTTAATATTCTGCAGGCGTAATCTCACCGTGAGGAGGGAGGAAGGGGGGGGGGCGGGCAGCTAGGTTTGAATAGGGAAGTTTGCAGAGCGCAGTTGCACCCCGTCTAGTCCAGTTCAGTGTTTGCAAATACAGAGTCACTTGAGCGCGAGCGAGTAAAGGGGGGACGGTCATCTCGCTGAAAACAACAGCTCCGTTTGCATCGCAACTGCATGCAAGTTACAACAGGACATACTCGCTCGGCAGCATCGTTGCTACTTATTTTGTTGGAGGGTTGTCTTTTTTTCTTTTTGTACCAGAAAACAAAAACCTTAAAAATTTAAAGTGCAGCTCACTAGGTTTTTCCTTCAAGCTGAGACTCGGGAAAAATGGATGTTCTACCCATGTGCAGCATCTTTCAAGAACTTCAGATAGTTCACGACACGGGCTATTTCTCAGCCTTGCCGTCACTGGAGGAGTATTGGCAGCAGGTGACTATCATCCCATATCATCCATGTAAAGTTACCGATGGTTGAGCCTGTAAGGCAAGAGCGGAACCGAGCGCGTTTCACACTTTATGTATCAATGAATTAGTTAATTGCATTGCGAGGGCGGCGTCCCGTGCTGAGTACCTTGATGAGTACCTTGAAGATGAGTACCTTGTTTAATAACGTTTGTAAACATAATTGGCGTTAATTGGATGGCGCGTGTACCTTTTTTTGCTTGATTCGGGTGTTTCGCGATCGGTGTCGATGTGAAGTTTTTTGCCAGGCTGCAAGTGGATCAGTGTGTCAGTCTGACAGCTGGAGTCGAGGCTCCGCACTAAGACGAATGGGGAGAGAGTAACTCAAGCAGCAGCAGCAGCAGCGTGGCGGTGGTGGTGCTTTACTGGTCGGCTGTATTTCGAGCATGAGTTATTTTACCAGCTGGGTTCTGGTGCCTGGCTAGTCCACCGGCACTGGGTTTCACTCGTGCGAGAAGTGATCGCAGTTTCATAGTCTGTCAAATGGCTGCGGCTGTACGAGGAAGTAGGCTGTAGTTTGAATTCAGTCCGCCAATCGATTCAGGGAAATCAGATGCAGTGCTTTGCCTCTGTCGTGCAAATTATACATTTTAGATATTATTATTGATATTATTATTATTATTATTATTATTACTGTAAGATAATGTAGTTTATTTTGGCGCTTGTGGTCTTTCCATCACAGCATTTTAAAAATCTACATTTTGAGCCTTCATGGTATCACAGCATTTCATCTTTCATTTGTCTTGTTTAGGAGGAAGGTTTTGCTAGTATTCTCCCACCTGTTTATTGTGTTTCTCCATGACATAGATTTATTCCATTTAAACACATGCATTTGCGTGACGTGAGCCGTCCTGGGATTTGAATGGGCTGCACAATGTGAGGCTATCAAATGTCAGCAATAGCCAATACAGCCTGCTTGCATGAGTAGGTACTAGTGCAGCCGGAAAATATTGTGTAAGATTGCAGAAGAGTATGCCTTGAGGATTTTTTTTTTCATCTGCCCTGTCAAAGCTCCTCTTTCTCTGCCATATGCACCTCCTAATGAATGGCCTTGCCTTTCAAGTTTGATAGCTTTGAGTCAAATTGAAGCCAGTATATCTGTACAGTGAGTAAATGCCTGACACTGAGGAAGGATGTGATTGCATGTCAGTGCTATGCGTGAGGAAAAGCAGCTGAATAGCTCATGTTGGAAGGGAAGTTGGGTAGCTTCCTTAAAAGGACTCTAAATTTGTTCAGTGAGTCATTCGGCCGCTGAAATGACAATGCACGTTAACTCTTCATAAGCACTTTTTTGAGTTCATGGGCTGACCGCTCAGCCTGAATAAGTTCACGTCTCACCCAACATGAAGCCGACTTAGTTATTACATGACAAGCTGTTTGTGAGATGAGCCCGGCTCAAGGTCTTGTGCCAGTGTGAGGTTGATTTTTAAACTGCAAAATCCGTTTTTTTATGGTCCACCAATTATCCAAGGATCAAATGGTGCAAATGCAGCTGGTCATGTTCCAATGTGTTCATGACTTAAACCTCAGAAGGATGAAGCAGACATCAAAATGATTAGTCTGCCAAATGGACATGATGAACAAAATTATTACTATTCATGTGCAGTAGTTGGACTTTCCTAGTTGATACGTGCAGCCATAAGCGTTTGAACCATAATAGACCTCATCGGGCATTTTGCAATATGTGCACACGCATCATTTCAATTGCTGTGGATGAGCCTCCATTCAGCTATCCCAGGGGTTCAGATAGACAAAGTCCTGTTGTATTTATGTGTATTCTTACTGTGTTTTCTCATTTGTTTGCCCTCAACCAGACATGCTTGGAGCTGGAGCGGTATCTACAGAGTGAGCCTTATGTCTCGACATCCGACCTTAAGTTTGATGCCCAGGAGGACCTCTGGAGCAAGTTGATTTTGGCCTGTGGGGATAAGGCCAAGGCCGAGTCCGACCCAAAGATCCCTCTAGCCCACGAGGAGGACAATCAGGACAGCCAAATCTTGGACACCAACAGTGTGAATTCTGATGCCAGCAGCGAAGCTTCAGACAGTTCTGAGGAGCTCTCGCCCACACACAGCTTTACCTCCAACCCTCTGGGGTCTGTCTTGGTCAGCTCTGGACCTTTTAGCCCCTCCATCATCACCACTCCCCCGTCTTCTCCGGAGGCCAACTCTGAGCCCAGCAGCATATCACAGGGCTGGGCCAGTGTGCACACAGAATTGCACTTGCCGGTCAAAATCAGGACCGGCGGCGTCGCAAAGGGTTCAGAAAAGACGGGACTCACCTGTGGAGACACATCCCCAGACGGCAGGAGGCGAGTACACAGGTGTCACTTCAACGGGTGTCGCAAGGTTTACACGAAGAGCTCCCACTTAAAAGCACACCAGCGCACTCATACAGGTGAGCTTAAAACCACTATTGGAGTCATGGGTGTCTATGGAAGCAGCAAACATTGATATTTCCATTGCACTGCATAGTGGGGAGGAAGGAAGGGAAGGCTGCTCTGTTGTCCCCAAGCATGAGCCATTCATCCCAAAGTGCCACACTGTTAAAAAAGCTTTTATTTTATTAAATGAAGGACGGAAGTTCAATTTATTTTGTCTTTTAACCCTCGTGACATTGTCCGGCTTATTGTGTAACGTAATTAAAGATCCACATTGCATGTCCTCAGCTGGAGCGCTGTGAGTATTAGCTCTGCATGGCTGGATACCTAAACTGTGACCTAATCTATCTGGAATGTGAGTGACTGAGCGAATGAGTGAGTGAGAGAGAGAGAGAGAGAGCGAGGGAGGGGGAGGGGTTGCACATGGAGGATAAAAGAACTTGGTCCTTCAAAACAGATTGGGTTTCACCATGGGAAAGGGTGGATGGGCGGGGAGCCAGGGGCACTGACTTGGAAGGGTTTGAATGGTCATTTGGCCGTTTCTTATTTTTGATTAGCAGCGTGAAATTGCACGTGTGGCTTTCTCTGCAGGCTTTCTTCTTGACCCACAAAGTCTGCTTTTTTTCCCTTTTAAAAAAAAAAAAAAAAAAGATATCCATACAGGAGCACTCTCTGCATTCCTGGCATGTTTCACATTGCATAAGAGCTACTGATCCAACAGGTTCAGTGGAATCTAGGTTTCTAGTGTCATCGTAGAAGTATGTCTACATTTCTACAACTATGTCATCCTGCCGGGCCACAGGCTGAATGATTTGAATGACAGTGCTGAGCAAAAGGGAGGTCTAGCCAGCAGAAACTCACTGAAAGCCTTTTGTGCTTTCCTGTTTTGCTGGTCAAATTTGAGTGTAATTTAATGTCCATCCTTGTTTATTTTCCAGGTGAGAAACCATACAGGTGTTCATGGGAGGGCTGCGAGTGGCGTTTTGCACGGAGTGATGAGTTGACCAGACACTTCAGGAAGCACACTGGGGCGAAGCCATTTAAATGCAGTCACTGTGACAGGTAAGCCCCTTAACTGCAAATAACATCACCGTCTTCCTATGACACTTTGTACCATTTGCAAACATGGGACCAAATCAAGGGTTCCTCACATCCCTTTATTGATGTGGTCTACTTTTCTCGCATTATACTCAAGATTGAAAGGTTTGATGCAATGTATTCAGATGGTTGAAAGGAATCAGAGGTAGTTGGTATGAACTTCCTTTTCCCAGTAGAAATTCATTACTAAAGAGTGTGGCCCATGGTCTAGATCACCTTCACCTTTTTGAAGCTCACTATAGCATAAAGCATTATTTCTACCAGAGCTTGGTTTATTCATTCCCTTGAGCATGCATATCTCTCAATCCACTCGTAGTCCAGTGATTTTTACAGGGCCGTTAACGTCTCTCTTCCTCTTCTTTCCCCTGCCCTCCCCAGATGTTTCTCCAGGTCTGACCATCTGGCTCTTCACATGAAGAGGCACATCTAGAGCAGGGGCGAGCATCAACCAACCAACGCAGCGAAGGGGAAAATAAAAACGCCGTCTCCCGACCAGTCTCTTGGTTGAACTGTCCCAGAGCAGAGTGGCGGGAGTGTGTTCCAGCCAAAGCATGCCATTTTGCACCATACTGAATCCCAGTGCCTCCGGGACCGCTCTTTGGAGAAGGGCGCTCTGAAGGTTGTCTGTTGTAACAAGAGGACAAAATCATGGATGGAAGAATTTGATTGGGAAGGACTTACAAAACAAAAAACAAAAACAAAAAAAAAACAAAGACATACAAAAAGAATGAATGATCTGTATGTATGGTGCATGATGTTTTGGGGACAGCTCCCGGACAGCGAATACACTGGTACTTTACAAAACTGTCTGAGGTAAGCATGTGTGCACTGTGAATGTCTGAGACTGGCTGACTGGCCCCTGTAAGGAGAGAGAAGACGGGATTTGGGAGGAAGGAAGAGGGGATGGATGGATGGTCCGGGGCTGGTACCAATGTTGCTGTGGACTGAATGGAGGGTTTCTGGGGGTAACGTTCCAATTTTGTTTCCCCCTAGCAGTGTGAGGATGGAGATGAGGGAAGGTTCCTGCCTGTCGGGCACCAAGCCTGGGGGTTGGGTTCCTTCTCTGAAGCTTTTGAGGCCTTGGGTTTGACCAGTAAAGGGGGTTGACTTGTCACCCTCTGGTCAGTGACCCAGGGGCCGAAACTCCCCCTGGTCACTGAATGAGAGGAGCCTTTTTTGGTGTTTTTGGTGCAGCTACTAAATGTGCAATGTGTTATGTAGCCTGGTTTATTATTTTTTTACAAGCTACAAAGCTCATTTGTAGTCCAATTGTATAAGCTGTGTGCTTAGAGGTATAACACAACTATACTATAACTTCAGTATCATAGACAGGTGTTGCATGGTTCTAGGGTTCGTTCATTTCCTGTTTTCACTGTAATCAGGACTGCAAATAGTTTCAATAAAAGTGCAGCTAAAATGCTAACGGTTAAATGTTACAATATTGTACATAAAGCCTTGATGATTTTCTTTTTTACACCTTCATCCATCTCCCTCATTCTTTTTTCTTATTTGGCTGGAGATTTCACCACTGCTTACTGACATGAAGTTATTCATGGTGTTTTTTTCACTCATCATATGCCTTGAGGACTCTTTTTGATTTTCGTACTTTCTTTCTGTTTTCTATCTAATAATGCACTGTTGACCTTAATGGTGCCTTATGCAAGTGACTTAGCCCTGTGGTGGTGATTTGCTCCCCGGGAAGTCACATTTGTTGTATGGGTGATTTTGAAAAGCTGGATCAAGGCTCAATTACAAATGAACGTGCACCTCTTCTGTTTAACGACAGCTGTCATCACCTTTTTAGATTTTGAGTTCATTGCATTGTTAAAATTTAGAATTTCAGAAAATGACCTCTTTTCCGTTGGATGCTTCTTTGAATCAAAGCACCAATTTAATTGATGTATCACATTCGAGTCAGAACATGTAATTAAGACAAATGCTGTATGTTTAGAGCACTTAAATCCATTTATTAAAGACATTAACTACTGTGTAGTATGTACTGTAGTCCATCACACACAGCTCAAAGGTACAAACTAACCTGATTAGAGTAATGAACATGATCGGTAGGATGTGGCTAAACTCGAACAGAATATAATGCTGCTGCTTTAACAATACTTAGCATCAGCTGAGGCTTCAAGGCCCACTGTAAGCTGCCCCCCCCCTCCCAATTTCCTCCCCCACCCAGCCCCAACACCACCCTCCGTCACCCTATCCCTCCATCCCTGCAAGCAGGACCGAAGAAAAAGCTAAAGATTTATTGTAATTAACAGGCTGCAGTTGGACAGGCCTTGCCTTGTACTGCCTCTCGGTAATGAATTGCTAAAGGCTTTGTTGGCATGGAATCTGTCACAGACTGCTGACTGTGTAGGTTGGTTATTGACCTGTCTGGGGAGCGTTGTTTTAGCGAAGCTGCAACAGTATTATGAAAACCGAGTGAGGGGGCGAGGGCGCTCTGGAAGAGATAAAGATCACCCATTTGAGCTGAACCATTGATGGTATACATGCAAAATTGGCAAAACACCTGACAATATCTGCCCTAAAAGTGAATCTATATGTGTTTATTGGATTTTTATCGGGGTTTGAGGAGGAGGAAGAGTACTTGACGAGGACAGAGACCAAAAATAATTATAGTGATTATATCTATTACTCTTTTAGTTTAACTCCAGGATAAGTGATCTGTGCCACCCACTCCAGAGCAGAGACCTGCTGCAGTCAAGTGAAGGAATTTGATGTTGCAGCAAGTTGCAGTGTGGCATGCTCTGACAAATGGATTTCAGATCAGTGGGTGAAAGAGACAGGATGAGTACAAACTTGAAACTGCTTGCTGCAATAGATTTTGAGTGCTGGCAAGGCCTTTTGTGGGCAAGGAACGGAACATCCATTCTTTGAAACAGCAGCCAATACCGTTCAAGTGGTAATTGAGCCTTGATTTAGCTCCATGTTTGCTTGCATCTTAAACACTTTCCATCACTTTTCTTCTCTTTCACCCCCCACTACCCCAACATGTTCTGTCATCCACACACAGCTCTTTGTTCTCAACTGAATCTTTGTATAAAAAGAAGAAAAAAAAAACTTTTGTAAAATTGTTATGTTTATGCTTTATGAAATTTTTATTTGAAATTGTTTTGCAAAATTGTTATATTTCTGTATGAATGTATTTTTTATTGGAATAATAAGAAATTCTTATCTGACTTTGGCTTGTTTCCCTCGTCTCATTTGTTGATTCTCCTCAGTTATGTTATGCTTCATTACCGGCTTATGCCTTAGGAAGGTTTGCAGCTTGTCGGGGATAAATAGCTCAATAGTCCAATTGCACTCTGCTCTCCAGTAATGTGGACCAGAGTAGATTATGATGTGGAGGATAATGTGGTGAGGGCGAGAGCACTGAGGGAACATTTCTGACATTTGAGATTTGTCACTTCAAGAATTTCAAGCATGGACTTTTAACAAACACAGCAGGGGCCTCATTTTACCAGCATTAATTCCCCAACTACCACTTAGGACATTTTACAAGAAGAATTAATATCTACCTACAGCAAATCCTCAAACTCTATAGGTACCTTCCGCTAGAACCGCTTCGTTTAAGTGTTGGTCTAGTTGCTCTACCTCTTCCTGACTTGTAAATACCAATGTGAAACCATATCTCTGCTGAAAGAGCAAATTACATCGTTGGAGAAACTGGTTGCTAAACACAGAAACCTGACCCACCTAACCTGCGGTAGCACAAACTGTGTGCCAGGGTCTGACTCTCCCCAAACACTGTCTAGAAAAGTTTCTGTAATATCTTCCTGCATTGGCTTCACTTATAGGAGCGACTGACTGCTTACTCCTTAGAGCTAGCTAGCTCTCATCAAAGCAGTATAAATAATTTATCTCCGTCTCTTACAGCCCATGGCATTTAATTAGAGAGCCGCTTTTATACATTTGTTAGATAATTACTCCACTTGACACAGATAATAATACAAAACAGCAGTAGATAAACGAAAGAGCCTAGTTTAAGTTACAAACCAACAAGAAAATAAAAGGGATAAAAAGATAAAAACAACAGTTACTCTTCTTCCCCCTCTGCACCCCTGTTTATGTTGATGACCTAGAATGGGCAGGCAACTTCTTAGTTCCTCTGATTTCCAGTAAAAGCCCTTTGGTTTTTAAATGAAGCTTAGCCCTCAGTTGTTAATTAAGCTCGCTTTGGAGAACCTCCCAGCGCTGGAGTGGCAAGGAATGTTGTTATTACCTCAAATGCTGAAGCCCCTTGATCTCTCAAGCTGCTGCCTCACTTGATCTAACAACTTCAGAGGCAAATGTATCTATGCAGCATAATGCATGGCTAAGTTGCAACACAACCTGCAGAGGAATGTTCTATTGTGAGACTTGGAGTGCGTCTATATGCAGATGATAGCGTTGAATATCTAGACTTCTCAGTTGGCCTGCACACAAGAGATTCTTGGAGGGTCATATTTCTCTTCCGGAGGTCATATCATGTTTTTAACATCTTAAGTAGCAATATGCCACATGTTGCATTGAAGCTCCATTTAGCTATGACTCACTTCCTCTCGAAAGACTTGGAACATCCATCCAGCTATAATGGATAATGTTTCCCCATAAATGTGGCAATGGGATCACACGGTTCTTTTGTAACTTTGTCTAAAACCTGAAGGATTATCAGGTCCAATAAATCACTTTTCTGTGCCACACATCTCTTATCTTAATGTACCAGAGAAATGCATTCAAGATGGGGTCGTGTCTGTTGGCGCTGTTATGATGTGCAAGGTAAAATTTTGACAAGAGGATGCAAGTTATGGCTAGTTGATGTCTTTCACAACACAACTCATCAACTCAACTCAGCTTATTTCACAGATTAACTCAGAAGATTGTGTATGATAAATGAGTTATGGTACACTACGAAGCCAAAGAGCGGTAACTGCATGGGTAGTGAAACTGAGAAACATGACTTTGGTGTTTATTTCCTGTTCTGACAAAAGAAAGAAGTGGGCCATTCATCATTTTGTGGTATTTCTGGGTATTTTGTGGCTATTCAATCTAAATCTAAATTATGACCTTTGACACCTCGAACACACAAAAAATAGTTATTGCTGTCTGTAGGGCAATGCAGTCTATTTTACAGTTATGTTTATTTGCACATGACTTACTGGGCTGGCATTTAGCATTGAAAAGGAATGAACCTGTTATGCATGTAATATCTATCACTGCGTCATTGCAAAGGGATTACTATTTTATCACTCGCTAGCTGAAGGCCTACCAATAGGCAGTGAAATAACGCATTATCCAAAATTGACACGAAATAACAGACATGAATGAGAGATTGCCTCGCCTGAGTCGCATACACACATGAGAAAATGTGATGGAGTGATGTGATGGAGGCACACAGTGAGTGCAATGAGGGGAAATAATAAGGAAAGAGAAGGTTATCAGGCTCTGAGCCGGCTTCATTCAGCCAGCCAGACTGCAAGTCATCACATATGCAGACTTTACTTTGAAAGCACCAGCGTCAGGGCTTTCTCTCTCTCTCTCTCTCTCTCTCTCGCTCACTCTCTCTCTCTCGGTCTCTCATTCTCTCTCTCTCTCTCAGATTTAATGGAGTCTATTAGGACTTGGCCTGTAGGGGAAATAGGACTGAAATCAGAGGTCAATGACCCTCTTTTATGCTCCTGGCTCCTCAGCACCACAATCACTAGCACTACCATAATCAACATCAGCATCAGCATCACCATGCCCATGACCATCATCATCACCATCACCATCACCATCATCATCACCATCACCAATAATAATAATATCATCATCATTCTTTTGGTTATCCACCTCCATTTCATCGTCATCACCACTATCATCACTATCATCACCATTATCATTATTATTGTTGTCATTGTTATCTGCACTATCAACCTCACCATGCTATCCTAATATTGCTCCCTCTACTTGAATTTCCCTTTAAATAATGCATGTTTCCTTAAATGAATCCCCACAGTAAATTAGATTCCACAGCTAATTACCACGTTGCAATTAGTTCTAGAAAGAGAGAGGGGATCTAAGAACATTGCCCACAAGAAAGTATGCAAGTGATTAGATGTTTTTGTTTCAGCCCCTAAAATGCTAAGAGGGGCTGCGGTTCTTTCCCCTTTCAACACAGATTAATTTCAGTCACGACACAAACTATAATGGCATCGCGATTCTTTTGAAAATTGAGACACAGCTTTCAGTGAGAATTTGACTTGCCCCGAAAGAGCGCCGGCCTCACAGGAGATTTGTGGGTGACACATTGTACCAACTAGCAGGGGGTAACCAGAAAACCTCAACCGGCTGATGTCACTGAGCATGACCTAGTTGCCAAACTCAGGGTGAGGCCGATGCAAAGTAAAGCAAGGAAAAAGATTAGTGTGTATGTCAGATTGGAGTTCAGCTCTCTAGAGGCCGAAATAATCTCATTGGTTGAGTTAAATCTCAATAGGAGGAGCCAGACTGAAGCCCGGTGAAAAGGGGAGGAGCTAGCCAATATTATGATGCCTAGTGCTCTTGCTGCTAACTGAAAAAATGCTAGCCAAGCCAGGTTATCTAGGTTATCTAGTTAGCCTAGCTGACCTTCCAAGTTCAAACTTGTCATACTAAAGACCAAAGGTGATCGGCCATCAAGGCTCCCACTCTTTGGATCGCCCTACCTGGAAATCTCAGGTCAGCAAAATCCTCAGGTCATCATCCTTTAAGTCTCTTCTCAAAACGCACTTTTACGATGAGGCCTTTTTGCAATTTGTGTCTTCTTTTTTATGGAATCAAAATCTTTTCTTTTATGCTTTTTTAGATTTTATTGCTTTACCTTTTGGTCTTACGTGTATTATTTCCTGTTAAGCACTTTGTAACTATGTTTTTGAAAAGCAAATAATGTTTGTTATTGTTATTACTATACCTATAGCTAGGTAAGCTAGTTAGCTAGCCCCCCCGGCCATTCCAACATCAGGAATGAATGAAAAAAAGAAGTCATTTTTTATTCATACCTTGACCAAGAATATCTCTGCCTCTGAATAATGTCTGTAGAACTAAAACTCAATCTGAGTGTATGAACAGTGTAACACATTGTACAAAGGAGTATTTGATCATTTTCATAGATTGCCATATCATTCTTCATGTGAATGGAGACCTGAATAGTTTACATTCCCACTGGCTTGTTATCAAGATAACTTAAATTAATTCATGGAGAAAAGTCTGACCAACAAGCATACACTTCGATGACAGCATGTGTGTCTGGTTGCCAGCGCATGTGTGTGTGTTGTAATAAAGAGACAAAGGCGAGCGTGACAAAGAGGCATTGGGTTCATACACAGTCCTCAGAAGATGCATCTCCAAAGCTCAAGGTAAATGAGTCCATTTGAATACAAATCCGGGTCAAACTGGGTCAGAATCATAATTGTCTCTGTAATTAGATTCGCTCTCCGAGTCTCTGGCTTGTGTCACTCTGGCAGACAGCGGCAGTGTGCTCAGGAGGACGGACCAAAATACACTGTTAGCCTGTGGAGCCAAGGGTCGAACGGTCAAGAAGAGGTGAGGACAGGCGAGTACACATTCCCACATAATGGTCCCTGGTGTAATGATGTTTTTGCCACTGCCCGCCCCCACTCTCATTAAGGCATTCTTGCTAGGTCACATTGCTTTCAGAAGTATAGATGCATTGCATAGCTAGTTTGTATACACTAATGGTCCCGGTTGTTATGCTACTCTCATGGCATTGGATCTCATTCTAAACAACTTTGTTGCTATGTTGCTTCGTGTCAGTGTCAGCGCATTGACCAAAATAACTACAAAGCCAGTCCGCGTGTTGACAATCCACTTCTTCCCTTTGAAAGGCTCTGTTGTCAGCCAACTGTATGACACTATGTATGGCTTTCAAAGTGTTTTCCTCAACCCGTGCACCCAACCCGTAATCAAAAGCGCAGGAATTTCATTTAAAACATCCAAGCAAGATATCAAGCTTTTTTTAAAAGCGGCTGTGATTTTCAATTTCTACCAAAGAGCCACTATACCTGCAGTGAGCACGGATACTTATTAGTTCGAGTCAAGGTCTGAAATGCTTTGAAAGGTCCACATCTCCCATCTACAGGTTAACCGTGTGCATTTGCATTAATCACCATGACAACTGCCTCTTTCCGTGTTACGCCTGGCAGAGAGAGGAAGAAAGCGAGAGAGAGACAGATGGTGATAGCCCCTTTGACAAGATGTATTTTAATTTCACACTATGAGAATATTTTCACTTTATTCTTGCAATGTTATTCATTTCGATTTGCCCAAGCCGTAATTATTGTACGAAGAGACAAAAGTCCTCGCGCGCAGGTTGAATTGACTTTTCCCTCTGTTGTCTGCCGTTGCATCCACTTCATCTGCGCCTCAAATATCCAGAACATGAAGTATAATAGTGTTTGAAAATGGTAAAATATATCACTGCCCTGCTTGAAACACCACGGATGTTCCTCTGTCATCCTCCGTGTCTGCACAACTGCTCCGAGAGAAAATAGGTCTTTGTCTGTAGATGAATTAAATTTGTTAGTCAATTGTGTATTTTCTTTTCAAAACAAGAAATTGATTGAAACTGCATCAAGGTGCTTCTCTTTTTGATATTTACGTCTCACTTAATCATCTTCCATTAAGACCCGAGTCTACAAACGCTTCGAACAAGAAACACTCATGCAGAATATTAATCTTCTTCCTCTCTACCTCCGTGTGAGGAATTAATTTTGCCATGCACACCGACAGTCTTTGGACTAGACCCTAATTAATTTTTGGTCACACTAATTAATTATTGACTGAAAAAGTGAAGAGCATATAGGAAATAGCATGTGACGAGGAAGATAAAAAAGAAAACATTTGCCGGTGTTGGAGGAAGCGGGTTGATCTACATGCTAAACAGTTTGACAGTTTGGAAATGAATGCAGTGGGAACATGACAATATGGCGCACGGGCAGCTACTCGCCAATAACAGTTTTACAGTGTGTCACACTCGAAACTCCGGGTAGTTTCAACGCGCGGCGTGTTGATGAAACGTGCTTCTAATAGTTGTAAATTGCTCACGTCAAACTGCACAAACCCATAGTAGGTCTGCATTAGCTGTTTTAGACAAACGGTGTAATCACTTCATTGCTCTCTACAGTAGGTGCTCTCTCTCATGCTCATACACAGTGCTGCGAAAATAGTCCTCGCACAGCCACATCGGCACAAAAGGAAAGATAGAAGCAGCGAGCGGGGGAGAAAGAGCATGCACTTTCTATTTTCGGCTGACGCGTTATCTATTTCAAAGATTAATTGCGGGACCTACAGCGGAATAAGACATCTGTCCTCCAATTATTAAAGGTATTGTTTTGGTTCGCCATCTTGTTCCTCGGGGTCAAGTGTTCCTGTAGTAGAAATAGAAATGGCTCGTGTTCTGGACAGCCTCCCTCACGTGCTGATGCCTAACAACACTTAGGAATGTTAAAAGGTTTCATAACCCTGGACTGACATTGAGGCTAATGGCAGCTACTTTGCTGGGAAGCTAGTAGCCTTTTAGCACTGCAGTGAACTTGGAGCAGAGAACATAATCTATTTTTACAGAAAAGGGCACGTTGTTATAACGACTACATGTGAAGTGCATTTTCTTTATTTCATTTTACGTGACAGAAATACACGTCTTGCTATTATCACACGGCGCCGCCTCCCTTCCAACACAAGCATCATATTAAAGTAATAATCGGTGACATTTCCATATAAATACATTTCCATTTTGATCTCCATAGTTACTATATAACACAGTAGTGGTTCAACCGCCAGCCAGTTCATGAAAGCTTTCACATCTGCTGTTCACCCGGTGTCAGGTAGGTGTTTCCAGGGAAAAATCCTCTGGTGCACAGGAAGTGATGCGTTTTCACGTTTCTGGTTTGTTTGGCATTAAACAGAAGAAGAACTGGGTAGTTAGCACGAGCAGCGATAGCCGCCATGGCTGAACGGACAAAGAAAAGCGCAGAAACTCAAAAAATCGTCTCGCGGAAACAAACCGAAGCTGAAAAAAAAGCATCTAAACCTCTGCAGACTGACGAGGATTCAATCCCAAAACCAGACCAGTATGAAGATATACCCCATATGGAACCTCTATGTGTCCTATGCACGGCCTGAGTGTTTGAGACTGGGTTCCTGACTGCACCGCGGCATGCCGAGTCACCGCGGCAGACCGGCAACAGGTTACTTTGCATTTTAATTATGAGAAGGTCAGACCAGGTTGGCTCTCCGGTGTTCTGCTTCATGTGATTAAACATCATTTATAGAGCATGGAGGACGCTTTGACCCCATCACAATCTCCCACAAACCATCGGTGCAATGTAAATAACGCCAGAATAATTTATGCCAGACGGATAAAGGTTGTCGGTGGGAAAGAAAGAAGAAAAAAAAAAAATCAATGATGCATGTTCAGGAAATTTCATTAGCTCTCTGTTTGAGCAGAATCATATTCCTTCCAGGTCTTTGTCCAAGCTGGTACTCTCGTCTCTGACAAGTGTTGTCGCCGCAGGAAGCAGGAAAACATCAATGACCGAAGAAGAACTCCCACAGTAGTAAAAAACTGCGGCTGCAAGTTTCAGCCTTTTTTAGGTCTCGGGATGTTTCTGGCTTTTTGTCACCCGGCAGATTGCGGAGCGGTTTCCACGTTCTCAGCATTTATTCCCACTGAGCAATTAGAGGGCCAGCAGTGACACGGAGACACGAGGTGAAAAACTACATAATTGACATGGGTTACTTCAGTAATTTGGAAACATCAATTCTCCATGGGTGCCAACCAGCAAAACCACCCCAGGAACGCACCCCCCCGCACCCCCCCTCGCCCTCACACCACCCACCCAACAAAAAACCCTCATCCCCCATCTATTTTCCATGGAATGCTGCTCTAATTCACATCCCTCCCGTATGGCCTCACAGACGCCGTTCACCCTCAGACCAGCAGCCTGGCCTCCATCGGATCCAGTTTGCCCTTTCCATACTGTATCGCTGCGGGGAGGGGCTAACTTTCTCACATGGGAGGCCAAAGACTGTGACATAATTGTTCTGCCTGACACATTATTAACACTCCTCGGCTGTGAATGCAGCCTCACATGCTTGGTTGAAGAATATGGAGGGGGGGGGGGGGGGGGGGGTGCTCAAAATAATGTGTTCCCACCCTCCCTGTAGGAATTGTTTGCCCACCCATGTCATGATGTCAACACTGAGCAGGGACCTATTGTAGGCTCTTGGACCGAGGGCCCAATCATGTAATTTTAGACAGTGGCATTCTCAATGACCATAATCCACTGTCATCATGGTGGTAATGGTCTTTTTTCAATATGGCTCTCCAGGTCCGCACTCAATCCAAGCCATCGGCATCCTTTAGTGTTTTGAACACCAGGCAGACGGTGAAGGTTGCGACATCCATCCCCATCACTCTTGACCTCATACTGTCTGTGGAAAATTCCCCCGTGATGAGCCGGAGAGCTCTGCTCGGTGGAGAGGCGATTTCCGTCGGCCAGGTCACCGCGGTGACGGGTCATAATTAGGCCTGTGATCACTCACATCCATTTTACCATGAGTGGATATCATTGTTTTGTCCCTCTGCCAAGTTCTGGTCACTTCCTGGAAATTATTCTTTGGCTCCGCCCACTGAGGCTTGACTTGACCATTATTTGTGGCTCCAGAGCAGGAAAATGTTTGTATGACTAAAACTCTAATCTGCTGGAGATGGACTGGAAGGGTTCACACCCATAGGATGTTGCTGCACACACACACACACACACACACACACACACACACACACACACACACACACACACACACACACACACACACACACACACACACACACACACACACACACCTAGAGAGACGCATGCTTGCAAGCACTTAAAGGTACACTGAACCTCCGGTAGTTATTTGTTGTTTATCTCATAAAGTCATGGTAAAGAACACACGACAAAAAACATCTCACTCCAGTTCATGTTTTAATTAGTTTCCCTTCTGTAGCAAATATAAATCATAACTCTGCCAACAGCTCAGAGGTAATGGATCCCAATAAATGAAATGTACATTTTGAAAATTGAGCAGGCACGCTTCCAGAATAAAGGCCCTGTTAATCATTCCTGGACAGTTATTCATTGATTCTCGCATCAAGTCGACTTCTGATGCCGCTGTTCCCTCCTTATTCCCCCCCCCCCCCCCCGCCGGCTATTCATTGCTCTTATTTGCACGACGAGTCTTTGTGCGAGGGCCGTCTTGTTTTTTCCCGGTGCTGTTTTCTTTTTTTTTGTCGGTACGTATCCTGTTGTTTTGTTTTGAGGGTGTAAAGGTCTTTGGGAGCCTCAGACAGCCGTATCAACCCTGTTTAGCATAAAGCTTGTGGCTGGCCTCGTCCGCGGCCTAATGAAAAGTAGGAGATAGGCTATGCTTGTCATGCTCGGCTGGCCCTGTGATCGGCAGACTGAGGACAGTTACCCCGCTTGCATGCCAATTAATCTCCCCCTCTCTGAATTTCCCACCGTCCCGGTTTTTACTCACTCCTTCATGGAAGAAGGGTTGACAATAACACCATCGCTAACACCGTATGTTGTGTACGGCTGATCCTCCACATTGGCCTGAGATTTTCTACATTTTCATACAGATTGTGCCGAATTAAGTTTGCACGCCGCCTCCACAGACGTGGACATTAAGAGGCTGACGGTTTTATTTAGCTGCAGATAAAACAGGCGGTAGGAGTCCCAGTTGTGCAGGATTACAGCATGCCGCGCACCGTTAGATGCCTCTCAGGATATTTTCCACCTTTTGATACGGTGCATTGGTTAAAGGGCACTTTGAGCAGTAATCGCATGCTGCTCAGGCAGGCACCGAACATTATTATTCTCTTTTATTTATGTGTCAAAGCAGTGGGAGGAACCCTGGATCCCCGGCTCCGGCTCAAACGCTCCTGGCTCCGTCTCCACAGACAGCCTGAGTATCTTTAAATGGCCAGTCATCACCATCGGAGAGCAGATAAAGATGGATTTCGGATGAAGACGCATCGGAGGAGAACAGACCTGAGCTTGCTGTTTCTACCGCTCGTCATCCATCAAACATCATCAGATACATGCTTACAGAAAATATAAATAAAAAACAAAATCTGAAAAGCACTCGTACAGCTATTTTACGAATAGATGCCCATTCATCATTAATAATGGACGTGTTGTCTGAGCTCAAAAGGCAACTGAGGAATCCAGGTTACAATTTATGGGATAAATATTTCATCGCTAACATCTGTCTGTATATTCTGCGCCAGCGTGTTTTGAAGTTGTTACAAATGAACGTCAAATGGAAAGTAAGTGAACACGCCGTCGAGGGAATGGAACAAAGATGTACCAGAGCCCGAGAGGAAAGAGAGAGAGAGAGAGAGAGAGAGAGAGAGAGGGTAAAGGAAGATTCACAAAAAGGAAAAGCTGAACAGCAAATAATTTTCCTTCACTCGTCAAACAAACTCAATATTCAGTTTGGCGGACGGTGCTGTATCGTGGGCGTCTTCTTGTGTAGAGAAAAAAAAAAAAAAAAAAGAGACAGGCATGTGAGGGGGAGACGAAGGACAGGGGGGGTGGGTGACGGGGGTGTGGGGTGAGTCTATACCCCCCACCCCCTCCCGTCCCGCCCTCCTGTCCCGCCTCCATTGGGACCGGGCCACGGCTTGGACAGTACTCACATTCTTTCACAGCTTATCCCAGGACTCTCTCAATTCTCAATTAACCGCTAATAGGCGACCGCACAAAAAAAGAGCTCTCAAATGAAGCAACAGCGAAGCATTCAGCGTCCTCACATCCAAAGTATTTTTGGGCTCCCTTGTTTGCAACTTTGCGGGGGAAATGCCCACCTAATTGCCCTGACTGTTTCCTATTTCCTATTTCTGTGCAACACCAGGGTTTGTGATTTGATTAAGCGTGAACCTATGCCCCCTGGAATACCCCCCAACCGACAAGCGCTCACTTCAATGTGCTCAGTAGGAGACGAGCACGCTTTAAAGAGCACCTAGGATGGGACATGACAGCTTTGCTTTGACAGCCACTTAGTGCCGTGGTGCACAGGTCAAATGTCAAATGGCTGAGTCTGAAAAAGTCACAGTATTTTGACAGACGTTTTTCCACCGAAGGTCCGACTGCTTACCGCGGGCAATACCAATAAGCTAATAATTGCAATCATCGCCAGCTTCCTCCAGGATGTTGAGCAGCTTCCACTGCCGTTGTGTCGTCAGGAAGAAAAGAATAATACAGAACATGAATGCAGAGCGCCTGTAGCAGAGCACCATACTGCGGAGAGACTAAAGCCGTCGCCACATCACAGCACATCCATATGAAATGAGTTACTGATGGGGCTGTTTTTCAGCTTCACAGAATATGGCGCTGAATCAAAAACCCACACTTTCAAAAAGGAGCCCCCCCCCCCCCAACACCACCACAGCCCCCAATCCCCCTAACAACCAACAAATAAGGTTTACAAGCCGGGCTGGCTATGCACCCCAGTATCCACTCTAATGTGAAAACGACTTGTATTGATGCAAAAGGGTGATGAGTGGGGTAAGTGATGGCATTCTGAGTGTGTGTGTGTGTGTGTGTGTGTGTGTGTGTGTGTGGCGGGGGGGGGTGTCTTTGATGAATGAAATGCTTTCAGTGGTGACTAAAGTGTTAATTTGAGCCAAGTTAATTTGTGGCAATCCGGTTAAAATGGCGGTTGTTAAGAGTGAATCCCAAATAGTTGCCTTTCGCTCGTCTCTCTTGACTTCACGAGTGCTCTCCAGATCCCCTCCAGTACGAGCCTGTGAGCAGGCAGCGGACTGGGTAAGCCTCATGAGTCTAAACATCGGTACTCGACAAACAGCCAACCTTCACCGCTTCATCCTTCTTTGTCTCTTCTTCCTGTACTTTTTACTGTTTACCATCCACTAGACCGCATTTGCGTTGTGTTAATTGCTTGCAATCCGATCCCAAGATGTTTCAGCGCGGTTGAAAACAACCATTGAAGGTCATTTCTGAAAAGCACCCTCTACCCACTACTAGTTCAAAGATTTTCCTCATCTGCATCCTCTCAAGAGCACTTTCTTTTCTCAAGTGCCGCGGTGGCCGCAAGGACAACCACAGACAGACAGAGTTGAAATGTATTTTGGGGTAGCTGTAGCTTACATCTCACATACACACACACACACACACACACACACACACACACACACACACACACACACACACAACACCATCAGGAGAACTTTACAAATAAATAGTGAATAGATTCAGATAACTACAGTGACCAAAAACAAGCACATTGGATTTTTAGTTCTACAAACGTTTCTCTGAGGCAGAAATAATCTCATTGGTTGAGTTAAACCTCAACGGGCGGAGCCAAACAACCACAGCTAACTTGAATGGCAACAAAGGAACTTTACTGTAAATAAAAATGATTTATTTTTCCATTCATTCTTGATCTAGCTAGGCTAACTAGCTAACCTAGAGAAGAGAGAAGAAGAGCTCAGGACGGTCCAGTTGGGCTTTGCTGTTGTTTTGCTCTCCCCGTTGAGGTTTACCTCAACCAATGAGATTATTTCTCTTATTTCTTCCAGAGCAGCTCTGCCTCTAAGAACTGTTTGTACTCCAATCTGCCCAGAATAACCACCAGGTTTGTTTTCCAGGAAAATGAGAGGAAAAACTATGTGTGGGGAGGAACAGGTGATGCAACCTTGAGCCTCCAAGCATCTCATGCATTCTAGAAATAAACCTGTAAACACTACGCAGGGCAGATGTGAAAAACCAAACCAATTCCTCGTATCGCCGTCATTGTTGATTGTCTGCTCTCGGGTCTTTGCCGGACTGGAAAACCGAGTGGGCTGAACCAATGGAGAATGTGCCATTAAATCATGTATCGGGGTAATCCGTAAGACCTTTTCTACCCAAGTCGGCTTTCAAGAGCACCAAACCGGCTTTACTGTTTAGCCACGGTCCTGCGTCCCCCATCCCCCCTGTTTTCCTTTCAATGTGTCCTGGGAACCTGGAAAAGTAATTACATCATTGTGACTCTCCCTTTCAGCCCGTCCGATTGGTTTTGTGGGAACCTCGGTGCAGGAAGGAAGGGGCTGCAGGTGTGTTTATAATTAGTGAAGTGCGGGACAATAGGCTGGGCGAAGCCGCTGTGTAAATGCTCCATCTTCTGCATGCGGTCCGCTGTACAGATAGAGCGGTGTGTGTGCTGTGATTGTTTGCTAATGCTCGTGTTTTTCCAGCGCTCGCCGTCCCTGATATCAGCTAAATATACCCTTCATCATCCGTTCAAACAGATACGCCGTGCTCGGGGAAGCGTTTTAACCCAATGAATGAAAACAACCGGCGCAATTCTGAACTAAAAAAAAAAAATGAAAATAAATCAAAGGCGAGCGGTCACATGGGTTTAATGGACTGTTATGCCTTTGTGTGATTGCAGGCCTCCTACCAGTTTGTTTACATTTTTAACCATAGCATCTCCCCGTCCTCCCCCCCTCCTCCCCCCTCCGGCTTCCATAATGTAAAAGGGGTAAGCAGAGCAGCGAGCCCCACTGAGTGTGCAAACCCGTCCATAGCAACAACTCCCAAACAACAGCTATTGTAGCGCCACAGCATGCGGTACACTCTGCGGCGTGTGTACCGCTAAAAAAAACAGTTTCTTTTCTTTTGTTCCCTCATTCTCTCCATGTGCAATATTTGTTATGTTGTTGCTTGTGAAGTGGAGTTCCCATGCGACTGACACTTAAAAGCTGCCGTCTTGGCGTGAACCTGCCGCAAAAAGAATAGGCCGCAGTTATATTTATAGATGAGGCCCGCGCTGTCTGTCGGCTTAATGAACTAGCGAGTACGTTTCAGTGATGCAAGGCACGGCTGTCACTTAAGACACGATACACTGTGAGGAATGTGGGCGAGTGTAAACAGGAAAACAACAACTTTGTCGTTTCGTAATTTGTTTTAAATTGATTTATCGTTCAAGAATGTGCTGCAGCAGCTTTCAAAGACGTGGACGTAATCGTGACAATTAGACGTGGATATCGCGTCCTAATGACGAAGAATTGGAGATATCTCCAGCAAATATGCAAGATGTAGAGTTTGGCTTGGGAAGAAGCGCTTCAGCTGACTCTCCCAAATTCAACGGCGTTGTGAATTGATTCTGACAGGCAGGTTTATTTTCTAATATGTGCATTGAACTGCGACATGCCCTACTAAACTTATTTTCAATTTGCTCTGTTCACTGGAGGTCAGGGTTTCTCTGCGGGGAGAAACCTGTGCCGCGAATCTTCCATCTCGTTTGCACTTCAAAGTCTCCATGCACACCTTGAGATCACCAACTCTGCATCTCAGATGGAGAATAAAAGAGATACATTATGCTTTGAAGAAATTGATCCCTGAAGATGGCAAGCTGGATGTCAGCCAGCGCGGTTGTGATACTGTTATGGTTTCCGCGAGGCGGTTTTCCATCCTTTGTGAAAGCAATACTGTAAGATCTGCTATTACAAGGCTCTGCTCTCCATCCCCAGCGTCAACACTGTGCTGATGTCTTTTTGGGTATCATGTCATGCTGAAGCAAAAGGTTGCATGCAGTAATATTTTCAGGATGCAACTAAGATTTGACCCAATTTGATTTAATTTGCAAACAACTTCTTATGAAAACTAGAGGTTCCTTCCTGTCTGAGAGAGGAAAAGCAAGGCTTTACCACACCACAGATTGACTTGATTTGTCCAAATCTGCTGTTGTGCTTTGCCCTGCAATGAATCTGTATATAACCGTCCATATCAGAGAGCAGCAAGCTGGAGTATACCGCAAATTCAGCAATCAATGTGAATGTGAAACATGCTTACTGTTCACTGGACCGGATGGGAAAAAAATCCTTACTCCTGACACAACATTATTTCTATGAGTCTATTAGAAAATAACAGCATTTGCAAAGATGGGGGAGGAATACATTATCAGCAGTTAGGCTGAAATGACAACACACATTACACGGCGATTAGTTTACACAAGGCAGCTAATGGATCCAATCACAGCGCATTAATAAACAAGACATTTAGCTTTGTATCTACCTGAAGAGCCTCATCAATCTTTCATCCAGATAGCCACAGCCAGGCCTGGCAGCAACGGCCCAATGTTGTGACTGCCGAGAAAACAACGTCACCGGATATTTCTTGGGTCCACATGTAACTAGTCATACAGACGTGAGGGTAAAAGCTACCGTGTGACCTCACCAGTCTGAGCTCTGTCAGTGGCGTGGAGGTTGTAATCCTAGTTACTAGTTATCTAGAGTACTCAAAACACAAAACACCAATCCCACAATGCATGTTCCCAAAGTGCCTGTATATTCTACATTACACTGTATTATTGATCATCTGGAAATCATGGAAAACCCAACAGCTGCACACAATCGATTCAGTTTGCCTGTTTGGTTCATCTGGTGACGTTTGGACACAATCAGAAGGCCGCCGTCTTTATGCACGCCGTTCATTGACTTTCTTAGGAATAAAAGAAAGTATGAAACGCAGAGATCAATCCATTATTCAGTCAATTAATCACCTCAAAAATGCATGTTTATCAGTTGTCTGTAACACTTTCATTCTGATGGATTACATGCATTACGGCCCTGCTGCCGATCTGATTTGTATTCCTCGCTGTGCTGATTACAAAATTACACTGCTGATGCATTGGTTTTCTCCATACAAGATTGATGGCACTGATGAACAACAGGGAACAACTAAGTAAGCCCGTGGACAAGAAAGCTAAAAACTAATGCAGGAATGGAGGTTACTAAATAAATGCAAAGGCACAGATTGAATGATCTAATCTGACTGACTGGCTGACTGACAGGTACTCAGACAGCCAGACAACGCAGGTAGACAGACAGAGAGCTGTATGGCAGCGTTAGCAGAGGAGGGGGGTTTAGCAGAGTTTTGGGTTGTACTCCAATTTTTTGTGACTCGGGGGCGTATTCCCCGTGGTCTGCAGACAACCCCAGGCTGTTCTCTCAACTTCACCAAGTCTCTGTCTGTCTCTATCAGCCTGGGATCAGGTCTGCTCCGAGCTGGTGTGTGCCCACGCTGTCTGTTGCTTCAATAAGCCAGCCAGAGCAGGCAGGGACCAGGGGGAGATTGACAGACAACACCAGCTCACAGGCACACAATAACATGCACCGCAAATATACCGTGCAACACACTACGGGCTTGCACACACACACACACACACACTCACACACACTCACAAAGATATGCAGAACAGTTGTGCAAGTGCATGCACGCACACACACACACACACACACACACGCACATACGCTCCTCTCGCGCACAGTGTGTGTGTGTGTTAGGTATGGAATACCAGGCCTCCCTTCCCTTGGGTGCCAGGTGCCGACAGGACATCTTCTGCTGGAGGCAGTTATCTGAGGACGAGCAGAACAAGGAGGAGGAGGAGGGGGAGGAGGAGTGTTTCACCAGAGAATTGCCAACATGCTGCTGCAACACGCATCGAAAAACTCTGATCTGTGCACATTAAATACTGTGTATTAGATAATGCGGTATACGTTCGCCAGCTCCGGAGAAGACGTGCATTGTGCACTGAGTATGTCGGGCATGTTGATTTGACGAAGACAAAATGATAACAGCGTGACATAAAGCACAAAGCACAATAAAGACACGATAAGCGGTCGTAACACCGGCCACCTCTCAGTCTGTTCCAGACTGATGTACTCACTTTTTAAATATCGCTCTGCTAGGACAGGATTTGATTTGCACAGGGAGGCAGTTCCACAAACTGATACTGGAGAAGCAAAATGAGCTTTGGGCTGCAGAGCTTTTCATAAGGCGCTTTGTTCGTTAGAATGCATTAGCCCACAGACTATATGTTCCAGGATGCATTGCAGCATTCAGCCTATTCTGACTGCAGCCATAGCACATGGGATTACAAAGATACATAGCCTGTAAAAGATTGCAAAGACTATTCACTCTGGAACATCCTACTTGTTTATGTCCAGGAGACGTTGTAGCGGAGCAGGCAGCCAGTAGGGAATCCTCCCTGGCCCTGTAATCTGGGCCCTGTGCTTAGACAGAGCACATGAAGGACAGGCTTATCTCTGGAGGGCTCACTGTGAAATCGCTACTGGAAGGAGGGGCGGGGACAAATTGTACCATTAAATAAATCCTTCTGTGGAAACTGCATGTGCTATACAATGCATTTTTGCAATGCGATAAAAACCTACTGTTGGCACGCAAAATGCATTAGCGTCTTGAATGCAAGGGTATGTATTTTGCAACACCGGTGTCATCCGTGCGTCTTCGCTGAGGTGAGGTGAAACTGAAATGCGGTGTGACATCCATCCTGCACATTCTTTCGTAATAATGAACCTGTGTTGCAAAACGGGGGAATTTTTATGGCGTGACGTGTGGCGGGTTTCACCTGTGTTGTTCTTAACAGTGTTCGCCGCTGCTCACTGTACTTGTCTGAGCTTGTGGAGGGCTTTGTCAAGTTTCACCTCCTCTCCCCAAGGACAGCTCCTCAACCCCCGTGTAACCTCCCCGCCACATCACCCGATCCTGCAGAAAAAAGAATATTCCCTCCAAATCCAGTTTGTGTTACTATTTCATTTCCCTTGCTTTTGTACTCGGCGAACAAATCCCAGGTCTGGGGCGGATCCCAACATAACAATGAGCCTGTGCCGCTATCTGTGTTTTAACTGGCTCTGCAGGAGGAACTCTCTGGATCGCCGCCAAAACAATTCATTCACATGGAGTTCCTCACACGCCCATGTTATTTCACTCCTTTATTTTGGAACAGAACAGAACGGCCTCATTCATCACTGATGGACGTGTTTGCTTTTTCTTTTAAAGGACGAGAGCCACCTGAACATATCGCACCTAAATCATTCAGCCGTAGGCTAGTACAGTTGTTGTGGTGATAACGATGATGACGGTCGCTGTGAAAATACTGCTGATATTTTTCAAGTTCCACGTGGGAATCGATGCCTGTCCTCAGCAGCATCTGCGTTCAAGTTCAGCGAGTTAAAGCAATGACAGTAAACATCCCCGTGTCAGTAGCTCAACCTTTCCCTTCTCTTAATTGAATCTAATCTCTGGACTCTCAGGTCTTGGCTGCCAAACGTCGTCCGGCTCTGCCAGCAGAAAGAAAGATCTTGATTTCATAATCAGTTTGTTGTCTCAGGTGTTTCTGTCTGGTTCTCTGCCTTCATATCCAACCCCCCTGCATAGAATCGCATATTACTCTTTTATGTGTGTGTGTGTGTGTGTGTGTGTGTGTGTGTGTGTGTGTGTGACCGTGACGTCATTCATAAGCCACCGACTTCGGCTGGCCTTCATCTTAAGATAAACTCGGCGATAGCGCAGTGTGTGGGAGTATTTGCCTCTCCACACGCCCATACCCAAGCCGTACTGCTATCGGCTTCAAAAGGTGGGACGGCTCAGCAATCTGGCAACCCACCAGCATTCTGACACATTTCAGTTTTTATGTCTTCTTTGATTAGATATAATTACAGTCGTAAAGTCTCAGATAGTCAGCCCTTGACAGAAACAAATGCTCCTTTTCATTGCCCTGTGGGTCTATGTGCAGAAATATGTAGTTTCATTGCAGGTAGGCAGGATATTGTAGCCTGCATACCAGACATCGGAGCTATGTGTCACTGCTGTCCTACCTCAGTACCTTGGACTGTGGAGGCATACACAGAAAACACACCGTCATATTGATAAGGCTTAGGGCCAAATAACACGTTAGTATAGATTTCTCCTCATTCTCAATTAATGAAATTGATTTTATTTGGTGATAGCATTACTGGTGGCACCTAATTTAATTTCAAAATAAAATGAATGTGAGCTGTGGATTGTGCAACTCTATGTCTTTGATCAGCAGACTACATGCATCCTGGAGAATAGAGTTTATTTTGGTGAATCAGTTCACCCATAGTGTCCTTAAAACTTCCTATGTTTATTGGATTTAATGAGTATATGACCTTTACAAGGAAGCCCGACAATAAATGGGACGGCTGATGTAAAAAGAATCCATATCAAAGAAGCCTCGGTTTGCAACAGTGAACGTGCCTCACCACAGGAGGACGAGGAACTCATTATTCTGAGATTCTGCGACTTGCAGAGACAGAAAGGGTGAAGCAGAGAGAGAGAGAGAGAGAGAGAGAGAGAGAGAGAGAGAGGGAGAGAAAGACAGAGAGAAGAAAGAAGGGGAAGAGCAGAGAAAACAAGTGTGGAAGAAAGATTTTTAAATGATCAAAATTCTAGTCACAAGGCGCGAGGGCTTATGCCATCTCTTTCACTTGGAGCAGACAAGGCTCTGCAACTCTGCCAGTTGCCAAGGACATTGCATCATGAAAACAAACCAAAGCCTGAGAGGGAACTGTTGAACAGTAGGAGGGATCTGAGCCGCATCAAACCGCACTTCCCACTGTTACTGTACGAAAGCTTTGCTTTCATACTGTATACAGTACATACGTTGCACTGTGGATTTAGAGGCTCAGAGACACGGGCCACTATTTAATAGGCATGCAGGATATCGCATGAGAACGGTGTGATGCCTCCGCACATATCAAACACACTAGCTGCTGTGTGTGATCTGTCTGTCGAGCCTCTTGTGCATGCATCCGTGTGCATCAAGGCACGCTGATCAACTCAACGTAGGAATGCAAATGGAATTTTCTGCATTAATCCTAGACACAGTGATTGAATTGCAAATGCGCAAATGTAAACTGTTTTAAAATTAATTTAAAGGCTAAAAGAAAAGCAACACGCTGGCAGCAACAATACCACCGGCGTGAGATGGGAGCTAGCAGCCGTCTGCACCGCGGTCTCGTTTTGTTTGGCAGCGATGTGTTCAAGTTCAAGTTCAGATAGTCAATACGATGAGTAATACACTAAATTAGGGCTGTCAAACGATTACAATTTTTAATCAGATTAATCACAGGGCCGCTGTGGATTAATTTAGATTAATCACGATTAATACCCATTCATTATTAATTGTGTTTCATTTTGTGGGGGCAAAAAGACTCATGACAGAAGGCGATATATACACTTAACATGTGTTTTATTTAAACTATAGAACAGATATGGTGTCCAGATATCAAAATAAAGGGTGGTTTGGCGCAAGCCGGGCGTCGCCGAAGTACTTGCAGAGGAATCCCCGACTAATGTATGCTTCGCGTTGATGTGGTACTTTAAGCTGGAAGTGCTTCGGTGAAACGAAAACTCCTTCCTGCAGAGTGTGCAAACTACTTTATGTCGGTCGATTGTCCCGTCTTGGGTTTTTTTTGTACTCAAACTTCCCATCGAGAGGGCCAATATGTTGTTTAGAGTCGTCCATCTTTATCGAGTTGGTTCTTCCAGATAGCGTTGGAGCACCAATCCGCGCCAGTGAGTGGAATTGTGGGATTTTGAGTCATTGTGCTTCGAATTTAACAGATCGCATGTGTTAATTGCGTTAAAATTTTTAATCAAATTAATCATGCAAATTAATTAATCTGGATTAACGCGTTCATTTTGACAGCCCTACACTAAATACAACAAAACTAGACAACAGACATGCAAGATGATGATGTTATCACCGTGTGTGTGTGTGCCACTGTTCACTGCCTGTGGGAGGAAACTGTCCCTGAAGCGGCTGGTACACACAGCGATGCTCTGGTACCGTTTTCCTGATGGAGGTGGTGAAAACTGTGTGCATGTGCTGGATGGATGTTGTCCTCGATGATGCTCAAGGCCTTCGTTCTGCAGGTGCAAACGTCCTGGAGCTGCAGCAGTGTGATTTTTGATGCCGTCTTCACAGTTTCCAGTTGTTCGTGCTCCTGTTCAGTCAGACTGCCAAACCTTATCACTGGGATACTACCAGTGAGCGCACCCTCTATCGGCGCCCTGCAAAAGTTAGCCAGTTTTTTTTTTTGGACATTCAATATTTTTCGTTGTTGAGACGTCTTCAGTGTGCAGGTTCCTGAGACGCCATGAAAGGGAAGTTCCCAAAAAAATGCTGCACATAGCACCTTTAAAGTCGCAGCCTTATCTTACCTCAGCACCAGTATGGCCGACATGCGCAGCCCGTGCTGTAAATGTCACAGCCATGTGGTGCTGTGCCAGCGGTCTGCAGTCTAGAGATTCCTCACCCTCTTAGAGGATGACACCAGTTAGCCCGGCGTCTATATCGGTCCTGTGTAGCGGCTCGGCCCCACAGCGCTAGCTATATAAAGCAACCTGGGTCTCTCTGTCTCACACGCTAATTACATAAGGGGCATGATGGGAAGTATGTGCTCCACTTATGTCTTATGTCACTCACACTGGGGATCTCTGGCAGCAGGTTCAATATCAACTATTGAAGATTTGCTTGCGAGCATGATATTATTGTGTCTCGTATATGAAGGTGTCTCGCGGGCCTTTGATCCTCGCTGGTCCTCGGTACCTGGTTCTTTGATGATCTTTGACGCTACCTGAAGGTTCCTCTCTTTTGATGTTCAGGAAATGTATTACATGTCAGTAGTTGTGAGGTTTTTTTCCCCCACTTATCTCTACAGTATCTGCTCTAGACCTGCTCCAGACGCGGTGTCGACATATACTGGTGTATGTAGCTCAGATTCAACATCACCTTCTGTCGCTCATAGCTTCAGCCAGCGTTCACCTCTGGAAATGACACTTGAAAATATGTGAATTACAGAGACCTTGCCCCCAAACTATGACACTAAATCCAGGTAATGGGAAATAGAAAATATAAAAGCAAGAAGTGCTACGGAGCAAATGAGGCAGAAAGTGTCCAATGCTGGTATTTTCCTTTAACAGACACTTAAATCCTCACATCTTCTCAGACGATGTGATTCCACACCTGGCAACTTTTATGACCTTTCCCTTCTAAGCAGGCAATATCCCCATAATGGACTCAGTCTGTAGTTTTCTAACAGCGACATAAACTTCACTTGATTTGTCACCGTTTGCCTCCTTCACGCCGGGCGTATCAATAGACAGAACAATAATCCACAGAAGACGACCTATCCCAGGGTTTCCATACAGGGCTGGAACATATAAAGTTTAATATTGAATCATAACTATGTTCTCATCACGTCACAGAAACTTTTATAACGTTTTATTGGATAATTGACTTTAGCACATCTTTCAGTTGCCCTCATGTACTGCAGTAATACTGTCGGCTGCATTGATAGTATTTGAATCAAACTGAGCTCCTATTACTTAGCAAATGTAAACCGTGTTGCTTTTGCATTTATTGATCCCACTATGATGCTGATATCCATTCAAGACATTTGTGATTTTAAAGGCATATAAAAGTTCCATTTCATATGACAGATGACGATATTGTTAATCCACCAGTGTTTGTTGATCTTGATCTTGTGTAAAGTTTTATACGCCCCTTAAGGTAACAAGAGGACATAAAAGTAAATAAACTAAGCATCTGAGCTTCCCGTCCGCAGTCGGCCTGTTTTGTTTGTCAGCTTTTCATCTTATGTGAATAAATTGTTGTCGTTTTTTGTATAATCGAATCCAATTATACTGACGGAAAAAACTCAGTAAAGTTCTAATGGTTTACAGGAAGCCTGGGTTCAGAAAAGTAAATGGATTTAACATAAGCTCTGGTTAATATGCAGCAAGACTAGAAAGATTAAACAAAGAGGAAAAGCCTTCAGCGCCACAAAGAGCATACTGTAGAAGTAGCTCGTCTTCTGGATGTCCCTCTGCCTGCGTTGGGGGATACAGGCTGGAATCAAACCTTGCCTTGGGCGATAACCCTTTTTCTCTAATATATCAAACCCATATAGTGGTGCTGTATGGGATCACAATCTGAGGGTAACATTGATATTCAACCAAAATAGCAGCAGTGGCCTTTGAAACCACATTTCCCATGCAAGACCATCATTTTCCATTGCAAATGCACTATATTAGGAAACACTATATCAGAGAGAAACAGTGGGGAATTCAATCGATGTTCACTTTGAAATCCAACCCAGTAAAATTCCTACTTTGCCTCATTCCCCTGGCATGATGGTGATCTGGCATGTCTGTGTGTGTGTGCATGTCTATGTTGTGCAAGAGTGTGTGTGTGTGTGTGTGTGTGTGTGTGCATGTAGTGTGCAGTGTGTTTCAGTAAATCGTAGCAGATTCCTCCCAGGGGGACGTGTGGATGAACCGAGGGGAGAGTGGAGTGGAGTTGGGGGTGCTAGCTGAGAGGCTGACAGTCACATTATTCAGATGACGCTCCTCCGTGTGCTTTTTTTCCAGCTGCATACTAAAACCTGACATTTAGTCGCAGCGAGACGGCGAGCGCTGAGTCGATCCATGAGGATTTTCTCCACCTCTGTCATCTTTGGCTCTTCAGAATCGAAGGTCCCCCTGGTCCGCCGACGGGGATTACATGCACCTCGGCCCTCCTCGACTCAGGGGCCCCGGTGTTTATGAATCAAATATTTGATTTGGAAAGACTCCCGTCCCCCGGCGTCGCCAACTGCCACACTGAACAATGGAAAGGTCACGGTGAAGCCGGCTTATCGCGGCGACTGTGCTGCGATGCCGCCGCCTGTCCAGCGGCAGCCCAGCGGGGCCCCGGCACCACCAGTGGTACTGTGGGAGAGAGGAGGCAGAGGAAGCGGGTGGTGGAAAGATAGCAGGAGGGATGAGGGAAACAAATGGATGGGGAGAAGAGAAGAGGGAGACTAAGATATGGGGAGATGGGGGGGAGGTGGATGAGATTGTGGGTGTGGGGAGGAGGAGGGGGGAGGCAGCATTCTGCAAGGCTGTCGCCAGGACATATTGTGCTTTGATGGGTTGGCTTTCATTTTTACTGCCGTTTTTCTTTGCTGTGGAGCAGCAGTATTAAAGTCTTCAATCTCTGGCTGATATTACAGGACTCGCGGCAGATTGTGATAAACAGCGCTGCGCCTTCCTGGGCAGTCCCTCCACGAACATCTGTTGGTACATCACACGGTGACAAAAGCAATGTAATTACAATGTGCCACAAACACCTACATACCACCCGCCGGATACTTGAATGTAGGTGTCATTTTGGTAGAAGCGCAGTCGGGCTTGGCAGGGGAAGTGTGTGTGTGTGTGTGTGTGTGTGTGTGTGTGTGTGTGTGTGTGTGTGTGGGTGCACGTAGCTGTGTGTCTGTGTTTTCAGACACCTACGAAATCGCAGTTGATAACAGTTCAGGTTTTTTTGCGTGTTGTGCCGTGTAATTACAGCATCTTCCGGCACATTCTAGCGGACTGAATCACAAGTAATGGTACAAAACCCACGGTTGTTGCGCAATGCTGCATTGTGGCGTTTCAACACTGCTTTGTATATATCATAGTAACAGGTAGCTTTTATACCACTGAGATGATTGCCTGTCTGTTGCCAAGTTTCATCATCCCTCTGCACACACACTAACCATAACTTACCATCCGACCAGGAAAGGATTTTGCTGCAGGTGATGGAAAACCGGAAAACTAGGCAAGATTTGATGTAAAATCCACCTGAAATCACAACGTGAGGCTGTTTATTTACACTCTATTTGCCTGAATGACATTCCGGTGTCAGGCATGGACACTTCCTGCTGGACAAATCCAACCTTAACCCTAAAAGGCATGACTCACCGACGTTACATCTTCTCCGCCTCTCCGTCCCTTTGGCCCTTCGCCATGTGGAGTTTCCCGGCAGCTTTAATGACAAAGCAAATCTCATCCTGTAATTTCTCTAGTGAAAATCCCTACATGTGACAATAATGAAAATGTAGACTGTGACCTTGCACCTGTGTAATCGTCTGCTTCACACAGATCGATGACGCCATCGGCTCTAGTTCTTCCACCGAACACACGACACAATAGCTCCTTGGTGTATGTGACACAACCCCGGTGCCCTAGTCGTCTGAGTCAGCCCATGTGGTGCAATAGTTGGAGTGTATGTCATGCATCATTTCAGGACAGGAACAGGGTGTGGACCACGCACTGGATGATAAGGTGCAGTCCCCTCCCAGGCCACAAATTCGTCTGAGAGCTGCAGGGTTCAGAGGTCACTATGAAAACACACCATATAATCTGCAGACAAACAGCCCGGCCCTCAGTACCGTCATCAAGGTAAATATTACTGCAGCCATTTGTATCGCCAGGTGTCTGATTGGTCAATGCTTATGACTGTACACTTGGCGACCGTGCGGTTTCTCACTATCAGTGCCATCAGTTATTGCTGCATAGGAGGAGTGATGTGAAGGAGGATTACAGTCAAGGTTGTCGGCCTGGTGGCTCGAGGCCAGGAGAGGGAGACAGGCAGGCTGAAACACAGACATGGACAGATAGAGAAAGAGAGAGAGAGAGAGAGAGACAAACAGGAAGTGGTATAAGACCCCCGCAGTGAATGAGCCTGCCCACTTATCAGCCGTGAGCGTGATGTGCAAACAGAGGCCTTTCAGGGCTGCCAGGTACACAATGGCTTTGTTTGCCATGCAATAGAAACCAGTTGTTCGCTGCTGAGTCAATATTTACTGCCTAATGGAATGTGTGCTCTGCTACTACCTCTGCTCAACAACACCAGATTGGAAGGGGGGAGTTGATACCTCCCCTCTATCTCTCTCTCTCTCACCCCTATCATCCTCTTCTTCATTGTATCCCTTCTTCTTCGTTCTTTACTCCCCTTGCTGTTTTTTTTTTTTTTTTTTTTTACTCCCTATCATCCCTTCCTCCACTCCCTTGCCCCCCCCCCCCCGGCCCCGTTGCTCCCTCTCCTCTTCCGTCTATCCTATATCAAATCTCCCCCATCTCCGCCTCCTCTCAGTAAGCAAGCGGAGTAGTGGAAACGCCATATAAGGTTCTGGTTGGAGACGGTGAACTCATATGTTCAGTGCTGTGTTAAAGGAATGCACCTTTGTGTTTTTTTGGAGGTTTGCCCGTTGGTGAAATTACTCACACCCTCAGTTTCACACTCCTGTTCATTTTCACGTTAGACTGAAAGGAGGTGGGATCCCATCGCATTTCACTTCCTATGGAAACAGTATGAAATGCTACAAAGTTCTCATTTTCTCACTTTTAATATAATGTATTTTTAGTGTGTGTTACAATGTTAGCATGGAGCACCAGAGCCGACGATCTACCGGGGACACAGGGATGATTTGGGCGTCTGTGTTCACTTGTGCAGAAGAAAAGGAGGAACAATAGGAAAAAATAAGTGGACAGCCTCCTGTTTATAGAGGCGTCTGATGGCCAATAGACTCGGCCGACAGACCGAGGCCGTGGCAGTAACGGGGGAAGAGATTGCTCAGCGATGAGATCACCGCGCTGACAGAATGATCCCTTTGTGCCTGACCCCGATGGTAGGCAGTGAATGCATTACATGTGGTATTTACACCCGGGCTGCTGATAAACTCTGGCTAATCACAAGCAATTCCCTTAAAGGCGCATGCAGGCAATCATGGGCATGAGCACACACACACACAAATGCATGCAAACACACACATATATGTGAGAGCAGAAACACACACCAGCAGGCTGGTTGGCTCAACTCCCACTACTCTGTGGCTCCATATTGATTCTGTACCCACATCCTCCTGAACCCTCCCCCCCTCCCTCCCCACCTCCCCCCCCTTTGCCCAGGTGTTGAGGGATAACTAGAACCATAAAGGCTTCCCACTACACACCTCGACAATCCATTCCTTTCAGTCATGCTTCAGTATCATTTCCTTACGGCCCGAGGATTACCGAGGAGAGGGTAGTTGTGGGAGTGATGGTGTCGGGGGTTTCCATAGCGATCGGGTGAGGTGAGGTGTGTGTGGATGTGCAAGGTTTTGAGTTCAGCTAGCTCGAGACTCAGCGAGACCACTCGCCATCTCACATCTGGCCCCCGATGACCTTAAACTCTATTAAAGCAGACCCGACTTACACAGCTGAAATCCGCGTGGTGCTTCTTTGTCTTTTTTTTTTTTTTTTTTTAACACCAAAAGACATTGAGAAAAAAGAAAAGAAAAATCACTTTTATCATTCATTTTGTGTTTAATTCCTTCTGTCGTCTTTTCTCTTTTCTCGTTATAATCTTTTAATTTCCGTCCGACAAGTGACGAGGTCGATTTTAATATCTCTGTCATGAAGAGGAGAAATGGATGGCGTTGCGTTGCTGATGCTGTTACGCCGGCCGAGGGATAAACAATGAGGATTCACATTCATTGTCTCTAATTATCCTTTCTAAGCAGATTAAGTGTTTTCATAAGTCTGGCTTCCAACGAGCCAAATCCTCCAAGAAACAGTCACTGTTATTATCATCTCGCAGGATGCATTCATCATTTTTACACCCGTTTTACCGCGAACTCGACCCGCGCCGAGTCCGTCGACTGGGCGCCGACTGCGTGCAGGTGTGGTCCGAGGACATCGAGCGGCAATCTGTCAGTGAAATGACTCACACCGTGGGCGGGTTCTCCTCCCCGTGCCGAGCTGTATGTTACAAGAGGGATACATTTCAAAGGAGCCTTGATTACGTGGGTCTGACGTTAATGAAATCTGCGGCCTTTCATTCAATTGACAATTAATGAAGACTATAATGTGGCTGCAGACGTCTTGAGAGAACCGCATCAAATTAGAGCTGAAATTCTCAATCTAATAATCTAATACCTTGAAGAGTAATTTGAGACGAGGCGATTTCTCGCTCGGCACGCAAAATAATTAACTATCTCTTTGGAAAGAAATATCTCGAAAAAAGCTTTGTATGCATTTAAAACAGCGTTATTAACTCACACTGTGTTAGATTACATCTCTTCTCTTTCCAAAAGGTCCCACAGAGTTGAATTGATAATTAAGTAATGAAATGAAAATGTATGATCTAATCAGTGGCGGTCCATATTAGCTTGGCGGTCGTCACTCTGAGCCTGCAGGCGGCGGCGGGGAGGAAAACACCAGAACGGAAGAATTGAGTTACAGCGGTTATTTATTAGCACAGTGTTTTATTGGAATGGGCTCAAAGACGCTTTCATCCACACAGGTGCTTTTCAAGGTCAACTCCTATTGGTTGTTTTAATATTTGGCATGATGCAAGGAGGGCACAATGACATCGAAAACCCCGCCGCGGCTCCTCCGCCTCGTAGCGGGTTAAATGGAGCGGAGGGCAATGAGCAATTCTCCGACAATCCCTCTCCTTGGCGGCGCCGCCGCTCGTCCTTCCCTCCCCCCTTAAACCCATTGCTTCCTGGTGTCCCGGCTTAAAGCTTTACCCTGTGGGGTCCCAACAGGCTGGAATAAAACACAAGTGGATGCGGCACGTTGCCATGGAAACTTAATAAGCCAGCAGCTGTAGAGGGAGAGGGAGTCAACTACAGTAACCAGTGAACCGTGCTTCTGAAGGAAATAAATTGAATGCTGTGGAGGGGAAGGAGGCGAGAGAGAGAAAGGAGGCGAGGGGGACTGTGTGTTATCGTGAAATAACCTTTTAAGTCGGAATTAAATATTTTGTCAAGAGTGTGAGGCTCTGAACCTCTCCCCCCCCCCACCCCCGACACGCCTGGAGGGGGCTGGAGGTTAAACGGCTGTCTGCGCTGTCACGAGGATGCTCTCGGCCGACCAGGCCGCCTTCTGCTGCGTGTCACCACTGGTGACCGGCGGACGCCTAGCTGCTGTTTTGTTTTTTTTTAGTTTTTTTTTTAAACCTCACCTACAATTGTCATTGCTTTGACTGTCGGGCCATTATGTGCACTTGTGTCTCCAGGGGCGCGATTGATGGCGTTTGGCTGTCGTAGCTCAGAAGGCTCCTGCAGGCTACCTGGTTGCCAAGTATCCTTTAGTCTGCGTAAATCTTTCATTAGCCGCCAATCTATCATTAATTATTGGCTCCTGGCATTTACAGAGAGGCCGGGAGATTGATAGCCGGGGCAGTTTGGAGCTGGTGTTGACTGTTTAGGGAGCCGATCTATAATGACTCACAACAAGGAGGATCCCTCTTAACTTTTATTTATAAGGGTGCCCCGCTCACCACTCTCCATCGCCGCTGTTCATCTGTCTAGCTAACCCGATAACATTACTCTCCTCACGGCGGCTGAAAAACAGCTTTATCTTCATTCTCAGTGTCTCCCAGGGTCCATCTCCATATGTCGGCCGACAGCCCGGTGATCATCTCTCTTTAACTCTGCGGGCTTGTCTTTTAAAGAGAACCAAATTAATTCCCCTCCGAGGCGTGGACCCCCCGAATCCATCCAATATGTGGCTGTCTGTGAGTGTGTGTATCCTCTGTCCACTTTAAAGTAATGTGTTTGCTTCTCCGTTTGATTCGGGGGTCAGTTGACAGCTCCGTTGGTCAGAAAGCCTTTCTATTATGTGGATTTGCATGGGATTAGCTGTGAGCTGCCCAGTGCAGCAAACAAACAAATAGCAGGAGCCCAATTATAACGGTGGCGTCCGCAGCATCCGTACGCTGCCGTCGTACTCAATAAAACCAGGGCTTGTGCGAGTCTATAAATCACCGGGAAAACCTTGGCCTAAATGTGCCAGCAAAAGAACTGTAACATCTCTCTAACCAGCCCTCCTCTCGTTACACCCTCTCGTTCTCCTTCTCTGTGCCTCCCTCCCTGGACCCGACACTATTTGGAGCTTTTCAGATGCTTAAGCCACCAAAATATAACGTTGTTTTATCTTTAGACGAGTCGATACGGCAGCATATTGGCTTTCTGCTAAAAGCTACGGATTGTGCTGCATGTATTGACTCATCAGTCGGGCAGTTCAGACTACAGTAATAGCTCAGGGAGGCACACACACACACACACACTCACACACACACACTCACATGGACAAACACATCCGTACACACAAAAACAAGAAGTCCTTGGTTTGCTCACAATGTTTCATTTTGTGAGATTCCCCCGATGGAGAGGAAGATATTAAAACTAAGCGCAGGGATCAGACCTTGGACAACACCGCCAAACGAGAGAGGGAGAGCGAGCAAGGGAGAGAGAGAGAGAGAGAGAGAGAGAGAGAGAGAACAACAGAGAGGGCAACGGGAATGGATGCAGAATGAATAGCGCTTTATCCTGCATTGTCACACTCTGTTATCCCTGCAGCCCACTTGATATTTAATGAGCGACAGTAGATTAGGACGGCCCGCCTATCGCCGCTGTCCCGTCCGCCTCGCTGCCTGCCCGGGCCGTCGTGTCTAACCGACGTCGCGTCTTCCACCGTGACAAATAATAAACCGAGCCAATGGAAGTGAGATGCACCTGAGTGTCAAAGTCAGTGTTCAAGGTCAAGGCCAAAGACAAGCAGACAGACAGGCAGGGAGGCAGACTGATGGCTGGGCTTGCAGACAGGCAGTTCACTTGTTGTATTGGTTATTATTCCAGTGTCACAGTGGAAATGGGGGAACTCAGCAGGTTTCATTAAAGCCCCCCCAGTCGGCCCAGTTGTTCGGTGGACTAGTGCGTCCCCGGATCCCGGGCAGGGCTGAATAGAGGGTTATTGGAGGTGGTTGACAGAAAATGACCTCTGTGTGTTCTGGCCTGCAGAGGTTATTATATGTGGGCTCACAAAGGGAGAGTCTGGACTACAGCTCTGTCTATCCTCTTTATTATGAACCGGGCCAGATGTAAACAGAGACAGCTGTCAGTCAAAATAATACCAATCCAGACGCCGATGGTCGCTGAAAACAATCCTGGAACTTGATGTTAGTCGATACCATATTGTCCTAATCAAACATCAAACATTTCGTGTGACAAAATGAAGATCAGCCTCCACAGACGGCGCCGATCGGCAGGCGGCACGACCCCGAGGCATTAGCTACGGAGTGTTTCTATGTTCACCGAGGTAAGACAAGTATTGAGCTTCCAGCAGACAGACACAATAACAGAATTAGGATTCACATGGCGTGGCTTTACAGGTACTCTTCCAAATGACTCTATGGAGCCCTTCAGGCTGCTGTCAGCCGAAACCCTCACAGGAGACGTACAACTAATATGCCCTCGGTGTTTCACAGCACTGGAGCAGATGGTTATGATATGGATTACGCTGACAGCAAGTCAATAGGACCCAGATCCTGGGTTTGTGCTGGATTAGTCAATCGTCTCTGGCCCCCCCCCCCCCCCCCCCCTTTTATGATTTTGCTTTCGCTCACGCTTCTCTGCTCTTCATTTCAATTTGAGGCTGCGTTGCATCCTATACTTCGGCGTTGGAGGCAGTGAAACAGAACGTTGACTTTTTAAAAACAAGGCTATCAAACGGCTTTCTGAGGCATTGGTCTCGCGGATGCTGCAGTTGTGGATTGTCAAGTCAGGGTAAACAGTGGATGCTGAAATCTACCGGCCGTGCACACAGCGCCCTGCTCATCAATCTCATTTCCCTCCCTTCCCTTTATCCGCACATAAATATAGAAATTTACAGTGAGTAGGGGAGCAAGAGGAAACGTGCAGGAGTGGTATGAAACCCATAAAGAGTCTCATTTATCGCTCCCATGCCATATGGTGCATCTCTGCATGCTTTTATCCTGCACATACGCACATAAACCAAGCCCAGGCCAGCTTTGGTTACAACCAACCAGCCATCCAACCAGCGTGCAGCAATTAAACACCATCCAATCAGATGTGTGTGATAACCAGACGCTTTTCATCACAGCAGGGCTCCAGACGGCCCCTTTCAGCCCACCTGCCCTGAGCACTGTCTCAGAGCTAATCAGACAGCTTCTACATATCCGGCATGGGACGCTCGCACCAAAACCCATACAGTAAAAGAAATCCACTCGAGCTCGGCGTCAAGCCTTGTTGTTTTGTGTGTGTCAGCAGTCTTGCTTTTGATCCCTCGTCACTGCGAGAGAGAGCGAGAGAGAGAGAGAGAGAGAGAGAGAGAGAGAGAGAGAGAGGACTTTGGTTTGTTTCGCAGACTTTCAGTTTGGTTTACAGCCACCTGCTGTGCGCATCTCGCCTCATGCTTTTCAACTCACGTCCCACGCTGGGGGGGGGGGGTGGGGATTGGAAACAAAATGGGTTTTGTAAACTATGGACTGTTATCCGCTCGTCTCCTCTTTAGCCGGCTTGTGAGTTTGAACCCGTCGGCGCGTTGCCGGGAGAATTCACAAGGTGATCGGCTGAGCGTCGACACAGCTGTGAGCGTCGGGAAGTACACTTCAAAGAACATGTCTCGGCTGCGAAGTCTTTTGTTCCACTTGTGTTAAAAGCAATCCATTTTTAGCTATTATTCCAGGTTTTGTTAATGCATGCGTGGGGGGTGAGGGTTGTTTCATGATAGAAATATATAAATAAATGAAACAAAAGCATTGAGTTAAGTCGCCTTGTGTGAAACTGCAAACAGCCAAAAGCTCCCTACACTCCTGATGTGTCTGGAGAGGCGAAGCGTTGAGTACTCTCACAGCTGGAAAACAATACCACAACAAATAATGTATGAGGGGCCAGCGGAGGGGGAGCGCCGCAGAGCCAACACAAATAGGAATTATTCATCATACATGCAGTATTCACTGAGTGTGCGTGAGCGAGCGAGCCGGAGTCGGATAATATGCAGTGTTTTCCATAAGTCAAGCAGGGCAGCTCACCTTTGCTGCTATGGAGAACCCACTGAACCCCCCTCTCTCTCTCTCCACCTTTCTATGTATCTTACTTTCTACCATTCGCACAGTGCAAAGAAACACAACACAAACAGTTTATTTCATTACTAGAGTACCAACCAGTCAGTCATGGAAACTGTGCCCAGTTTCAGCCCAGAAAAAGACCAAGCAAGATATATTGTCATGCGCTGAAAAGCTGAGAAACTCACTCTCTCTCTCTCTCTCTCTCTCTCTCTCTCTCTGCTTTAATGCTTTTCCTGATAGGCAAAAAGCATACATCGGGCCTCAAATTGAGGAGCCCATCAATCATGATGTACCATTAGCGTTCAAAAGGCCAATTACAAAACCACCAAGGCACTCAGAGTCACTAAACACCGGGCTTCGATTTGAGCTTGACCTCGCTGCGATTTGCGCGCACAGCTAAGCACCAAATAATAGATAAAAGATCTTTAACATAATTATGTCTTAATGGATGCCGAAGCCGCGCTGTCAAAAGTTGATATGCAAACCTCGGCAGCATTCAAGGGAAGATGGCAGAGTGCATTTATCTCCACGTCAAAGAGAGAGAGAGCGACAGAGAGAGAGAGAGAGAGAACTGGAGGAGTGACATGATAGGAAGTGGATGGCACCACACTCCGTAAGATCATCATCTCCCATCAGACAATTCGGTGGCAGGTACAATCTACACTAATCGCAGTGGAAATATCTTTCCCCCAACCCTTTTATATTTAATCACATCCCTGCTGCTCTGTTGACGAAACCAGATGAACATCATTTCCGACGCCGCTGCTTTTTACGGTACGTATCAGCAGCGCTGTTGACCAACTCCTCCAAGGTGACCGCGGACTGTGGCCAGCTCCAGTCCACTGCATTTAGGAAAGCCGTTTCTTGGAGTCAGCCCCATTAAGTCGGGGATAATTGCGTGTGTGCTCTCCATGGTGAATATTTGATCTGCTGTTTGCCCTTTGCTGGCCACACAGAGCAGAATAATGGCTCTCTTTGAGTCGTGAGAGGCAGAACGTTGGCTTCCTTTGGCCTAGTAAGAGACCGACCCAATTACTCTATCAATTATTAATTCATCATAAAGGTCGTCCCTTTCCTCCATTATCCACATCAGTCTGAGCCACGGCAATGTCACTAGTGTTACCAGGGCCTGCAGGTCAATAACCACCCAGATGCAGACGTATGCTACCCACAGTCCAGAGGACGAGTCGAGGTCAAGGAATTACAGTCAGAATTATATTGGTGTATAATTAATGGGGCCTTGTGAAACTTTAATGTTTTGATAAGTCTGAGAATGGGTTAGTAGAAGCATCCAGAGGGAAATATGTTGGCCCACCATACCTAGCTACCGGAATCTAGTCGAAGAAGCTAGCTAGTCGCTAACTAGCTAATAGCCCTGTTAAATTCAAGCAAAGTCGTTGTAGTTGTTGTTCCTTAGATAATTAACATTAAGATCTAGTGAAGTCCTCACTTATGTGTTGAAGAAGTAGCTAGTTAGCTTGATTGGATTGCCGATTGCACGTGCTATTAGCTTCTTCTGGGTAGAGTTTCCCGCCCGAGTGGGAAGCCGCTGTGGGAATAAGGACTATAAGTCCTTTTCATAGCAGTCTCCTATTTGTTGTATAGTACTATCAAGTACGTGCCTGCCGTAATATAGGCATAGAGAAACAGTCCATCACTGTCAGTGTCCCTTATCGAATTGAAACCACACATGGGCTACGCAACCCAATCAATCCATTTATGCCATGACTGCTGGCCAGTTCGTGCTCCTGTGTGGTCACATGTCAGGGCCGGTGGAGCTGTCGGTAATGTTTAATGTGTCGTCTGGTTTGACCTTTAGCTAATGGTGCTGCCACTCCTTAGCAAAGGTCACCTTCTACACTTCAACCAATCACTGCTCATCGCCTTAACTGTCTACCCACTGGTGACCGCATGAGACATACCCTGTGGGGGAAGACCGCCGTTTGAGGACTGCGGTACGAAATACAGCATGTCAAAGTCGCGACCAACTCGGTGCGCACATAATCATGTGCTGAGATGTGATGAACACGAGAGCGATCTGTGTAACGCGCCAGTTTCATGGTGAGTTTGATGGCGCTCCATGACGTGACCTTTACAGACCGTGAAGTGTATGTGCAGTAGGTCCAGGTTATATTACACCAATATTTACGATCATGACCACTAAGTCGCTGTTAAGACCACCTGCACATTCAGCCTGCTGTCAAAACCTGGTTTGGGGGGTTTGGGGCGGGATGAAAGATTAAACCAACACTCAAAAGCAAAAGCAGCTTTTCAATTACCAAGCAATGCTTCTGAGTCTGGTTTGGTAAATTATAAATGGTCAAAGCTGTCTTCATTTAAATCGTATTATTAGTCATATTAGCATTAAGTGCATAATTGAATGTGATTATCTGTAATTATTCACATAAATTACATTTAGGCCACCGATTGCTGAAAGAAAAGCAGAGGGAAACGTCTGCGCTGTGTTTTTCCTCCTAGTAAATCGTCTGTTTGCAAAAAAAAAAATCCCCAAAACAAAGTTAGCATAACACATTAATATTCTATTCCCACTATCCCTTCTGCTCATGAAACTTCTGAAACTTTTCTCTCTCTTTTTTTTTTTTTTTTTTTTTTTTGTCAGTGTAATACATTATTGTGTTCCAGTGCAACGACATTACTGAGGAAAATACTGGAGCTGGGGCAATTATCAAGAAGTGCATGCACAATGCTATTATGAGTTGACAGCTTCAATACCAAATTGTTTTTTTTTTCTCGGGCGGTGTAGAAATGAACAGTGGGTGTAAGTAGCAGGAATGGTATCATAATTGGACGACAGGCGTACTGTACTTTATGACACGCCTGTTTTAGCCGCCCGGTGTTTTACAAACAGTCTAGCTCCACTAAACTTTGCTCCATCTAAAACTTTAGATTGTCGAATTCCACTAGACAACTACACATTCACTTTATTCTTTCTCTTACCCGACCCTGTCAATTTTCACCAGCGTATTTTAATCTCAGCCGCCGGCTTCCCTGTACAACCCGATCTAGTCTCCCAAACGTTACCAGCAAGGGTACCGATTACCTTAGACGAGACGGGCACCCCAGACAGTCTAAATACGTTGCCAGCTAGTCGGCTCACGAGCGTTAGCACTAGCCCAATCGTTAGCCAGATAGCGTAGCCCCATAGGCAGTGGGTGACGAGTTTGTCCTGGTCTCCTGGGCGTCGGAGAGCTCGCCAGTTCCAGCCGCCAGTTGTGCGGCCCGATTTGCCACCGGTGCTCCCATGTACAACATAGCCAGGACCTGTGACCTCGCTAGGAAGATGTGTCGGGGTAATGATGAGAACTACAGCAGGTTAGTCTCCCTCATGATGGCTGGCTAAGTTTTGTGATGAAAAGGGATTAGTCTTTTTAGATAACTGTCCCTCCTTCTGGGGCAAGCCGGCTTGGTGAAAGCTGACGGCCTCCACCCTAATGGGTTAGGTGCTGCTTTATTATCTAGAAACACAGACAGATGTCTAAGAGAGAGGTGACACGTGTCCCTAGAGCTCGCCGGGTTGCAGACAATTAGAGAACCTGCCAGACATATAGGTACAAGGGGTGTGGAGTCTGCCAGGTTAGAGTCTACAGTAGATCAGACTGACACTGCCCTATACTAAACTTCTTACTACTTAATGGCAATGAAACTGAGATGCTGATTGTAGGACCAGATAGACATAGACATTTATTTGAGAATAGTACTCTTAATTTTGATAGTTGTGTAATCTCCCGGAGCCCATACGTTAAAAACCTCGGGGTAAATTCGACCCTACCCTCTCATTCGAGTTGCATATTAAGGAGACCACTAAAACAGCGTTTTATCATCTTCGCAATATTGCCAAGATTCGACCCATGCTAACAGGAGGCAGCCAGAATCCTGGCCAAAACTAGGAAATATAACGCCCATCCTATCCTCATTACACTGGCTACCAATTCAGGCCAGGTCCCTCACATCACAGGACGCTGGCTACCTGTCTATCCCAGCAGTCATAAAGAAAACTGCAGGTAACAGAGCCTTCTCTTACCGGGCTCCCTATCTATGGAACAGTCTGCCTGCCTCGATCAGAGAGGCAGGCTCTATCGAAGTCTTTAAGTCAAGGCTAAAAACCCATTTATTCTCTCTGTCATTTGACCAGCCTTGAGGGAGTGGCTCAGTCTCTTCTCAGAGTAAGGCTAGACCAGTTAGCTCATCCTAGCTCAGGGTCCTGCCGATGGATACTAGCATCCTGCCTACATGTCCTATTCTCCTGGTCTACCTGCTCCTGTCCACTGACGCTGGTCATGTTTGTCTGTGTGAGTGAGAGTGTGTGTCTGGGTGTGTGTGGGTGAGTCTCCTATCTGTTCCAGGCTGCAGCCCGGCAGAGTTGGCGTCTGGTTGGTCCCCCACTCCTAGGACGATGCTGACTGAGCGGGCGTTGCGTTCTCCTATCTGGGCAGTGTTGGCGCCTGCATGGTCCCCTAGTCCTATGATGACGCTGACTGAGCTGCCGTTGCTGTGATGCCGCCCCATCAGATCTGGATGTCCCACCATAATAAACTCTTATGCATTGTGTATACGCTGCTTGCCCAAACTCGGCATCTACTGCACGCCCAACCGTCCTGGTAGGGGGATCCCTCTCTGAGTAGCCCCTCCCAAGGTTTCTTCCAATTTTTCCCTAAAAGGTTTTGTGGGAGTTTTTCCTTGTCCTCTGTGAGGGTCTAAGGCTGGGGGATGTCGTGTACTAACCATTTATTGTTTCACATGTTGGGCACTGTGAAGCCCTTAGAGACTGTAACGGTGATTAAGGGCTATACAAATAAATGTGATTTGATTCGATGACTATTCTGACGGTGAAGACGACGGCGCCGGCTACCAAGGGGAACGACGCTTACGAGGAGCAGTGAGTTCACGCTACAGATTATGTCCGCTCTTAACGGCAGATAAGGAGACCTACACATCTCTTTCAAGTGCCAAGTCATTGCTGCTCATTGGTAAACAGGAGACAGAGCATTTTCATGCAGTGTGTCGGATTGTCATGGCAACATGGGAATAGAAAGAGAAAAAGGCAAAAGTGTTTAAAAAAAAAAAAAAAAGCAGGGTTCTTTGTGGACTCGGTGAGGTAGTGGAACAGGCTGCCAGCCGCCGATGGTGGAGACAAAACTGCCGGCATTTTAAACAAAGCATGTTTGTGTGTGTGTGTGTGTGTGTGTGTGTGTGCATGTGTGTGTGTGTGCATGTGTGAAACTGCTGACTGGAAAAATGTGGGTTTCTTCAAGAGCTCATGCAGCCATGAAAGCATGTGATGACAGAGTCTGGTGCACACACTCAATCACTCATGCTCACACACACACACACACACACTCACAATCACACACACACACACACACACATTCACACCCACAAATGCACTCTCACTGAAGGCTGTCAAAGCAGATGGAGACAATTAAATTTCGTTACGAGTACCTGCCTGGAATCAGGAAACACAGGTTGAAATTCGCGGTACAAACCTGCTGCCAGCGCCGGCGATTTTAGTGCCGCAGTTTATTCTTCAATTAGGTAAAAAAAAACGTAAGGACTCACTTCAAACATGACTCATGACCCATAACCATAATATATAATAGAATAATGTGCTTCTGTACCGCGACAAGGCGTTCAGACTTCCTGTGCTATTATAGCAGATTGATCAGCGCCTCTTGTAGCTATTACCTTAATACAGAGGAAAGATATATTTGGGCACCCCGGGCTGCCGGCTGGATCTCCCCCTGTGATGGGTGGGCTAGACTACCGGTGGACATTAAAGCCCCGAGAATCCAGTGACTGGCATGTTGCTGCACAAGAACCATTTTTAATAATCAAATTCCCCCGTGGCTCAAGTAACAAATGTGTGTGTGTGTGTGTGTGTGTGTGTTCATTCCTGTTCTCATTAGGATCTACACTACAGGGCCCTGGTCCAATGTTGTTTCCTGTATAGCCCATTACTGCTACCTGCCCCGGGGTTGGAAGTTGAAGCCGAGACAAACAAGCGAGCCCGTGTGCAGTAAAATGCACCCGGGAGATTAGCGCGGCGAGGAAATCGGGGTGTGTAAGAGGGGTGAACTTAAGGTTGAGTCAACCTGAGGCCACAATGGGCTGTTGTGGAAAGACGATTCCCAGCCAGGCTTTTAGTGTGGAGGGTGGAGTGAAGGGAGGGGTGATTATGGTGAGAAAGGAAGAAATTTGGATTTGATTTTGTTTGGGAAATAGAAAAATACATGATTTAAAAAAAGAGGAAAGCACAGGTGTTATTTAAGGCACTTAATTACATTGTGGTCTTCAAATAACTTGACATAAAATACAAAACACAATGAAACACAATCAAAAGATCATAAGAAATAGCTAAATTAATACCAATACCTCTCAATTCCCTAAGTAATGTTTTCACTTCTTTTTCGCTAGAAAGGGCCATGGACTTTAGGGCTCTAAGACAAGGCTAAAACATATATAATAAATATAAATATAAATAACAACTAGAACTATTTCCTTGCATGATTTTGAAAATAACACAGGTGTATACAGAAAGTAAGGGAGGAAAAACATGGACATTTTAAAAGCTGAGATATTTAAAATTTAGTTGACTGGTTTGGCCTTTCTAGAGTTCAATATAGCTTTGGTAGAAAGAAAGGAAGGAAGGAAGGAAGGGAGGGAGGAAGGAAGGAAGGAAGGAAGGAAGGAAGGAAGGAAAGAAAGAAAGAAAGAAAGAAAGAAAGAAAGAAAGAAAGTCGGTGTGCATCTATACAGTACGTCTCTTGAAGTCATGATCTGTGCTCAGCCCTCCCAGTCCTCTCGGTCCTCCCGGTCCTCCCGGTCCTCCCAGTCCTCTCGGTCCTCTCAGTCCTCTCAGTCCTCCCAGTCCTCTCTGGTCTCAGTCTGGAGAAGCAACACTTTGCCTCCTTGTGATGGTTCATGATGAAGCGGCTCGCCTGCCTTCGCGTGACTCGTCGGCCCGTGTTGTGCCGATTGCAGGGTAGCAGGTGTTGGTGAGGACGGCTCACACTGATACTGTCAGTCACCATGTTTTCCAATTACCACGGCCTGCACACCAACATGATTGCCTGATTGGCGGTGTTATTCCCACGGCAATTATTTTGATTCTGATTATGTCAATCATTTCCCTGTCGGCGCCTACGTGGCAGCGGATAGAAGTCGCTGGAGCCGCTCGCTTTTTTATTTTTTTTATTTCGCCTCATATGTCTGGTGGCTGTTTGAGGTATATTCTCTCTTTTTTTACAGTAGAAAAACTTTTTAAAAATTCATGCTCTGCTCGCCTCAAGCGCTATTACCTTTGAGCTCGGTAGCTCATTCTAAATTACTAACGGCCTGTATATGGTCCCCGTAATGATCATTTTCGCTCTGTGTCAGTAATAATTGCGAGGTTAGTTCTATTTTAGTGCAAGCTCAGGGCTTCTGGTTTTATCTAGCTACTTCCTGTATTATTCATGTCATCCTCATGTCTTTGACTTTTCCTACAGCGGCCTCCATTTAAACCACAATTACCACTATTACCTCTCCTACACTGCTCCGGTAAAAAAAAAAAAAAAAGTAATTTTCTTCATTATCATCGTCATCGCCGCTGCCACCATCATCATTTATTTACTACATGATTCAATTAGGGAGCCATCAGATAAAAGGTCAGTGCCGTAATCAGTCCTTTGAGAACATGTTTTCTCTCTCTCTCCCTTGCGCCGCCCCCCTCGCCGGCTCGGCTGTGTTCCCTCGCTCCCTCGCGTCTCGGGAGGGCTAACGACCTCGCTTTCCCCCCCGGTTTGGTGGCCAGGACGACTCGCACACCTGCACTTTTGAACTAACCTGGTAGCCACAGCAACGGATGTGCTCACCGCCGGCGGGGAGGCTCGTGCGTACAAGTTCAATCATAGTTCAGCTCATGCAAAATCAATGGAAACCTGGCGCAGAGATCGGCCAGGCCTCTCAGATGATGCTTTATCAGTTAGCCTCCTTGCTCAAAGGCGCCTCGGTGGTTGTTCACTTTCCCTGCCCACATTCCCAGACAGTTTGAAGGATTCGAACTGGCGACCTCCCACTGACATGCCTACTTCTACCACCACTCTGAAGAGTCGTACCTCAGGTCAAGTTAACTTATCATAATCACCCTTAACATCAACCTCTTATCTTTCCTGAACTCGCGTACCGTATGCCTGCCTGATCAAAGGGGGAAAGAGCAGACTCTAATGTGTACGTGTGTGTGTGTGTGTGTGTGTGTGTGTGTGTGTGTGTGTGTGAGTCCACCTCAGTATCTGCTCTGTCAGCAGACTCCCTGGTCCAGGGGGTCCACGCTGCATGGCTAAAGAACTCATCAACATCCCCGGGCGCCGTGCGCGGTGTGTGGGATGATGCGCTGCAGATTCAGCCTCTCGGCCCAGAAAACCACCGACACTCACATTAACATGCTTACTGTCGGCGCTCATCCAGCAAATACGCTTGTTACCCACGAGGACGGGTGTTTTCTAACGGGGGTAAAGATTTGGGAGTGTTGGAGCTTGTTATGAGAAACTGGAATTTGATATGAATGCAAAGCACACAGCTAAAAAGCTCTTGGGGTATTTAGTCTCTGGCTATAGGCTTAATGAGCTCTGTGTGTGTGTGTGTGTGTGTGTGTGTGTGTGTGTGTGTGTATTCATGCTCGAGGACGTGCAAGTGTGCATATCTTTGTGCATGTGTGTACACTTGTGTGTGCGTGTATGCGCCGCATGAATGTGTGCGATGCATGTGCATGTACATGTCTCAGGCATCTATGTGTGCATCCAAGGGCCTGTGTGTGTGTGTGTGTGTGTGTGTGTTTGTTTTGTGTGCATGTGCTTGTCAAATAAGAGCTCTCTGTAAGTGTAATATATTATTTGATGGCAAGCGGCTGGAGGCGGTTGGTCTTCACTCTCAGAGGCTAATTCCATGCAAACAAGCCAAGCGGTGGCGTGTCGGCGTCCTCGCCCCACAGCGCGGCGGGCGAGTCTCAAAGCAAACCAATTAGCCAGGCTCTCTCTCTCTCTCTGTCAACCCCCTGAAAAGTCATCCCAAACTTCCTCTCTTCCCCTGGAGCCTTTTGAATGAAGGAGGTCCGTGAGGAGTGTCAAGGGGCTGTGCGTTAATAAGCCTGTATGGCGGACATGAAAGACGTCCAGCAAGAAACATCAAATGCACGAGGCTAAGCCGCCTTGCCAATTAGCTAAAATACTATTTAGTGACAAATCTTCTAACCCAGAATGAAGCTCCGTCCAACGTGAAAGTGAACAGGCTGAAGACAAACAGACGCATTAGAGCGCCGGGGGTTTTTTCTTTGTGAAAACTTTCTCCTCCGCCGTGATTGGGGAGAGCTTCGTGAAAGCCCTGCGAACGCGAAGGTGTCAAGACTCGCCGGGCGGACCGACTTGACACGGTGCAGAATTGCAATAGTTCCACTGTGGGACCGGCTAATTGGATGGTAATTAATGGAATGGAGGCCGATAAATACCTTTGTGAGGAGGCTTGTCAAGGACACGGAGGTGATGGGAGGGAGTCTGGGAAAGAGAGCGAGCGAGGCGGAGAGAGAGAAAGCACCGGGACAGACACCTTTTCTTCCAGTCTGACAGCTAATCCTCATCCCTTCATCCCTCCCTTCAATTCCTAAATGCAACTCCCCCTCCCCTCCCCTTCCACTCCTCCCCTCTTCCCCCCCTTATCAGCCCCCAAGCCTCATCTCCCCTGCCCCAACTTCACTTGTTTCCATGGAAACGCAGGATAAAAAGAGTTACTGCTAGATTGAATCAAAGATTTTGAAGTGCCGAAAATGTTACAAGCTTTTGAATCGTGTTCCTCGAGTTCGGGATGATACTCTATTTTCTCCTTCCAGATACTGGATGTGTTACACTCTCCTCCCTGAATGGGAAGACAGAACAACACAACCTTATAATGCAGCTCAGCTTTATTCACTCTCTCTCTCTGTGGTGTCACTGAATGGCTCAGTGAGAGTTAACTCTCTCTCTCTCTCTCTCTCTTCCTCTTTACTTGTATATAGAGACTTTGCAGTTGAGTCACAGATCCCATAGTAACCGCAGCTGGTGCCATCATGGAGAACTGGCTGTGCAGAAATAATGACCTAATATATAACAACCAGGCTAGAGAGATACCTGGAAAACATAGTAATGGTGGGTGTGTGTGTGTGTGTGTCAGTAATGTTATAAGTCAATACTGTGATCAGGTAAATGCAGGTTACTGTGACGGTCTTGTCTTCAGTCCTAGTCTCCAAAACAACAATGAAACAATGAAATGAAAAATGACGTTTCCACCTCATTGCTGATTCTTCACATCTCAAGGTATCGGCCTTTTAAATGCCAAACAAGTGAAACTTTTATATCAAAATCCCATTACTTTTACTTCCTGGAAAACTGCACATTTATAGTGGTTAGATCATTGCTTGCCAGTAGGCGAACATAAAACCTCTGACCAATAAAACCAATCTCCCCTCCGCCCCTCCCATCATATAAAACCTGCAACTTCCCGAGTGGCAACAAGGTACGAACACCACGGTCACGTCCCGGCGGCAGAATCTGGAATTTGTTCACCAAATACTCCGAGTATGCAACAGGCTTTACTCTGTCCATGTTTGTTGGAGTCCAGTCCCTCCCCAAGTCATGAAACATCCTGTTTCAACAGGAAGTACGTTGAACTACAGAAGCAAGACGCCACCGAAATGACGCTTGTGACTTTAACGAGCCAGTTCCCAGTCAAACCCAGAAACGAACCTCATCTATTCCATTCTGTCGAGACCTTTAGACACAAGCAGCTGTTCGCAGCCGTTGAAGGACCTCCAACATGGCCTCCAGAGAGGGCGTCACATCACCTGGAAAGCCTTTCTAGAAACTTCTGCTGTCCATTCCGTTCAGCGCAGACGAGTAAAAACCGGACGGGAGGAATATCCGTAGTGACATTGGTAGCAGGTAAAGCTTTTACCGGCGGCTGAGCGAGTGTGTCCCTCCTTCACACATGGCCGAGTCCTGAAGGAGATGAGACTGTGTGTTGCACGCATGTCCGCACGTACACACACACACACACACACACACACACACACACACACAGATGAAAGTGGCGGCTTAATCCCAGGAGAGGAGTAAAAAGTGTGGACATAGGCAGGGAGGCACGCTCCAGCGGTCTGCAGGACGAGCGTTTCAATAGAGCCGGTCTACCTTCCCTCAGCGTCAACCTGCCACGGCGCTCCGGAGGAATTTCTCTCCTCCTTGAACAATATATTTAATGGACGTTCACGAGTGTATCGCCCTCCAAGTGAAGGAAATCGCAGCTGGGTGGAAATCCTTCAATAGCTGCGATGAAATGCTGCAGGTCTTACGCAGTTTTTAACGCTTACATTTTTTATGTGTGTTAACAGGGTCGTATAACTCCCCTTCATGTGGCTCCATTGTACTCCATTGTACTCCATTGTACTCCATTGTACTCCAGAGCGATCGCATGCTGCAGGGGAGAAGGGCTTTTACAGATCGGGCTGCATTACTCCAGCATGCCGACCATGCGGTGATGATTTATGAGGTACACTGCTCACCAAATTACAGCTAATGAATTGCATTGCTACTGACTGAATTTAACACCCCCTTCATTTTACTGCCTTTGTTAAACACGGGTTAACCGCCCTGCAAGAGCGATCAATGGCGCCGAGAGCTGAAAGGGTTGATGAGTAAACGGTGCAGGAGATAAAAATATGAGAGATTGATTTACTCGTCCCATAAGTGGGATTTATAGTGTGTGTTTTCATGCTCGGGCCTAAAGATTAACCCGGCGCTCTGCTCTGCCGTGTTGGGGGTCGAAGTTCATATTACCTTTCCGTATGTTCAGCCTCCGTAGAATCAGATCCCACGCTTCCCAGGCTTTCCCTCTGGACGTCCAGCCAGACGGGCTGCCGGGAGTGATTGGGGGGATAAATCGAAGTTTCAGCGCACGCCGACACCGAACTACCCAAAACTCAGCCGAGCCGGCGGTCAGCCTTCCGTAAATATCCCCCGCTCTTGTTAACGTGTCACGGCTTTTAAAATGCGTCGACAAACAGCCCACCTGGGACTCGTGGCAGAGAGAGAAAAAAAGGGGGGGGAAATACGGAACGCGGCCCGTCCGCTCCCGTCGTTATTTTTACAAGTCTTTACGACTCAATTTGGCGGGCGGGAAATAAAACAAGCAGGGTGTCGGAGCTCCGGCGGCTGAGATGAGTTACTGGGGCTCCCTGAGCTGTCAGAGAGAGAGGGGCATGGCGGCACGGGGGTTGGGGATCAGAGGCAGGGAGGGGAGGGGAGGGAGGGAGGGAGGGGAGGGAGAGCAGCCCTAATCAAGCAAGTTTATTCAGATCAACGTCAGTCTTTAGCTTCGGTTCATCTCAGCATCTCAAAGACAGTTACCACCCCCCCTCTACCCCCCCCCCACCCACCCCCACACCCCCGACACCTCCCCCTCTTTGATGTAGTTTAGCATGACCTTGCCTGAACCGAACCACCCTCCACATGCTGAATGCTGAAGGTTTCCAAGTCAACAGGCTTTGTCATCAAACTGATACAGAGCGCTCCTCCTCAGACAGGACTCCTCTTCTTCATGTCTTTATTCCTGCTGTTATTTCAGACCAACTGGGAACGCAGGCTCAGGGAGGGAGGAGAGGGAAGGAGAGGGAGGAGAGGGAGGAGAGGAGGAGAGGAGGGAGAAGGAGGAGAGGAGGGAGAAGGAGGAGAGGGAAGGAGAGGGAGGAGAGGGAGGAGAGGAGGAGAGGAGGGAGAAGGAAGAGAGGGAAGGAGATGGAAGGAGAGGGAGGAGAGGAGGGAGAAGGAAGAGAGGGAAGGAGATGGAAGGAGAGGGAGGAGAGGGAGGAGAGTCGGAGAGTCGGTAATTAACATTCTGTTCAGCTTGACGTTGTTTCATGCCTCATTTTTTTCCACACGTGTGAAGAATACTGGAGGAGACTAACAGGTAAATAGAGGCTGGTATGAACTTCCTGTTCACGCCGTAGCACACCGGTGGACGAACAGACCTGGACCCTGCCGGCCTATCAGCGGCGCCGGACCCTGCCGGCCTATCAGCGGCGGGGGCGGGTCGTTCTGTTCGGTACCAGCAGGAGCTTTAATGTTTAATGTGCTGAAAAGGCCCCAGCTCTGTATTCAATCCCTCCCTCGCTGACAACCGCTAAACTTGTTTTCCGAAGATGGCGCGTGGGTGCGCGCTCGCAAAGCATGCGTAGGCCCAGCGTGCACGTGTGTGTGTGTGTGTGTGTGTGTGTGTGTGTGTGTGTGTGTGTGTGCACGCTCGCATGTTGCTGATTCTGTGATGTGTTTACTCACTGGGAGAAGGCGGGGTGAGAGAGAGCGAAGGAGGGCCTCCTGGGACGGCATCCACAGGGCTTGTCAACTACTGTCACTCAGTCATCAATCCCCCCCCCCCAACACACACACACACACACACACACACACACACACACACACCCCCACCCCCCCTCCCCATATCCCATACTCCCCGGCACCGGTCCCTCTGCAAAACAAAGACAGTGGCAGCCATGGCAGCAGCATCCAAAGGGACGTCACTCCTCCAGTATTTAACCTCCGCTACAGCATCTTTCTGTCTCCCTCCCTCCCTCTCTCTCTCTCTCTCTCTCTCTCTCTCTCTCTCTCCTTCATCAAAGCATTTCTGGCTATTTTGTTTCCCAGCTCTACAGAGAGTTATTGCTCATGACAACGATCACGGTCGTTTATTTTCTGTGCGCCAGGCTAGTATTACCCTGTGATATTCAAGCGCTCTCTATTAAAAATGCATGAACCCTGGAGATGAAAATTAATTTGGGGAATGTTCTCTCTCTCTCTCTCTCTCTCTCTCCCTCGCTCTCCCTTTGAATGTTCAAATATGCCTTCATCTGCCTTTGTATCAAGACAAGAATTCATTATTGGTGTAACATAACACAATGCAGGGCACCGACAACGTTGCACTATTGATCTTGTTGAAGCGCGGGGCGGCGGAAAAACAACTCCGGGACGAGAAACAAAACAAACCGCCAAGCAGGAAGCCACTTTTACAGATCCACCAAGTTCGGGACAAGTCGGCCCTGAGCTCCATTCATAAATATTTAGGGCCACAAAATGGGAAATATTACGTTGAATTATGAATGTATGAAGAGTAAATCTGGATTAGGACACTACGGTTGTCTGTTTCTGCAACATGAGCCTCCTCCTACCATTCAACGCAGCATATGTCCAACTGACCCCCCGCTGAGACACATGTGGGCGGATAAAAAAAAAAAGCAAAAAGCACCACAGATGCAGACAGACTGCAGGAGGCGGAGCCAACAGGATGTGAGGGATGGAACGACCAGCCATACTGTCAGCTGGTACCATGTTGTCCCGTAGTGTGGCGGTGATTCATTTGGAGACCCGAGGAGTTCAGTCATGGTGGATGGCTGACCGCTCGGCAGAGTGGGAGGCCTTTGGCTGCTCTGCACCAGACCACCCCCCCCCCCTCACCCCTCCCCCCTCCTCCCCATGGCTGGCATTCACTCAATCACCCTGCACCTATCTGCATAACTGCATCTTTCATGAGGTATGATCAATGCCTGATCCATATTGGAGAGGTGTCTCTCTGTGTGTGTGTGTGTGTGTGTGTGTGTGTGTGTGTGTGTGTGTGTGTGTGAAGGCGATGTTCAGGCTCCGACTATGAGCTGAGCAAATCTAAGTAACGACATCTTTACTGTAGTTTGCCCCAGTGTGTCTTTTATTAATGTGGGCTTCAAGAAATTATTGTCATTTTTTTGTGTTGTCTGTGCGTGTGCGTGTGCGTGTGTGTGTGTGTGTGTGTGTGTGTGTGTGTGTGTGTGTGTGCTCGTGAGCCCCGCATGTTTGTGCAGCAAACGCAACCTGTGCATTCTGTGTCGCAGACTAATCTCCCCGCTGGAGCCTCTGCAGCGCCGGAGAAAGTCCCTCGTCCGCTTTAACCAGAATCAGCAGCCTCCCTCCACCGTGTGTCTTCATCACCGTAACGGTTCCCACTACCGGCACCTTGTTTAAGCCTGGTCAATATTAGCTGAAGAGGGATGTGGTTGCCGGTAGTTGGTAGACGACCCCTGCGGTTCTTATCAGGTAAAGTGGTTTTTGATTAGTGTTAATGGTGGGGACTTAATTGCCTTCAACTGTTACACCGACGATACCTGAGTGTGTGTGTGTGTGTGTGCTGCCCTGCTCAAGGGCATGCTAGCAATGCATCACGCTGAAAAGGGTGGCTTGTATCCTCTTTGCGGTGATGGATAGGTACTAGTCTCACCCTTAAACCTGCACCTAAACTATTACCTTCACGCTCCCTGTCGCTGTTGGCTGTTTGCAGGATGCATCTCCATCCGGCCGGCCGGTCGGTGAGCCAGCAGAGCTCAACGTGCCAGCAGAGCTCAACGTCCCAGACAGCGAGAATGAGGCTTTTCTTGTTGTGCATACTGTAGCTGCTGGATGTACTCGTGCCACAGAGAGCCGGAGCCGCAGCAAACCCGCTCTCCAAAACGCGAGGCGGCATCTGGTGCAACAGACAGCCGTGCATGTTAATGCCGAGTTAATATTATTCTTATGAACTGCGAGTGACTTCGCATGTTAGCGAGCGCTCTGTCAAATTAATGTCACTTCCATTAATGCCGCCGTCTATTTCTTGTCACTGGCAACGCTCGCAGCCGGGGCTCGCGCTCACACAGCCAACACCGGGACTCGGGTGCACGCTAGCAGACACCTACGCACACACACACACACACACAGAGAAGCGTGTGTACATGTGTGCACAGACATACTGTACCCACACACACACACACACACACGTTACATATGCAACGATTCACAGCCCCACAACTCAGACATCAAACACGCAGACACACATATGTATACATGCACACCTACACACACACACACACACACACAGCTTAGATGCTCCCAGAGAAGCACGAGGCGAGGGGAGGAAAATGAATGTCCTGACTCATTTATCACAGAGCCCCAAAAGTACAGATGAATCCAGTGATGAAAATCTGTCCTGAGAAATGTCAGGAAGATATTAACTCCAATACATCAAAGTGGAGCTGCAGTCTCTAAGCCGACTGCCAGCCGATGCTCCTAGCCGTTGGTTAAATAGGGAGGCGCACCAGCACCAATGTGATTTTAGTCAACTCTGCCCATTTGTCACACAGAAACGAGTAAATAAAGACGCAAGTCACTTCCATCCAGAGATTAACATTCCAAATGATGCACAGCGAATTTCATTAGTGCTCAAATGCCATTCTTTACATCTGTCCGATCCCAATGAAGTGTGAGAGAGTGAAGGGAAAGAAAAGAAGAAGGAAATTGCCTTTTCATGTAGATTTCACTAATCGCCTCCCTAACAAAATACGGCAGACTTTAGTAATAAGTAAGTTAAGGCTGAGTGGACAGATGGAGGGAAGCAGCACAGAGGCTAATGGAATAGAGAGCTCTCCATGCTTCCGTGGCCGTCTTAATTGTCAAGAGGAGATTCTCAGATGAGTATTTCGGCACCCTGGCCTGGTGGATTGTGGGAAGCCGAAATTGGAGTGCAACTCACTGGACTTGTTTTAAGCCAGAGCTTCTCTGGTGTGTAGAGGTGAATCAAATCCTTTGTCCAGAGTCTGGAAAAGGGTCCTGTGATTCACTCTAGTTTCTTTGGCAACCAGCAGCACCAGAGTACGTTTTCAGTGCTGCCGATAGGAGACGGAGCAGAAATGGATTCATATCTAGGATCCATAACTTCTGCTGTTCTGTGCGTTTTCATGTTATATGCTCCTTTATTTCTGCATGGCTTTATTGAACCATAAATATTCATTCTGCACGTCACATGTACATGATTCAGTTGAAAGGAAATATTGCTTTTTCAATAACAGCAAGCCAGGATTTATTGGCTCTTGTTACTATTGTTATCGCAATACCTTTACAGTGATCTATATTTAGCACTGCTGCTATTTGCCGTTTGCACAAGAAATTCCAACCAATATTGCTCAGTGGTGCTGAAACTGGAGTGCAGGGGACTCGGCGAGAGACGGAGAATGCGCTTTTAATCAAAAAAGGTCAATTTGCAGGAGCTATTTCGGAGATTCACCGCAAGCTTATAATTGGGGCCTTGTCTGAAGACAATGTAGAATTAAATGAAGACAAAGTTACTGAGCATGTGTTTGGCCTTTGATGGGGACCCGGGGAGCGAGGGCCCTTCATTTGCAACCTTTAATCAGTCCAATGAGATGAGATATGCATGTGATTTGTAAAAGAAAAGAAAGAGAGAGGGGGGCGGGGTGAAATGGTAAGTAGTATTGATTACCTATGTGCATGTGACCCTGTGGGCTCCCCTTGCATTCCTAACTCACCCCAAATTATTGGATTTGCTAATTTCATGCTCAGAGAGAAGCAGAACATGAAAATGCCTCCACCGGGGTCCGAGGACATGATAGTGATGGGAACAGAGGCGTCTGTTTAGCGTGGGTGAGCTGAATTAACCAGACCGGTCTGAGGTGAGGATGATAATTACACCAGGAGGTCTGAGGGGAATATAGGTGCTTCTTAAAGCAATGGCCTCAGCCTCACCATATGTGCATGTAATCACTTGAAAGGTTGAAAAAAATAAAAATAAAGGTCCATTTAGGAGAGAAGTTGCAGCCCAATTACATGTACACACACTTAATACACCCATGGGAAATTGAAATTTCCTTTCAAATGATGAGATTAATTCCTAATTGTGGCTACACACTCACACACATGCACACAAACACACTCACAGAGTTAATCTACTTTAGTAATAAGCCACCGTACACTGCAAGTGTCAAGAGCAGAACTGGACTGCGACTGATGGGAGGGAATTGGTGTCATTGTGGACCTGGTGAACCCAGACCACGAGGACAGGACGGTGCTTTGCTGCCATCTACTGTCTGTCCAGAGAGCCAGACATAGACGAGCCTAACTAACCTGGAAGATACTTAAAGGTGCTACATGTAGCATCAGTATATCACTGTCAAATAAACTGTGATACCTTGGTGTGGTGGAGACGACTGGTAGTGGTACTGTTAAGGGTTTTTCAAACTTTAGACCAAGCCCCCCCCCACCACCTCCCTGGCATCTCTGCTTTTACTGAAGAGGATAAACATGTTGGAAGTGATTTTTCCATCGCTCTTTCACTCCTTCCACCATCTGTCAGAAACTCTGAAAGCTTCAGCTCCGTTTGCCCTGGAAGAACAATCCAGCAGATTGCCAGATAAATCCGACCCGCAACGTCCACAGAATATGCCGTGTGGAGGCTGCCAACTTCCTGTGATGGTCTAGTTTGTTTACAGCAAGTATACTGATGTCTCTACAGTAATATGATGGTGATTTATTCATGTTAACATGCTTCGGCACCTTTACGTATTTTTAGAATATCGTGTTCACATGTAAACCCCTCCAAAATAAAACAACACACCATCAGTAGAGTACATTTCTCATGTCTGAGCTTTATTTTGTGGGAAACATTAGTCTCTTACACATTTAAATTAATGGTGCAATACAATAGATGCCTATTTAATACAGCAGTGCCTACTGTTCATAATACCATATGAATGTTTTCAAGCAGAACAATGTTAAAAACAATGTTAAAATATGTGTTTCAGTAAAGCACAGCAAGCAGTGCTCTGGACTTGCAGCAGCTCAACTGTATTGCGTCAGTCTCACATAAATATGCTGAACCTCACACTGGTTCTGGGCAGATACACACACTGGGTCTACAGCGGATATAGTGTTTATTCTGTCCGCATGGGCTCTCGGAGTAGAGCCCATGTCAGGGTTCAGTCGACAGAGAAAGTGCAATTTAAACAACAGGGCGACAAAGACATAGATGAGTGACGTCATCAGTGTGTGTGTATCTGACATCAGGAGCACTGCAGAGGCTAGGTTACAGTCCTTAGTAGCTTTACCATACATGAGTCTGTGGAGACAAAACTAAATCAAAAGGGAGGGAGTGACGTTCACTGCATCATACAAGGTAATGACAGGCAGAACAGAGGACTTCTCAAGCATTACTGGTGTTCTTCTACAGGGTTGGAACTGACAGTCTGACACACAGACCACCGTGAAGGTCTTCACATGGCTGCAGACACGTCCGACTCTTTGGGCCGGTTGCGGACGACGTGCTCCAGCTGACCGGAGTCAGAGACGTCGTAGCTGGTCTTGTACTTGGCCAGGATCTTCATCAGAGGACGCAGCTTCAGCCACCACTGCTCCTTGGGGATCCTGTGACTATAGACAGACAAGGAGATTTCAGCAGGGTGACGAAGGTGACTTTGACACTACAGCTGAAATTGCCCTAATACAGACACCCCCCCTATTTATTTGTTGTATTATTTTCAATATGTGTGTGGTTGTTTTAACTATTTGTTGTAATTATCTCTTATTTTCTTGATCAATTTGTGTTTCCCCACAGGGATCATTTAAGTTTCATCTAATCACGGTCCGGTTAAGTTCGGGTTTAGTGATACGTACACAAAGTCGGTATCCTCCTTGAGCTGTACCACGGGCTGGAAGACCAGAGCCCTGCGGCGCATCCCCAGCAGACAGCAGGAGTCCTCAGTGTTGGCAAACACTCGGCCTGCGGGGAAACACGGCAGCAGTCAGACGTGGAAACACAGGAACACACTGTAACCTTCACTCTCTTTCTGACAAGCATGGCTTCAACACTTGGTGCTGGTGGGAGCTGTCTGTATGGAGGATGGTGTGATGATGGGTCTTTCATCTTCTAGCTTCTAGTTATCCTAGGTTATCCCACTAGAGCGGGGGAGGGGGGGGGGGGTGCACCTGATCTCAGTAGAATATCTAACAATGAAATGCAAACATTTCCAGTAAGATGTGACGATAAAGAAGCAGTTACTATACTACACAGTAAATTACGGGACATGAAACCATAGATACACAAGGAAGCGTGGGGCAAAGCAGGCAAAACACGCTAGCGGGGTACTCTTTCAGCCCATGCTCGTAGGTTCCTATCAAAAACCATCTCATTTTTAAATGGTGAACTGAAAATAGTGTAAATTGATTTGTGAGGCTAATAGGCATGAAAGCAGACGCTAGCCAGTTAGCTGTACCCTGTGAGTGCCTAGACAGGCTGTGTGTATCTATAGGATATGACAGGAAGAAAGGTAGTGGACATGACAGGAAGAGAGATGGAGCTAGGTTTAAAGGAGTAGATGGTCATGGAGCCAGCATGAAAAAAAACATTTACCTTCATCTTATGTCATCCATGCGTACGGCAAATAGACATAAAAAAACAAAGAGGAATTCCAATTTTAACCTTGGCCTTTAGAGACTGAGAGTGTGGTTTCAGGATACATGTTACTACCACCATTCAAAATCACATTGGTTGTTAAATGTCTCAAGTGTTCATTAAAATAGAAAAAAGAAAGTGAACTGAAATGAAGTTCATTAAGTTCATTAAAGTCAAATTCAAGTTGTTGATTGTTTGCAGCAAAATTATTAATACTTAATTTTCATTTGAGAGGAACAAAAAAAAAAACATCAAAATGAAACTGAGTGACTCCATGACAGATCTGAGTAAAGGTCTTCCAAACAACCACAAACCACAACCACGCCTCTGAGGGGACGGAGGATCTACTGACCAGGACTGCAGCATCACAGCCTTACCTTGTCTGAACGTCTCCACCAGCTTCTTGGAGACCCACTGCAGCGCCTTGGCTGAAATCTTGGTCCCAAAGTTTCGGTCAAACGGAGACGGTGCTCCTCCCTTTCAAAAGAGCCGAGAGGTATCACTCTGCCGCTTTTCCAACACGATGCGACGCTTATTTTGCACATCCCGTTTATATGAAGTAAATGATAATCCTTTTTTTCTCTCCTTCATGTTCTCATTTTTTACAAACTGCATATATCTTGGTATTTTTATATTTTCCATTTATCATACTGGTTTTCATTTTTTGTATATTCTCATATACATACATTTTCTTTTTTTTTTTCTTTGCCTCAGTACGTTACTGTAATTCATATATTTTCATTTATATTTTGTATATGTTATACTGTTGAAATGGTCAGTTGTGTAGCGTTTAATACCCTGCATTGCTCTATTCTTATCTATATCCAATTATGTATTTGCTGTAGCCTTGCAATGATCCAATTTCCCCACAGGGATCATTACAGTTTCATCTAATCTAATTGAATCTGGTCTAATCTCAAGACACACCAGGCGAAAGTACACTGCAGCCCTTCCATGGTATATGATGCTAAATATGGCATTAATTGAAGAAGAATTGTGTGTAATATTTAGTTAGAGGAAGCATTCCCAGTCTGTAGAAACAGTGCCTACCTGTTGCATGTGTCCCAGTACATTCTTCCTGCAGTCAAACACGCCGTGTCCTTCTTCAGAGTACAGCTGGTAGATGAAGTCTGTCGTGTAGTTCTCATTGCTGTTCTCATTCCTACAGGCAGACAGTAAAACAGGACAGTTGGTCTTCTGGGTGTAGATTTACACCCCAACATGCTATTGGACGCATGTCTGTTGCCGTTTTGTCAGCTCCACCCTACACTGGGTTCATGCTATATTGACATTACAATGACAGCAGGACTGCCAAGAGTTGGGCTTCTGAAAACATGGCATCAGCAGAGGATCTATTTACAGTACACACTGGCCAAATGTACAAAGACAAAGAATTTGCAAAGATGGATCAACTGTGGACTACAAATACTGGATTTAAACACATATCGCAAGCAAGCCTTAAAAATGTGCTGTAGGGAACGAGGAGGGTATCAGTTACATCTGTGGCTTGACTTTGTTACCTGAGGACGAGGCCTCTCTGAATGCTGGTCTTCATCTTCTGTGTCAAATGTTCCACATTGGCCTGTGGGAATAAATAGTCAACATGAGTAATGCTGACCAGCAGATGGCATTGGTGGAGGCCTTTCTGTGCTGCCAGTGTCTCAGAATCGAGCCCAAGTGCCCTCTAGTGGACAAAGTGGCAAATGACCAGCTGGGAACTAGACACAAATACAATGGTGGTACAGGCAATGTTTCATATTATGTGAATGTAAGAGTTTGTGTGTGTGTGTGTGTGTGTGTCAGACAGAGAGAGCGAGAGAGAGAGAGAGAGCCACCTGTAGGTCTCTGATGTCAAATGGCTCTTCATAGATGTAGGCAGCATCGGCCCCTGCAGCCAGGCCTCCTACACTAGCCAGGTAGCCACAGTAGCCCCCCATGGTCTCAATGATGAACACACGCCTCTTGGTCCCACTGGCTGACTGCTTGATGCGGTCACAAGTCTGATACACACACACACACACACTTCCAATGTCAGTATACACGTATTGATTATTACAAGCTAAGCATTAGGAAACTGTGTCTACGTCTCAGATACTTTGAGCTAAATGCCTTTCATTTGTAATATTTCAATGTGTGAACAATCCAAGCATTGTTTGTGTTAGAAGGGCTACAAGTTACAAGAGGTCACATATTGTTCTAGCAATACATTCCACCACAGATATACAACAATATAACACTGCATCAAGTTTCAAGGCCGGCATGCTCATTCCAGATACTGTACAAAAGAACCAGCTTGCTACATTTAGACAACTCAGGCACATTCAGGCTAACATGTTGCTTTCACCAGATAAACTGGAGTCCTGCATAAGGAAGGGAGAGCACATCAACCGGTAAACTGTATTCATTCATTCTGCTCAAACATAAAACAGAGTTTAATTACATTTTCTTTAGGAACTAAACTATCATTTCACATTATACTGTATAGCAAAACTGATACGTGAGATCATGGTTCAATTTCATCTACATTTCAACATCTGAACAGTCAAAGCTGTGTCGGTGGCCGGTTGGACTGCCTTACCTCCACGATGGCATTGAGGGCCGTGTCTGCCCCGATACTAAGATCAGTGCCCGGCACATTGTTACTTATGGTGGCAGGCAGCATACACATCGGGATGCAAAACTCCTCATAGGTAGCCCGAGCCTCATACAGCTGCAGCAGACACTCAAACGCCTGAAGCGGCAGTATACACAAAATGCATTAGAGCCAATTGCGACCAGCTCCTGAGAGAGACATGAATCCCTCTCAGTTTGCTAGAGCGTACCCTGCCATTCCGGCTCTTTCCGTGTGATAGCGGCTATGGCTTCCCTTTGGCAAAGTGGAGGAACGAGGGAAAGATTCAGGGAAAGTGAGCAGGGATGGAAAAGAAAGTGAGGGTGGGTAGAGGAAAACTGAACGCAAAGAAGAAAGACGCTTATAAGAATGGCAGAGAAGAGGTAGGATGGCAACAGCAAGGATAGAGTGGAAAGAAATAAAGGTGGAAAAAAGACAGGGAGGGAAGGAGATGAGGAAGGAGGAAGGAACAGAGGGGATGTTGGGCAGCCGGGCAGGACGGCTGAGTGTTTGTGTGTCAGCAGCTCAGTGCAATGACACCGCACTATAACAACCAGCAAGGAGCAATCAGAAACCGTGCGATGGCCATATTTGTTGAGGAAGGTTATATACAGGCAGGACAGGCACCGGTCAGGTCACACAAACAGAATGATAGGGTATGAGATGAAGTAACGATGGTGTGGCCAAGCCAAGACTCAGACTTACAAGGTGTTTCTACACATCTTTGGGCTCTTGTTACTTTTTGAGGCTCTCTTTAAAAGAGGAAAGTCTAAAAGTATAAACACCTAGAAACTGGCCTTAATGTTCATTTGAGGAATCGCGAAGCATCAAAGCTTAAAGTGACAAAACAAGCACAGTAGGGAACTTGTTACACACACATTCATATATGTGTGGTAAGTCCTTCTAACGCTATAGGAGGTTAGTTTGTGCACTTCAGTTTGACCACTCATCATGAGGTTAATGAAGTGGATGTACACACAAACATCGAGTCAGGGAGAGGGGAGAGGCGGAGCAAACATGGCGGCCACAACACACGGGTACGTCACAGCATGCCTCCATGTTGTCACTCACTTACCTGATGGGGAAGGGAGGGACGCTACTGTGTCAGCTCGGCTTTACCTTTACCAGTCACGCCCTGCGGTCCAGACACTTCTGACTCAATGTGTCTGCCTGCCTAAGACCCTGATGGTTTCAAATGGTTTCAGGATGCGGAAACGGCAGCCATGTTATAAGCCAATAGTGTTCCACATTCATAGGGAGGAGGCATTATCTGGGCCCCCACTATAGACCTAGAGGCTGATGCTGGTAAATATCATGCCGAGTGATAGGTCTGTTGAGTGAGCGGTTTCCCCCTTCTTGCAACATGATTGGTTGGATGGCTACATCAGTATGAGCATCTTTGAGGTTTCTGTGTTTGTCTGCTTGTGCATGTGTGTGTGTGTGTGTGTGTGTGTGTGTGTGTGTGTTATATTAGTTTGTCTGTGTGATGTTGAGATCAACTTGTCCGGTTGCCAGCTCCATCACTTACAGTCGTGATGGCGTTCAGAGCCGTGTCAGCGCCAATGCTGAGGTCTGAGCCCGGCACATTGTTGGAGACAGTGGCTGGGACCATGACCATCGGCACACAGAACTCGTCATATTTCCCGCGCGCCGTTAACAATTCCAGCAGTGACAGGTAGGCCTACAGGGCAGAGCCAAGGGCTTTAGTGACTGCAAGGTTGATAAGTCGGCAGGTTGGCTTGTTGGGTGGTGCTACTTGCCACGGGGGAGGGAAAGACAAAAGAGGAGGGTGCCAAGGGGAGAGCCAGGTCTATCACAACGGACACCAGCGTGAAACAGACAGGTACCACTCCACACACACTGAACATACACAAACTATCTATTAACACAAACAAATCTATTAACTAGCATACGTAAAGGTGGTGAGCATCTAAACAGGAGTGCGTGAAATGGCTGGAGAGAAGCAGGTGTTCTATTTCACTTTTCAACAGCTTAATGCCTCAACAAGGATGTGGTGTAAGTTGGTCTATTTTGACAAAACAGTGAACCGTCACCTTATCATGCTTTTTAGTCACTTGAATTCATGGAATTCATGGAATTCAAGTGACTAAAGCATGATAAGGTGGGACTATGCATAGACTGATGGAAAGGATAGGCAAAATCAGCACAACAGTATGTACATATGAACATCTGACATTATAATTATCAATGCTTCAACAAATCTGGTATTTTTTAATTCTAAGAGATAATATAGCATTGGTGCAAAACTCTTAGCTTACAAGCTAATGGTCAAAATCCTAGATGAGAATGTAGCATCATTAGCAGAATGAACCTAACTCATAAGGAGAAAAGTTGTCAACGTACCTCGAATCCCCCAATAATTAGCAGTGCATTTATGTTATGCTTTCTCATCTGCTCAGCAATTTTGTCCAGGTGCTTTGCAGGGAGTGTTCTGGAGGAGGAAACCAGAAAGAAAAACAGCAACAGTATTGTGAATAAATCGTATTCACTTTAAGGCATGAATGGTTTCAGTGCATATAAAATCTAATGGTTCCCATAAAGCTGTGGCAATATTCATTCTAGTCCTTAATGCTGAACAATCCCTGGTCCACTGGAGAAAACACTTTCTTTACCGTTTGGTTCCCAGCAGAGATCCGCCTTGGCCCGTCCATCCTCCGACATCAGCCCATTTAATCTCCTTGATCTGTACAGGACATTAACAGCAACAGCACATTAAGAGTTGCACTTTTCACCTCGCAAGTGTTCATCTTATGTCTTATTCAACATCCTCAACACGTATGGAGCAGTTCCTTAACGTCAGCAGAATTAAAGTTAAATGAATACAGTCGGATCTTGTTTATCCAAACGCTTTGTGAACATTTAGGAGGATCTAAATTGCAAACAGAATATGAAAAGGTGCATGCACATATGGTGTGAAGTGCTCTATGCATTCTGATTAACCTTTTAATTGCATCATAACATCAATTCTACTATTTCAATTCCACAATCAGATTATTTTTACCCACTCATGCCTGGTCAGTTCAAACTCTGGGGTTTAAACAGACAATATTCTCCTTTGGTAAGCATTAGTGAGATTTGTGTCTAATACTGCGTACGCCTGGTGAATGGCACAACACTAATATATAATAATATAATAGAAACAGTCAATATTATTATATAACAGTGGAACTCAACTCCACCAGTGGGAATAAGAGGTGTGCAGCCTGGAGGTCCAAGGGCACTGAAGTATAGAAATCCATTACTCCTGCTGGTCTAATCTTCTTGCTGCAGCCTGATTTCAGCTGGCCAGTGGGCCGGCGGCTGCTGGCACTCAGAGCATGCTAACCAGTGATAGTGCAGGCAAGGTGACTAAGATAAATGTGCTTTGAAACATTTACAGTATACACTATGGTCATGAGCTCATATTATTACTTTTTTTTAGGACTTTAAGGAATTTAGGACTAAGGGGATTTCGGGACATTCACCTGAGGATCACTGGGAAAAGGGCAGCGTAGGATATGGGAGAGGCCTGTGAAACCAGTTTCACAGGACATGGGACAAAGAACTGGGAAGGTGTCAGATTACAGTGCAGATACTCACACAATAAAGGTTTTCCCCTTAAGTCTTCCTAAGTGTTTCTCCTTTTACCTTCCTAATTCAGAACCTAGACCTTCCCGATGTTATATGGGCTGAGAGTTTTCCCACTGACTGATACATCAACAACATCAGAGTAATCCTCGTCCTTTATTTTCCAGTCTAAGGTAGTTAGTGAGCAGTTTATGTTGCCCTCTATTGGTTTATTGTGGTATTGCACCAACTGAGGAGGGAGCAGTGAGTGAAATTGGTTTACATTGATCTGGGCATATTATCCCCTTGATCTTCCTGACTCTTCTTCAGTCAAGGAGCTAAAGGTGATTGACTACTGTTGGGCTTTCATCAAGGTAAGCCGATTCATGCTCTGGTTTTGATTGAAAGACTGTAATACACAGAAAACTGCAACATACAATAAGCTGCTCGGGTAAATTCTTGGATGTATAATTTCATACTATGCCATGAATTTTTCTCTACTGTGACACCTTCTTAGAAAGTGTACTTTATAGATGCTAAATAGATTTTATTTGATCAACCGGGAAAGAGAGAAAAGTCTCTGGCGTGAAGAAGAAAGGTGTGTACTCCATGCATCATCTAATGACAGCATCGTGCTATAGTATTGCTATATCAGTGCTGTAGTACCCACCTGTCCCTTGTAGAGTCCTTCAAACCCGTCGCTGACAGCAAACATCTTGTGCCCCTCGGTGAGGCCCACCCTGACAGCCGAACGCACGGCAGCATTCATACCCGCTGCAGGGGCTCCCACGTTCAGCACTGCAACGTTGAAGTTGCTCTGAGGGCATAAAACACACAGCAACAGGTTGAACATACTTCACAAGCAAGCATTGCCCCAGAGTGCTTAATCATTGCTTTGGCAGCCTCACTATGATGCAGCAATTTTGGAGGACAGCAGATCGAGCTGTGACTGTGAGAAGCAGGATCACCCACAGAGAGGATCAATAGATGGTTTCTGGTCTGCTCACAGCCACATGCTGGGCGTACAGTGGTCATTATCTCAGATTTAGTGCGAGCCAGACCCCAAGGCTAGCTCCACAGCATGGAGCCTGCCATGCTGGCTCTACACTTCACTGGTCTTCAGTCAGAGCTACCTCCTCTAGAGACAGACCAGCAGGCTGAAACAGCTCCTGGCAGGGTTGAACGGTCATCCCTCAGTGGGGATCCAGGTGTTACCTGATAACACAGCAGGACAGACCACCTCTGGGCTACCTGAACCCAATGTACACATAAAGAAAGGTACTGCAATAGGTGGACTTTCACAGCAACTACAGGCAACAAACTCCAGGCTGAGTTCAGGTAACATAGCAGACAGATTCAAAAAAAAGTGTATTATTGCCTAGGCATCACAATTCCAAGTCACTGCATCTTTCCACACAACAGCAGGAAATGAATGACACCATGTCTGGTGGGTCCCAGTATGACCAGAGTACTAGCCTGCTACACTGTATGTAGTTTCCCAAAGAAATACTCAATTTGGCTCGTAGGCCAAACCACTCATTTACAGCATCAACTGACTCAGTAACTGAGTCTCATGTATTCAAGGATAGCTCTGAAAATAGCAGCAGCACAGTTACACGGTGCACTATCACCATCGCTGTCTACTACTGCCTGCAGTAGCTGACTCACCCAAGTCATTATTTGTAGGCAGATCCTGGTGCCAAGAACAGTGACATTAAAAATGTAACATCCCGGTAGGTTTTCTATTTTGGGAGCAATCTGGAGAGGCTAATGGGACTCTTCGCTAAGGACATTCTGCACAGCAGATATGGTGGTGATTGCTATGTGGGAAATAAATAACTCCTGCTTTGTGTGTGTGTGTGTGTGTGTGTGTGTGTGTGTGTGTGTGTGTGTGTGTGTGTGTGTGTGTGTGTGTGTTCATACATCCCAGTCATGTCCTGAGGTAACTTACGCTTGGCAGTTCTGATTCTGGTTTGCGGTGAGCCAGCAGCTTGTATGTCCTCAGGTTGTTTTCAAAACTCCTGCAATCATATAGAGAAGATTCAATGTGTTAAAAACAGACAGGACTAAATGAACAGTACATTTTCAGGTGTTCTGACTCTGAAATAGCACTTTGGTCTACTTCCCCTATGTTACTACACCTGTCCACAGTAAGCAACATCACACAGGTTGCCATGGCCTAAAGAACTGATCATTTTGCTCTATCGGATTGGCTGTCAATCATACCTGCCCCGGAGCTTGACCGCCTCCTCAAACTTCTTCTCGTCCATGGCCTTCTGGACCTCTTGAGTCTATGAAGGAGAGAACAGCGCAGTACTTCACTGTTTGAATGGCAGGCATTATGTCAGGCACTGCATTGTACTGTGCGCACAAAAACAGGGCCACGGGGTGCATGTGTTCATACGGTGTCTCTGTTGTGAGTGCAACTATTCTGTCAAAACAACAATTCCCACTGTGGTGGTGAGGAAGTGGGCACCAATCACAGCCTTTAGTACAATAGGCTGAGCCCTGGGAGAATTCAGCCCTGGGAGAGACTTTGAAGAAACAGATAATGAGACACTTTTACAACTGAATGATACTGAATTTGTAAAGAAAACAAACCTGATGAAACCAATTCATTTTTACTTTAAACAGAGAGGTGGGAAGAACAAGGAAAATGTGGATGGAGCTGAGGTGAAGTCAAACAAAGTCATACCGGTGGGAAATGGAGCAAATGTTAATGGTGCCAATGAGCTAATGTTGGCTAGAAACTTCCAGCTCTAGTGCTGCTACCACCGGTGGGAAAACGAGGCCAATTCTAGGTGGCAGACAACTCTTCTTTTGTGAAGGGGAACCCCCATTAGAAGAGAGACACTGTTAGACTCAGCGTCTCCAGGAAGCACACAGCGCCGCTACCTGGCAAAGAAGAGCAACCACTGGAGGTAAGTGGTGTTGTCTGTCACACACACAAACAAATGGAAAGGGAAATGTTGACTCAATATTTACAAGCATTCACAAATAAAATGCAAAATGTCCTTTCGTTATTTATTAATAAAACCTGACAAGTGCTCCTGTGTTATTGCAGCTCCTCCCTTAGACTTATCAGATGGATAAGATAAGCTATAAGATTATGAGACTGCATGTGACCCATAGACGAATGAATGAACAATCACACAATGTAGCGCTCCCTTGGGCCAGTCAGTGTAATTTGGAAAATGAGTGAGAGATGCATCATTCCCACAAGTCCTCCTCAAGCTGATGAGCGGGGGACAGCATGGGGACCAAAATGACAAGCCAGCACTCACACAGAGCTTCTTTGTTCATCTATATGGAAGTGGGTTGATATTACATCATCATCATCCTGCAGGCAGTAATCACCAACCCTGCCAAATGCTTTGGATAATCATTAACCAGAACTCTCTCTGGAACATGAGGGCCACTGGAAGCCCGGTGGGGTGTGTTGTTTATCATCACTACTTAAGCTCTTCCTGCCCATTTCTTTTGACCCCTTTGAGTTTTGCAATGTCATTTCCGAATGTTTGTGTTTGCATGTGCTTTCCTGTTTCCTCCGTTTGTGTTTGTGTGTGTGTGTATGTATGTGAGAGAAATTCTTGGCCCGTTTCCAGCCCAGGCCAGTACTTACCATCTGTACACACTCCATCAGAGGCAGACGCACCGATTGGTTACCGCACAGAGACACCACACAGGCTGGCGTGTTGGCTGTGGTCTCCAGAAGGGCTAGGACAGCCTCCACACCCATACGACTGGCCTGCGCACGCACACACACACACACACACACACACAGAGACAGACAGAGATAATCATCGTGGTTATGAACATTTGGTTTTCCAATGTCTTTTCTTCCAACACATTCTTGCTTCATTCCTATGATTTTTGTCCTCAAATTCCATGTTCTCATTGGGCCATACATTTCTATTCATCAGTCGGTCTCTCTTCTTCAGTTTTAGTGGACAGCGGTAAAACTGGAGATTTTCCCTTTGGTGTCGGTGATGGAGCGCTTCATGGCGCGTGCTGCGTAATAAATCTGTTAATGTGCTTAACCTAAAACCAATGTCCATTTGTCCTCAGCCCAACAGAGTACACGGCATATACAGGATTACACAGGGAGTGCTCTGGACTAACGGACCATTGCTACCAAATGAACTCAAATAGTTGATAGTTATAGTTAATAGGGAGTGCATGATGTAAAAGGTAGAGCATGTAACCTGATGGGTAAAACCAGATCTGACCATTTCTTGGTGATGTGTATGGCTGTTTTGATTTCTGTGAGTGTGATTTGTGTGTATTTGTGACTACAGTTAAGTCCTCTGTTTGCTATTGAGGCGGTGTACCAACCAGGATGCGGTCGAAAGCAGACGGGGTCCCTCCTCGCTGGACGTGACCCAGGATTGTCACACGTGTGTCGAAACCCAAGCATCTGACAACAAGCTGGGAGGATGAAAAGTTCAGGTCTTAGCAAACATTAAGCTATAAGGACCAATATGGTTTGGTTAAACACGGTAATGGAAATACTACTGTACATGAAATTACAAACACAGGAGAGAAGATGAAGAGAAAGGGAAACAGCAAAGCACATGCAAACCATTCTTATTTTTCGGTCATGTTAGTGGGGTTGCTTTTAGCGTGTACTGAGCAGAGCAGCACATTAGATCCCAAGCAGGTAAATGTTAAACCAAATAGAGACAAACAAAACGGCTCACATGTTTGCATTAAAGTTAAGAAGGGGTAGTGCAAGGTCACGATAAAGTAGAGTAGGGTCACGATAAAGTAGTGTAGGGTCACGATAAAGTAGAGTAGGGTCACGATAAAGTAGAGTAGGGTCACGATAAAGTAGTGCAGGGTAACGATAAAGTAGTGTAGGGTCACGATAAAGTAGTGTAGGGTCACGATAAAGTAGAGTAGGGTCATGATAAAGTAGTGTAGGGTCACGATAAAGTAGAGTAGGGTCACGATAAAGTAGTGTTAGGTCACGATAAAGTAGAGTAGGGTCATGATAAAGTAGTGTAGGGTCACGATAAAGTAGTGTAGGGTCACGATAAAGTAGAGTAGGGTCATGATAAAGTAGTGTAGGGTCACGATAAAGTAGAGTAGGGTCATGATAAAGTAGTGTAGGGTAACGATAAAGTAGTGTAGGGTCACGATAAAGTAGTGTAGGGGCACGATAAAGTAGTGTAGGGTCACGATAAAGTAGTGTAGTATCACGATAAAGTAGTGTAGAATCACGATAAAGTAGTGTAGGATCACAATAAAGTAGTGTAGGGTAACGATAAAGTAGTGTAGAATCACGATAAAGTAGTGTAGGATCACAATAAAGTAGTGTAGGGTAACGATAAAGTAGTGTAGAATCACGATAAAGTAGTGTAGGATCACAATAAAGTAGTGTAGGATCACAATAAAGTAGTGTAGAATCACGATAAAGTAGTGTAGGGTAACGATAAAGTAGTGTAGGGTCACGATAAAGTAGTGTAGGATCACAATAAAGTAGTGTAGGGTCACGATAAAGTAGTGTAGGATCACGATAAAGTAGTGTAGGATCACGATAAAGTAGTGTAGGATCACGATAAAGTAGTGTAGGGTCACGATAAAGTAGTGTAGGGTAACGATAAAGTAGTGTAGGGTCACGATAAAGTAGTGTAGGATCACAATAAAGTAGTGTAGGGTCACGATAAAGTAGTGTAGGATCACGATAAAGTAGTGTAGGGTCACGATAAAGTAGTGTAGGGTCACGATAAAGTAGTGTAGGATCACGATAAAGTAGTGTAGGGTCACGATAAAGTAGTGTAGGATCACGATAAAGTAGTGTAGGGTCACGGTAGATATCTGTAAAGTAATAAATATTTTAACAACAAATATTTACTGTGTTTTATCAATTCTAAAGTTACAAATAAATGACATTTGATTTTACAAATGTCTATGTGTCAAGTTAATGTAGGGTGTCAGGTTAAATTTGGCATTGTATCAAACCAGAGGAGACATCTAGTCAGGGTCTTACAGCTTTAGTAGAACAGGTGAAAGCTGCCTTACCAAACTACAGAGTGTCTGAGAGAGCATTCCAGAAGGCACAGCGACAGAGTCAAAGCCTCACCAGGGCAGCAGTACAGTAGTAGAGGTCATACAGGAGGCAGTCGGTGCTGGACTTTTACAGTGGAACCCGCCACACTGTACTTACATTCTTAACATAGTCAGTGGTAATGGGCTTGTTGTTATGATCAATCGCCCCCTCGGCTACAATTATGATATTCAGCCTTTTCATCCCTGCTCGGTTCTACAGGGAGGGGTGGTGGAGAAACGACATGACAGAAAAATTGAGACAACGGCGTTGACATGGGCTTTCAGAAGCACGGAGGGGCCGGACGGCGATAACAGCCTCGGAGCCGAGACTCAGTTATGAATGTTATGAATGTCATTGACAGCTCATGTTTGCAGTGTAATCAGCAATATCCTGACCACCTCACTTATCATCACAGGTAGATCAGAATGGCATGACCACCTGATCTGAAGCAGGAAGTGCCTCTTACTTTCTCTCATAAATCATGGATGGTTGTAACACATCTATGCGCTGCTGCGGCTCAGTGGACTGATTTCAAACAGTCGGCTCTCCGTGCTTCTGGCTTCTCCTTCCTGCACGTGCAGGTACTCACATCCTTGACAAAACTAGAGGTTATAGGCTTCCCATGCCTGTCAATGGCTCCCTCAGCGACTATGATTATGTTCAGCCTTGTGCCCCTGGAACGGGTCTGGACCGTGGAACAACAGCAGGTTTCCAAAGCAGAATACATCACAGTAACACATGATAACAATGCTTCAGTTCGTTTTAATCCGTTTGTGAGAATTTGTTCTCAATAGGTGAAGAGGACTAGGAACTAGGAAACATTATACAGCATGGAAACTGGTGCAGAGTTACGGTTCACTGGGTTTATTGTAGGGGAGAGTATAAGATCACATTACCGCAGACAGTTTCTGACACATCTTGTCCTCCCAGCCATCCTCCGGGGGCATCTCAGGGATCAGTACCCAGTCTGCCCCGCAAGCTAGGGCACTCACCAAGGCCAGGTAGCTGGATACACACACACAGAACACAGTGTACAAAAACAATGGTGATACTGGCCTCTGCTTATGACATCCATGTTTGTGGAGCGCCTGTTAAGTTTATCAAGTGCCTTCTTACCCACAATGTCTGCCCATGACCTCTAACACAAATGTCCTCTGGTGACTGAGAGAGAAGAACAGAAAATATGAGATAGCAAAGCAGTTTATTAATACAGCACTTCTTGAAAGATGATGCTCAATGGAGCTGAAAGTAGCCTTGTAAATGTGATATGGTCAGTATGCAATTTCAAGTCGATCAGCGTCATCACCATATTCCATAATCGACTTCTATTTTCTTTTCTGTACTTATTTGTACTATGCTGCATTCCAGAGACGTCGTAATTCAGACATTAAGACTTCCTACGACAAAAGAATGCAATGGAACAACAAGTTAAGCCAGAAGTAGGACACTCTGACTCAAATCAGTTTTCCAAGATACAGTTATCTGATGCCACGTCAACATAGCGGCGCACACTGTAAACACTACACAGCACTACTTTCAACATGTTTATAATAAGCAAATGGTCAAAGAAAATCAGGCGTTTTTCAGAGCTGGACCACTGGAACGCTCGGAGGTTGTAATTACAACCTACCAGCTGGGAACTCCTGACTTATTTATCCTTTACTTGGCGGGTTAGAACGCACTAGTCCCAGCTTTACCCAAGTCAACAATATGTCTGTTTTCCCGCCCTCCTCACCTCTGTGCAGTAGTCATGATTGCATCTACAACTTCAATGATTCGGTGCAAGGCCGAATCAGTTCCGATTGTCATGTCAGTTCCGCAGAAGTCGTTATCGATGGAGCCGACCATCCCCACGATGTGAAGGGCCGAGTACCTCTGGGAAGCATCGGTGTCAATCAAACCTGAGGGGATCAGGAGGTCAGGGATGAAACGATTCAACCTTCATTCAGCCAGGGCAGACCCAATGGAAGATCTTTTTCTCAACAGAGGCCTGGCCTAGTAAAACACCTTGGTTGAAAGATCGGTCCCGCAGCATGTTGACAACCATAATATTTATCAGTAAGACCGATGTTAGTGCTCAGTGTGGTCACAAGATGAGCAGCATGGCTTAGAGCGCTGGAAACTGCTGAGGTCAGGGAAAATCCAAAACAAGTTCTATGTACTGTGAAACAAATCATGTTAAACACAAATCCCTTCAGATTTTGACAGATTGTTCTATTTTGTCCTGTTCCTGCATGTTGTGGGTGGATTATCTCCACTCTGTGTAAAACCTCAGGTCACCTTTAGGTTTGAATGTGAAATCTTAATCTGAACATTTCAGATATGTGTATCAAGTGTTTCTTACAGGTCCTTATCTCCTGAGGTTGCCTAAGGCTATGTTCACACTATTCTGCTTTGGGGTTTTTTTTCCACGCCTGGCTGCTTTTTAGGCAGAGTGGAGTGCTTTCTAAAGTTGAGACATTTTTAACTTTTCAGTAGAGATCATATGACATGGACCGTTTTTTGTGAGCCGACCAATCACAAGGAAAAGGCAGCTGACAGTTAATGACAACAACTAGAATGAAAATGAAGGAAGTAGAGATAGAAAAACTGGAAGTAGTTGTTTCTGAACATCAAGACTCAGTACGGGAGCACATTGGCTGTGTGGGAGTTTCTGGTAAGTGTCTGAGAGTTGTAGCTACAAACAGTACTGCCGATACTGCTTGCTGATAGTGGCAGCTACTGCAGCTTGTCAATAAGGAAATAAAATGTGCTTTGCCCAATCCACTTTTTTTAATAACACAAAATATAATTGAGGCAGAGCTTTTTCTACAAAAAGTGGGAAAGTGCCAGGAGAATGATGCCAGCCACCCCCCTACCTTGCTCTACCAGTTCCCCCAGCAGTCCGCTCCATTCCTCCCTGAAGAGGTTGGCTCCCGTCAGGCTGCCGTCTCCACCAATCACACACAGGTTAGTGATGCCGTGCTGCACCAGGTTGTGAGCCGCCTTCAGACGCCCCTCATGGGAGCGAAACTCTTTACAGCGGGCGCTGCCAATGACGGTGCCGCCCTAATGACAACGAAAGCATGAAAAGTATAAAAAGTATGAAAATATTTGTATATGTATCGGAAATCCACTGGCTGCACCAAGATAGTGCACGGAAATGTTTCAATCCTCACAAAACCGTTGTGTGGTATGCTTCCCACGACCATTACTCACCACTTGTAGCATGCTGGAGACACTTTCCCATGTGGCTTCCTTTATGTTGTCCCCACCATCCACCATACCCTGATATCCCTGGAAAGAAAAGAACAGGCGTCTTACAGGAGATACTGAGTATTTCCAAACAAAACAAATACACCAAATAACATTAGTAAGCTAGTAGCTGGAGTGATACGCAGCTTGTGAGATGCAACAGTGAAGTGAAAAAGTGCATCAATGGCTCATCATCATCAAGAATGAAACAAACTTAGTAAGCAACCGTCATAACACAATATAGTATAAACTTGTCATTTTGCAACTCATGGAAATAATATAGAAGGTTTTAAGCTTTGTCCATCAGCTTATGCTGCAGAAGCACACCCAGAATACTGTGGTACCTGAGTGGGAGGGGAGCTGCATGCGAGGCATCTGCTCAAGTCTCAAGTCAGTTATGTAACAACACACTGAGCGTGGACGACCACCACGTACACAGATGTGCTGGGATCACAGAATGAGCAAGCGAAGTACAGGCCTGGCCAGAGCTCTTCTAACATCTGCTGTGTGAGAATAAATAGCAGGGTGTTCTCTAGATACGGACTGAAGCATACTGTTTTTGTAAGCACATATGCAGCAAAAGTGCATGTGTCCCTTTGTGAAATGTAACCATTAATTAGAGACACATTTTAACCACTGTAACCATTATTGGTTTAAAAAAAAAAAAATCACTCTCCAATGCCGATGCTACAAAAGCAATGATATTTTCTCTCTTGTCACAATTAAAGAAATGTGGGAAATGAGATTTGAACAGTTAAAGGCTTTTACATAACAGAATGGCAGCCGGATCTGGAGTGATGAAAAGTGTCTTAAAACATCTTTTTAACGTATCGACTTGCGTTGCAGATCGTCTTCTCCTACTCCAAGCCCACTGAAGGATTTCACTAAACTAAGGTAGGAAGGTAGGAGGAGTGGAAAAAGTACTGGCACTTTGCGGTGAGACTCACCTCACGAATGAAGTAAACCTTTGCTCCCACATATATTCCCATTCGAACCACTGCACGCACAGCAGCATTCATCCCTAATCAAAAGAAAACAAAGAAGATGTACAAAGTAAAATAACCTGAGTCCAATGCTGCATATTTTTTATTAAAAAGAGCAATGTTCTAAACAAAGTTAACAGCTGCGTGTGTGTGTGTGTGTGTGTGTGTGTGTGTGTGTGTGTGTGTGAGTGTGCGGAGGCAGTGTCTGTCTGTGGCTTTAACAACTTGACTCTCCCCCACAGCGAGACTGCACTGCCATGTTTGGTAAAAACCTTCCCCAGCTCCTCCTTTGGGTCCATCCGTTATTCAGTAGCTCTACAAGTGAACCCACTAACCAAGATGTTGTTATGTGCCTTGAATATCAATACCAGGTTAACCCAACTTTAAACAGTGGGAATAGAGGATTACCCAGAGTGGGCAGGCTGGAACTTGGCCGACTGTAGGAGATGTACACAACAGGACAAAGGATTTAGGTTCCTTCCTCTCTCCATATTGGCAACGTCTGCAGCCCAAATGGCAGCCAGGCTTTAGCAGGGCTGTTACTAAGCAACTCAAAGCTAGATATTTGTTGGCCATTAGGATGGTAGGAAAGAAAGCGACAAAATAAAAAGGCAAAAAGACTGCCTTGGATAAACTATACTGGGAAGTAAGAAACCCTCAAAAATGAGTCTACTAGTCTGTTCTTTCATACATAGAAAGTCATAACCACAACAGTTCTCCAAGTCCCCATCTGAAGGGATCAGCTACATTTTCATCACTGCCCAGTCTGACAGCCCATGATCCATTCTCTGGTTATATAATGGTCAAATGAATGGTCTAGTTTTAATTACACTTAGAGAAGACAGAGAGGGTAAAAAAGGGACACTGAGAAAGAGAGAGCAAAGAGTGTAAGAAAGAGAGGGAGAGGGTATAAAGATCACTCAGGACCTTTAACTACACATTTTATTTTCTAAATCTCAATCATAGCAAGCAGTAATTAAGTTTGGGAGTCTCATTCTGCATGAGGGACTCTTACTTGCCTGGCGCCCCTCATGCAGAGAGAGTAAAAGGTCTAGGCCAAGGCTACACAATGCTCTCTGACACTGATGTTCTGCTCCTGTCATGCATGCCACGTCTTCATTGGCTAGAGTTTGTTTTGGGGCCAACTAACTTTTTTTTTTGATTGTGTGTGTGTGTGTGTGTGTGTGTGGGTAGTAATAGCTGTGGGGGCCCAGAAGTAGGTAGTAGCACTGGAGTCTCATTCTGAAGCCACCCACTAAAGATCGATTCATTTCTCTTGACCTGAGAAGGGCACTAGATAACTTGACTGCAGTGCTTCTCAGTATCTTGTTTAAAGCTGAGGAAAGGGCTTTGCCTGTATGGCCGAATAAAATGATGTTAGTAAATTATTTTTACCAATACTACATTTGTTGTCTAAGGGAAGTATACATGTTATTACTACTATTATTATCATCCTGCATTTCAATGGAGAGGTTTAATGTCCAATGACGGTCCAAATACTGTTTCAGAGGCTTTTCAACCTTGACAAGGATATACTGTACTTCTCAGGGAAACACCATATATAGTTGGTTTTTTTTAGCTAAATTCTATGGATTTGTTTCTCTTAAATAATTAAACTTCGCATGCAATCTTGTGGACATCCTACTGTATTTCATAACTTTTGGTTTGGCCGGTGAGCACATGACTAAGGTTTCCCGAATGGGAGTGACGTAGCGGGGAGGACTACTGCTTGTATGCTGCTCATCACGTACACAGGATACTGAGCGGCCCCCCCTCTCCCCTTAGCTTCCACCACTACCCCGTAATAAGACTGCTTGAAGCATCGGTACTATATAATCTTATATCTCTCACGGGGAATTAAAGTGTTAAGCATGATATAGTGTTATTTCAGTCAGCTTTTATTTGAACGCAACTTTCTGGTTGAGCAGTCAGGTGGAATCCCAATTATGCCATTTATTTTAGATTCATGGAAAAGATCTGAAGATATACCATTGTATTAGGCCTATACGTCGACCAGCACCGTGGACCACCTGCAATGCAGTGGCAAGGTTTAAGGCTGCAAAATGCGCGTACTTGCATAACTCAGCCAATGTGCCATCACGCCGCGGGCTCTAGTGTTAATTACATGACCACATAAACCCATCAGCTGTAATGGCACGGATAACAGATTCTGTCAGGGAATGGCGTTAGCTTAAAACAAAACACAACCTGGATCAACCTTGACAGCCCTCTAAACTGTTGTCAACGTGCACGGTGGAGGAAAAAAAACGTTGAAACATCAGTGACTGGGTTGATGTTGTTAGCCGGATAGCTAGTTAGGTAACGTTAGCATGCTAGCTGGCAGCGGTCCCGGATGCTTGTTCTTTTCTGCGGTTATTCAGATATTAACTCCGCAGTGACCTCCACACACGGTGATAAACTGAGCGCCTCGCCACTTGTCTGCAATACAGCAACTTGTGCATCAGTTAATTCAGGGTGTGTGTTTTCGCCCTCTACGGGCCTGTCTAGACTCATACAATGTCACAGAGAACAGTCAACTGTCACTCGGTACCTTGAGCATCCCCGCCGCTAGTCAGCACTGCGATGGATTTCCCCGCTCCCGACAGGTTCTCAAAGAAGATTTTCTTGCTGTCTGGCTGCGCCATTTTCACGGCGTTTCACTGTATATTCCTATCCAATTCGATAAAATATTACAGCAGGCCCGGGACAGTATAAAATGATGCTGTTATGATGAAGGGCACCAGTCGTCCGTCCCCTCCTTGGTGGCTCCAATCTGTGCCCGCTACACTCTACTTCTCCCCGTTCCGCACCTATTCAGCGATTTGCATTTAGTGACAGTTTAACGAAAGATTGGCGTTGCCGTTGGCCAATGAGCTCTTGGTGTACGTAGCCATTGTGTGCATTTACACCAATGGGAAGCCTTATAGGTGGATGAGTGGGAGGGGGAAATCGTAATCGGATGCAGGATTACAAAACACCGCGCAACAAGGATTATTCAAAATCTCATACTAGGGTTGTTGTGTGATACCATCCTAAACTGAATCATCATCACCCTACCTTGTGATTAGAGTTTGGCCACTTTTTTAGCCCGACATAAATACCAATGATATGATTCACATATTTCTTTTCTCCATAGTAATATAGATGATTAGATGTCATTAGATTACATGATTCCAGTGGAAAAATTGGGCCATTGCAGCAGCAAGTAGTAGTAGAATACGTCAATAAAAGATATATAAGAATTTAGCATATGGGGTTATAGACATACTCAGTCGACAATTCTAACAGTAGGACATATTAAGTAGAAAATGTATGAATGAAAATGTGCAAAAAAAGTATGGATTCCAGCATTAACAGGATGTGCGAAGTATACTTCAGTATTCTTGTCATCTGTTATATATTGCAGAAGGGTTTTTAATATTTTTTTCTTATTTCATGCTGCACATATTTTATATTTTGTGTATATTTTCATGTCTTATATATTTTTCTTTTTTTTCTTTGTGTAAATATGTCCTAATGCTGTTATTATACACACCCTCATAATGCTGTATAGTTTTTTTCCCAAAACTTTTCATTCATACATTTTTTACTTTACTTAACACTGTTGAGACTGTCGGTGAGAGTCTCTTGTGTGTGTTAAAACACACTCCCTTGTTTTTCTTTAATGGATCCTATTACTTTTTAGTGCTGCAATGACCCAATTACCCCAGGAGGATCATTAAAGCTTCACCTTCACTTATCTCATCACAGTATAAGTATCAAACTGGTAAAGGTCTTTAAGGGGGAAAAAACACTTTCCTGAAAATATAATTGATTTTTGTTTATATGAATGGTTGTTTGCATTATGTTCTTATGTTGTTTCTTATTTCAGTCAGTGTTTTTTGTCTAAATCCAGAGGCTGTCCAATATTCCTGACAGTTGGGATGTTTCAATACAAAGCTGTGTTTTTATTGTGTCATGTTTGACAATAATGAGTACATTTGCTTGAATTCCTAATTAAATACTGCACAGTATTGGAGTACCCATTTCCCATTTCCATTTTAAGGGATTTGGTATGGTCTATTGTCTCCATCCTGTGGCCTGAAGCATAAATTACAAGTGGTAGGATTGAGATATACCTGTGCTCAGAGGTATATTGAAATATTATACTCAAGTAGAAGTACTGTTACTTCAGTTAAATTTGACTAAAGTCAGAGTAAGGATACAATCAATATTGTGTAAATATTTCAAAATCCCCTCAAAATTTACAGACGTCCCATTTTGGCCTGGTACTTGCATTTTGTTGGGTTCATCACCAGCCCAAGGGTTGGAGACGATTCCTTTTAGCTCATATTAAGAAAGCTGTAGTCACAAATATGGGAGGTAAAGTCAGGAATAACAGATCTGTAAATGCTAGTAATGCTTTACCTGAAGTTAAAACTGGAAAAGTAAATGCACCCACGACTTACTATAATATACAGTTATCCATTAAAAACCATTGCTTTATATTTCCTTTCCTTTACAAGCTGTTTTACCCATTTTATGAAATAGCAGCCTCTCTTTTGGGCCTGCAGTAGATTCATGAAAAACTTTTTTTCAGCACATAATTTAAAGAAAATTGTTAATCAAGAAGAGAATGAACCATAATTGAATATATTTGTATTGTCAACAGTTAGAATGAGGATGATCATTTATACATGGATACACTTACAATCAAGGTCAAGTGTAATCTATACTGAGTGCTGTCATCATTCCACCTCCTCACCATCTATAGGAGAAAAATAACATTAATAGAGTAAAAACATTCTCAGAAAAAGGTGAACCTTATGAAATTCTTCATGTAGAATCGGTACCTTGGATCAGATGTGGGGGTCCTGACCTGTGGGATGCTGACCTGTGGGATGCTGACCTGTGCGATGCTGTGCGATGCTGTGCAACTGGGATACCACACCCGAGTGCTTACACAGAGTGACATTTCATCTACATGGTGTTATAAACCTAACACACATGCCTGCATCCTTCCTGGAAATCAAGTCGTGGAGGCACATCAAGGCCCTCCAGCTCTGCAAAGTTGCATCTTGAACATCAGGATTGCTGCATCACAGATGTCCCAACATACTTCAGATTTATGTTACAATTCTGAGAATGGCAAGACATTTTGAAAATACTGAACCAAGGGAGTAAATCTGAATCACAAATGTATCAAACTGTACCAATTCCCAGGTGTGTTGTACCGGTCCTTATAAGTCCTCTATCCCCAACTACTACTTCTCTATCATTTGCCCTTGCAGTTGTTCACTTCCTTTTTTTAATCTCCTATTTCTGGGAGTGGGAATTGCTTCCTTTACATTAGCGAGCCTCCATCCCCTCAGGCGTTTGCAGCAATCATATGGTTTCACATCATCGAGTTGCTGAGAAGATGAGCCTGGTGGAAGCTGCACAAATGATGCTGCCAGCTGGAAATTCGAGTAGGGCCTGTTAATCCACGTTTTATCTGTATTCATCAAATTTAGCCTGAAATATCAACTTTTTCCTCCGCACGTAATAAAACACACGAATGTGCTTCTTTCTGTCAAATGATGTCATCTGTTATGTAATTTGCAATTTAAATCTGAAATTACATGTTCTCATTGTAATCTTCATGACAGATGAAAAATAAATACAGCATGCTGTCGTCTATGCAAACTTTTTATGTTTGCTTTGTGGTTGAGATGGCTGCACTGAGCGTGGGAGCATTTATGTGTGTGCCTGCATCACACGTTGCAAGGTTACACCAATATATCCCCGTCTGACCCAACATGGGTTACAACCTGCAGTGACAGCTAACATTTCTAAGCATCCATTTGAACCATTCTCAAGGAAGCAGGAGAAACACGACGGCTATCTGTCATGCATAGAGATGTGTACGGCTCTTAAAAGAAGACATGGAAAAGAGGGAGAGAGAGAGAACTCATTGTTTTCACTGGGGACTTACAGTTAATACGCCAGTGCATTTAAAGAGCTGCTTTGCACAAGAAGCTGAGCCTTTGTCTCTGCCTGTTACCCTCCACTAGCTTACTACTTCATCTTAGAGGCCTCTAATGGAAATGACACTGAATCTGAGGCGAACGCTTGAATAAGCTGCACTGAAGGGAAATGAATGCATTAATGTATGGGTCTGTATGAGATTCAGCGGTGCGTTCAGACTTTCTCAGGGGCAGGGGTGAAAATCTGACAAATGGCTCCGTTTGACTGAAAATACTCGGGAATCCACATATGAAAAAAAAAAAACACAATAAAAAAATCCACATGAAAAGAGGAGGGAAGCCCTGCCCCAGAAAACTAAACCATATAGGCCCGGAGCAGAGATGTGCACAGACCTGGAGAGAGGCAGGGGTGTAACTTGTAACTGAAATGTCGTGGGACTGAATCCAGCCTGGGACCTTTGTCACAGGTCATCCAGCTCTCTCTCTCATGTTTTCTGTCTCTTCACTGTGAACTGTCTCATGAGGAAAATCACAATTCCACCAAATAATACATGAGACATTTTTGAAGATCTGCTTTAAAACCACAGTGGCATGAACATACCCTTTCAACAGAGTAAGTACAATATACTTTAAAATAAGAAAAAAATAACCATACAATCCATATACAATTCAGTATTAATATTTCTGGATGTATTTCTGTCAGTTGTTTTTTCAACAATATTGACTCAATAAGAGTCAGTATTGTTATTCTGTACTCTTTCAACTCTCTTTGTCCTCATGAATTCCAGGTGAAACTGCAGTAGGCTGCTGTAAGTGAAGAGGCATTTGGAGTATCACTATTTTGTTTAAGTATAGTATGCCAAACTGTCATGATACTGAGGGAGGGTGTTTTTGCTGACTTTGGAGGAACATTTGTTTATATAGACTTAAAATGATTCATCTTTTCATAAGATTCTGGATGCTGGTGGTTCACTAATGATCAAAATGATACAATTTTATTCTGGAAAAGCCCCTGAAACATTTAGACCATCATGAGACACTAAAACTCTGGGATACATTAAGCCTTTAAAGGAAGAATTAATTTAATTGAACAATTAATAATACAATTTGCAAAGAAAATAAAACATCATTGCAGTTTTTACAGACTGATTTTGAGCAGCTGTGGTCGGGGAGGGACCTCTAACACATCAACGGAGGATGACACTGACTGGATATCTGCTTACCAACATATTGGTCTGACCCTAACACATTATCACCATTTCACTTGCCTGCACAGACAGATGTTAAGTTGTTGTTTTTTCATTCAGTGTATTTTATTTGTCATTCAGTTTCCCCCCGAGACACCCCCCCCATCCCTGGGCCGATTAGTGAAGCACAGTGTGTCTGAGTTAGGTCCTGCAGTGTGCATGAGGCTCCCTCCTGACACCACTGTATATCCCAACGGCCCTCCTTCCCCCGAGGAGAAGACCTCACTCTCTGTCACATTACATTTTCTGCTTGTAATGTTACACCACAGACCTCATCTCTTATTGCATTGCCCAGTTCCTAGTTGTGTCCCAAGGGAAATCATGTCTCAATTTGACTAGACTGGCGGAAAAGGCTCACATTGATTGCTTGTTTATTGGATGGAGCTTGTCATTCACATTGGTGCTTAGTTGGGATAAGGTTTGAGGAGATGTTGTCTCCCCAAGGGACGGAGCTCAGTCTTTATCCAGTCCCATGAGAATGACTGCACCCCTCATAGCTGCACCACATGGAACGGCAACTTAATGCAGAGAAGAAAACTCAGAAATCAGCCTTTCAAAACAGAGTTACAATTGCTTAAGAAACATAGGGATAAAAAGGGCAATAGTGAGGGAAAAAATAAAACAAAATAAAATAAAATAAAATATTAATACTACAAATAAGTAAAATAAAATAAGTAATAAGTAATTAAAATAAGTTAAATTCGTTTAATACAAATGGGTCTTGAGAAGTGATTCTTGAGGGAGATCCATTACTGTGATTCAGGCCTTTAGTCACATAAGTGGTGTTGCAGTGAAGTCCTATTTAAATGTTTTTAATCATATTGTAGTCTCCTTGTCTACATTGCACTGCTGCCATTTGGTACCAAAGGAATGGTAAAGATGAAACCCAGCATCATGGTCTTCGTCGTGTGTGTGTCTTGAGGTGACACCATTTGACCAGAAATTAATTTCTTTTCAGTTAAGAGTCATTCGCAGTTCAGTTATTGTTGTTTTCTACAATCCAAAACTGGATTGTGCCGAGTTATACACTGGACATGGCGAGGTAATGGTCTATAAAAAGTGGCGGCGACAGAGCCGTGAACCATATTATCCACGAAGAGAACATTATTGTGCTTGCCACCCATGTCTGGTGACGTGATGCATCATTTAGGCTGATGCATGGGAGTCATTAAAATGTTTCACTTTGAGATGCTTCCCGGATGCTTCTTATTTTTTAAATGTGGAGAAAGTACATTGTGTGTCTGGTGATTATTATATTTTACAATAAGCCATTCTCATGGTTTTTCCGTTTATTTATTGTAACCAACATGCACAGAAGATAGACGAGGGTTAATTGAGGGCAAATTTGGAATCAGGACCATATATTTTCAGCGATGTATCACAGAAAGAACAAAAGCAGAGAAAAGGAGCAAAAAAAAGAATGTGATTTGAATGTTGCAAGTCTGTCGTGTCAAGTAATGGAGTAAAGGTTGTGAACTGATTTCTTGGCTCTCTGATTGCCACATGGGAACAAATGAGCGAGCTGCCAGTCTGCTCAACTGATTTTGGGGCCTCAGGTTGATGATTAATGCCAGAGGACAAAAAAGACAGCTCTGAGCAGGGGCGCAGCCTACCCACAATCCCTCACTGCCTTTTCTGATTGGGCTAATCACCACATTGTCCCTCAGCACTTTGAGTCTGGGTCTTAACAGCAAGAAGAAAAGCCCGATGTCTAAAGAAAGGAATTACACAGAAAACTGCATTTCCTTTTTTCATCTCCCCTCTCTCACATATCAAATCTTGCACCATTACCTCCAGTTTTTCCATAACGCCTTATGCACCATCCATCTAGCTCACTTTAATGGCAGCCTCATAATTATTTAGATGATTATGTGTTGCAAGCCATTTAGCATGCTCAATGACACATGTTTTATTTATTTGCCGCTGCAGCTTCTCAAATGGGGAGCAGAGAAAAGGATTTTAGATGGGCGGTGGTAGTGCTGCCGCCGCCGCTGCTGCAGTGCTGGTAGTGGAGCAAATCAGTGCCAAAATTGTTTGATATATTGCAGCTGTTGATATAATAATATGCTATGCCACACCACCGAGCTAATGTGATACAAATAAGGTATGCTTTGTGTAGCATTGCAAAGTAACGTTTGCTTGGGCTAATGGCGTGTGTCTTGGTTGACCAGTGAACCCCCATAACATACTGCACCATTGAGCAAGCTATTAGGACATGATAATGGGCAGAAATGCTTGATGTTATGCTGCATGTAGCCTTGCTCTGACTGCGGGCCCGTTTCCTGCAAGGCTTTACAGCGGCAGTAGACAGGCGTTAGGGTAAGAGCATGGAAAATACTGCTAAATTGAATAGAAAATAACCAGGAAGAAATGAGGAAAGTAAGGCAATTCTAAACAGTAATTCTAAAATGATATTATTATTGTTCCAGAGCTACTGAAGAGAAATCAGGCTTACACTAGCCTGAAGTATTATTAGAAGTATTGTGGCAAATACCTTTTGAGGTTATGTGATATTTAGTGAAATAATTTTTTTTTTTGAAAAATATGTTATAAAGGGAATGGATTTTGAGTTAATTTAGAAAAAACAGGTAACTTCTTTATTGCTGCAATTGATGCACAAGACCACTAGAGCGTAGTACAACCTCAGTGAAAGGTAACAAATGACATTAACTCAGGAGCCTTTTGGTCCTCCAAGATACAAAACGTGATATTTCTGACAGGTTTTCATATCGTATGTATCTGCTGCAGCTGATATAGTTCATTGTATAAGTGATTCATACTTTCTGTGTACAGTCCAGTTAACTCAGACAAAGTTATTATGACTTCCATATAAACCAAAATACAAATAGTGAAGCTGCACCAGGGTTTTAACATCTAGTTTTACAATGTCATCCTAATGGCTTCATGCTAACTATTTCCTGTGACAGAAGTGAAACATACACATTATTTGCAAAAAGGAATAACTCAGCACAGCGTTCTACTTGCATGGTACTGAACAGAACAGCTTGCAAACAAGACGACGTAGGAGGCAGTGTGCTGCAGCTGAGTTTTGACGTGCGCTGAAGTCTGTCTCTGTGTTCCCGGACTGCACTGTCATCTCCAGCATCTGCCGTGACTTCTTGTTGGAGAAGCTTCTGGAACAATCAAAGTTCACTGGCTGTCAACACCTGCTGCTCCTGTCTGCTTCCCTACAACATGTCACACACACACACACACACACACACACACACACACACACACACACACATCTGGCATGCATGCATATGCAGTTCAGTATATTTGCTTATGAGTGTGCAGCCATGCATGCACATCTGACTCTATTCAACCAAAAACTTTATCATAATACTATCTCTGTCCTTGTCTTGACAGATGTACACATCAAATACTACAGTACATATTAATAACTGGCTAATATCAAAACTTGTTGCCAGTACCACAAATCTACAGGCAAACTACACGTTCAAATACATCCCAGAATCTAACAAGTAAACATGTTAACAACACGTAAACAACATCAAATCCTTCCAAGTTTCATCAAAATCAGACCGGTGGTGTAGCGAAGTTTGAAACTTTGACCTTTAATTATAGCGCCCCCATGTGGCCAATCAGAGTCATGTTTTTAAATGCCAGAACGCTGCCAAAATGCATCACTCCTCCAAGTGTCGTCAAAATTGCACCAGTGGTGTCTGAGATATCACATTTGATTTTAAAATGTTGACCTTTAATTATAGTGCCCCCATTAGGCCAATCAGTGTATTCTTTTAATTCTTTTAAACGCCGGAGCGCGGTGCCAAGATGCACCATATCTCCGGGTTTCGTCAGAATCAGACCCGTGGTGTCTGAGATAGCCCGTTAAAGTAAAACAATGATAGCGACCTCATTACGCCAACCAGTGTAATTTCACTGGGACAATTAGAATAAAGTATCACTCTCACTAGTGAGGAACCGTCCTCCCCTAGGATTCTCCCACAACTTATATCAAACACTGATGGAGAAGGAAGAAAAAGCCAAAGTAAAGTAAGAAAATAACTAATAAAAGATCTGAGGTAGGATAGAAGGAGATGTGCTGGGATTCCCATGAAGACAGACCATGCTCTCCTCTGAGCCGAGCCTTCAGGCCCCGACTTCTCTTCAAGGTGAATTTGCAGGAGTTAAGGAAACCTATTCCCCTCCTCCTCGGCTATCTCAGCTGAGTTTGATTCAGCTGCTCAGAGGCGTAGTCAAATCTACACACCTGAACTAGGAAAGGGTGGGACGCCGGGTGGGATGCCGGGTGGGACGCCGGGTGGGACGCCGGGTGGGACGCCGGGTCGACTACAGGAGGAAAGTTTCAGGTTCTTCAACTCGACTTTTGCCTTCAGCTCCTCTGAGTATCCAAGTTTCTGTGACTTGCTTGACGGATGAGCTCGCTCTGCACACATTCCTGCTGTTTTTCGTTACCTCCAGATCTGTGAAGTCACAACCCTTCCTCATCACTGAATTCAGTAATAACACAGTGATGAGGGTCTATTAATTAATGATTAAATGATGATTGAAGCTTCCCTCACCTGACTGCTTGCGGGGACGCATTTAGCTTGCTGATTGAAGTCTCTCAATCAGCGGCTAAGTCTGTAATCAACAACTGATTATAACATGCAAACATACAATGATCCCCTCCTCCCCCTCCCCCCGCCCCCCCACCCCATCCCACAATCATCTCTCCATTTATTTCAATTAATCAGTTAATGATGTTAAGGAGCCCTTCCTTTGCTAATGACGCTACCTATCATTTCCTCTTTCTGTTATTCATCCCTCCTCGCCCTCTCAACCTGAACCGGCCCCGACCTCGCTCCATCACTCATCAGCCATCAGCATGTAAGGAAGTTAAAGACTGATAATACTGAACTTCGATGAGAGGTGAGCAACGCTTCCTCGCTGATTGACTTGCCAATCAGAGAATGACTTCCCGTGTCTCGGTCACAGAGCTGGGCTACGTTCACACAGCAGCAGGAAGCTTCCCCATTCTGATTTTCTTCCCTCACGTGTGTCACAAATCTGATGGTTTCTAATCAGTGTGATAGCAAACAGCAAAAGGCTGCAAGGAGTCACATTTCTTTACAATAGGAAGTCGTCAGAATACTGTAACCTAAAAACAACCAGGAGAAGGGTAGCCACAGATTCGGATGTGACGTCTTTTGTTGTTGTTACTTCTTTTCAACATCACTGTCAGTTCACATCGGTATGGGATATGGGTTACATCCCAGAATAGATATAATCAGTCATCCAAAAAAATCAGATATGAACAGCAATTAAGAATTGAGCTTGAAGGCAAGCGGTGTGAACACGGCCTTTGTTACATTCCACCTCAACAAACTGAATCTCAGTTTAAATCTCATGCAACTGCACGCCGTATTGGTTTGATACTGGGAGTGATGGTGACAGATAGGCTAACAGCAGTGCACTGGGGAGAGGGAAGGGTTTTTTTTTTTAACCCGGCATTCCCAAAATCCAAACACGCCATTTTGGCTTGGGAATCTGGGACAGGTCGTCGTGATTTTGCTCCTGAAAAGGAAATACAGTGAAATACTGATTACCTGACAGAAGCAAACGAGAGTATGGTCAGTGTCCAAATTTGAATTGACAGGGCGAAGGTGGGTGGTTAAGTTCAATCCACTATTGCTGATGAGCAGGCTGATTTCTATTAACCTGCAGCCTGCAGATCAAACAGACTATTCCAGTCTGCTGCTGAGAGAGAGAGAGAGAGAGAGAGAGAGAGAGAGAGAGAGAGAGAGAGAGAGAGAGAGAGCAAGCTTCTGCCACCAAACTTTTATGACACAGACAGTCTGCTTAATGGGCTGGAAGATTCTTCCCATTTGGCCCTGTGCGGAAATAAAAAGGAACCTGGTCGGTGCTCAGGAAAAATGGCTGCTTCCAGTTAAGTCCCCCAGTGGATTGGAAATTAGGAAATTATAAGCAGAGCGATCAATCTTGGAGAAGTATCTATTCCTGCTCGAAACGCCCCAGTATTCTACTAGATGGGTTTGTGAGGAAGTGGGATGACGTAAAACTTCACCTGAACAATTATCCTAGGCACATCACTGCCAGTCCCATTAGTTAAACCAGAGCTGCACTTCCCCAACCCAGTCACAGATATCAGGTGACAGATGCTTCCATGAGCCTTCATAATGATGCTTTAAGCGTTAAATATAACATAGGACGAGATCAGAAAATAACAATAAACCCCAAAACAGTGCTAGCCTTCATATTTCCCCCCCAAATAAATCAAAAAGCAATGATTTTTATTGACACCGCATCCGGTTGTGACCAGCCAGACATAAAGCCCACTGGCGACACGCCACCGAACAAGCCAACCTCCACTGTTAAAATAGATAGTGTCTGAAGAGAAGGGCTAATCAGATTGACATTTGTCTCCCAGCCTTCCCTTGGCTGACAGGCTGAGCCCCGGCATATGAGGCAGAGCCAGGAGCCGCGGTAGCACCGACGGGGGTGACTGGCCGAGCTCCGGAAGCCCCAAAAAAGGGGACAGGGGAATTGGGGAGGAAGTAGACAGGATGAGGACTATGTCAGCTATGGTCTTGCGGGAGGGTTGGAGGGTTGGAGGGCAGGATATTGATGCAAACCAATAATGACAAACAAGATGCCAATTGTCATCTTAAACAGTCAAGAGTTTCCCCCAGCTGACAGTTTGGTTTGACTGACAGTGATAGAAGATTCAAGAGTTATGTTTGATTGTGTTTTCATTTTAAAGCTGCAAAATGGAACTTTTTGGGGCTCGGCACCACGTTGCCCTGCCGCCAACATATCGGGTACCTGAAGGCGTGGCCAGAACGGCCCGCCATCACTAGCGACGCGTAGTTTTGCTTGACGTTAAAATAACAATAAATAAATAGGGTCTATTATATATATAGCCTGTCTGTCTGTGGCCCTGTGTGTTCAACCCCAAAGTCATATCTTTTTCATCACTCGTCAGTGAAAGATGAAAATGATCCGTTTTGATTTGCTTCAGCACTTCCCTGTTCCCTCTTTTCTTTTCTCTGCCTGTATAAACCTCTGCAAGCTAAATGAAAGCGGTCGGTTCATGGATAAACTGAAAATTAAATAGATTTGGTGAGATTTCGGTCAGAGTTGATCGGTGTGATGGAAAAATAGACAGTTATGCTTTGTGGTCCTGCTTGTATAGCTTAACCGTCTCCATACCAGCGTAGAAGACACTAACCCTTCACAAGCTTAGTTTCTGCACCACAGGAGCAACCTCAGAGGGTGGGGAAATGTTGCGGTTCGCCTCCACACCAGGCGCCCGGTGCTGATCAGGGACTCCACGCTCCGCTGCTCCACCAGCCATGCATACCGGCCTGCTAATGAATTGCAAGGCCGACCATAAGAGCACGATTCCTCACAGGCATTTTCACCCCGATGGATTATTTCGGCCTCGCTGGGTCCCAAGATTCTCAAAGTTTTCCACTGATTCACTCCATTCATTAATGTTGTCAGAGGATGCTTTCAGGCTCCTGGATTAAATAATGATAAATAGGTAGCTGCTGCCGAGGGAGTTACAGTACGGTAGGTCAACCCGGCGCATCAGCCACCATCCTCTCTTTATGTTTGTGCAAAATCCTCTGTCAGGACCTGATAAATCGGATTCCTGAAATAGTTTATGAAGTATTGCATTGATGGTTTTGGAGAGAGAGAGAGGGAGAAAGAGAGAGAGAGAGCGAGAGAGAGAGAGAGAGAGAGAGGGAGAATTAATGTTGTGAAATAGGCCCGCTACCTGGGCCCTGTGATGAAAGCTGTGGGCAGGAAAATCTTTTATATAAATTGTCTGTATGGGGTGGAAATGAGAGGTGAGGAAGAGACAGAGGAAGTAATGGACAGAGCCGAGAGATGTCTGGGATGGGGATAGGGTCAGAGATGGAGAGAGAGAGAGAGGAGAGAGAGAGAGAGAGAGAGAGAGAGAGAGCGCTGCAGCCTCCAGAGGGAGCTGCAGTGGCGGCTGTGTGCTGATCATTCATGATGGCACCTTAGAGGCCATCCTGTAAGGAAGAAAAATGAAAACTATTAAAGGCTCGCTGGGCTATGTTGGCTTTGGCGTGTCAGCAATTATTAGCCAGGGACACCAGTCTTTAGGCCCTCAGATAGAGAAAAGGAAGAGTGGGAGACGGTGGTGGGGAGGGGGGAAGGACACCACCATCCCCTGATGTACTGGGATCTGTAATGCAGGACTTTCTGGGGCTGTGGCGGCGGCGGCGGTGGCACAACGCTTTCTTATCCACATGATTCATGTTTTTTTTAATTATTATCATTTTTGGTAACATCTTTGGTGCCAAGCAGTCATCACTGTGGTGTTTCAGCACTGCACTTCACGTCTTTCTCCTTGGATTTTCTGTTGATGGAGTTTGAGTTCCTGTAGGTGGCGCTCTTTTCTTTGTCTGTTCAGCCACGGTGGCTATCGCTGCTCATGCTAACTACCCAGTTCTTCTCCCATTTATTCCTAACCATGGGAAGCACTGTGATCATCAGACCTCTTATAATAAGACAAGCAAGTAGCACAAATCCTATCAGGCGTACCAATTTGTTGCCAAATGCTTTGGGAGTCAACACATTAACATTTTTCCCAGTGGTTGGAAAAAAGGTTGCTAGATTTGTCGTCAGTTGCATTTGAGGAAATTGCCGGGGGGAGGTCTGAAAAGTCATTAAATCTAATCACAAAGTCACCAAGTTGGCAACAGCATCCCAAACAAACCGATGTTGCTTGCTGCCGGAAAATGTAAAGCGCATTACCTCCTGTGTGCCAGAGGACCTCGCTGACACCGGGTGTGTGGAACAGCAAATGTAAAAGCCTTCATGAACTGGCTGGAGGTTGAAACACTACTGCGTTGCATCAATCAATGACAGACAGGCAGCAAAATGAAAATTTGTTTGTATGAAAATGTTGTGGATTATTACTTTAATATTGGATTTTCGTCTCCAATAACATGAAAAACGGCTGCGGCAACAAGCGTTATAAATCATTGGGATGAAGGTCACCGTGCCATTAATGCACAGCCTGCTGGTCATATTCACATATTGCATTATCAAATTCATACCTGCTGGTGAATTTGGTGTCCTTGCATTTGCATCCTCTGCTGGAAGACAGATCCTCAACGGAGTAACCCTCATTACTCATTACAGTGTTTGAGGACGCAGGGGACCACCTGCGACACATATAAATGGCTTGCTTGTACAGTATGCCTGAGGCAGGGCTGTTGTTGGGCCTGACCAGATGCCCTGTGATCGACTCTCGTACGGTGCAATACACACACACAGCATGTCCATTGCCCAAAGGCCCAGTTTACCTTTCACATACATTATAAGGTGATAGAATTGCCGCATTGCATGGATGACTCCTTCTGGATCACATTTTCTATCCCATATCTACCATTTAAAAATACCTACTATTACAAAATGATGAACAAGATTAAACAATTAAAGGAAAGCAGGTACTTGAAGTGCTACACCTCTCTTTCATAGACTGGATCCAATAATATTTTAGAAAGTGAATGATTTTTTTTCAAAGGGATATATTCCATTATGAACTTATTTTTAAAAAGTTCCTCCTTGGTTCACTTTCCCTGTAAGCACTTGTGAATCTCACTAAACGTCTTTGAGTCCTGGTTAGAAAACAAAGGTAGACGGGGAACACCAGTGCAGCTTGTGACAGTAATCCATGCCTGAGCGGGAAGGTGATGCGAGAGGTCATTGAATGTAAACGCTGCTGTTATTGGGGTAGCGTTAATCCCTCGGGCACGGCGACGGAGCATGCATCAATCAGAGCCGTGTGTGTCCAGAGGTGAGCCAACAGGCATTAACCTTGAACCAGAAGTCAAAGTCTGGCTGTCGTACCCCCATGGCCACAAGATAGACCACCACCGTGTCCACTTGCTGAAATACAAGCAGGGACTCGGCCAAAGTTAATGTGAAGCGCTGTGCTGGTACAGCCGAACCGTGGGATGAGAAGTTAAACAAAGAGGGAGGCGTGGCATGATAAGTTCTATTTGAGTTTGGAAAATCAGTCTGGTTGGTTTTAAAGCAACGTGATTGCTGCTGTATCAGCAGTTTTTTTTACTTTCCCTCTTTGTCAACGGTTCATTCAATGGTCAGAGCCTCAGGTTACAAGCTGGACTCAGTAATTCTGTCAAAAATAGTTTAGTTATACAACCATTTCGTGCAGAGCTGCTCTGGAGGCAGAAATAATCTCATTGGTTGAGTTAAACCTCAGTGGGCGGAGCCAAAGAACCACAGTTTCTGGCTGCTAAGATATGTAGGTTAGCTAGTTAGCCTAGCTGACAAACTAGTCATACTAGCCTGTAGATATCTAAACTAGTTATGGATGAAAAAATAAGTCATTGCCATTCATATTTGTATTTTTTGAACAGAATTGCTTCTTTGCCATTCAAGCTAATCATTGGTTCTTTGACTCCACCCATTGAGGTTTAAGTCAACCAATGAGACTCTGCCAAATGTCTGTACAACGAAAACTTATATTTTGAACTATTTTTGAATGCTTATTGATATCTCCTTTCCATTTTCAAAACCACATGAATGTATTGTTTCAGCATGTTAAGTGCAAAATGATTTAATAATGCTCCTAATATCACCATCATATTGATGACGTGTTCATGGAAGTCTCAACATTGCGTAAAGTATTGTGTTACTGTTTTGAAGTTTTTGCCTCACGGCTACTTTAGAGACTATATGACTCCATATAGCTTCGATCTAATCATGCTTCCTCAGCAAGCAACATCAGATAGGCTCCCACACCTTATCAGTGTAGGCAGGGGGAGGAATCCCTTCAAGCATCTACGGCCAGGGGGGAGGGAAGGGAGTAATGGCAGTGTACAGCAATTAGAGAAAAAGTCAGAGAAATAGGACAGAAAAAGAAAAACACAACAAAAGTACGTCTTGAAGGCTTTTGTAATTGGAAAAAAAAAGAGGAAGCGGAAATGAACTAACTGCAGACTTTTATAAAGTTTCAAGAGCAGATGAGGACGATAAGCTGTTGCAGATCTGTTTGATTCCTTGAATTGTGAAACGGCGTTTGATTTCCTGCTAAGTTATATAAATGGCACTCGGGGAGAACATCAAAATTCAATAACTCCCTTTGAATGTTATTAGATTTTTATATGACTGGAAATTCTTTTTCATGCAGCGACAAAAGAAATATAGTTGAGAAGGGAAATGTGTTTTGTGTTGCATGAATGCAACATTGATTAGCGTAAACTTGAACCTCGTTGACCCCGGCTGGACAATTCTCCATCATTGTGTACCGCACGTGTTCCCCGGTATTTCACCAGGTGATTAGAAACAATAAATAATAACATTCACCATGCTGAAACCCATTGCATCAGCTTTAAGTGAAGCCAACAAACTGCAAAAACGGAACAATCTGATCCAAAATATCCAACCCATGATACGTTGTTATTGTTAACATCTTATTGTTGTAAGACAAGATGGTATGCAATAAGACACTGCTGCATGTTTGCCGATCTACCCTCATCATCTTACCACGATGTCCTTTTGCACCTAATCGGTCCTTTAATTTGAAATACTTGTTGATTGATGTGGCCGAGGCTGCAGAGAATATTGCGTCAGGAATCGGAGATGTCTAATAAGGTGCTGGGAACGATTTGCCGCTTTGAAATGCTAAACGGGATGGAGGTACAAATTAGCCGGGAAATGCCTGGCGCGTGTAATTAAAGGCCCCAATGAATTCCAATAATCAAATAGGCCATCTTCTGAGAAAACTATTACAGGAGGCTTATTGGTGTAGCAGGTTTCACTAATCACTCACTGACAGACAGGCTCTCTGCCAGCAGTCTTGTCTTCCTCTGTCTGCCTAGGATGTTATTGTCATCCGCGTGAAGAATTTTGGCACTTGGCACACACACACACACACACACACACACACAGACACAGCGGTACACACACACACACAGACAGCCAGTCAGTCCTATTGATGTCAACCTTTTGCTCTCAGTTATCATCTGCACACAGGCAGGCTTCATATTGAATCAGAGGGACAGGGTTAAATAAAACTGGAAGGCTTTCACTTCCAATCTCATCCAGCCTCCAACTTACAGGCCTTGGCCAACAGATTCAGGAGATAGAGGAGCTTTGGATGTCAACACGTGGAGACACCATATATAATGTGCTCTGTACTGTATCTGTAACAATGTAGCCCACAATATACTGAACTGTAGTATGATTGTCTCAGTGTACCAGAGAAATGTGCGTACTGTGTTCATATGTGTGAGTGTGTATGCATGTGTGTACAGTATGTGCGATGCACAAACACACTGTAATGTCTTACGGCTTAAATGGCTTTGACTAAAAATCCTACATCGTTTTCGGCACAAACTGTAATGAGAAAAAGACTTGAGTCTTAGCTAGAGAAGCTGATGATGCTATCCCCACTCTGATCCTTGTTCTGCACGGTGCTGAAGTATTTATTACATCAGTTTGAAACACATGCACGCAGCCACACACTCACTCACACACAATTTGTTAGCTGTCACCCTCTGCAGCATCGCAGGCCCCTAGTGAAATTAATCAGTGACATTAAAAACAGACCAAAACGCGTAATGGTTTGATGCATCCCAATGTGTTTATTGATTAATAAACGGTCAAAGGATTCCATTTCCCAGATATACTGTCCCTGCACCGCACCGCTCTTTTGCTGCCGTAGGGGCTTTTTTCTCCCAGGACAAATGTGTTTCAGCTGAGCTGATCCAATCCCTTCTCCATTGTTTTTATGTACTTCTGTTTAGCGGTCCCCGGGCTCCACTGACTACCTGTCTGTTTAGAAGCCCATAAACATAAATCAAACTTGTTAGAGAGTTTTTCATAAATTCCTCAGTATAGAAAAGGGGGCTGCCTTAACAGATGGATGGAATACCATCAGGGTTTTTCTCTCTTTTCTGGAATGAATTTCTGTCGTAGCAGCATTCAGAACATTATTGGTATCATTAAAGCCCTGATGAAAATCTGTGGCAGTAAACTAAGAGTCATTGCACCAAGGTAGTGTTATATGTTCACATAACATATAGTAGTTTTAAATGATTGGATCAGAGCAGCCATGTGAATATAGCTTATTCATGTGTATTGACGTTTTTTGATGAATTGAAAGACAGAAAGCCTCGTTCTGTTTCTCTTACAGAGGAAAGCAGAACAAACATGGCTGTTCTGTCATGCATGGAAAGTCTCTTCATATGCTTCAGCGTTAATTCCTATCCCTTGTACGGTAAAGGCCACTCCGGTAGATAAAAGCTCCACAGTACTCTAACCCCAATCTTTTTTCTTTGCTAGAAGCATTAATCAATATTTCCACCTCGCAGGCCAACTTTGATATTACCCTCAATTGCATTTGTTAGTCATCATAACTCTCTATTTTTTGTCTCACTAGTCTTTTAGCTTAGAGGTTTGACCTTTGTAGTCCGCCAGCAGAGAATCTATGTCACCTCTGGCGCTCCCATTTGTCCCCTCACTGCACTTGAGTGGGAAAGATAATTATGCTTCAAATGAAGCTCCGCTCATTGTGTCGGCCGTCTGCCTCCCTCTCCCTCGCCCTCTCTCTCTCAAAGCACAATGGGGTGGGGTCAATGGATCCACACTCACCTCTTATTTACAAGATTCATGTTTATCTAATGCAAAATCAATAGCTCAGCACCAGGGAGAAGTTAGGGTTCGACTAACAATCATTGAGAGCTACTTAGCGGCACATCTGCCAGTGCTTTAGCGGGCCATAAAGGAGAGAGATCAGCCCAGACTCTCTGGGGTCTGCTGTCCAGACACAGAGCCCAATCAGCTGCACATTCATCTCTGTATCTCCACACATGTACAATCAAGAAATGTTACTTAATGGCCCAACAAGCAGGTTTGGCACCGTTTCAATTCATTTGTATACTAATTCCTTGTTGATCATATCATAAAGGTGCTGTACATGTGTTGACCGCATTTTCCATAAACACTGTTGTTTTCCGTTTCAAAGAGGATGTTGTTACTCGCCTCCCCCCACCCCTCCCTGGCATCGCTCCATTTGTTTTGAAGAGCCAGAAGAAGGATAAGAGCAGCCCTTGATAGCAGCCCGTCGTTCATTCAGACAAGGTCAGGTTGAAACTGTGCTGCTAGACTAGACGAGCTGCAATAAAGTTGTGTATTATTACCGAGTGGAAACAGTTTCCTGATTTGTGCCGTGAAGCAATCCAGCAGATTTCCTGCAAAATCTGACCTGGTGGCACACCAAATGCGTAGAGTAGAGTAGAGGCTAGTAGAAACTGAGAGTCATGGTTCTACTTGTTTACAGCAATTCTACTAATATCTCAAAATTAATGTATGTATTAATAATGTACTTATTGATGTACAAATGCTACATGTATGACGTTTTGTGACAGTCTGACATTGACACGGGGCTGTGTGTTGCAGTAAAAGTTTAAAAGACTAAATAACCACGATGACTCTTCAGCAGCTCGTCATCTTGTTTCCGGACATGCAAAACTCTCACTTGACATAGCAGGGTAATATCCTCTAGACCTGTAGAGGAGCCGCTACCTTATTTCCTGGTTCCTTGCACTTTGAATAGATCAGCACTTAGAAATCTGCCTCAGCGGCTGCGCTCGGGGGGGTGTATCATTTGGCCCCAAAATTCACTTTTCCCCACCAGTAAGCACTATCTGCCTCGCACCCCCATGAACCCCGACAAAGACCTTGCCATCTGTCAGTGTCGTTCGCCGCAAAGTGGCTGCGATTAATTGAAAAACAATGGCGGGGCCAAGTGGGAGGGTCAAAGCAATATGCATCGCGGCCTCGCCGGGTCACCTCCTCATTTCCTCATTGTCGAAACGCCATCTCCTGACATTAGCCGCCGAGATGTCGGAACACATTGTGCCTGTTTGGTTTAACATCCTTCCCTCTCTTGGCAGTGGGTATTATCAGGCGGACAGATCCAGGGGACTCTATCTGTCTCTGTCCATGTCAATGTAACACAGCGCTAATCAATGCTGAGGGGGATAACGTGGCTGGGAGTTGATCCCCGAAGACAGGAGGCTTCTTCCACGGAGATACTCGGAGCATGTGGTATGCCCACCCAGAAGAACTGCCAAGACTCGTGGACGCTGAAACACAGCAGTGAGAATAAAAAAACACTGAGAAGGTGACATGATACTTTTGTGCTGCAGTCACGGCAGCCTACAATGTTTGTTTTTTTTAACGCTGAATGAGTTTCAAGCGTGCCGTCATCTCTGACTTCAACAATCCTACCAATCCTCTTGAGCAAATTCTTCCTGCACGTGAGTGAGTGAGTTTTCCCCCTATATATATGCAGGCTCAGCAGATCAAATCATCCTCCACACATGCTTTCAGGGTTGACTGAGCAGCTCCTCGCCCTCGGTAACCAGGTGAAGTGACCCTGTCTATATGCAGACTTACAGCTTGACACTGCGGTTCTGTACTCCATTCTGCTGACACTGTATTGCAGGCCGACTCATCAAAGCTGCAGAGCATCTCCGTCACTGCCAAGAATGACCTGGTCATCTTTTTGTCACCCACCACACTTCAGCATCCATCTTCCACTGAGAAATAGCTAACAGGGTCAGAAAAGCTGGAGGAAAAATCTGTTGCTTAAAAAATCCAGACTTTATTTAACCACCTAAATCTTGAGTTTATTCACCCAAGCTTTTTATTACCTTCTAATACGTCTAACTAAAACTGTCACCTCCTCAAAGTGCATGCAAGATTTTTGTTCAGCTGTCAGTCTTTCATTCTGTATGTATACGCCAATTTGGTGAGATAACTTCATTTGAATCGACTGACTTGAAATAAGTCGGATCACATCACTCACTTCAAGATAATGTCTTTGACCTCGACAAATCCTTCCAACAATTTCAGTAATTTCATTGTAAACAAGTGAAATTATGGAAGAGTAATATCATTTTAAGGCTAAATACAGGAGAAAATGATCTGTTATGACGGACATGTTTGCAGTGCACTGATGCTTTCATATGATGGCTAATTTGGAAAAACTATAAAATAACACAATACCCAATGGAAATTCACCACTGTACTGTATTACATACCATGTTGCTGAACCATGGACGTGAGGCATCATATTCTCATAATCAATCTTCCATATCACATCAGTGTGACGCCCGGTCAAAATGAGAGCACCAACCGGTGTACAGGCTCTGGAGAGTTCACAGTAGGTAGATCAGAACTAATGCGCAAATCGATAACTTCTATTCTGGAAATTAGGTGTAGATCACATCCATGAAAAACAAATATCAGAGTCTCAGCATCATTGCTGCCATTACAGACCATCTCATTTTGTGCCCTTCAGGAGACGGTGGGGAAAAATTGACATCTATGACCTCCCATCTATAAATGTGAGACGACCTTTAGATGTGATATATATCCTCCTGACGTGACCCAACAATGTCATCATATCATAAATATCAAACCAAACATCATGAAATAGGCTGCAGAAAGACGCGTTTCCTGCCATTTGCTTTCACCGCGCCGCGTTCTGCTATCTTCAAGCAGCAGCTACGATGTATATGTATGTGCATGTGTGTTTATGTATCACACCTCCAAGCCGAAACCAGGCGGCTAAACTACAAAGTAACCAAACTTCAAACTTCGAGAGACGTGCGGTTGAATCCCTGTGTGCCGTACTTACTAAACATAAACACAACGCAGCCTCTTTCCTCCGCCGTGTCCTCTCTGGTGAAAAGAATATCCTAGGATATCGCATTTAATGACATCTTTAACTTCCTTCACTGCCCATGGTGAAAGGATTCTCTCATGTATTTCTCATACTATGTAATTAACATTAGAATTACTCATCTGATACTCATCAGATTGCCGACAACCAGTGGTTATGTCAGGCACTGTTCTCAAAGAGATGGCAGAGGGGCTCAATTACCTCCGGCTGAACAAAACCACTGTCTCCTTCTCTTCACACGTGGCCTAATACCGCCGTGATTTGATTATTCTGCACAACCAAACGCATTGCAAATTGCATTTCATTTTGAAGTGGTTAATTTCCAAAGCGCGTTGATTGAGTATAAGAATATGTCAGAGCGAGGATGCCAGGTATTCAAGGAGATTTCAGATCCCCCCCCAAAAAAAGAAGAAGAAGAAGAAGAAGCTCCATATTGTGTTTTTATCCATGTGAAATAAAAAGCTGTCAACGGTAAGGTGAGCATGTGCGTCCTAACCTGCTTGTTCTGCCGTTTTCCTCCTTAAACCAAAGAAGGCAGTTTTACAGAGTGACGGGGGATGAAACATGTGCCGACCTGGTTGTTCACTGTGCCATCCAGGCCTTTGTTTTTCTCAGAGTCTGGATGGCCATCTGTCAACCTTACCTAGAGAGAGGCAATGATTTTTGCTCGCCTGAGTGAACACTCAGCAAAGCAATATTTCACGTTAGGCCTGAAAAAAGACCCATCCCGGGGGATTTTGCTTACTGGAGTGATATGGTGGTGTACATCAAGAGTGATAGCGCTGCCTCGGTGATGGAGCAGGAGCAGCGGTGGAAGGCAGCATCAAGTCTAGTTAACTAGGAACACCAAACTCTCCTAATGTCTCGGCTGTTGTCTGACTTTCAGGTTTCTTAGCTGCTGCGTTTTACACTCACCACTGGTATTGTGTTGTTGTTGAAGTAGATAGGACTTCTGGAATAACTCTGTTTTACTTACCGCTGTGCGTGTAAGTAAAACAGAGTTACACATAAGACATTCTCAGTATTGTCTTGCCTGTGCACACACTACAGTCATTCACAGCCTCTATTTTTCTCCCACAAACCAAAGCTTGTCAAAATGCTTTTGCTAAATGTTTGATTCTCAGCATAAGAAATTAATTGTTCTTAGTAAGTGGGAGGTTTAACATTCAGAGACCCATGAGACCAGAGAGAGAGAGAGAGAGAGAGAGAAAGAGAAACTGAATTGTTACAGAATTAGACTTAATTTAAAAAATCCCAAATACCACACTGTAACTTGTGAAAGAAAAAAAAAAGATCCAAAACAAGAACATCTAAATTCAGCAGGATGTTGTTGTACATGCTTTGTACCCAATTAAAAAACTAATTAACTTGAGTGACACTCAAAAGACAGAAAGACAAAAGACTCTACAAATTCCTTTGCAACTTAATATGAAGATGTTTTACTTACAGCGTTGTCTTACAAGTAAATATATAACACATGCAACAAATCAATAAATCCAACACAGTAGTGATTCAAGACAGGAAGTGATGCGTTTTACATTTCCGGCAACAGCGGTTTGTTTGGAATAAACAGAAGAGTGGTACTGATCACTTATGCAATACATATGTAATCAATGAAACTGCATCATATCCATCATATCAGAGTTGGATGACCCTGACTGTCCCATATACAATTTTTAGGCCAATATCGGAAACACTATCCAGAATAGCACACAACCTCCAAGGAGTCCTAAAACTGCTCTGAAACTGCCTGTTGTGTCCTGAGGCTCAGACAGAGAATCTCCACGCTGTTGTAAGTAGATCCAAACGCTAGTTCATACGTCTCACCGTAACCAAAACACTAAACTATAAAATAAATGGTCTGAGGAGATTTCTCAAACTTCTCCGTTCTTAGTTAAAACACTTGCATGGCAATGACTTTCAGAAAGTAGGCTCAGACTGTTTACTACAGTTTCTCAGCCCAAAAACCTAAAACCATTTGCCAGTAGTTGTTGCCGCTTTTGAGAGCATTTAAGAGATAATTGAACTTTTTATCACTCAGTTCATCAAGTCGGTATCTTTGGATGTGAAACTGAGAGCAGACATTTCCAATATCCCACCCCGCTGTGCATGAAGTCAGCATTAACCCAATGTGCTCCATCTCCTCTCCTGCTTTCCGTTCACTTCCATCTAAATAAACTACAGGAAGCTCCAAGCCCTTAAAGTGACCGGATGTCAATGATGCAGGATACTTAGAGAGAAAGGTAGCTTCTCATCCCAAGCAGGCTGACACGCAGAGATGACCTCCTAACTTCTGTGTAAGTGAAACTTGCATTAAAGCCGACCGAAACATAGTGTCGCTCTCCCGCAGCCATTAGCTTTGGAGCCTGCGGCATCATTTGTCAGATCTCAACTCAGCTTCAAGGTCGTTGTCTACAGTGGGGCTATATTTCAACTATCATCTAATTATGGAGGCCAATGATCATTTGAAAGGAGTAATGAAGTATAGAAAATGCCTACGTCAGTCCTTATTAGTGCCAAGCAGGACACTTCCAGAAGTGATGAGCCATTAGCAAAAGGGATACAATTAAACGAACAACTAATTGGCATCTCAGAGGAACCTCAACAAGCTAATTGGTTAATAATTATTGTAATATTCTGGGAGAATAAATATTACCACCCATTCAGTCGTGCAACAAACCAATCGGATGAATTCTTAACATTTCTGCGCGGCATCATTCAAGTTGGTAATGAATCTCGCTAACGAGCAGACGCGCCACGATCACGAAGTAAACCAGTAAATGTATGATCTGAAAATGGATGCGTCTTTCTCCGGAACAGCTTGAACAAAAAGAAAAAACAACGTCGTGATACATAATGTTCATGAATGTTTCCTCACCGCGAGGAATTGTGTTTCAAAAAGCAGTCGGAAGTTTAGGAAAAACATTAAATTCCAATAAAACTACTTTTTTTTTTCTCCGAGCTTGTCAAATTGCCTCCATTTAGCAGCCATTACTTCCACAGGCATGTAATTGTGCTGCTATCATACATTCCCTCTCCCCTCTGTGAAGCAGTGCATTCTGGGTCTTTATCTAATTTATGCATCTCGTCAAAGTACAAGTCTGAATGTATTGGCGCTCGGCTAATGGCTTTCATTAACCTTCCAACACGGAAATGTTTGATTGGAATATGGCATTTCCTCCTTCAAAGGGATGCTTCATTCCCTTTGCAATCCAAACACTTCAAATAACCTATTAAATACTATTTCACTTCAAAAGTCCAGTTTGTGTATGGTAATAGCTGCACACACACACACACACACACACAGATTCACGTGCACACAAGCAGAGAGGGAGAAAAGGATTTGCAGGAGGTCACAAAAGGAGGAAGATTCAAGTTACTTTATGATGACAGGCAGTTTACGTCTCGCAGTCACACGGCTGTGTTTGGACATTAGGTCTTGATTGGAAACAATGCATCTGGAGACGCCGCCTCGTCTTATCCGTCAGGCACATCTCCGGCTAATCATGGTTCATAATTAATGTGATCATGGGACTAATTATCAGATCCAATTTTGATTTGGCAAAATGTTAAGAAAGGAATGCAATAAATTCAAGGAGTTAAAATAATAATCTGTGACATTTTCATATAAATGCCCATGTTGTTTTTCTCTGTCACTGATTGATCTAACACAGCAGCGATCCGACCTCTAGTCAGTTCATGAAAGCTTTTACATCTGCTGTTCAATACACCTGGTGTCAGGTACGTGTTTCCTCTGGTAAACAGGAAGTGATGCGTTTTACATTTCTGGCAGCAGCAACAGCGGTTTGTTTGGAATAAACAGAAGAAGAACTGGGTAGTTAGCATGAGCAGCGTTAGCTACCGTGGCTGAACAGACAAAGAAGAGAGCGCCACCTACAGAAACCCAAGCTTTATACTGTGTGTGTGAACATCACTGACTATTTTTAGTGGAATAGGCTCCAGCTACTCCAGAGGAGGCCCCTGATCAGGGTGGCGAGGAAGTGTTTCATTCAAGGGCGTTTTGGTCACGGAGAGATCCACGCCTCATCCCAAGCGGCCGATTGCCTCCAAAGTTATCCAAAATGTCCGGCTCCGTGTAATGATTTTTTCCAGACAGCTGACTGGCCCGGTCCGCTCACGTCATTCCACAGATTTCGCCTGATAATACGCTTAGACACAGTGGCTGATCACATTCACCTGACCTTGCTGCACCAGCTAACTCGGGAGAAGAGAGGAGGAAAACGTTTCCACTTATCTTTTCCATTTGCTGAGAGAAGAGTGATTCTCCACCATTCACTCCCAGTGTTCACTCCCATCGACTTTGAACCTTTTGTTTTACTGAGACCACCGATAGCATCTCAGGGGTTGCATCAGTTGTGCACAAAGACTCTCCAAGTACAATTAGCCGTTATGAATTGAACAAACATCTGAAGAATTGAACGGATTTATCTGCCTTGTTTAGCACGATGTTGCCACTGTTTTTGATATTTTGTGGCAGTAATTGCATTTGTCATTGAAGACTGCCGACATCAAGCAGCCACAGCACCTAATGAGATGCTGATTAGAGATTCTCTGAGATTCTCCCGGCTCTGATTCGCTGTTATTTTAGCTGAAAAATGAGGATAATTTCCTCTAATGCCACTTGTTAAGGTAATTACTCTATAATTGCCTTATCAAGGTGTCATGGAAGAGTTAAGGCAAAAATACCACTACCTCTCAGGGGGCACTTTGTCACTCTGGTGCTGCATTTAACAGCTTTTATTCTGTTAAATGCAACACCATCGCATTGGCCCAATTTCCACAGACTGAATGAGTAACAGTTTGTGTGGCATGTCATCCCTGATCCATGAATCTCCTCATCCTCAGGTGGCACAAAAACAAGACCTGGTGTATGTAAATAAAACGACAACGCCACAAAAAAAAAAACTGGCACGGTTTCGGAAAAACGTCCACATCTCATAGACACAGAAAGAGAATCAAATGTTTTTTATTTATTTAATCCAAAGCAAAGCCTGCACAATTTAATTAAACTCATTTAACGGGAATGAGAGTCGCAAGCGTTCAAAAATGATCAAGCACTCAAAAAAATAGTAACAATATAGAAAATCATCTGATAGTATGTTTCCTGAGGGTGCAGTATTGAACCGCGGTGCGTCCCGCGGTGCTCGGTATTGGTTTAGCTCTTACCATGTCATCTTTCTATGATTAAAAACAAACAACAAATGGCGTGAGAGTCTACCTCTGGCAGCACCGGGGTCCACGGCGCTCACATGGCGCTCGTTTTCAGTCGAAATTAGCAACACAAACTACTTTAAATCTCACCTCAACTTGAATGCCGGCTTATCAGCAATCAGTGCAAATTTTTCTACCGGAAAAACAATCCTTTGAAACAGAAAAAAAAAAAGCTCAGACAATAAACTGCTGATTGTGACTGTAGCTACTCAGAACAGAGTAAGAACAAGACTTCCCAAGGACACATTGTCTGTAATATTATATGTATTGTAATTTTTTTTTTATTATTCTACGCACAGCTTTGAATCGCGGTGCTGATTTGTAATGACTTCCCCTGCACAAAACGAGGATGCTGTGCCCCCGTAATTTTACGCCTCAAATATATTTGTTTTTTCCCATGTGGTGATAATCACAGAAATTGCTGCTCTGTTCTCTCTGTTCCACCGGTTGCTGCGTTGTCGCTCTTGTCCCGGCACAGGATGCACAAAGTCCTTCCACTGCTTCATTGTTGTAGCTCTGATGCTCGCTCCACGCCGGCACACCTGCGACTAGACGCACAGAAACTACATGAAACGGGATTTGTTGATCCAGTCAGAATGGTAAGCAGTGCAGGAAAACATCTGCTCAGCTCACCTCAGCTTTAATAAAACCATATGCCACCCTGTACTCTCAGTATGCACTGTGCCACTGGGTTAGGTCAGTATGTCACCAAATCCCTGTACATTTATTATGATTCTGATTGTGATTCTGAAGCATTAAAGAGTACAGCAGTAAAGTGGTTTCATGGTGAATTAGACAGACGTGTCTTTGGGTCTGCTGGTCCTAAACTCGCTTTTTTTTTGTGAGGCTTTTCAAAGGTGTTGCAATGTCACCGGACTGTTTTGACTGACCCGTCCAACTGGTGTGGATGCTAACAATAACTACAACAGGCCCACTTGTCACAGCTCCTGCCAGGCTGGATTTTGCCCTCGGACCTGTCTAGCCTACTTTCACAAGAGCAAAGCCCGTCTGTCATAATGCGTTACGGTGAATGACAGGCTTATCTCTTTTATAGCCACAAAAGATGCTGCAATATTGGAGCTGCTTTTTCTCCAACTTAAAGGACTTTTTCTTCCCATGACAGGACCAAAGCAAGGTGTGTGTTTGACTTGCAGCATCCAATCCAAGCTTTAGCTCTAACCTCTATTTTTTCTCAACTATAAATAACCAAAAATGCTCCTTAATGGAGTAATTTACACACACCCTGCCAAGGCCATTGACAGTACTCTCTCCTCTGGCAAATGTCTGGCATTTACCGAATCGATGACATGAGTTATGAAGAGGCGCCGGGGCCTTGCTGCCTCTCCATTCTTCTCAATAACAAAAGAGGAAGTGCATTAAAAACTAGCATTGATGGGTTGTTGGGAGTTGCAGTCAATGAGCTCTCCCGGAGTTTAAAATTAAAAGGCTGTTAGGGTGAAAATTGTTTTCTCTGGTCATCCGTCATGTCCTGAAGGGTCTTTTTCACAGTGATTAATTAGAAACTAAAAGGGTAAGGGAAGGGGGGGTTAGGAATCCAGTTGTTATAAAACCCCGGTGTGGTTATCCTGCCCCCTTGTGAGTTAATGACACAAGCTTCGCCTTGACTAAGTGTTATTGCTGCAGTCCATAATTTCATCTTGAAAATGGGCAAGGGAGTGGATCTTCCTTATAGTAATTGAGTATTGATTTGAAAATAAACAGCGGTGAGACTCCCACCCAACTGACAGACCCATCCTTCGGATGGAATCGACAATAAATGGGCCCCTGGTTCACAGGAAAGTTATGGATCAGGATGATACAGTCAAGCGCACTGTTCCCCCTGCGATCTTTCTCCCAATATATATTGGATTTTAGATAACCCATTTACGAGCCCTGTCATCTAAAACCTATAGTTTTGAGCAGGCAGATGATAAGTTAAGGCCAGGACTTCTGCAATCCCAAAAAGTAATTATATGTTTTTATGTATTTATTGTGCAGGAAATAGAATCTGATATTAAACAGTAATGAAACTGACTTCATTTCAACGTGATTATCAGATAGCGTTAAGCAAATGTTTGATGTCAAACATAATGTATGCTCTCATAAATGCAGAGTACATCTAATGTCTGGCCGTGGGCAAATACCGTTATCTGAGCGTGAGGGGGAGAAAATGGCTCAACAGCTCAGTGAGTCGACATGATACGAGGAGTCTAACACTTATGTCATGCTGGCCGTTAACCTCTGCGTAATCACTGTTGAACTGTGTTCACACGCCCAACACTTTCCCCCCGAGCCCCCGCTCGGCGCTAACGACATACAAATGTGCTATTCGTTTTCATTAGCCGCCACTTCACTTTCGATTCAGGGGAAACAGCGGAGCAGCGTGGAGGAGTCGGAGGGGAGCAGGGGGAGTCGTGGAGGAGTAACGCGGTGCTCTGCCAAATGACCTCTAGGTTTCTATCAGCCTGCAGAGCAGATTAACAGAGATAGCGGGGCTCAGTTAATTTCACTGGCTGCCCTCAGAGTGGTAAAGGTGATGTCAAGACGTGGTCGCCACCGTGGCATCGTGTTGTCATTCACACCTGCCTAATGAGTCCTGATTATCATTCACATGCTAATGCATCATCTGTTATCAGTGTGACCTGCGTCGGGAGCATTATTAACCGTTATCTATATTTATCTTGTCAATTATTGATTGCCTTTTCCCACCGCACGTCATTATTAATTTGACGCGCGGTGTCAAGCTCACTGTTAATCATATTTAAACAGATACAGGGAGATAAAAATCAATTTTCCATTATCCTTGAGGTTTTTCAGACCCATCCAACACTACGGACGGGACTCGAGAGATCCGGCATGCATGACTGGGCAGATACAGAGCCATGCAGAGTAAATAATCATCTCGTCGAGTTTGATATGAGAGCAGTAAAAAGACGGGGATGGTATCCTCAGTTATCCTTGTGGTGAAATCAAAAAAGGTTGGTGTTTTGGTATTTACCCAAATCCGAGTCCAGCTGAGCACTAGACGTCTTTTCAATATCGTCTATGCTTTAGCTCTCATATTGCCCAAGATCTTCTAGTAAATACATTAATACATATTTAAACAATGCAGAAACAGCTGGAAATATTAGATATAGAAGCCCTTATGTACAAGATAATGCTTTAATTTTCATAGACGTCTACTAAACTTTTCAACCGTATGTAGCATAGTTCTAGCCTAGATGCTGTAAACCATTTAGACATCTTTTAAATCAAAAGAATGCTCAGTGAGTATTATATGTTACAAAATATGTTATATTATATGTTCTGAAAATAGTTTTGGCAGGGAAATACCTTCATTGTATTATAGTATTCATTCATAGTATTATCTTACCAAGTGTTACACTTTATTGTTTTGTGTCTGTTTTAGCTGTCAGATCATCAGAGATGGGTTAAGGTATCATCGCTTGGATCAGCGCTGCTACTGAGAGGCTTTATAATGAGGGCCATTAGACCTTACTTTGAAGTAGTATTACACAGTATGACAGTATTACACCATATACACTCGCATTTCAGTATACATTTTTTTTAAAAACTCCAGATGTACTGTGTATGTTTAAGAAATGTGTTCAGGAAAGTTTAGAGTAGCTCCTTTTTCTGGTGAGAAAACCAGGACAGAAAGATAGGAAGCCTAAAGAGCTATTACCCGGTGGAAGGTAATGGCGCGAGGCGTGGGAGGATACAAATAGCCGAGGAAGGGCTCTTCACCCAGATAATGGGGTTGAAGGTTTCTGGCATGGCGAGATTCATGTACAGACAAGGCTCCTTTGATGCAGTGACATTGGGGAGCCCATAAAAGCCATAGTATAAAATACAGAGGCGTTACTCTGAGCTAATAGGATCTCCGGCTTTTTGGAGGCAGATTTAGCATAGCCTGACACAGGACACACAGAGACACTAATTGGATTCACCTACCTGGGTTCAATAAATGAACACAGGGAGATCCATCAGAGGGGATATAGGTAGGACTGAGTTTAGTAGCTTTCAACCAACGGTGGGCACAACACTGCAGCAAAAGTACACACTTCTTTTTCTAAAATAAAAAAAATCTTCTTAAATGAAATGTATTTAATGTTTTGTTATTAAATATAATGAAGTACTCAGAGTAAAAGTATATGTTCAGTTCAGTCACAAATCTTCTAGTATGGAGGCTCATTGGAGAATTGGCTGTGTGCAAATAATGTCTAATAACCGGGCTAGAAAAGGAGATACCTGTGGTGCAGGTCCATTCAGTCATGTTAAGTGATTAGATTTGTTTCCAAATTTAGGTTTGTGTGAGACAGGAAGCTATTTTCATTAGCACTAGCCCTGGTGGTCTTATTCTCTACGCCAAAACGTCAGAAGTGTCAGCTCAGTTAACCTGGCTTTGTTAGCTAGCTAACTAGCCAGCATGTTGATGTTAACATGAGACTACTAGCCACTACTAACGCTAGCTTCAACTAGATATGTTAGCTAGTGCGCAGATCAGATGCATTGACAACAAGACAGTGATGGTTAGCTAACCAGATAGTTAACTAAAAAGCTGACATTAGAGCACAAAATTGATCAGATGAATCAGCGGCGAAATTTTCAGTTAAAAACAGACTTTAAACAAGTCTACTGAATTCTTTTGAAATGGCCAAATTGTGCGTTTGGAAACGACGTCAATGTTCAACCTTCAACGTCATCTGGAACCTTTGTACCTTTCAATGCTCAAGAAACGTTCAATGCACAGGAGAAACTTTATTTTCCATTTATTGAAGTATGAAGCAGCTGGGGTAATGTCACTTCACAAGTTCAATATTAACAAGTAGTCGAGTCGATATCAGGTTTTTGTCAGACAGCTACCAGATGTCTGTCTCACACTAGCGGATGATGAAAAAAGGTGCGTGGTGTGATTACATGCAACGGCCTCACAAGATTGTGAGAACATAACTTGATGTGCTAGAGATCGATTTAGATCAACTTCCTCTACTTGGACCAACTTTTTATTTTGTGGATGAGTCGCATGGGAAACACTGAATTGGCATAACGCTGCCGTACATAGCACAGTAAGGCTTTTTCCCAGACTGCTCTCTGTCCTCTTGACCAAATGATACATATGTGATTTATTTGGCATAGAGGAGACCGTGGGTTTGATTCTCCCTCCCTGTCTGCATCCAGCCAGACACTATTTAGCGATGCTGTCAGAAAAGCTCTTTAGACGGACTAATCTTTGGCCCGCTGACAGCTGTGTCCTCTTCCAAAATGAACACAAATTCCCCCAGACCAGCTTCTGCTCTGGCTCAGATCAATATGGCTCTGATAAGCCAGGACACCTTCCAGGAGCTGCAAGGCACAAGGATGGGCTGTGACATATCATGATTTGGGCTTTAATTACTTGGCACATGCAGCTGACTTGAATGCGTGTATGTGTATGTGTATGTGTATTTGTGTGTGTGTGTGTGTGTGTGTGTGTGTGTGTGTGTGTGTGTCTGTGTGCGCGCGCCTGCAAGGCAATTATCAGTATGATTGATTATAATACAGCTCATTTTCTTTGGTCCGAACCACTGTGGAAAAGTTTGTTGCATTTCTGTTTTTGGTTCGTCTAAGTTCACACCGAACCAGGGCAGGATAAACAAAAGTCACATGGACTCGCAAGTCACTCGTTCATTGGACAGAGTTCTGGTGACCTGTCATCCCAGCAGGTTAGAGATGAGTTTGCCGATGGGGAAGGGACGACTGCTGGCTATCAGATGTCAACATCTGTCTCTTTATACCCTTAAAGCCTTGCGTTTTGGGGTCGTTTCCGGGCGTACCGCATCATTTGCTAGGAAGAGGACTTATTTTGGTGCCTGGTAAACTGCTCCAAATGGCCTCAATGCATTCTTAAACTGCCTCTTAAACACACACAGTGAAATAATGTGCATACAATCTAGATATGTGCAGTATGGTTTTTCAATGGTCTGAGTGAGGGCCTAGTCCCACCCTGTAGCATGGTTCTTAGCAGACACGTATTCGTTATCTCCCCAACAAGCTGCAGGCCTGTGGGCAGCACGGTGGAATGGGAAATAAATGACAGAGAGCGAGTGAGCCCGTCGCTCTCCCGGCCCACAGGCCTCCACGTAAATAGCTTTTAACGGGGGGATCAATAACGATAAGTTGCGATTAAATAGATTATTACATTTGAAATTAGCCACCCCAGGGGGTCAACACATGTTCATGGAATAACCACGAGGGGGGGCGGGATGATCTCTTAGTCTTTTCAGGAGAGCTTGCATGCGTGTTTGCAAATGTCTTGAATAAGGTTTTTTTTTTCAAGGTAAATCATCCCGATCAGTTGTTGTTAATCAAGTTCCAGTGACGAGGGGGCAGACCGAGCTTTGACTTTGTACCCCAGCTCAAAAAAAAAAACAGAATATATTTTCTTAAAAACAGATTTTTCCAAAGATTCTTTTATATTTTGTCAATAAAATCCAATCTCAAATGACATAATGTTTATTTACTTTTTGGTTTCATTTTAACCTCCTTCCCAGCCTTGTGAATGTCTTTTTCTCCTAGGAAAAAAAAATCATGAATGGGGCATTGAACGTTGCAGTCCAAGCCCAGCGACTCTGGGTTGTTGGAAAGAAACGCGATGACAGATAAAGCTGCACAAATGGAATTTACTTATCACATCACGCAGGTTGTTTTCATTGAAGCACTTTGCATTTTGTTTTACAAAAAGACCTGCAGTAGAACACAGCGCCATTCATTTTAAATTGAAACCAAATTTGTTTTACAAGGCTAATCCATTTCTGACGGCTCTGCATATTCTTCCAGCATAATAGGCCCCTGAGTCTTTCTCTCTCTGTCTGTGTGTGTGTGTGTGTGTGTGTGTGTGTGTGTGTGTGCGTGTGTGTGTGAGAGAGAGAGAGATTCTCCCACACAGCCGTTGCCAAATCCATTTGACTTTAAACAGAAGTTCATTTATTAAATCTTTTATTAGACCCTTTTATTATGTATGCTTCTAAAGATCCTAATAGAGATGTAAGGTAATGAAATTCTGCGTTCTTAGTGCTCATAAATCTCCATAAGTTGGTTCTCAAAGAAAACCTGTACCAATTGTGTCTGATATTTTATTCACACTAAGAAAATGTTCATTCAGTTTAATTAACCAAACATGATTTATCTCCCTGCCTTCCCTCTTCCAACATGCTCGTTATGAAGGTGCTGTTGCGGAACGGCGTTATTGACAAAAAAGTAACACCAACAGGTGCTGGAATAAAGGTTTCTGCATTTCCACTAGTCTAAGGAAGGGGACTCCGGGTGTTACTTTACTAACTAACTGATCAACTCAAACCTCAAACTGACAAAAACAGCTCAAATATCATCTGTGCTGAACGTGGAGAAAAAGCGGCGTGGCGTTTATGGGAAGTTTTCGTAGGCGAGCGTCAGTGTGCTGATAAGCAGCAGATAGAGGTTTTACACTTGGCCGGAGCATATCGGTAATGGCTCCAGGAGCAGAAGTGTATTGACTCCAGTGGAGGAGGAGATGAAGGAGGTGGGGGGGGTGGAGGGGGGGACGCAACACTTCCGTCTGCGGTTTGGAGAAGGTGGCACCCAGCTTTGGCAGAGTGCAGGTCTGCAGGGAGGAGTATCTACCATGGAACAGATGTGCTAGTCACAGGAGGCTGAGGATGCGATCACACCTACAGTTTGTTTTCTTGCTCCCAGTCAGAGTTGAAAAGTTGACTTTGTTTCATTTCTGCCGATTTTGCCTCTTTTAGGTTTAACCACCTAATTATTTCCCAACTATGTGTTTTACACAACGGAACAACCTGTGAACAAGTTTGCCGGTGGTGTCACACGGTACAGCTGTACACGGCCCATGCTGCTTTACGCATCGGAGTACATCTCACAACATATATTGGCAGTTTTTTATCCAAATCATTTATTATTATTATTTATTATTTACTCTTTTAATCTTTATTTCCTTTTTTGAACATTTTGTCTAATACATTTTTTTTATTTGCTGTTGTTTTACAGCGTCTTTTGGTATGAAAAGCGCTATATAAAAGTGATGTGTAATGTCTTAGGTTTGGTAATGCTACCTTCGGCCTGGCTGCTAGGGAAGCTGACTCTCTTTTCTCATTTGGTTTGGACGCAAAGAAACGCCAAATAGACACAGCTACATTTGTCTTTGAATTATTTTTCTTTGAAAATAATCTGTGAATATTGTTACGTATGTGATTGGCATCTGTAAATTCTGATGCATTTGACGTACAGCTGACTCTGTCGTGTAATCATCTTATCATTATCGTTGCAGAGTGCCGAGTATTATTGTGGCCTCCCAAAATCGTGCTGAACAGTAATATTATTTTACTCCCTGATACCCAGTAAATGCTCCAGAGTTTGAATGACTCCAAACACGCTTGGTGTGAACGTGCCCCGAGAAGGAGTCCCACGAATTTTTCCTCTCTGCTTTTATTTCACCAACAAGAGAAACCAACAAGACTTAAAAATGAATACTGAAAAGGTCCATCAAAGTTGAATGTTCTCAAAGATCCTGTTTTTTAGGCTTATTGAAAAAAAAGCTTTTCAATTGGCCTGTGCTTATCCATCACGCCTGCAAACTGGATCACTTGAACGTCGCATAGTCAAAGGTCGCAAAGATTCCAGTAATCCCTCTTCAAGTTGAAATACATAAATGAGTTCATTAAAACTTCTTTTAAAAAAAACTGCAAACATGACAGTCAGCACTTCATCTTGGGGCCTTAAGCACACAGTCCAGAAGTGCAGCCATTTGCACTTTTTATAAGCTTTATCCCCACCTAGTTATTCTAAGATCTGCTGCTAAATTTGTCCCTCATTCCCTCTCCCTAAGCTTAAGCCGTCAGCCCAGTAATACAGCTTCAAGAGCACATCTCCTACCAACTTATTTATTTATATAGGTGTCTGCCTTTGGTTAGGGCTGCCATGCTGCCATAATATAGCACAGTGTGAGACAGGGAAGCAGAAATTCTGAGTTATTTCACACTACTTGAGTATCTAGGTATGGCTTATCTGTAAAGTACCGTTTGATGCCATGCACGGTCGTCATCGTGGGTTGGAAATGCAACCAATGGACACTTAACTTGCGGGGATACGCACCCACGCTGCGCATCGCTACGTGATTATTCTGTTTCTTTGAGTGCAAAAGCAGTGAAAATCTATTGTAATGGATTCCTTGGATGGGCTTTGAAAACATCTTAGCGTTTAACATCATATCAGCCACGATATGGCGTTGGTTCTGTCAACATCCCGCCATAGTATCTTTATCATTTTTATTTATTCAGCTTTTACACTCAAATGCGCTTTGCTTTAAAGTGGAACAGGCAGTTTTCAGGTCAGCCTGGGTACCGTCACAGTGACCTGTTTCATCTTTACCGATTCATTCTAAATGGAGTTACACATCTAGACAGGCGGGAGGCGGGGACAACCCAACTGACTGCGATGAGTGAATGAATGTTCACTCGCTCAGAAGGAACTGTCTGGGGACAAAGAAAATAGATATTTGAATCGTGAAATTCAGCGGTATTACCCTTTAACATGTCAAGCTACTTTGATGGCACGCAATGAATTTTCCTGGTCTCCCGCTGCGCGCAAAATATCATCCTCTCTGTCTGAGTCTCTGTAGCTGCATGGGCTATTCAAGGAGACATCAGAAGAAACCCTTTGACAAAGGATGGCAGCAAATTCCTTGTTAGTTTGAAACCCCCTGGTTACTGCTGGGATGTTTGAAGACTTCGTTGAGACAGTCGATCACAAAAAGAGACAACTTCTGAGCATATTTTCGAGTTGAAATGGTGAAATTGTGCTTTGCTGACATCTTCTCGTGACGTCAGTTATTTTTGACGTGCCATGCACCTGACACAAAGATCAATCAGATTTCTAGCGTGGCTTCACCTGCACCTTGTCACACGCCAAGGTGGATTTCTTTCGTCCGCGGCTTATTATGAGACCTTCGCTTGCAGGTGATGGTGCTCTTTGTTTAACATCTCATGCTATTCTTCCCTTTGTCAAAGCGGTGAGGTGATATTTGGGTAACTGCAGGCTGTGAGGTAGAGCACCAGACTCCACCAGAGTGCCCCGAGTCAGCGGGGGGAGGGACGTCACGAGGTGTCAGCTAGCATCACATCACTTATGGCTCACAGCAAGGCGAAGGTCTCCAGCCAAATCAGTTCATAATAGACAGGATGAAGACAGCGACCTCAGTCAGATGCAGCCTGCACACTTAGACACAATGGGGACTATGTGTACGTGATGTATTTGCCATCATGTTTGTGCGTGTGTCTACAGAATGTCCGTCAGAATTTACTAGATGAAATGAATTGAAAGCTCATGGTACTCCTGATGTGAAGGAAGTTTGGGGTTTTTTTAAGGATTTTTTGGGGGAATTTTTGCCTTTATTTGATAGCAGATAAGAAAGATAGGAAGAGAGGCGTGGATGACATGCAACAAAGGTCCCAGGTTGAATTTGAACCCAGGATGTTGCAGGTACATGGTATAGGAGGCCCCAGGTTTGTGGAATGGATCTATCCAACCACAGGGAACAGGAAGGTTTCCTCTTACTGGATCAGATGAGGAGGAAGGTCCCATCAGTGGCCTCAAGAGGAAAGCCACCAGAAAGCTGGACACACACCTTGGGTACTGGTTGACGAGGCTCGATCTGGGCGAGGGCATTTTCCGCTTCCAGGCCTTATGGTACCAAGGTTGTTGCAGCTGTCAGAGAGGTGTGTTCAATGTGGGTCTGTACAAGCATTCGTGTGTCATGTCGGAATGGTTAAGAGTCCCAATCTTTCTACACGAACAGGAAACCAAGAAAAATGGTTTTACTGTCGAGGATTATTTTCTGGATCTGAGTGGGAAGAGGTTCTTCTAGAGTTCGGGGTTGGGGTTATACTCAGGGCGTTAGCATTAACTTTAGAACTAGAAAGAGATTAAGAATAGGCGTGTGTTGAGGAGGGTTGAGGCGGGTTGAGGCTTGGGTTAAGAGTTTGGGAATGAATTTAACTCAACAAAAGGTCCTCACATGTATCACAAAACCAGGATGTGTGTGTGGCTGTCACATGTGCGAGTGCATGTGATTCTCCATCCTTTCCTCCCTCCTGTACACACACACACACACACACACACACACACACAAATGCAGCAGGGCCAGGTCTTTGAATTTGATCCCGTTTGGGGTTTTAGCCCCAAGTCAAGCCTCAAGTCAAAATAGAAAATAACAAAGCAGTATTATTATTCAAGAATTTTACATTGCAATATATTATCTCTTATCTTGATGTTTCTATTGGCTAGCTCAAGGGGACAGGAGGGAGGGACCTGTGCGAGAGACTAGTGTAAGAGATCTTTGTGGATAACTACATTGCCAGTATCGGTGGTAAATAAGAAGAAAGAAGAATGTTTTCTTGTGAGTTTGTACGAGCAATATTATTTATGTTTTAAATGAACTTTTGAACAAAATGTCTCATGTGCTGGTTTGAGCTCACCTTGGCAGCTGAGATTCATGTGTGTGAGCAGAGAACAAAATGCAGTGCAGCAGGAAATGGATGAAAATCCAAGCGCGGGGGGGGGGGGAAACTGACGAGCCAAATGCTTTCAAACAAAAGTGACCTTTAGACTAATTTGCTTGGAAACATTAACTTTCATTATCTATTTAACACAGTAATTAAAATGTTTACTTATCAACCATTTTCTCATTTTGATCTCATAGCATTGTGCCCTGCATTTTGTTTTTCATTTAATTTGTCTTCCACACAAAAGCCACTAATTAAAGATCTTTGGATATAGTAATCATCAATAGAGAATGGCCTATAAACAACATCCGACGCAAATTAATGATGATAGGTCTTTTTGAATATCTCGTTTTCACATGACATGAATCAATCAGCAGACAAAACAGTCTTGGAGGCCATCCAACAATGAGTCCCATTGAGCAGAGTTGTGATTATGATTCACAGAGCGACGGCATTCAAAGAATAGGAGCATTTAGCCCCAGGAAACAGATCAAGCTTTCCTTTTAGGGGGTTATCTGCCTCTTGGGTCCCAGAATCAGCCAGTTGTATTGCTGATGATGTCGGAAGCGCCACGCAGTGGGATAACTTTCAAGTGATTGAGGGAGGGAATGAGATTTTTGTTTATTCACCAACCAGGTGCAGATAACAGGGCGATTAATGATTGGAAGTTGATTACAAGTCACTTCTGCAGAGCGCAGTGTGCTGCTCCACACTTTAATCAAGGACAAAGAAAAGTTAGTGGGGGCAGTTTCACATTTGTTTAGGCGGTATTATCTGGGTTACTGTACATCATTCCCTCATGTGGCAGGATATCTTACTACTGGGCGTCTTTTCATGCCACAGTATAGTGTCAGGATCTAGGCAATCCTGTCAAGCTGTGTTTCTGTGGATAGTGTCTTTAATGAACATTTTTCTTGTTGCTGAGACATCAAACTCCGTGCACCGAGGGTTGAACCTAATCATTCTCCACCAATATGAAATAATGAAGTATGAAGGGTAATTGTTAAACAACTGGCCTCTTGGGGATCTGTACAAGATTGTACCTGACGTGTGTGATGTGTACAAGGCTTTGTGTTAGCATAAAAGCGCACACACACACACACACACACACACACACACACACACACTTGCAGATTAAACCCTATTAATGCAAACTCAAAGCTGGAGTGACATCTCCAGCAGCGTAATGAGAAATTTAGCATGAATGTGAGACTGATTATCAACTGCAAATTTGCTGTAATGCCAGTAATCAGAGGAGATGCTACAGTGGAGAGAGAGAGATGGCGAGAAGCCAACAGCGAGCCCGAGCACTAATTAAACCATACCTGCAACTCGCTTTCTGGCATCTTGTTTTTTATGAGAATGCCGCCAATGCCCAGAGGAGAATTTACTTCTATGCCACAGAATGATGCTTTCATTTAATGGATTGCTTATTTTTTTTTTGCTTTTTTTTTGAGTCCAACTAGTTTAGCTGGCTTTAAAGTGATGAATAAACATTACAATGTTTTTTAGATTTTATGCTAGTGAAACCTGGCAGCATCCACCCTGCTGCAGAAAAAGAGCCCCGACATCAGAAAGGAGTCCCGACACAAACCAAAACGATAATCGCCTCATGATATTCTTGTTGCCACGGGTGTCGGGTGATCTGCTCAGGTGTCGGAGGGTTAATCAGAAAATGAACTTGTCATCTTCCCGGATGAAGTAATTAAGAGCTGCAGGACTAAATCTTCATATAATTAAGGGTGAATAATGAGGAAGAAGCAGCAAGCGTTCTGCAGGGCGAGAGGAAGAAGGGGAGGAAGATCACAGTCTGGCAATTAGGCGACGGGGCATTTGACGCGACACATAGGAAAAATGCTATTGTGCCACCTATGGCACGATTCTATCTCTGTGATATAAGGCTGCAGTAGTAATGAGATGAGGCATGCCGTGCACTCCGTAGGCAAATGCTGCCTTCACACCTGCAAAGAAAATGCTACACTATTAATAAACTACCTTTCTATGACTAAACCAGGGCAGTGTAGATTTATTTAATACACAAAAATAGATCGGGTAAAACACAAAGCCTGTGTACACATCTTTGATAGGGTATTTGCATTGAGTGTAATTGAATTGTTCAGGTTTTCTTCGAGTCGCAGAGTACGCTACCTGGCTAAAGGCCAAAGAACTTCACAGGAAATTCACAGGAAACGTGAACTAAGCATAAGTTCAACATCATCTAGGACTAGGGATAACTTTCTAAAACAAGATGTGGCCCTGTAGGTGAATTTCAATAAAACCTCATAGCAACCGGTCTGTTTTTATAAATGGAACCAAGACATTTTTGCTCCATAGATTTTAATGAGAATATGGGAATCCTTCACATCCTCTCACTTAAATAGTTAATTTACTGATTAATGGTAGAAACCGAGAGTGGAGGACTGCAAGATAATGGGACCGAGGAGTGCAAGTGGATGCAAGCAACAAATTGCTTTGACTGCATCTACCACTGGTTTGTTTTTTCTTTCCACAGCAAAGATGGAGGCAGAGCAGCCAATCAGTTTCCTATGTTGAGTTAAACCCCACCTCCTCTTCCGGTCCACATTACATATAATGCTGCCAGGCAAATGCTGTTTCCAACGAGGCTGCTTTCCATCTGCTTTCTGGTCACTCCCCATTGACTTTAATGTAAAAAGGCGCTGGCAGTTATAGCAGAATAGTGTGAAGTTGCAAAGACTGCAACAGAGCACTCTAAAACGTGCATGGAGGAGGCTACCTGCCCATATACCATGACTCTACTCTATACTGTATGTATATAAGTTGCTCCATCACAAGAGCTGGGGAAGAAAACCAGGAAAGGCGTCAGAAAAAAAGAGTTTCTTTTGCAGGCATGATTGAGAAGCCCAGCATGGAGAGCTGGTTTAATCTGTTGCAAGCTAGCTTTACCACTGTGAGGCACCAACTTGACTAGCATTAGCGGTTATGAACCTCTCACAGCATCATAAGGCAGACAACCACCAATATGCACAAAAAATAACTACATTTTCAGAAAAGCGTTCATTTAATTAGATAGTTATCATCATTTCACCAGCTAGTTCAAATCCTCTTATGAACACTGAAAGGTAAAAACAACTGATTTCTGTCTGCGTACGGCGACTGAAAGATGGACAGTCGTACTCCATTAGTTCATGTTACCAAGTAAACAATCTAGTAGTTTAGTTGGCAGGTAGACGCTGCCGCCAGCTCTGACCAAGACCGCCCACTGGTTTACTAGCGGCTAGGTGGCTAGCGTGAGTCTTATAAAAAAAAAAATCTAAAAAAAAGTCTAAAAAAAGCAATATATTGTGTTGAAAATCGCCTGGCAGCACTCTCTGTTATATACATAAGCAATCATAAGATAAATACATTTATATCTCTTTTGTTGAAATAAATGTGTGCATAAGGTAGTCAATGAATAAATATCACCTCATTCTACGACGGCTTAGTAGCTTGCTCATATTAACTCATCTGTAAGGTATTAGAAAAGCAGAAGTGACTCCCCGCTGTGCTGAGTGACAGCTGCCTGTGTGCTCATCACAAACCATGTCGTCGTGCATCATTAAACATACTGACATACTGTGATGTAGCTCTTATCCAGGTGTAATAAATGGCCTATAAAACAGGCTCCATATAAAGAAAACAAAGAGTAAATGTCTTTAATAGTTTAATAGAGTTGGAGCTTTCAAATAAAGCAAATATAGGGCACCGTGGGATGTTACGTCAATATTAGACCTTCAGAGCCCAATGCAGATCTATAAATGTCTGTTTAACAGGAATTCGATGGCCACCAGAGGCCTCAGTGCTAATGTTGGTTTAATGTGCAAGACTGTAACACCGGAGGTATTATTAGGACCATTATGTCTCCCAAAAAGGCGGCATCTGTCTCCTCTGCATTTTCTGCATGGCGAGCACATGAATACAGCAAATCAATACAGAGAATAGCAATCATGAGAAACCGCTCAGGCGTCGGTGAAAAGCGCGACACGCCAACCAATGTGAGCTGTTTAACGGGACATACGCGGCCTGCTCGGGCCTCGCTCAATTTATCGACTGCTGCAAGAAATCAACAGTGGCAAGCGGCTTAGCGGCGCTCTCTTTCGGTAATAGACTCCATTCATACAGGCCTTTTATTGTCTGCACTGTATGAGGTGACAAATGGACATAATGTCTGCCAGCCTGCCGTTGAATTTATCTGATTTCCACCCCCTCCTCCTCCCTTTCCTCCCTGTCCTCCTTTCACTTGTGAATCTCTCTGATATATCTTGACGCTCTGAAGTATCCAGAGTAAATTCACTCTGCCTCTATTGCTGTTTATAACCTTCAGGCTGCCAGGAACTATCTGTGTAAGAACGCCGCAAACAGCCATTGTCATCCTTGAATAACTTCTGTAACACAGAAAGAGGCAGGAAAAGTATAAAAGGAGTTTTGAAATTTGATAGAATGACAAAAAGGCTTTTGGACAAAAGAACATCTATGTTGAGAAACATGGTGAATATGACATAAACGGTGTAGTGGCTGTCCCGTAGTAATAGAGTGGATGTGTACATAGGTGTTAAAATATAGTGCATACATTCCATCATAATTTGTGGAAGCGCAGATGGTAAAGTGACTGGTCAAATGATAAATATAAATCAGTTTCTTTATAATGATAAATAAATGCATCTTCTCAGAAATATGTAAACAAATATGTTTACTGCTTTTGAAAAAGCACCCGATTTATTTATCCCAAAAAGTCAAAAAATAAAAATAAAAAGTCCAGATGATCGTAATTTCATTTGGAGATGCAGACCATTAATAACGAGAGCGTTTTACTGTGGCTGCAGTGTAAATAAATATTTCAGCCTTAGAAGCCTCAGGTCGGTCATCTATCACCCCGCTCCCAAAGACGTGACGCTCGGGAAGATAATTCACCAGTTGTGGATCCTGAGCAGCAGATGATCTATACAGTCCTAGAAAAGGTTATTTATCGCTTTCATAATTAAATTTGGTATCTTGGTGGAGGCACTGTCATGGTAAGATTAATCAAGTCCCACTGGCCAGAGCCGGGAAGGGCCAAGTAGCAGGTGCTGCTCACTCCGGCTTGAAAAGGCCGGATAAACATAGGAAAACGCGCTGCACATCGGCAGCGGTGGCAACGACGAGTGTGTATCAGATGCACACTATGAAACACGGCCATGGAAACCCCTCAACCAACTCAGCGCCCTCAGCAGGGCTCCTACGCCACTCAATTACCTCGCAAGCTTGTGTTTTCTTCCCTAAAATAGACGAGCAACGAGAATAAAACGCAGCATTTGCATTTATTGATTAAATGTCACCGATTGAATGCGGTTAAGTTGGAATCCAGAAGACACAAAGTAAACAAAGACGGCGTTCCCGTTGTCAGCAAGGAGCCTTTTAACCGCCGTGATGCGACTAATGAATATGAATGAAAGCGACTGGTGGATTTAGTAATTAGACTCATCGCAGTTGGAAAGGTCGCAGGAATCCGGGCTTGGATGCGACATTAGTGTCACTGTAATGCTTAAACCTTTGAGTTGCCATGTCAACGGCGTGGAAAGGTGAGGAACTGGGAACTACAGGACAGCAGAAAGTCAATATAGGTGTTGAGCACAGTGGTTAATCCTATGTCCACAACAATAGTGTGCTCCATCACATTGCTTCACTTGAGCCGTTGTTCAATTTACCTTCCACCGCCAGCCTCAAGGCAGAGGCAGAGGGTGTGTGGTTTTATTAGAGTCTGTTCTTGTTGTGTGTGTGTGTGAGAGAGAGAGAGAGAGAGAGAGAGAGCAGAAGCTATGGATTATGCTCGGCAAAAGCCTGTAGTAGATTTGTTTTGAGAGGGCTCAAATTGGCAGAAGTTGCGGAAAATGTGACAGCTCTTGTGATGAGTTTGTCTGATGATCATCGTTTCACTTCCCTGACAAATGCGATTAAAAGGAGCCGTTATGTAAAGTTGGGATTAGCGAGGTTTTGACAGTCTTCAGTAAAAAATAGGACAAATTGAGTCCTAGAGCTACAGTGAGTGTTTGTGTTAATCGACAGCAGTATGTGACCTGAGCAAAGAAGTGGATTTAGTTGACTTCTTTATTTGGATGCTGCAGTCACATACTTGACCAGTCTATTCTCAGCGAACAGGTACAGAAGGAAAAAAAGACTCTGAAATGATTTCATTTGATTTTTTTTTTCGATTTTCCAATAATGGCATGCAGGTTCAGCGCTTGGTTCATCAGCGTGAGGTACAGCAGGTTAATAATAACCTGTCACACTGACTCTGAAAAGTTGTTAGGTTTTACTTTGTGGTAGTAGATGGAACATTAATAGAATAATACACTCAAATAGTGCTTTAATATGATAAGTTATGTTCTTGACGTGAATATCAAATGGAAAGTTGCGGTGAGTCGAGACACTTTGCGGTATGACAAAGTTTTGCAGGCTTTTGCAATTTACATTATGCAAAGGTGTGTTTCAGGAAAAAGAAAATGCTGATGTCAGTTTGAAACGCTGACATGCAATCCCGTAATATCTTTTAATGTTTTTTTTTCCATATGCCAGCCTCAATTCCACCACCAAATAAAGAGGTGAAATAAAGGTGATTTAATGCAGGAGGACTTTTACTTTGAAGATTTCACTCACTAAATCAGGACACTGTTCCACTGTTGAGTCCCAAACATAAAATGTATGAAGTGTGACATAAAGTCCATTCACTAGCTATGTAGCTAGCCTGATGGCTGCAAGAACAAAGCAGTTATTCAGTTACATGTATATAATTATACACACTATATCTATATTTTTTTACAAGGAACATCTGCACACCTAGACAAAAAAATGCTGATGTCAGTTTGCAATGCTGACACACATAGGCCCAATTCCACCAGCAAATAAAGAGGTGAAATAAAGGCGAACTCATTTAATGCAGGAGGACTTTTACTTTGAAAAGTCTTATTTATATCCTATTTTTCTTTGCTGTATGTATTACTATTTGCTATTACGATTGTTATACATTTACATTTACTATCACTATTAACTGCTGCCACGGTCCAGTTTCCCCAGGGGCTCATTGTTGTTTCATCGTATCTTGTGCTGATACAGGGGCGCTCCATCCTGCCCTGACGTCCTCTGGCTGCCACCAGCGTTGTCCTAAGTTTTTATCCCCCCCTCTCCGCCTCACCTGGGTGCTGGCCTGAGGGTGGCTAGCATCAGATGGTTAATTATCTCTTGTCTGAGCGGTGATCTCCTCCCCAGGGGCCGGCAGCATAATGCTAACCCTAACCCTAACCCCAACTCCCCCGCTGGGGTGTCCAACCTGCCTGGCTAACGACGATCCATGCAGCTGCCGGCTGACCGGCACCATCAATATTCCCATCTGCAGAATAACAGCAATTAAGAGACAGGGATCTTAACAGTAAGGCGCTGGACAAACATCTGCCGCCGAGATGATGCGTTAAATGTCAAAAACCAACAGCTGATTTTGGAGGCAATATTGGAAACTCTGGAAGGCCTTGCCCATGCACGCATGGTATCAAACACATACTGCTCTACCTGGATGCATGATATGTTTTGATTTTTAGAGTGGTGATGTGTTACGTCATACGGCATACTCTTGGTATTCACAACAATTCATAACTGGTACTGTATCATATAGTACATACCACATGAATCATGTATCTTATCAATAATAACATGATGACGGGAAATACTGTGAAATCGAACAAAGAGCATCTGAGCCTCCTCCAGCTCCCTGGGAGCCATGTTAGGAGTCACAGGCTGTCTTAATCATGCCGAACAGTGGGGAATGCCTCCGAGCCCTGCTCTGTTAATGACAACAGCAGAGAGAACAGGGTCTGTGGAGGGAGGGGCAGGTTGAAATCCTCGGCCCAACAGTGTAGGTCGGTGTTATTATCTGCAATTACCCTGATTACTGAGCCCTTCATTTGAAAGACTAAGGTGAAACTCATTTGCTCCCAGTATTACCACCAAACTGAGTTGGAGATGTTCATTAAACACTCGATGAACAGCCAAATTATGTATTTGTTCATCAGACAACATGAATACACTATATGGCCAAAAGTCAGTGGACACCTGACCATTCTGGGAAGGCTTTCCACAAGCTTTTGGAGTGTCTGTGGGAATTTATGCCCATTCAGCCAAAAGAGCATTAGTGAGGTCAGGCAGTGATGTTGGACGAGAAGGCCTGGCTCGCAATCGGCGTTCTAATTCCTCCTAAAGGTGTTCAATGGGGTTGAGGTCAGGGCTCTGTGCAGGCCAATCGAGTTCCTCCACACCAAACTCATCTAACCATGTCTTTATGGACCTTGCTTTGTGCACAGGGGCACAGTCATGCTGGATCAGCAAAGGGCCTTCCCCAAACTGTTGCCACAAAGTTGGAAGCGCCCAATTGTCTAAAATGTCTTGGTATCCTGGAGCATTAAGATTACCCTTCACTGGAACTAAGGGGCCAAGCCCAAACCCTGAAGAACATCTGAACTCAATAGTTAGTAGGGGTGTCCACTGACTTTTGGCCATATAGTGTCTCTCTCTTCATCTCTTAATCATGGAAGCATGAAAAAATGTCAGTGGCAACAAAACTCATCACCTGACTATGTGATGACTGAGCGTTCCTTCCTCTGTGCTCGTTTCTCCTTGGTCCTCTGAAACTAGTTTGCTAGAACACAGCAAAGCCTCAATGCATTTAGTAAAAGGTTTCATCGCCCTAGTTATGCCATCTGTGAAAGTCAAATTCCCAGATACATAGTTATTGCTAATTCTCCCTGCATCCTTAGACAAATATTGCTGCTAGGGAACACCGTATCTAGTGATCAATCATATCACCTTGCTGAACCTGCTATGCAATTTATTAAGTGCTAAACAAATGGGCCGGAGCAGGCGAGCGGCTGTTCCAGGGCCAGGGAATGGAAATCTAAGTAGAGTAACAAATTAGTCGGACTGCTCTCCTTTTTTTCCCCAGCTTGCATACCGAATGTGCTGGTGGCACCGCAAAGCAACCCAAGGTACACATTAAACTTGCAAAGGTTATAGGAGACATTTATATTGGTAGCCAGACAGCCAGACGTTGTTGTTACCAATGCATTATGGTGCTATTAGGAATGTGGCGAGCTGCAGCAAGAGCTTCATCTTTAAGAGTATCTTTGTTTTATCGTATTACTGCATCGAATTATCTCAGAGAGCTTAGTTGTGTGGATAAAGTGATAACTGAATAAGTCAGTAAAGTCTAAACCTTCGCTGACTGCAAGTTTATGTATTTATTTTTTCATTTATTTAGCGTTTAGTTAGCCAGGTTAGTCCCACTCGGATTAAGAACCTCTTTAGCAGCATCAGATCAACAACATACAAAAACAAATTACAGTCAAAGTACCATAGAAGGAGAGTGAAGTCAAAGTTTCTGTGGGGGCGCTGCAGTAGGCGGTGGTCCAATATCAAGTCGGCTCATTGGCCAAACCAATTTTAATCTTGGGTAAAAACAGACAGTTCCTTATTGACTTGCCACAAGATCCTTGATTATCAGTTTAAACTCACCAACTCTTTTCCCTAATTCACTTCTGACCTTCGGGACAGATGACAAAACAAATCCTGACACCGTAAACAGAAATGTCCACCAACTTTAGGAAGCAAACCCAGAACGGCCTCATATAATAAAATACACCACAATGAAAAACCTCAGCGCTCCAAGATCTTGGGAGGAGACAGAGGCCTTTTAATGTCTAATATCACCTAAAATAAAATCCAAATTACAGCTTTAATCTTCTGGGAAGGTAAATAAATCTTCCTAAATACACTGCACTTCAGATTCAACAGACTCTTATTCTCCAAACCCACGGTGTTGCATGCTGTCGGTCTGACGCTGTGATGAAGAGAAATGACTGCATGAACATTCAGGAAACGTCTAATTGTTGAACTGCATGATTTCTGTCATTATTTTACCATTTGGATTCAAAGAGATAATGTGAGTTGTCTCTATCCATCCAGACACATTACACAAATAGCATCTGCCGGTATTATTTTCTCGGATACCAATTTGAGACAATCCAGGAACAAAGACAGCGGTGTAAATTGTGGGCAGAGTGAGTAAGCGTGTGTTGCAAATCGGAGGAGCGGGAGCCTCATCAGTTTTCCCCACCCCCCACCCCCAGAGCACTCATCATGGATGGAAATGGCATCACAAGGCTCTTTCAACATGAATACCGGCCTCATACCGATGCGCCGACCCGGTCGTGAACTTCTCCGTATCTTTGCCGAGCAGACGGCCCCCCGAAAATGGCAAAATGTTTGAAATCCCTGCGCTAGATTTCCTCTGTGCCATATGAGAGGAGCAGGATTTTTTTTCTCTCCCCCGTCTCCCCTCAGCGTTAATTCACTCCCCAAATCTCACCTTTCATCTGGTCGTTTAAAATTCAGAAAGTGTGACTCAGTGATTACTTTTACACATACTGCCTTTGACCTCCCGTCGGTTAATTAACATGAAGCCGAGCGGAGGAAAATGAGCCATCGCCTCCTCTTTTGTGCCGTAGTAATTGCATTCTTAATTTTCGGAGGTGAGGAATACTGAAATGGCAACTCAGGCCTGATATCACAGCTACGTTGTATGGGAGGGGTGAGTTTGTCTACGGCGCTGGGCTGAAGGGAGAAGCGGTGGCAGGGGCTCGATCCAGCGGTGAAGATCTACCCAAAACCAGAACTCACTCGAGTCAAGTTTATTTGTCATAGTAGATACAGCAGGTGTGTTCCATGCAGGGAAATCAGAGCCGGCCCTACCTATTAAGTGATATAAGCAGTTGCTGGTCTCTGGGGGCCCCCTAGAAAATATTTTTTTAAATGAACACATAATGAAACACAAATTGAACTTCCTAGACAACATTTCGTGCCATTTTTGCCCACAAATAGTGACAAAACAAAAAGCTCAGAGACGGGAGAAATGGACAATTTAGGTAGGCTGAGTAATTTACTGTCCCCTATGAAACAAGCACTCCCAGAATTCTGTGGTAAAAAAAAAATCACATTTTGCAGGATAAGTATCTTCACAAGCTATTCTTTGACAGTTTGACAGCACTTAGGGGGTAATAGACAAATACTGTATTTACTGTAGTCTATTTAAAGATAGTGTTGCTGCTAACAGGTCCCACTTTAGTCTTTACATGCTTATTTGTACATTATGTGTGCTTAAACTAATATTTACAATACACAAGTTGGTTCAGTGCCATGTGAAGTGGCAACACGTTACAAAGAGGGGGGCCCCCAAACCAAATCCTGCTTAGGGCCCCCAAAAGTCTAGGGCCGGCCCTGAGTTAAATGCTTACTTAGCCCTACCTACAGTGCAAAAGACTAATAGAGTAGAATAATAACATATATATTCAGTGAAAACCTCTCATTTCCAAAATTGTCAACTCAGTAACTGAAAAACAGCTGGATGACGACGCACTTTTGAATTTAACCAAACTGGTTTCCAAAATTTGGAAAGCATTTAATGCTTTCTTAAGATTTTTAAGTTAAAACGTAAAGATCACCAGAGTTATGTAGTTTTCACCCAACAGCGACACAGCTCTAATAATTTGAGGCAAAGAGGCAAGAGGCAAACCTGCAGCTATTCCACGGAGAATTGAACTGTGAGACTCGCTCTGTGGAAACCCACAACGATTGTTTCGGCCTTTACATCCAACTCAGGTTTGTTCCGCTGTTGGGCTAACAAGGGAGAACCTGAAAGAGTGACAATTTTCCCTGTGAACACCGTCTCAGTCGGGACGCACTGCCTCTGACGCATGTTGGAAAAGTCAGCGCTCCAATTAACATTCCCTGTGGAAGCTAAGTTGAAGCGACAGTCGTGGCAGAGAGAAACAAGAACAGAGTAAGGATCTGTAAACCTACACAGGGCAATGGGGAATTCACACCTGGATTAATGAGAGGCCTGGTAACAGCATGAAGCGGGTGAGACTTTAAAACACCTGCACCCATAAGACTTCATTATTACTGCCTTCAACGGCAACACCAGCACCACGCTGCTATTTGTTGCACCCTCCTGAAGGCAGCCTGCCTGTTGAAACAGACCATAATACCATAATAAAAGCTCGTTCTGTGTGCAGCCAGTCTTTCAAGTCTCATATCATTGGCTGGACTCTGAGTGATGGCCTTCCTGCAGCGACGGTAAGTCTAAATCCCACATCAAAAGAGACACTTTTTGTTGTGTTTACACACCTACTGATGCCGGACCGCTTCACGCTGCCTGTAATAGACGAGGACTCGCTTCAATTTCACACATTTTGATGACGATATTATCCCAGGGGAACTTTCAGTGTGAGCAGGTAGGGACTCTGTACTGCTCAAGGGCACCGTCAGGACACATGGTGGTCTCTGGGATTGAACCGGAGACCTACTGGTGGTGGGACGGCCTCTACCCACTACAGGCTCCTCCATCCTTTACAGCAGCTGGTTGGGAGTAATTGTATCAGAGTTTTTCAGCAGCAAGATATTGTTGCTGTATTCCCAGCCACAGCCTCCAGGATATCTCTCTTAACAACATTGTTAAAAAGTCTTGTTTCTTTGGGTGAGACACAAATCAATAACGAAGTGTTCAGGACTGTAGTTATGAGATAAGATATGTTTTAGGGTGGAAAGTCATCATTTTTAAATCTGAACAACACTGTGGTGGAAATACAATCCAGTCAGTAAAATTTGATAAATTGTCAGCTGGTTTTCTTCCAATCCACGGCCGGACCAAGTCCGGGTACCTCACGGGTGATTTTTAAACTTTGCTGAACACAGATGTGCATTTTCAGCAACAAACAGCTTCACTGGAGCAATTAACAGTAGTGCCTTGCCCAAGGGCACTGGAGTGGTAGTTGTTCAGGTAGGGGAGGGCCTTTCTCATTCACTTGACCCGCTCAGATTTGTGCCCAGCATGTCCAGGACCTCAAACTGGGATTTCCTGTCGCAGCGAAACAGTACAGTTTGCAGTGACCATCAGTAAATCCCATATAACCTTGTCAAGGTTGAGCCTGCGGAGATAACAAGATTCTGTCCCGATAGTCACAACAAAGATAAGAAATATACATTTTATAATCAAATATTGATTTTTTTTTTTCTATCTTGTTTCAAGTGTGTGACATCAAATTGACTTTGCAACACGACGACAAACACTCATATTTCCATGACCAGGAATTGTCATGATGTTTGGGTCGGTGGGCTCGATTTGGTGGGACATTTTTAACAATGGACCATCCTTTATCAATAATAATAACATTAATAATGAAGGGCCAACTTCATATTAGGTCAGCAGCCAATATTACCAGCAATAAACAAATAAATCCCGTTTTTTGCTCATATTCTACCAACAGAAACATCAAGCCTTCCAATGAAAGACTGGTCGACTCACCAAATCAATATGTGCTGCTTAATCTGTGAAATACATATTGATCGGATAGGATATCATCTTAATGTCAAAATGTATTTGGTAAAGGTCTTGTGGGAGTTATTAATAAATATAAGTGATGGTGTTCAACCTTCATTGATTTGCCGTGAAAGCGGAGCAGCGTTTCATTAATACGTCTCTGCAGCTGCGCTGGTCTTTGTTTAATCATGAGAATTGATATTTTTGGTATTTCGGATCTTTATAAAACGTTTGTTTAATGTCTGATCCATCCATCCAAATATCTATCCATGCATCCATTTCTTCAGCATTCAGCCAGCCAGCCACTCCCACACCCACCCAGTAACAGCCAACCCTCATCAATCCATCCATAGATCTTTTCCTCTCTTTCTTTCCTTCTCACCTTCCCTTCATCTCTCCATCCATCCATCCTATTTGGGAAGCACCTCTCCTGTCCTGACTGATGCTAGAGTTGGCCGGGGTCCTAATAACTGGGTTGAAGAAGACTCTAAATGAGCATTACTCATTTCCCCAACCAGTCCGGGGATTCAAACCGGCTATTTTGGTTGTAAACAGGGACACAGTGGTAAATCAAAACTATGACCTCATATGGAAAACAACCACCAATATAAACCAAAATCAATCATATTTCCAGAAAAGCAATAATTGATGCTTTTCGCCCTTACAACCCATCTTCATAAGTACTGTGATATATACTATGAATTCAATGAGTCTAAATGAATACTGTTGCCACGTTCAAAGTTTTGTCCCCAAACTTTTAACGACCACTAAAAGATATGCTTTCAATAGCTGTGCTGCTTTTAGTGCTGTGCTGCTATAATCAAAGTACACAAGCGGGTGATGAGTAGTAACACGCGATCTTCAGAGTATTTTAGCTGTCAAAGAGAAATGCAAGCGCTCCGCCGACTTATCCAGGCAGCGGTAATGTAGCCTCTCTGGGTGGATACTGGTTATGTAGAAACAAGGCTGTAATCAAGCACTAAGACAGGGGCTAATTACCCCCCCCCCCAGCTCCCTGTCACATCACTGCTGGAGGATTACAGGCTTCACGGTGACCCCTCTGACAACAATTAGGTTACACACACACTCGCATACATGTCCATTTGTACACACAAGCAGACACACACACACACCCACACAGCACACAAATGTAGAAAATGAACCTCTCAAATGAATGTATGAACCCACGCATGCTGAAATCCCATCGAAGGCTTAGTTTACGCACGTTTTTAAGGTTAAAGGGGAATTACAGTATTTTTAAACCTGGGCTCTATTTGTACATATTAGTCATTTACCGCAAAATAGGTACAAAAAGTTTTGGAATTGCTCCGGTAGATCGCCTCAGTCGGCAGTCGCGAAACGGGCTGCTATGGCTGCAACGTAATCCACAGGGGCAAGTGAGCCGATCAAAGTATGTCCACTAAAAGTGCTTGTTTTTGCCACTGACAGGCTCAGATTGTTATTGGAAGTGTCTGACAACATTACTGAAAGGATCCTACAGAGATAGACCTTTATTTAACCAGAAACAGAAGTCTCGGTCAAGGAGAAGTCTCGCTCTGAAATCTGAAAGATGAGGTGAGTTGTTGCAGGAAGAGGTTAAACAAAGGTCTATCTCTGTAGGATCCTTTCAGTCATCAGTGATATATCTGAGTGATTTTGTGTTTATATGTTAACTTGTTAGCTAGCAAAGACAAGACAGTTTACTGTGTTATCATTTACTTCACTTTTACTTCCAACATTACTGAATTGAACTACATCCACACCACATGTCTTTTCCGAGCCTGGTTGTTGTATATTTATCCATTATTTGTGCAGCCGTGGTTGCTAGGAGACTTGTGATGTAACTGCAAAGCCTCTGTATTGGTGGTTGTTTATTGACTGGAGGTCATAGTTTACCCACCTTTTTACTACAAAACTGAGCAACGCTGACATCATATTACAAAGAAATAGACGTCTTTGTCATTTCTCATTTCAACAGATTTGCTACAGCAGATGAGACAAAACAGTGTGTCACGTGGCGTACGGATCAACCACATGCACAGATGTCATTTTATTTCCTGTCTTATCTCAATGAGATGTCCCTTCAAGACATTTCAAAGCAATAAAAGATAAACTGTAAAGATTAGCAAAGGGTGGAAACTGTTCAAATGTCACCCCAAAATAGCTGAGATGCGGCAACTTAAGTAGATACGTTATCTGATAATAAAAAAAAAAAAACCTGCTGCCTGCACAGACAGAGCCCTTATCTACTGGCTCAGAAAAAATGGCATGACGGTTCCTACACAGCAGGTAGTCCTCACCTTGGTCCTCACACACGTAAGTGTACACACACACACACACACACACACACGCACACAGCCACCAAGGTCACCACCAGTGGCAAATATGGATTCAGGGTTTCAAGTTTGAAGACAGCCATGCTAGTTTATTAGCATGGCTGGGATTTAATTTTTAATTTTTATTTAATTTAATTTTTTTTAAATGTCTTTATAAATGCCCTTGTTTTAAATGTCTTTTAATGCCTCATGTAAAGCACTTTGAACTGCCTTGTGTATGAAAGGTGCTATACAAATAAACCTAGTTTTGGTGTATTTTGGTATTTCTGTGGTCACTAAAAACAAAGTTTTACAGATAAAAAAGACAATAATTAGATTTTTACATTTACATTTTACTCTTCTACCCACCAAAAACATCAGGGATTTTTTTTTTTACATTACTACATTTCATTGCTCTTCTAGCCTCCTAATTTCATGAAAAACAGGAAGCCGGTGCAACATATTACTGAGTTAGAGCGTTTGGTGAACACTTTGCATCCCCGTACGTAAAAGAGAGACTGTGTGTCTCACGTGAAATCAGATAGAAATATTGCTATGTCAATTTGGGAGCAATATCTAATATCTGCCATCACATGTGCATGTTTGTGCAGACACGTGTGCGTGGGTAATATCTCTCCGACAGCTGTAGCGACAAAACCAAATAACACACATGCACGCAACACACACGCACACACACACACACGCAAACACCCAGACCCCTCCCCTCCCTTGCTGAGATTGATTTACCTTTGCGTCCCAGGCCTGTCGTTATCATGGGCCTCTCAGACAGGCCTGCTATGATAGCTCAGGGAAAGTGGGACGGAGGTGGCAGCAGGCGCATGATGGAGAAGAGCATCTTATCGGCGATGGAGAGATCCATCATTCTTACGCCGAGAGAGAGAGAGAGAGGGAGAGAAAAAAGGAGTTTGGTCTCTTTTCCTTGAAATGGATAAATAGCATAAGTGCTACTCACTGTAGAGTGTTTGTCTCACTTGTTGTTGCTTTTAGGAGACCACTGAGTAAGGGCGCCGTTTGAAGTAGTGGTTAAAGTGTCTTTTAGAGATCTTTCGACATACAGTATGACTCGCTTTGTTGTTCCGTTTTTTTTGTCTGCTCCTTCTCTCCTCTCCTTTCTGGTCATTCTGTGACCTTTACAGAGACACATTACGATGCTGTCATGCTGTAGTTTAGCTTGTCTCAATGTAACATCAGCCTCGCAAGAAATTGTTGTTATAGCACTGATGAGCACCATTGAAATGTGGACCAGTTACAGGAAACAAAAATTGTACTATGCAATAAAAGTCAGAAGAAAGTACCGATGGTGTGCACATTTGTGGTGATGACAAATAGACTTAATTACTTAAAATAGCACCCCCTGTAGGTTTAAAGATGAATGACGAATCAAAATCAAAACAAAGTCAGAATCTGCAACTGCTTTCAATTTCGTCTGCATTGACGTTAGCCAACCTTACCCTGTATAACATGGATACTGGAAACATTTATCTAAATGTGAGTTTACCTTCCATTTTAAACAGAAATGGCTGATGAAAAACATCCCTAAATAACTGGCTCCACAGCCCCCAGTTTACCCTCCGTCCACAACCCCGACCACATGCAGCTCCGACTGGCCTGTAGTCGCCCCGAGACAACAGGTGATCATATCTATGGTATGTAGTGTTTGGTAAATTTAAAAAAAAGACAATGCAAGAAAGACTGACAGCTGTGTTACTGATTGAGTCTGACTGTTGAAGACCACTGTGATGCGGTGACTGAAACTGAGGCAAAAGACATTGAGAGCAGACTGCCACAAATAGCAGCATGATAACTTACAACTTGGATGTGTAAGCTGTGAAAAATAATGATTCACTTCCTAGCGCAACAGCACAGCCACACGCCCATCGAGTAAAATATTTCCCTTCGTGCAACCCCCGTGCACAAGGGAGTCATATTGCTGATGATGAGGAGGTCCCATTGGGCCGAGATGGATCAGCGCTGGATCGTACATGCTCCTATCCATCTCTTTCAAGCCACGGCACGGTAAATATTATCTTCATGATTTCCATCCCAGGTGCCGCCTCGGTGTGTGAGGTTTGGACAGATTTACTGCCCTGCCTGTTTCACTGATATTTCGTGAGCTTGGAATTATATGGTTCTATCCGACTTCCAAATCCATCCACGTATTCTCAATCTGTGAATATGACTTGATGCTTGTGCAGTGTAATGTTTTTTTGTTTTTTTTAAAGAAACATCATTTTGGGGTTAAATATTTAAAAGGATATAATGTTGTATCTCAGAAACTGCATTTCAGCTTGGCACTATGAGGTTCTGTACCCCGTCCAATCACAAAGTTCAATGTTTCAGTGAGGACCAATCAAAATCAACCTTTCAGCCACAACATGTCAGAGGCTAGCTAACGTAGCCTCAAAGCTAATGATGATGATCACTTTTTCAAGATAATAATAAAGGTTAATTTCATCAGATGGCCTACAATAATTATTGTTCCAAAAAGGTTATCTCTCTTTATCTACTGACCCATCTATTGCATGTGGATGTAATATCGATGAACTCCACTGGTTATCATCCCAGTTAATGTAGCAAAACTCTCACACATGTATCTCTATCAGAAACAGCGTCAAATATGGCTGCAACTAAGATGCGTGTATCTTATATAATGAAAGGTTGAAAACGACAGAAACACAGAAACAGCTGAGAGAAGGAGTGAGACAGATGAACAGAGGAGAACAGCAGCCACGTCAGCAGAAAGAGAAACGGAGACGAGGAGGGTTGGGGATCGAGGGAGGAGGAAAAAGGGAAAGGGAGTCCAATCATCCAACCTTGTAGGACAAAAGACCAAAAAAAACAACTGTATAAAACAAGATTATTTTACTTTGGGGCAAGTAACAGTCGCCAAACACACAAACAGTGTATCACTGAATTGATATAGATGTTGATGAGTGAGTGAATGAGTTTAGAAAGTGAAATCCATTTTATAAAAGTGAGATTTACTGTGATTACAGTGTAAATCTAATTCAATACCAAAATGGATTTAATTGGATGCATTCTAGTCTTAACGTGCTTCAAAACTGAGTTGATGATTCAATTTTTACCATTAAAACTTATTCATCCAGTTTCCCATTAAATGAAATTACAGAATATCTCTGTTTGGGCCCGCTTTAAGAAATAAAAATCTAATTTCTAATTGTTCCTATGATTGTAGTATTTCACATTCAAAGTATCACAGGGGTGCAGGCCTTGTTCAGTTCACTACATAATAGTTTTGCCTCTCAAACCTGATAGAACCGTATAGTCAGAATCAGTTTTATTGTCAAATAAGTTTTCACATACGAGGAATTTGACTTGGTGTTTGGAGCATAACAATAAACATAACAAGAATAAAAACAAAACAAGAATAAAAGCAAGTACTGTAGAAGGCAAAGGTCAAGAATACAATAGAAAATAGAAAAATTCACACAAAAATATATGAGAAGATATTATAAGAAATAAGAAAATAATAACAATAAAATAAAAAGAATATGTGCCATATATGTGTGAAAGGGTATGATCCAGGGTAAGGGGAGGTGCGAGGGTAAGATCATGACGCATCATCTAGACATTTTGGATGTGAGGTTTATGATTATCTAAATAACCCGCCTGGGCCTCCATGTTCCTTCCTAGCATGAGGTGTCCTGTGTTCATGCACTAAACTATTCCTGAACAGACCTTTATACACTCTGACACGACAAGCCTAGCGAGGGAATATCTCCTTCTCAGTATGTCAGACTATGATTGAGATAGCATCTTCCCCGTCTCCTAACCCGTCATTACGCGGCGCTTTGTTCAGCCCACAAACTACCTGTCAGATAATAATGTTTAAGGGCCTGGTCATTATATCACGAGCCGTCTCCATCTGAAATAACTGTTATCCGGGAGCTCTTGAAGCCTGTAGCAGCGGTGTGGCCGAGACACAGATATCCTCATTCAGCCTGATGACCATTACATTTAAACAGCGTGTGGATCTGTTACTCATTGTATCGTTGTGCCACATGAAAGCTGAGCGTTTCTGCAGTCATCAAAGCCTAAAGTGAAAGGGTTATTGATCCTGCAACTTCCTGAAGACTTTATGGACACTGGATGAAGATTTCTCTGTCCCCCGTTTTACTATAATCATGGAAATCAATTAGAGAGAGCAGCTGAAAGTAGCTGAAAGTGTCTCATCAATCTCTGGTAATAGTTTGAATTGCAGCCTCTCAATCACAGTTGAACTAAATTAACAAATGAACTTTTAATTTCTCATGCATACTTTAATACATTTATATAACAAAGAAAAGTTACAATTTGAGAGTTGTTAATAGTTGTGAATCACTCATTTAATGCGTCACTTTTTCAAAAGTCCACATAGAGCAGTCATTATTTCCAATACAACACTGTAATTTGGAATCTGTTGACTCATTCCCACCTACCTAAGGCTGGCAAACTGTGAAAGCCCACTGGTGACATATTTTGGAGATAATGAAGAGGCAGATGGCTTCTGCTGATGAACATGATCTTTGAATGATATCTCATCTGCAGCCTTTCTCACTAATTAATTTAATTTCTCAGAGGAAGACCTTCAGGATTGCCACGGCAAAGAGCTGTCAGCAAGTCGTTTCCTAGCAGCTACCGCCAGCTGAGGAGCCGTGGTGACATTTTAATGTGGACCGTATGCCACCATTTTCTAATTTGAGTTGACTAAAAGGTGCCACTTGTAGCTTTTTTCAACATTAATATATAATTGTCAAATTAATTGGTTTCATTACCGTAAACAAGTGAGCCCATGGAGGAGATGATTGTTAGTGCTAGTGTTTCTCAAAACGAAGACCACATTTCCCATAAACCCTGTTGCTTCCTGTCACAAAGAGGATGTTGCTACTTCCCCCTGTTTTTTACTCCTTTACTCCTTTACTCTTTCCACCATCCACCATTGTGAGAAACTGGAAGAACAGCGCCCTCTTCCTGTTTTGTGCTGTAAAGCAATCCAGCAGATTTCCCTCCAAATCCGACCCGGTGGCACACGATGTAAAATGCAGTGTAGAGGCCGGTAGAGGCTGTCAGTCTTCTTGGCAATGATCTTGTTTGTTTACAGTAATAGAGTGGTGCAGGGATGACGTATTTTTGTAGGCCAACCCGGAAGTTAGCATCGCCCTGGTTCCCTCGACAAAAAGCCAATGGAATTTTTCCATTGGATTTTGGATTATTGCAGAAAATAAGCTCTGTGGAAAACAGAAGTTTATGATACTTACACGTTTTGTTCAGCAAGATAATCTTCACAAATGAACACCACTTTATGATTTTTGAAGCGTAAATGCAATCGCCAGAAGTAAAAAGCTACCGTCTAGTGAGTAGATGAGTTTCCGTGTTCGGCGTGATGACGTTTAATGTCCCCGACAACCTCTGTAGTCTCATTTAGCCACTTGATAGCAACCGCCTTTTTTAAGACACAAAATTCACAAGTGGGGTATTTACTGACGTATTTTATGTCGTAGAACAAAACGTGAAAACCTCTTAAGCTTGTGTTAACCACAGACCTTATTTCAGGCATCTAACCAAAAACCCATTCAAAAAACCCATTGACTTCGAGACGAGGGAACCGGAAGTGCAAAAATGCTAACTAATTTCCTGGTTTTAGGACTCATTCCTGCAGCACTCTATTATATTAATGTTTTAAAATCAATATAGTTCTGATTTGTTGATGCTAAAATGCGACACATGGCACTTTAAATGTCAACTTCTGTGATGCTAAACATGGATAAGAATCCGCCCGTTTCAACCGACTGCGTTCAGTATTGAGAAATAACTTCCGCGCTCTCCCGCCACCTTTCCTACCCAAATTCTGTCGCAGGTGAATAAAACCAGCTTATTGTCCAATATTGTTTCTTGCTGTCTGCGCCGCCCAACTGTTTATGCAGTCAACAAACATTACTGTGCACTGAGAGCTGGAGCCAAATGAGGAAGGACACAACGCCCAAGGGTGATTTGTTTAACTTTGAAAGGTTCTTTGGTTTGTTTTAGATTGGCTGCGAGCTACACGGCAGCGGATCATCTAGCCTGTTCTCCCAAGTGGGTAGCAGCCAACAGAGCCTGGGCGATGTGCGTGGGAAGAGAGGAAAAAGATAACCCCACCAGGGACTAAACGACAGTCCTCATTTAGACAGTGCCAGGCAGGGCAGCCATTTAACAACACAGAAACAAACACTCCATTATATAATCTTTGACTATTTTTTTCCCCCCCTGTTCCATCTCTTCTCTGCTTCTCTCGGGAGTGTAATGTTGTTCTCTAACCAGCAGAGAATGAGCTTAGATGTATCTCATGAATCATATTAGAGCGCCTTTAATCCTCTAATGCATGGGTCTCGCGAGGGTGAGGTTATGGAGGAGGAAGCACAAACTAAAGAGGGAGATGACAGAGAAAACAGATGGGGGGGGGAAAAAACCTACACTGAACCAGGTAGAAAACAAGATAAGTCCGCAGCGCTGGGAAGTGATCTGGAGGTTTTTACACGGTGGCAGGAGGAGGGAGGGGCGGGGGGGGGGGTGTCCCATGAGCTGTCAATCTGCACAGCTGGGAGTCGCCTGTTCCCCTTGGGGTTATGGGTAAAGAGAGCATAGATAGGGCCGCTTCCTTCCTCCTCATCCATCCCTCTTAATCCACCCTAAGCGCTTAACCAAGGAGGTGTGCTGGAGATCACCTGGGTCTGTGGGGGATCAAAGCCGTTTCAGCGAAAATAAGAGAAGTCTTGAGGAGGGAAAAGCTGATGTAACAAGAAGAGGTAGATTAGCACTAAATACTTGACAGATGCAAAAAAAAAAAAACTTGCCAGGGTCTCGGCAGTAATCTTCGCTGTGAATCACAGCGGTTCCTGCTTGCTACTAATGACAGGCATACCTGCGTAAGTACCCATCAAAAGAAGAAGCATCGTATCGCCGAAGAAAAGAGAGGTTATTTCATATGCCTCTCCAAAAAGCAAGCGGGGTGATGGGGGATCCAGTTGAAAGGGCTCGCATTAACCTTAAAGGAAAGGTCGGGAGATACAGCGCTTCCCCCGTCCCAGTTTAAAATATGTCCTGCCATCCATAATTTAGCAGACGGCTCCTGTACTCAAGGTCTGGCCTAGACCTCCCCCCAGTGATATTTCTAGTCACATAGTAATGTATTTTGACAAGTAAATTGCTTGCCTTTTTGCTGATAGCTACTCACTTAAATAATGAATTCTTAGTAATAGCTGCAGAAATAATGCATAGCACAGGACGGCGTGGATGAAGTAGTTATTACCGACAGAGGACACGCATTAGGAATCTTCTTACCTTGAAGCAACAGTTTATCTGGCACAGACCAGTCAATCACTCGGCGGCTACATTGAAAGCAATATGGCTGTGACAAAAACAACGGCTGCAGGTCAGTTATTATCGCGTCTGTTCAATTAAACATGCTGAATAGAGCAAACACCGTCCATTCCACCTTGACTAAGAAGAATAAAAAACTGGACAGGACCGGGAGTTTATTCGGGTGTAGCAAGGTTGTTCTGTCTTCCACTGAGTTGTGTGCTTGAGTGACGTTTGACCGGACAGCCTGAGGTGTTGGCAGTGGCGATAGGGAAGAGCATGATGATAATGCAGCTGATTAGGCTCCGATCAGTATCTACAGTACAGCTTATGACGGGCAGAATCGATGGAGAGGCGAGCAGAGCAAGCCTTGCAGAAAGATTAAAGGGCCCGCACCTTATGTCTTATGTCACTAAAGTCTTAACTCGTTGTATTGTAAGAGCGTAGAGCATCGGACCAGCATGCCGTCGGGTTGAAAACCGAGCCGCGGTACACATTGCTTTGAGAGTTAATAAAGCACACGGCGCACTCCTCCGTTAATGTCTTCCTCCATTTGGCGGGTTCAGAACAGGCCCACGGTGTATGGACAGAACCAAATTGGCGCCGTGGTCCATATCCTCCAACACTTTGAAGAGGGGGACATTTGACACGGCATCAAAGACTTCACAGAGAGACCGAAAAGGGAGAACAGTGAGATGACAAATTGGTGGGTATTAGCCGACATGAAACAAGGGGGCAGCTCCAGCATCGCCATCATCCCCTGCCCAAGAGCACCCCGGGCTCTGAATGGACTAATGACGATATTATGTGGATGATGAGGCTCTGTTTTTGTAGTCCCTCAAAGCTTGTTACAAAGTCACATCAAACTTCAAGCATACCCTTGAACAACTTTGCCTCTGTAACTTTGATCTCCTTGACGTCCCATGCTTTCATGCCTGCCGCTCTGTTGAAAGCAATGGGGTGCTTGCATGAGATGTAACTACCGCAAAAATACTGTTTTGAGTCAGTGATCCTCATGCATGGGACAGGTATGTCTTTGAAGTGTGCACGGTCTGGCTCACCATTTTACTCTCTAGGTTTATGACATCCTTTAGCAATAAAATGGAAGTAAAGAGCAATTAGCGAGAAGATTTGCAAATATTTTAAGAGGCAAAATCACTAAAACGTTCTTATTCATTTATGGTTAAAAGGTAATGATTCTTTCAATAATTTGCACATTTGCACACTTTTATGACAAGTGTTTTAGTTAACTGTGTCTCAAAATGTAATATACAGCATACAAGCTACAGACAAATGTGTTCGTTATTTACTGGTTTGGTAAATGAAAAATATAAAGGGTTCAAATATGATCTAAAAGGCAGGTTGGAGATCCTGTCACCCTTTGTTTACTGTGGGGAGAATTCATATCACCCGGTTACTTTTTCCTGTTTGGGCTCTTCCAGCAGCACAGCGCAGGATTGATGCCACTGACAAGAAGTATATAAATCTCCCGTTTAAAAGAAAACTACTTTCTGCCTCCTTGGACAACAAGCACACCGGGAAGGGTCGCTGAGGTTTAAGGCTAAAGAGAATGAAATTTCTACTCTACAACGTACAACATTGCGGGGTGGCGCGGTCCATCCCGGCAGTTCAATTTCCCTGTGCAAGCACTACAGAAGAGGCTAAAAGGCTAAGAGATTTGGAGCATGCTGACGCTACACATTCTGCCGCTAAGATTCTTAGCGGGAAATGGGAAGAAACCAGGACACCACCGTCAGCGGGGCAGATTTGTCTCCTTAAATTGACTACACAAACCGTCGGAAGAACTGTTGAGTAACATAAATGTGGAGAGAAATAAGACTGGAGAGATGCTTCAGAGGTCGCGCTGGAGTCCAGATAGCGGTGTGTGTGCTGCGCTGACAACACTTTGGGCAGAGCGGAGTTTTCTCAGAGGCAGAAAATAATTGGTTGAGTTAAACCTCAGTGGGCGGAGCCAAAGAACCACAGTTTTGATTCGAAGAGATTATTGATTACTTTGAAACAATGCATTTAGAGCCACTGTGCACCTTTAACAACCTTTAACTTGTGATGATCATCAATTTTCAAACTGCTGTAATTCTTATAAACTTGCTTTTAACATTTGTTAGTCTTGTTGTATTATTCTTATTTATATTGTATTAACTTTCAATTTAATTTGTAATAACTCTTATTATTTTGTTGATCTATTGATATATTTTATGATGATGATGATTATTATTATTATTATGACAATGTTTGTTTATTGTTGTATTGACTGAATTGAATGTGTTTGATTTGGCAGGGTTAATTCTCAGGTACGTCATGATACATTAAAGTATCATTACTGTGTGATTACACGGTAACAGATGGGAGAGTGAGGGTGATGACATGCAACATCGCCGGCTCTGTAACGGCGAGGTTGTGGGAACACGGTGCACTGTTCGCCGGTCCACCGGGAGCTCCTAATGCACCCAGTTCGGAGAGGAAGATTATAAGTTGCAGTTGTTCAAGTCCGCCTCAGCTGCCCCTCTGCTTCCCACCAGCTGGAACACAGGTCGGTGTCCCAGCGGACGGAGAGGCGGTCGACTCCCGGGCCTACCTGGGTAGGGGGGGAGGGAGGAAACGGAGGAGAGACTCATTAAAAGTGATCCCTTTGTCCGGTTGGAGCCTCATCAGCCTCAGAGCTGCTATCCACCGGAGGGCACCTTTGAAGAGGCGGGCCTAATCTCAGGCCTGTAACTCTGTCATGGTCAACCTGGGCTACCCTGCTAACGAGTGAGGGGGCCCGCGAGGAAGTTCACCAGATGTGAAAGTAGCTCAAGAGCTACGCTGAAACTAACACACCGACCCACGGATGGACTTTTAACTCTTGGTGGTTTTGAATGTTGAAAACTGGTTCAACCGATATGGGCTGTGGGTATTTAACGGCAGAGATTGATCCTGATATTTTTGGACTGAAGCTGCCGATAGCCAATATTTTTTCTGCCAATATTCAATATCTTTACATTTTGACAGGGTGACATTTATGTAGCCGTGGTTAGAGAGGACCTCCATCATACATGCACTGGACAATATGACATGTCAGATATTCAATTAAAGGCCAATATCGTCCCGAACCAATATATCGGTCTAATCCTGAATTTGTTTTGTTTTCACGTTGGGCTGTATGAGTGTCGTTCCCGTGGCTACTGCCTACACTCTTGCCGTGCTATAATCCATATTTACCTCTTCCTACCTGCAAGACACCTTCAGGGCATCCCTTTGTCTTCCCACACTCCCTGAAGAACCAAAGACAAAGGCAGCCTTCTACCCTCAGTGTCACCGTATGTACAAAGTGGTGGTGGTGGTATTAAAGCGGTGGAGGGATTAAACCCTGTCTAATGATGTGGGATAAAGAGCATGTCTTTTAATAGGGCTGCAGCGGAGCATGATGCGAGCACATGCACTCGCTGCTGCACTGAGAACACACACACAGAAATACGTTGTGTTGCATATGGAGATCACATGCACATGAACCCACAACGCTCAGGGGTAACAAGGTATCGTCAAAAAACGGGAAAACACAGCCAACAGCAACCTGATGTGTTCATGGGAAATTGGGGGTGGCAGATGATCAGACGAGTGTATCCTTTCCCGCCCTTGTCTCAAATACAAAAAACAAATGCGACAGAGAAGGTGAATGTTTCCCGAAATGTACGGGAAAAACAGCAGAGCTCAAATATGACTGAGGGAGGAAATGTCTGTCTGATTTGTCTGATTTGAGCTGTTGGGTTAACCACGTCGCTTTGAAAGCTCCCTCGCTTCACCGTCTGACAAGGGGATCACGGCGTGTGCACAGCGCCGGCCTCTGCTGCTTTGCACTTTGATTAAAGGTAAGTGAGCGCTCGCTATAATCCCTGAATCCGTTTTTTTAGTCCCAGTGGGATTTAGGCGAGAATGATTTCCTCTCAGCGGTGAGATCTGTGGCTTCCTCACTCTTTGTTTGGGATGACATCTCTCTGTTTATTCACTCATTCTTGGCATGCTCTGTAGCCGGCATTAGGCTACATCCAAGAGGCTGAAAATCTGCCAAATCACCCTAAAGTTAAATACCGCGCTAACGCCGGTAACGTCAGGACTTGGCGCGGGCCGATACAGTCGTCTTCACACTATATCAAGCGAAAACCTGCGCCGTGTTGTTTTTTCCTCCACGTGGTGCATAACCCGTGTTGACTCACCAGAATGTCACCATGGCAATGCTCTAACACCGATCTCCAGTGAAATGTGTATTAGCGTGTGGTTTTTTTTTTCCCTCTCTCTCTCTCTCTCTCTCTCTCTCTCTTTTCTCCTTCTCCCTGCAGAAACATCTCGTTAATTACTCTGTAGTGCTAACATGACAGGAAGGCTAAGAGTGCCTTTGGAGGGTTCAGAGATGGCCAAGCGGAGCCGTTTATTGGCTGAGAAGCGTGATTTATGACGCCTCATTGGGAGGACTAAATCTTCCCTGTGTTTGTGTGTGTGTGTGTGTGTGTGTGTGTGTTTGCATGGGTGTGTGTGTGTGTGCGTTTCCTCTCCGCGGGGGAGCAGCGGAGGGGACAGCTGATTGAAGTCTTAAAATGTTTGGAGGGAATAAATAAGCCTGACTCCTTGACATTATTCTAAACTGCAACCATTTAGCGGCGCGCTGAGAGGGCCGTGATTAATTGGAATGTGCGCGGCTAACAAACGCCCGGATTAATTTCCCAACTGGTTTTGCCAGCGTGAGCGGGCTACGCGGCGCTGTCACGTCCGTCCCCCGAAGCCAAACCCCCCGCGGCGTCTCGCTGCAGTTGCTCAAAGACGCAGGTCAGCGATGGGAGATTCGCACCGCCGGAGACACCGGAGGGGAAAGAACGGCGGATCGTTTGTTTCACTCTGTTTGACTAGATTTTCTCCCTTGTGGTATTTTGCTTTCTTTGTGTGCGTGTTCTCCTTGTGTTCGCCTGGGTTAGGGGCTGCAGGTCAGGTGGATTGGAGGCCCTAAGTAGGAATAAACATCTACAGCACCTTCACTCAGCCAAAACAACAACAATGCTACAAAAAAACACCAAACCACTCCTGGAGCAGTGCAGCGACCCCTCCATCTGACTTCTCTGGAGGGATGTGTGTGTGTGTGTGTGTGTGTGTGTGTGTGTGTGTGTGTGTGTGTGTGTGTGTGTGTGTCACTCTATGAGGTCCAACTCTGGTCACCTTGTGTATTTTGGCTAATAAAGTAATATTCTTAAAGGTTGAGCTGCCGCATCCAGACAGAAGTGAGTAAGTGGAGTTTTGCCAGGATACAGTAAGCAGTGTCATATGAGCCCATTTCTCTTGGCAAAATTATGAAATTACACTGATCTGGAGACAGTTCTTCACCGCTGGATAAGGGATGAATAATTTAAGGCCCTATGATTAATCCAGTGGCAGAACGCCCCGCTGAAATATCGCATCTCTGAAGGTAACTTTAGCCCTCAGGAAAGACAGATGTGGACGTTTGTCCTGCGACTTTCTGAGGGAAATTTCATCTCGGGCGGTGCATAAATCTTGTTGGCAGTGAGGGGGGGGGGGAGTACAATAAGTTCATCGTGGAAATACCTACATCAAGCACAATTATAGCTCAGCTGTACGTGTGCCATGTAAACTGAGTGCAAATCACTTCCCAAAGTTTGGATTGGTCCAACGCATAATCCTGTTGTTGATACGTCCTTTCCAGCTACTTTGAGGATGAGCTTACAGGGTTTGCTGTGAGTTAAAGACCCTCATACTGGCAGTTATACGTACAGCTTACTGAGAAACTTCCAAAACATTTTGAAGAGTTGCTGGATTACGGCATTAAATGGTCTTAAACTGTGTGTGTGTGTGTGTGTGTGTGTGTGTGTGTGTGTGTATATATAGTAGGCTACCGGGTGCAAATGGGAGCGAGCCAGACAGACGCTGCTTGGCTCTCCCTGATAAATACAGATAGCACTGAGGGCAGCAGTATATTGCTTTACACAGTGAAAAACACAACCTGAATCAATTTCACAATTAGCCAGTTCAGGGTTTTGATTAAAAAAACAACAGTCGCCTTTGAAGAAATCAATTCCAACTAAAGAGACGAAGGAGAGAATTCCCTCGCCAGTTTAGCGTCCCTCGGCTGTCAGTTCAAAGACGCTCGTGGAGACGATTTACGGCCTTTGTCTTGAATAGGAACCGTCGTAGCGGTGTCTGTTTTGATGGTATCGTCCCATTCAACTTTATCTTTCCGTACAGTAAATAATCTGATCTAGCAAAGTGAGTAAAATAAATAAATGACATAGAACTGTTAGGGCTTTAATCCCCACAGTTATTGATCTGCCGACTTAAGTTTCTATCGACAGCGTCTTTGAAACTACATGCATTCCCACCGTCGCCATGCGGCCGTGCATTGTTCCCCCCCATGTCTGGCATGTCAAATGAGAGATCAAGCCATGTTACATTCACACCCCGTTTCCTGCTGCGCCCATCGTCACACACACCTCGCCTCGGCCGCCCGCCGCGCCCTACGCGTGCTTCACCAGGGGAAAAGCTGAAACTTCAAACGCTGTCAGTCTCCGGCGCAGCGAGAGAAAGAAAAAAAAATGAAAAAAATAAAAACCCCGTCTGATGAAAGACTGGAACTTCAGAGAAGAGCAGGCGATGAGCTTAACTTGGGGATTTAGGAGCCTTGTCTCTTCCTTCCCGCGTTTTGTCAAACACCGCGTGTGTAGCCGGCACGTCTGATTGTTAGTCTGAGTAACAAGAAAGTAGTCACACTCGTCTTTGATCCCTGGAAAATGTTAACATATGAGTGGAAATTCAGCCTCACGTGTGCAGAAATGATCTTCGAACGTTTTCTAAAGTATATATGAATGCCGGCCTGGTTCAGAAGACGGCCGAGGAGTTGTTGCACAAGATTTATAAATGATGGGATATACATTTTCCAAAAAAAGAAAATGTAAGCGCTGTTAGTTTGAAAGAGCTGCTGTCTGATAATATACACAATACTCATGCATGGCAGAGGCTGGCTGCTGTCCCTCTCCCAGAAACAGGTAAAAATGTTTACTACCACCATCTACTGTTCACTTGGAGGAGTTGGCTTGCCGTCTACTTCTAGATCTCCTTCAGCAGGAAGAGTTGTATCATAAACTAGGTTTGAACAATCTTGCGCTAAACAATCATAACTATATCTATCTATTTATGATTGTTTAGCGCAAGAGGGTTCACTCCCAGAGGAGGTGGATTAAAGCTCTTTGCAGGCTGAAAGTTACAGTTTCGGCGTCGTATGAAGTCAACTCCATAAGACGCAAACGGCGAAGTAGTCTCTCTCTCACAAGCAGGATACACACATGTGACCTCGGTTTTCAACCTTTCTGCAGTGGAGAAAGAAGTGGAAGAGTGTAATTGTGGGAGGTTGAATGTTTTCAGTTCTTCTCATTCACAGGAGCATCGTTTCAATATATTACTTTGGAAACTTACCAGCGACGGGGTTGACTGTTGAATGACTTCTGTTATAAATCCAGATTCCCAGGGCCTTTCATTCAAACCAGTTGAAGGAGGTTTCTGTCATTTGTCATTTCAACATTTGTCATTCCATTACAACATGTATCAATCTTTGCAGACAAATAATAAAGACTTATTTAGTTAAAATAAGTTAAAATAAAATAAGTTTAAATTAGTTTACTATATGTATCATTTTAACATCAATAAACCATTACCACGTTCATTTTGAGACATTATTATAACTGCTGTAAACAACAACGATGCATTTTTCTTTTTCTGCCACCAGGTCGGATTTGGAGGGAAATCTGCTGGATTGCTTTACGGCACAAAACAGGAAGAGGGCGCTGTTCTTCCAGCGCTAACGGAGCTACAGCTTTCAGTGATTCTCGCAATGGAAGAAAACATGTTCATCCTATTCAGTAAAACAAAATAGAAAACAAACAAGTAAGGGGATGGGAGACGGATAGCAGGTCCTCTTCGCAACAGGAAGCAGTGGGAAATATGGTCTTACTCTAGCTAACACTAACAATACCACTGGTGTGAGATAGAGGCTACCAATCGTCCCCACCATGGTCTCGTTTGTTTACAATGATATATTGATGTTGAAAATGCCACACATAGCACCTTTAAATGTGTCACTGTCTTGCATTTCACATTTTAAAGCTCAGGTCTTATAAAAACAGACCTCAGAAGGGTTAATGAATTTGCCTCACTGCCTGAAAGGAGTGATGGACGGAGATGGAGGATGGAGACACTAAGCAATGCTGGCTAAGTTCGTTTCAGCAGGTCACGGCTGTTCATAGCGGCTCTTTGTCATCGCCTCTGGTCCCCCTGGGAGCCCTTTAACTCTGGCCTCATCAGAGTCCTACAGAGACCTCTCTGTCTGTCTCCCAGACGCCGACCTCTCATTGGATCAAAGATTGATTACATCCCATTCCCATCCCGTCATTGGAGGACAGAACCGCAAGCACCGCTGGTCAATGGGTCCTTGTAATCAGTGTCAATGCGGTAGTGACATGGTGGTAGGAAAATCACTCAGTTGATTTCAGCATGGGTTTATACAGAGTGTGGTAATTTCAGCCCAAATCAAAACCGGCCATGTCCTAAGTGCATACAAAGTTAATTGTTGAGCCAGGATCCGGTTTGCCTGCTCAATGTGTTGAGTGATTTCCAGTCCGTCTCCGATTCAAATGGCAAATGCATTGAAAAATATCCTGTAACCCTAATCCACAATAATCTTCAGATATGTTACATTTTATGTCCAAACCTCATGCTTGACTTTTATTGGGATGACAACTCAATAATATCATTTGACTTCTTATTTTCAATAAAAATGGAAAGCAACAACATGGTTAATGTGAGTGACCAAGTCTTGTGCAATTTGTGTGGAAGTAGAAGTATATTTTAATGATAAAATCCCTGCAACCATCTGTTGGTGTAATGAAATGGCTGGCGCTGGCAGAAGATCTGGATGACCTCTCGCTATCCACAGACAGCATATGCTGCTCTGCAGAGTTGAAGGCTCAACCTTTCCAATGGTCACGACCATCAGCAAGCTCATAATCATCAAAACCTCATCTGTAACATTCATAAACCTCACGGCAGCCTGGATTCTTGAGGATTTGCAAAACAGAGCGCACCATATGGTGCCTCCTGTATATTGAAATTAATTAAAACTACGGTTTCGATTCTAATACCTGAAAATATCACAGGGAAACATTCCATGAAATATTGGAGTGGGAGATGGTTTCAGTCCAAAGTGCTAAGACTGCCACATCTCAGCTACCAATTATTTTTGCATTGTAAGATTAACAAACTCAACTCCTTGCAGAGCTGCTGAAAGTGGAGCAACGTGAGCAAAGCGACATTGTTGCTTCCTGTGCTTTCTGCCACTCACACGACTGTGACTCTGTAATACTTCAAACGACGGAGGGACTTAAAGTAATTCTGGATACCGGCTTTAAAATGTTAATGGGTAGGATATTAGTGATGTAGCCGTGTGTGTGCGGTGATCAGGGTATGTGTGTGTGTGTGGGGGGGGGGGGGTTGTTGTACTGTATGTGCTGGTATCCTCCGTGTGTGTGAGAGGAATGGAGGCCGTCTGAGATGCTGTCGCAACAAGAGGAAGCAGTTTCAAGGATTACTGTCGGGGCGGAAAAGAGGCAATTAATCTCTGTCTTCAAAACGGGATGCAGTTGAGCTTCAAGGCTTTCAGGATCTTTTGGAGAATCACCAGCCTCTGTTTACTAATTTGCCCATGTGGTGGTGATGGAGCGGCGTTGGTGCTGCCGGTGGTGGTGGTCGTAGTGTGTGTGTGTGTGTGTGTGTGTGAATCAGTTGCTCACCTATGCATGTGGTTTGCATTAGCACAGAAATAAGGTAAACAGCACGTCGGGTAATTAAACAAATCCTATCATCTTCCTTAAACCGCTTGTGTGCGAGACGACCGATATTTGTTTTGTTTCGCTCTTTTTCAATTACAGCCGGCCCCCAGGTGTGCCGGGCGGCTGGAGCGTCCGGGGTGCTATCAGTTTGAACAGGATGTTTGATCAGAACTAAGCTCTATTGGTTGGCTGACATTTGATTTTTCACTCATGTCCTTGTCCCCTTCTCTTGTTGTCGGGTCAAAACTAGCACAGCTCGTATTGTGAGGATCTGTGGCGTGTCCTCCAGACTTGTCTATATCAGTCTCGTGAGATGTATATTTGGATTGTATTTGTTTGATGGGAATGTTTCAGTTAGTTTTGGAGGAATTTTACAAAAAAACGTACTCTTTCGTCTCTTCTCCGTCCGATTTGTGTGGAAGTTCACGAGGGACAGACGGAGAAAAGAACTGCTTGGAGGTAAAGTTCAACCCTGTTTTGTCCTTTTTCTCACTTAAAGAGGTTAAGCAGAAGTCGGTCGTCTTCTGTGTTTATTTCCCATCCTGTAACAAACCCGTATTTAACACCAGAACCCACTAATACACCACCACAACAGGGTTTGTACCTCTGTGTTTTGCAGGTGAACTCATCGCGGCCTGTATCATCACTCCTCGGTCTTTGGGGGGAAGATAATCTGCTTCAAACCCGTCAGGGAGGTCAGGGCAGTTTCCAGCGCTGTACCGGCCTGACACCGACGACCACAGCCAAACTAAGCCCAAATTCGGCTGTACATCATTTCACCTCCAGCTAAGCAGTTTAGCCTGATCAGACCTGGCACAACGAGCACCCTTACCTTCAGGACCTACACGACGGTTTTCTCCGTCTGTCTTTGCAGATATAACTCTCAATCTGCCCGCAAAGAGCAAAACAAACGTCGGAGCTCCAACAGGAACAAACATGAAAACATGTGGAGTGAAGCCAGGACGAGCTTCCTGCACAGTTACGTCAAGCTGAAACAGAAAGGGCACCAAGTGCAAACACTGTGCACACCTCATGCCGACAAACAAGTTGCATTTAGCGCTAATAATGCACACTTCCATTAATTGGATCCAGCTTGTATAGAATTACTATTTTGAGAAATCTCTCCTTCACTAAACAGTGATCAAATTTACTTTTATTCTATTCATTTTCTCCTTCCCTTTCTCCTTTCCTGTCTTTCCCTGATAAGCCCCCCTCACCAGAGAATACAATGGAGCCATTGTATAAAACCACAGAGCTGATAATGTTATGTGACATTAGGGGCAATGATGTTAGTTCCTATTCAGAGAGACATTTTCATTGCAAGGCAGACTTACAAAGAGCACCATAATATTCAATGGTTTCGGAAATTAAGGAATCCAATATTAAAGACAATCAGTTTTAATATGCACCATCACAGACCAGAGGGTGTCTGTCTATGAGAACCTGTTTGGTGCTCCAGACTGGTAGCAAACATATAAAGTTATATATATAATAACACTAGCGACATATCCCAGCAGAGCTTTAATGGTGATCTTATCCACTCGTGCATATTTCCAACATGCAGGAGTTGCATGCAACAAAACGGCAAATCAAATATCGACAAATCAAAATGTCAACTTCAGTTTTGGCTGGAGCACGGTGCATTTTTGAGCTCATTCAATGGGGTTTGAACAGGATTTATAAACCCCAAGCATGGTGGGATTTTCTCGACGCATAGAAGGCCATGTAGTCCTGAAAATCACCCAAACCCGAGTCACACGTTTTTCTACATGACAACACATACAGTATCAAGTAGCCACGGGAGTCCATTAGCTGCTAATGTATTAATGTGAAATGAGCAATCTACCCACAGCAGCAGAAACAGAATAAATTCCCAATGTCATTCAACTCTCATGAAGTCCGGACTCGATTGTTTTTCCTCCCTCTTATGTGTAATAGTATTCATATTCCCCTGAACGCTGACCCAGGAAGAGAAGGGCCCGTTTCAGAGCTGTCACCGCATCATCTTTATCTCCACTCTCCAAATGTTGGGGTCAGCCAAGACTGACGCACAGCAGACAATTCTCCCAAAGACCTAATGTGATTAATGGGTGTCAGTTAGGAGGGGGGGCGCGGGGTGAGTTGGGTGGTGAGGAAATTAAAAAGTCCTCCAAAGGAGATCGTTGCTCAGAAAAGGTACCCAGTCGGCACTTCACCGATGGCGGCAAGAGTTTCGTCCCCTTGACTCAGTTTGGCGACGGCGACGTGTTCAATGTCACTCTCAAAGTTCTAACACGGCCAGGGAATGCAAGCTTGGAATGAGGTGTGGGTGAAGCGTTGCCGCCTAGCAACTGGCCTGCTTTGTGTTTGAGCTCCAGCATTTCCAACAGCATGTCCTTCTCCATTCAGTGTTGATCAAATTCCTGACATTTCTCACAATAAAAGTGCCTTGGCAGATGCAACTCCTAGCTTGGCAATGCCGTTGTCATTCACTGGTGTCCTCGCCACGGTGGGAAGGCCACAGCGGTCGTTGAGGAACCTGGGGACGTCACTTATTTGTTCTCCTTCCTCTTCCCCATTTTGTCAGGTCTAACGTTGCCATTCAGCCCAACTCACACCCCCTTTTGCAGCTATGGGAATCTGATTTCTCCTTCCTTTGCCAAAACGCAGATTGCCAGGCATGTTAATATTGGTAGTAAACACCTTGTCTCACTTCCCCATCCACGACGGTCCATCTTTTACGAGTGTCTTACTGTAACTGTTTGATTCACCTGCTTTCTAGTTGGATCCGAGCAGGTTTACTTTCATGTTGCACCCCTGGAGGTGGTTCGGGTGATCGCATCCTCAAAGCGTCTTGGGTGCGTTTACACCTGGATTTGATGCACTTTGCGAGTACAATCCGATCACCCAGGACGCGTGTTCATGCCAGCTGGAAAGGGAGCGAGGGAGTCGTGTAAAGCATTCCCACATTACGGCCTATCTGTGCATTTGCATCCGCCGTGCACGTACATACAGGAGTGCACTCGGCTTCCTGTACGCGGAGCAGAAGGAGGAAAGTGCCACTGCTGTGGATTAGAGGCTGAGGAGTGAAAAGCCTGTGGAGGGGAGATGAAGGTGCATGTGAGTTTCCCAGTTGCCCGCCTTGTGAGGAGCCTGAACACCAGATAAGGCCACAGCCACATAATCCCCCTCCCAAAACCAGTTTAAAGTCAATACCCACCAAGAGAAGGTTGAGGAAGCCTCCGAGGCATCCATCAGTGCTCACCCTGTTCCCATCAGCGAATTTGCTGCAATTCAATGAGAATATTTGAGTCATCGGTGGTCATTTGGAGTTTTTGTGTGTTTGTGTTTTTTTAGACAAGCTCGTTTTGTTGTTGATAACCTGTGTTTATTTAAAGAATAAACACAGTCCACACAGTGGGAATAAAAAACAGTAGGTGGATTAACATGTTTTTTTAATATTGACAGTCACCTTGGATTGTTATTTGTTCTTTGTTTGTCTTGTTGTCTTCCTACCGTTTAGCCTAGTTGTTATTTTCTCACCTTATCTAGTTCTTCTCTTTTCCATTGTTAAGTTCCTTGGGTACCATGAAAGGCGCTCTTAAATGAAAGTTCTTCTTCTTCTTCTTCTTCTTCTTATTATTATTATTATTATTATTATTATTATTAATAGCTGATGAAGCTGTAGACTTTCTTTTGGAATCTGCACAAATTAAGTGAGTAACTTTTTCAACTTGAGAAATACTTCTTCCAGGCGTGTCCATTTTGATTAGTGTGACGGATCTATTGCCATGGCGACAGTCCTACCTGAACACTGCATAGTACAGATGCCGAGTCTTATATTAATTATTTTCATGATGTAAACAGAGACAAAAAAATAACTAGATTTTCTTGTGTACAACTTGGTGTTTAGTTAATTTGCTGTAATCAGTCGATAAATTAAAATCACTCTGAAGGAAGGAGTCTGATGAAGAGTATAGAACGAGGGATTTCTTCGTTTCCAGTAAACTGCATTGCATCAAATGTAAAAACATCAAAAGTGCAGATTATGAGTTTGTCTGAACGGCGTACTGATTGGCCCGCTTATCTCAGATTGCAGGTCTGATTTGACGATGAAAATAAGAGACGTCCTCATCGCCAGGTGTAATCTGATTTTAAATGAAACATTTTAATCCGTCCGTATGACATCAAACTAATGCCAAGTGCTTGGGAATATAATTGCAAGTAAATAAACACAGAGATGTAGGAGCATTCTGCAATTTACAATGCATTCATTTAACCATTGACACTATATGCATCTTTCCATTGAACTTTTAAAACCATCTTGCACTTTTTTTTACCACACATACTGTATGAGTTCAGGAACAGTCAGCCATATGTTTTCTTTCTTTTTCCCTGCTCTTGTAATTGATAACTTCCAACAAGCCTCTTGTGGTGCGTGAACATGGAAAACAGACAAAAGTATGAGCTGGGTGACTTTTCGGATGTTTTCAAAATAAAAGCGAGATAATTGCATCAATAAACCAATATATAGTATATGAGGTGGTGCTCACGAGATGGTGTGCACACTAAAAAGTGAAAAGTAAAATACTAAGTCCGTCAGCAAGGAATTTTTTTTTTTTCTTTTTCAAAAATCTGATGTGAACGTTATCCACACAGAGGTGTTTCAACGAGACAGGGGCAGCAGAAACCCTCGAAGGTCAGCCGCGTGGACAGCCTTCCGTAGAGTGGGCGGTGCTGGCGTGTGTCCGTAAGCATCAACAGCTCATAGCATAAACAAGCACCAGCGCCACGTGTCACATACTGTAGTGGCAACACTGAAGAAGGGAAACCAGGTTAGTTCTGAGCCTGTAGCGGCACCTTGGGTCCACGGTGTGTGTGTGTGTGTGTGTGTGTGTGTGCATGTGCCTCTAACCTGTAACCGCCACCCCCCACCCATCCTACCTGTTTGCTGTTATCTATATAACCCCCCCCCCACACACACACACACTCACACACACCCTCCGGCACACCTTCATTACTGCCCCAGATAGTGGCATTGGCAACTTGTCACTTCTATTGATTTCTCTTAAACTGCAATTTACATGGATATTTGTGGGCGTCCCGAGGGCAGGCTGTATGCCGGACGGGCCCGAGCACCACCACCCCCCTTCCACCCCCATCTCTCTCTTTTCTCTCTCCTCCCCTCGGGCCGAGAGGAAATGTTTCCGCCCACGAGAGAACCTCAAAGTGACTTTTCCATCCGACATCAGCAAACGTGTCGTGTCGTTATTTCTGCAAATGCTTTTTTTTTTTTTTCATCATAAGGAAAATGGACGGGAGTCAGTGAGGGTAAATCTGATGTCGGTAGATGGATAATATGGTTTCTATCAACCTTGATGGTTTTTAGGAAGAAAAACAGCATTTATACAAATACGAACAGGAGGATGCTTTAGCTTCTGGGTCACAGATTCCCAAGGTGTTTGTTTCAGGATGTTAAGATATTTTGTTATTGTTTTGAGGTCTGTGCTATTTCCAGCGTGCTTTTTTCCTCATTCAATAATTGCATCCAAAGAAAGGCAAACAGACAGACGTGCATACAGGCAGACGTAGACCGCAACGGCCACGTAGTCAGACAGAAAACACGCTACGGTCATTGTGTTCTTGATGCGGCCATAACAAAGCCGTGTGGATGCACTGTAATGACCCTGAATGTATCTGGCAGTACCATAGCGCCTCCTCCTAACGTACACCTGACCTTCCGCTGTAGAGGCCGGGGGAATTCAACAATAACCTCCAGCTAGGAAAGCCACAAATGCTTTCTGAAAGCCTCGACGCTGCGCTTTCACACAAAAATGCCAAAATGTCACAATGCTCAAACTTTGCGGCCGCAACAAACTGTCAGAAGACGTTTGCCTCCCGTGCTGAAGGTCACCTGCAGCCTCCAAATAGGACTTTGAAAGCAGAAGAGATATTTATTGCAAAAAGACGCATTTTTCCATTATATTTCCTAATTATAAGGCCAGTTCTGCCTTGGGTATATTGGACATTTGTATAATACCGGACTATATCAACGATGCATTTGATGTAACGGTTGTTATCAAGTGTCTGGGAGAGCTGTTTAATTGAACATTATCCTCCTTTGAGCACTTGTCACTGACCCTGCTTTAGAGGCGAGAGAGAGAGAAAGAGAGTGAGAGACAAATTTCTTCAGATCCATAATAATCCCTGCCAGAAAATAAAAGCCAAATATAGACAAACACAAATGTACAAGAAGAGAGCGAGGGGAGAAGGAACGAAATACAAACAGAGGATTCTTTTTTTGTTTGTTTGTGTTTTTTGTGTTTTTTACACATCACCCAAGTCTTTCATTTAGGGTGAGTAGTGAGTAGTGGACCTTCCAGCAGCTGGAGAACCCGGGTCCAAGCCACCCAGCTCTGACTTCTGACCTCCCTGTGGAGGGGGCAAGAGAAAAGAGAATTCCATAAGGTGCTCAATAAAGTATGAGAAATAAATAAAAATGAAGAAAACAAAAAAAAAGGCAGCGGGGGAAGAAGGGGTGTGAGTTGGTGGGTGTTGCTGGTGATGTCACACCTCCCAGACAGCCAGGATTGGCCCCTAATTAGAAAGCTCGGCAGCAAATAGATAGGCGTCCTGCATGATTGAATTCAAAGTGGCTGATGCCAAAATTTCTGCAGAGGCGCAGAAAACTAGAGGAGGAGAGAGGGCTTAGGCAAGACAGGGAGCTGGTATCAGTGCTGCTGAGAGCTGCCACGCTGCGCTGCGAACAGTCTCTCAGGAGGAGGCGAGCTGGAGTTTCAGAGCTCATAGTAACGGCAAGACGCGCTCCCCCCGGTTTGGAGGGATAAAAAAAAAAAAGAAAAAAAAGGAGAGCCGAGAATATAGTCCGAGAATACGTCGACCCCCGAGGACTCTGCGATATCAGAGGACAACGGAGACTGAAAGCGAGACAACTCACAAGGAGAGTCGAGCCGCCGAGCCAGAGTCGCTCCTGCGCATCGCTCCAAACGCCCGATGGCATCTGTACTTGGAAACAACAGCCGCGCGTCGGGGGCTCAGAGCGGCCAGGTCAAATGCAAGTTGAAGAGGAGAAGGAGGAGACGATCCAAGAGAAAAGGTAAAAAGTTTGCATCACTTATTGCGTTTTTTGGGTGTGTTTTTTTTTTTTTTTGCAATAACGCAGAGGTCGTGCGCACCTTGGCGGGGCATCGGAGCGCGCGGCAGTCCAGTCGAAACCGCGCAGCGCCAGCTCGGGTATTACCGTAGAACAGGCTGCGTTTTATTTACTGCATATAATGTTTTATATACATGCTGTCCAATTAGTGGACGGACGGAAACGAAGCTCTACAGTCGGCTTTGAATGGCGCATTGTCACCCCCTCCTCCCCCGGTAAAGTTGAAGTTGTTGCTGCATTCATTGTCCTTTTAACAGACTGCACGGTTTCCGAGAGCGACGGTGAGGAGGAGGGATGATTCAACGATTAATGCCGCGTCAATCCGGGTTTATTTCCAAAGTGAGCCTTTCAACAATGTGCTTTACCATGTATTTACCATTTAACACGTGACTTTCAGATGCGCATCTATACCGAAAAGGACACCGGTTCTCCTGTTTAACTTCCATCGGAAATACGGTGTTTTCTTACCCTAATTGTAATCAGCATCATCACAGGACAGGTGTGCCACTTCAGACATTTAAACTGATACTGATCCATTTATTTCTAAACCAAGAATATAATTAAACTACAAGAACCACTGAGCAGCTAACATGAAATCCAGTGACAGTGACACTAGTCAAACATTTCTATTTCTATTTTCCTTTTGTATTATATAAAAGTACATCTACCTTATTAGTGTCCTTAATTCCAATGCTCTTGCTGGACTTAATCCATCTGTCTTTTAGTTTCAAATCTGAGAAATATTTTATTAGTAGTTTCATTAGCAGCAAAAACCTGGGGATTTTTTTTTCTTTTAGCAATAGTGTCTTTAAAAAATCTCAATATTTGGAGGAGGACTGTGAAATGTACTACAATTAGAAAGGCCTGCGTATGTGTTGACTCAAACACCCAGCTTTTGTATTACTTATGACAAACCCAGCGGTCTCAGTCCCATAGCAGTGTATTAACAACTTGTGTGTGTGTGTGTGTGTGTGACTAATAAATCCATGTCACGCTGTAGCACAATCCCGTACTCAGCCACTGAATTATAACTGCAATCGAAACAGAAAGGCGCTGTGTTTTTTGTTTTTTTGGGTGAATAAAACACAGCAGAAATAACATTTGACTGGTGGGAGCGTTGTGCGGCCTCTTCACCGTGAGCGAGGCTCAGTAATAGATGGTGTCCGGGGTTCGGGGCCAACAAATCCCCCAATGTGGTTCCTGTCATGAGACCTGCAGGGAGCCTTCTCGCCACCAATGACAGCTACAGGTTTATGGCCTGTGTTTACAGATAAAATAAATAAATAAATAAATAAATAAAACACACGGGATCACACATTTCCCTCTCACCTTCCTTCACTTTCAAAATTCTGTTCCTCACATTTGAGCTGCTTTTTTTAAAGGAGTTATAATTTGCTCTGCAGTGTTTTTTTTATTATTATTATTATTATTAATGTAAGATGATTGCTAAGTGGGAATTTTACATAAAAGGTACCTGAAGTAATTACTTAGCTAATGATAAGGTGTGTGTGTGGGGGGGGGCTGTTTAAGATATGACAGTTACTGAAGGCATCGGCTCTGTAAAGCTGAACTGCTTCTGAAGATATTCTCCCTGATTTAGTTGTTTTCCGGAGGTGCTTTCCTTTGCCGTTAAGGATTTAAAGCTCTGTGGAAACGGGCGCTGCAAAAAGCCTGATTAACAGTAACTTACCCCAAACTGAAGCGCCAAACACACATTTACTCTCACGCAGGTCAAAACGCTCCCAGAGAAACATTTGGACCCTTTTTTCCCCCCCCTTCTATTTCTCATTGTGCAGCAGCTCTGTAGGAAAGGAGGGACGATCTAAATAAAGCGGCAATGACACAATTATTATTGTTGTTGTTTTTTTTACTCGCGATAACACAGTTGTTTGCGTTGTTTATGCTTGAAGATACTGACGTGCCACCCCAGTGCATTGTGGAATATGGATGAACGCTCTGAGCGCGTTGACGTATCGGACCGCAAATGAATGCATAACGAGGTTTTGCACTTGTCGTCAAACTACAAACAGACAGCCGCACCTCGCCTCCACAACCTCCTGATTTTTAATAGCCCAAGTAATTGAGACAAGGGAGACAATACATAAAATATAGTGCTGAGGCAAATGTATTTACATAATGGAGACGACAGAATTGGTTCCACAACATTAAGCATTGCATATGAGTATCACACAACGTGCGCACATTAGCTGACAGGCCTTCACAGCGCGCCGCCGAACGGCTAATTTATCAGCACTGCTGATTCATTCTGATAACACGGGACATTAGGGGCCAGTTCAGGGGCCGGCCGCAAATGAACTGTGTCTTTTCCGAACATGCCAGGTAGCCGCTGATTCCTCCGTAGCTGCGGGAAGTGGCCTCACTTTATCGAGCAGCAGCGGCAGCAGCAACAACTGAAAGCCAGAATGTGACATGTGCAGCGCTGACGCCAGTCTGATCTGGTCTTCCCGTTTGATTCTCGTTCCTGTGCGGCTCTCTGTGTTTCTGGAAAGGGCTGAGCAGCTCTTTTCCCAAATCCAACATTTGAACAGTAAATGTTTCTTAAGCTGTTGAAATGAAAGCACACAGTATTTTTTTTTATTATTACAGAAAGGTCCTTTCCACTTCACACGCCACCACAGACAATTACATAAATATGGAGAGGCCAGCAGACTGAGGGAGCTTCTTTTTTTTTTGTTATTATTATTGTTAATCATCTTTGATAATGAAGAGAATTTGATCTAGTACACGCTCATCTTGAGATTTCAGTCAATTATTTTTATAGTCCTTGTGGCAAAAAGTCACAAGGGATTATTGCATGGCATTTGGGACTTAATCCCTTGAAAATGCTGCAGATTATTTGTAGATGGACTGCATTAAACCCTATGTGTATATTCAAAAGGTTGTAAGCAGATTCCTCCCCATTATTATTTTTTTTCACCCCACTCTTCTCTCCGGCAATTGTTCTTTTTTTTTTTTTGCGATGGCTGTGGAGCGGAAAACAAATAAATACAACGCGCACGCTAAAGATTAACGAAAAGTAGGGCAGCGGGCAAAAATTTGCCCACTCACCATCTCTGTCACCCGGGCCTTTCTCTGACCTGGAAATGACACACTCTACTAAATGAACCAGCCGTGTGTTTTTATGCCGGTGAAGCAGTTCTCTCCAGTTTGGCCAACCGCTGCCTACCCGTACTGCCCACGTCACAATCCGCCCGTCAACCCCACATTGCATTGAAGCACACCTTGCTCCGCTTTGTTCGCCGTTCCCCTTAAGCGCAGTGTTTGCACATCCGCGGAGCGGCACACTACATCACTGTAAGAGGCTTCGTAAGACGTGGCTGTGTGTCTGCCTCTTAATTAATCACAGCGCTGTGGTTCGCGGTTTCGTCCCCTGAGGGATTTCGGTTCCGTTTCCGCCTCCACAAAAAACAAACAAATACAATTTACCTCTCCTTTTGGAGATTTGGCACATTCCTAGTGACAAATAGCAACATCTGCACGCTCTAATGTAGTGCATCCCAGTTTGCGTGGTGTTCTGACCCGGCTACTTCCTGCACCAAAACCACCTCACCAGCATGACGTGACCCTTTTTGTCTTCCTTCCTTAAAGCGTAGCATACGCGCGACATATTCCTCATCATTTTTTCCACATTGTGTTTTCTCATGAAGAAAGATAAGCACTGCAGAGATTTATAGGCCAACATTATTTTTTACAACCCTACTTATCACCCTGTGCTTGCAGTGGTATAGTACAGTATATCTTATCAGCGTATCATCAAGAGTGCCGAGGGGGGCGGGATGTGAAAAACAGGGAGGGTCACGTAATTTATGTAGCAATTACTGTTTACGCACTCGTTCCTGGCGAGGGGCTGCAGGGGGGTCGAGTGCAGGCCGCCAGGGTGACGGGAGTTGAGGGGCCGGGGGAGGCGGAGGATGGGTCATCGCCTCTCCACTGAGGACGCTGGAGAGAACCATTAGCCAGGCCGACGTGTCGACGTGTTGTTGAACGCCTGCCTCGGAGGAGGAGCGGGAGGAAAGTCCGGCTAGTTCGCAGCCGGCATCAAGGTGAGGGCAGAGGTCACGATGGGGGAGGTCGGAGAGTGGAGGCCGTGTTGTGGTTGTGCTAGAGGACAGAATAGTTGTAGAGCGTTTTTTTTTTTTGTGGTTGCAAAATCCGAAACCGAATCGGTTTTATTGGCAGAGTATGTTTGTACATACCAGGGATTTTTTTACTTGGTGGGTTGCTCGCGTAGGCTACATGACATAACACAACACTAAACCAGAAAAGTGGTGCATTAAAAAAAAGTTTAAAATAAAAATGTAGGAAATGCGTCTCATCTATGCACATCGTCTCTAGTAGATCCTGGCTGATAGAAGAAGAAACAGAAGTATAAACACATCTAAACAATATTGTGCTGAGTTGCTGAGAGTTTTGAGGGGAGAAAAGGCATATACATGAGTTGGAATGGTATAACAGAGTATAACTATATATATAATATATAGTGTTGGAGTTGAGTATATAAGAATTGACCGTGTAATAGTCGGTGGATACCAGCAGTGGAGTGCTGTTGTTGTGCTGTGCAGATCAGTCGTTGATGTTAGCCACCGCTCGGGGGAAGAAGCTGTTCTGCTGTCTGGTTGTTTGTAGCTTTTCACGACGTTAACCTTTTTCAGCGCTCGGTGCTCATATGTGGAGCGGTGAACGCACGGTAACTGTACAGTATCTTGTTTAGTTTATTTGACAGGGACAGTGCACATTGATCAACATTTCTGTAAACGTGCCAGATTTAGCCAGCTGGCTAAATTTCAGCCGTAGTCCCTGGGCACGTAAACAATTAAAAAGTTAAAGGAGAAAGAAGAAACCCACATAGAAACACAGAAAAGACAAACGGCAAACTGCAACAAGCTGCTAATTAACAGCATGAAAGCGGCTAGCTGGCTGCGGCATGCTGCAGGAAAAGAGACAAGAGACACTAAACAGCAGATAAAAGACTGTTGCATGCTACGTATAGCACCAGGCGGGCTCTTATAGAGGTTTCAACACACTTGATGTAGGCCACGACCTACATCTACATTCACAATCCATTCATAAAACCCTTCTGCTGCAAGACACCGACAGGCAGAATGAACGCACGTCTTTCCTTTTCCTCGTCTTGCCAAGGATTCTTGTCGCCGCTTTTCTAATGCAGGTTTAATCACTGCAGGGGACGAGTGTTTCCGGTTGGGGAACACAGTAGTTACCGGTACTGGTTTTAATCTCGGGACAGCCCAATGTCACACAGCCTATGTGGTTTTTTTTTGGGAGGGAAAGGCAATTGTGGTGAGATGTATTTCACCGATGTAAAGCGCTCGTTTCAGCCCCGGAACGGTACTGTCATATGTGTTTGTGTTTGTGCTGATAAACGCATTAAGAACTGTGACCAAAAAAACGCCGCTGGCATTTATGAGGTTAATGAAGGTCAGTGCCGATGGAAACGACACAGCGCTTCTGTGTGCGCACGCATCGGCTTTCTGAATTTACAGGCACTTCCTGATTAAGGGTAGCGGCGAAGAATTCGGCAGTTCAGGACACAGCGTCCTCTAACTGACTGAACGTTTAGCTCAGGGAGGAAAAAAAAGGGGCGTTACCGTTGAGTGTGGCCTCTTGAGGACAAGCTGATAAAATGACCAAGGAAAAGGGAAAGCACAACTTTGGTACACGAGCATAATTAGTAATTATCTCTTCATAGTCCCTCTTGGCTCTTTGAAGCCCGGCAGTCAGAGATTCTGCTTAAAGTTCAGGCAGGGAAAAAAACAAATTTCATGCTGAAACGTCTCAATAACACACTTGAGCTGCCGAGGCGGCCGCGGCAGGTTGGGGGGGAAGAACCAAGCGGGAGCATCAAAACCGCAGATGCAGAATTCAGAAGGTGAGACTTCCAGTTAATGAGTCTGTTCCTCGACTGGCTTCCACAGTTTGATAGCTAAATGTATTACTCGGCGTCGCAAATAACGCGTTGCTATGACGACATAATACAGAAATTAAAGCAGGCGGGCGGCGGTGTACCACGCTCCGTCACTCCATCCACAACAGCTTTCAAAACAAAACGGCTTTGGGGTAGAAATTTGAGAACTTGTAATATTGCAATATTGTTTAACTGCTAATGTACGTGTTGGTGTGAACCACTGGTGGCACTGGTAATTATGTGTGTGTGTGTGTGTGTGTGTGTGTGTGTGTGTGTTCTGTCTCTGCACGTAGCCACACAGCCAGTCGATTTGTGTGTGTGTGTGTGTCAATCTGTGTGCATATTTACTCATTTGTCTGGGCGTATTTGTGTGTGTATGTGCATGTGTTTTCGTTTGTGTGTGTGTGTGTGTGTGTGTGTGTGTCTGGTGGGCATTGCCATTCACAGCAAGCTGTCAGTCCTCATAAAGAGAGATGTAGTGCAGCGAGTCGGCAACATTATCGCATCCTGTCAGTGTTTCTGCAGTGGAGGCCGCTAGACAACAGTGGCTGAGCGACTTCATAGCGGCAGAGATAAGGGGCGGACGCCGGGACCGGCTACTCGAGGTGGCGCCGGACTTCAAACAATAAAGTCCGATCGCAGAGCTCTCGAACGCCGTTGAGTTTCGAGCCGCGACCACCCCGATATCAGGCGGTCTTTCTTGAGAGGAAGGAGCTCCTGGTGAAAATATGTGATCTGGGGTTCACTGAGACGCCACTGAGTGAACACAAAAACACATCTGAAGTTTCTGCAGCGACAAGCTTGAAGTTTTACGAGACTTTCTTCTTTGTAGCCTCAATAAGTAAGACAAAATGTGCTTTCTGTCACAACAGCCGGCTACAGTAATGCATTGTGTGTGGATGTATTTCAGTCTGTTGAAAATCAAGTTTTGCTTTCACATTGTTAGCAAATGTTAATTTCCTCAGCGTCTAATTTTTTTTTTTATCATTTCAACGCGCCATCAAGACAAGCTCTCACATGTCGTCTGAAATCCTGCCGGTGGCGTGGCAGCGCCCCGCGCATCACGGTGGCAAAACGTTTCTCCAGTTTATGATCCTAATTAGCTCGAGCCGCGCCATCATCCCTGAATCATCACGCCTGGAGAGAGGCCAGATCACTGGGTGCTCCTCAGTATCTCTTTCCCTTTATTCCTCCTCCTCTCTCTCCCTCGCTCTCTCTCATGTTGTCTCTTTCTTTTTCTGTCTCACTCTCTCGCTGTCCCTGATTTCTTATGAATGTGCACGAACACACACACACACACACACACCAAAAACACAGTTGTTGTCCTCCGGGTTGCTTGAGAGTATTCACAGCAGGGTAGCTAGTACTGTGAAAAGGGACATATTTCATGAGTAGAAAATAGCTGAAGGAAGTGTTAGAATGTGTGTATAGAAAAAAGCATGTCAGCCTTGAAATGTCTTTAATTCCCATTTGAGTTCTTCCACTGAACAGCACCAGCGCAGCAAACCTTCACATGTGGAGTTAGCACCTTTGACAGTATCTGATCGGCGTTTTGTGAACTCCACTCTCTACTCCGGCGACTTCGCAACTGCCCCTCCACACTGATGTCATGCTCCAGCCACATGACAGCACACACTACCTAGTGTGGCGTGCTGACAGAGCAGAGTCAACACCGATACCCCGCTTCATATGGAATAATGAAATTGGATGAAGCAGCTTACCGCGCGCTGTCCCTGCTCTCGCCATCAGAGTGGGTGCCTATTTGAGATAACGTTAATGAAGGGGACTTTAGCCAAGAATAGACACGTCTTATTGCCGGGGGGGTGGGGGGGGGCGGGGTGGCGGGTGGAGGGAGGGGCGGGGGCTGCTAACAGCATTTATTTCCATTAATAAGATGGAGCGTTTTACAAGAGGGCCTCTCCTGAGGGCTCTCTCCGGAGGTCGGAGAGAACCCTACACCTTAACAACCTCCAAACGAGTTCGTTTTACCAATCGAACAAAAAAAAACACGGCGAACAAAGCCCTAACCTTGACGTGGCTCCGCGCAACTCGGGCCGAGGTGGACGCTCAATCACCGTAATTACCGCTGTCCGTCCGCGACAGATCTCCTCAGATCTCAGACGTGGTTCCCAGGTAAAGCGGTACCTTTTGCTTGGTCAGCACCGTGTTCCTTTCCCGTGAGGTGGTGTGTTTTTCTGGGGTTGGCCAGATGGGCAGATAGCGTGGCATTAGTATGAGTTAGCTTAAAGAGTTGTTCAGTGTAATTGTGTCTTTATCTCTCTGCTAATAACCCCGTGATGATGCATTATGCCCACAATGGATTATGGCATTATATGATAAGTGGTAAGCATCATGAGGAACAATGCATTATCTCCATGCAGCAAAGAGGTTTGTGTCACGAGCTCAATTACTGTGCTAGTATACAGAGTGTTTTCTAGCGCAGTGATATTTTAACCTCACTCTGCCGGAGAGGTCAGTAGCAATCTCCCACTTTACTTCTTCACTGTGTAAATATTTCTGATGGTGGTTAATCCATGGTAAACGGTAAATACACATTTCATATTAGATCCATGTGGCTGATGGAATTGCTTAATGGCAGATTAGTCCATTGATAATAACAAGCGTGGAAGCGTCTGAGGTTCCTCACCGCATCATTATTCTGCTCACATGCATTAAATAACAGTTTTTCCCCTCTTCGCCCTACAGTAAATCCTCTCTCATCTATCGATTCTAGCATCCTTTAGGGGCTCCTGCTAGGAGAGACCGACAGGCTTATCTAGCAAATCCTTTAAAAGGTATTTAAAAAAAATCTTTGCCTGCATTAACTCAGTCTGATGTGTATTTTTCTTCTTTTTTTGCCACGTATCACCACTGAGTCAGCCACCACTGGTCGAGTCTGAGTTTTATATACCTATAGATAGTGGGGTTTTTTTTCGAAGTTTCTTAACAGTCACACACCATGGTGTTTATTTTTCTTCCTCGCAGCCCCGGTTTTGATTTGTACAGCTTGAAGTGGTGGACCGTAATAGATGTGTTTGCATTTGCCGAAAAACTGAGAGTCCCAATCACTCATCCATTGCCTTTGATAGCTCAGAGTGTATTTGGTTTCTCCCAGATAAGGCCTGAGTATACATCGAGTCGGATTCAGTTGGATTGTTTGCACACACAGTGCTTTGGCATGGGCCTGCTTGGATGAGCTTTGGCATGAAGGAGAATTTCATCCCCCTCCCCTCTCCCTCACCATCCCATAGTGGTGCTGTGGGGCTCGGGCTGTCGGTGCAGGTTGAAGGGTGTCTAGGACCCGGGGCTACAAGTGTTGCCTTGCGTAAAGGACAGAGAAGATCTCTGTTTCTGGGTTGAAAGAGTCCCCGGTACACCGGCACAGACTAACCTACACAACCACCATTCCTAATTTAGACACAGTATATTGTCACACAATAGAAAAATCATGTGCTTAAGTTCGCCTCTGGTAAAAAGAGATTCAGTATTCAGTGTGAAAATCCCCAAAGAGCGCCAGTCTCTGAGTAGCTATGGTGCACCGAATATTGTGGTTTCCATTTCTAGAAATATGGATGGAAAATACAACGACACTGTAACACCTTCACAGGACACACAGCTGCCATAGGGTGGACCGATCCAAAGCATCTCACAGTACCATGAGTTCATACATGTTGGCATGGGAATCAAACTCTGATACCGAGCTACAGGACCAGGTACCGAGCTACAGGACCAGATACCGAGCTACAGGACAGCATCATGAGCTACAGGACCAGATACCAAGCTACAAGACCAGATACCGAGCTACAGGACCAGATACCGAGCTACAGGACCAGATCCCGAGCTACAGGACCAGGTACCGAGCTACAGGACCAGGTACCGAGCTACAGGACCAAATACCAAGCTACAGGACCAGGTACCGAGCTACAGGACCAAATACCAAGCTACAGGACCAGGTACCGAGCTACAGGACCAGAGGGGTGTCCCACAAAGCGAGCTTACCACTTATCCAGGCTTATTTCGCTTAGTCTGGCTCATTTTCAGGTTTATTCGGTTCCACAAAGCAAGCTCAGCATAGTTCAAGCTAAGTTGCGGTGGCAACTTATGCTTCCAAACTGCCTCGGGGCAGGCTAGATATCAGGCTAAACCACAGTTGAAGCTTAATCGGTACTCCCGTAACACTGATCCGACTGGAACGCAATGATTTTCAAACAAGGTTCCGCCATCCTAATGTTCAACACTATTACCCTAGACCCTACACTATCAGACATAAAATGTAACGTTAATAGAAAATAAAAAATATAAAATGATGTACGCTGTATCGGGGATACAGTCACGGTTCAGAGCGCTGTTAGGCAACCCCATTTAACCATGAGTGTCCAGCGAGACCTCAAGTGTCGTATTGCTTTTCGAAAACGGTTACAACTTATAGAAATAATTATTTGATGACACAATATTATTTTATTTTCTAAATTATTTTTATTTAACAAATTCAGTGAAATAATAAAGTACCTTGAATATATGTCAAGATGTTTCCACGGTTGCTAAGAGATGCATTCATTGTTTCTGTATGGGATTTACAGTCACTGTAGAACGCGCTTTCAGCCGATCAATTTCCAGGATGGAAACAACCGATTTCATAAAAATATAATGAAAGTAAGAACCAGCCCTGAACAGCTCAGTCAGTAGAGCATGAGACTCTCAGTCTTAGGGTTGTGGGTTCGATCCCCATATAGGGTCCAGTACAGTACGATGATTGTAATGTAGTAAGATGAAACCTTACGTACAGCCTTTACTACATCGTTTATGGCGATAGATAGTACATTTACAGTCTTGAGGTTTCATATATGGCATGGTTTCATTTAATATTTTTAGCACAGCTTTTCAGTTCTTTAATATTGTTGGAACACATATTTAATAAGGTCTATACAATTTGTTCGTTTTTAATTCAACAATTACTTACGCATTCAATCTAGCAGCAATTCGTTGCCAATCTTTCTCTCTCCCCTTTATTTATGGCAATCGTATTTCCCTTTTCATTGTAATATGGCTGAATTCTCCATAGACCTCCACTAAAAGTCGCTGTTCAGTGGCCGTGAACATTGCGGCTCTGTCTTTACCGTCATTTTTCGCCATGATGAATCGATCAGATCCATGATCGACCACTCAGGGCTGCTTAAATAACCCGTGTACAACTGTGCACGCGCAATTATCTGGATTGCTTGAGCCTGGCTCGGTTTAGCCCGATCACGGTAGCTTGACTTGGGCTTTGTGGAACCGATTTAGCCCCGATTGATTTGTTAGGTTAATTCAAACCAGGCTTGCGAGGTTAATCGCTGCTTTTCTAAGCCTGCTTTGTGGAACAGCCCTCAGGTACCGAGCTACAGGACCAGATCCTGAGCTACAGGACCAGATACCGAGCTACAGGGCAAACACTTTCATAAATACTGATTCAGTTAAGCTTTCAAAAGGTGAACTTGTGTCTCGGTCCGCTCCCAAGTGAACTGAGCGGTGGTCTTTCCAGACCCTCATGACCCCAAAACATACGGCTGTACAAGTCTGTTGTCCGAGCGTTGTTCCGTTCGGTGTTATGGGCATCAGGAGACAGATGTTGGCATCACACAGCCAGCAGTTACTCATGTTTGGAAAGTCAAGCTCTATCTATTCATGTGTTGTTACCTGGTATGAAGACCAGAGACGGTAAATGACAGCAATAACAACAGACAGGTCCACTATGTTTAGCTGAAGTCACAGGGACTGGAACTGGACCTGCTTTGATTCCGCCCACTCCCTGACTGCCAAAACTTCAGTCCCGGTTTGCTTGTAATTGGGCAGCACGAACCAAAACAAACCAAAAACTAAAATGCAACAAAGAAAACTTTTCAGCGATGGTTCGCACCACAGAACAGTGTAGGTGTGATCGCTCTCTTGTTGTTAGGGTGATATAAATATAGAGCTCTAGTGTTATTTAAAGGACAATTCCACCCTCAGATATTCTCCCACTGTTAGATATCATCAGTCTAAATATTATTTTGTGATGAAGTGTTTAGTAGTTTACTTTTTTGGTGTACCCACTTTCCCTCGACCTGCCTCGTCTACTTCTACTTCAGTTTGTGATTTCCTACATATATATTATATATATATATATTCCTACATATTTTCCCGTTGAGGAAAAGTGAGAGTTTCATGTTTTGCACACTGCCCCCCAAGAGTACTAGTGCCAAAGTGTCTCCTTTTGTCTAAGTGCTGTGCTTTTCACTTGACAGATGCCGTGTTACAGTCACCTCAGTCTGCGAGCAGATTTGAACATGGACGTCAGATGATGCCTTTGTCACGTCAGAAATAGGTGCAAGGAGGGTGATCATTCTATATATAATGAAATGTAAAGATGACGATCAGAGTTATAGCAGTGGTCGTCATGACGACCCTGTATCTACTCTACCACACCTGCTTGTATTGACTTCTAGAGAGCAATGACTGATCACCGATAGGAAATGATGATTCAGTCAGTGTGATAAATGATTATATGTAGGTCACCAAAAGCGGCTTAAAGGGAACATTGGTCCTGATTGATCAACTGATGTGATTTTTTTAATTTAGATATGGCTTCGAGGTGGATTTATGGTCATAATTTGTTTGGTCTTTGATCTCTATTATTATGATAAAAACTACATGATCAAATTCACTCACTCAGGCTACCTTGGCATATCTACAGATAAAGATGATGATGATGCAAAATTGATTATAATGATAAGGGAATCAATGCACAAATAATACACGCAGACAGACTGGAGGCCATTTGTTATTTGTTGAATTCCTGCAGAGCACATGGCTGTTGAAACTCCGGTTAGTCCCAGCCCAGAAACAGAATTTTGAAACATCTCTTATCTATTATTGTTCTCTCAGTGCACACACCCGGCTTTAACCGCCAAAACAGCCGACTGGCTCGGTGCAGAATCCAAACTTTTGCTGGAAAATAAACTCGCCGCGGCCTATTCGTTTTCAGAGGAAGCGGAGAGTGGCAACTGGGTTTAATGATAATAGCCCTGACGATAGCGATGATAATCCTCCTGCTATTCCTGCTGACTGCAGAAAGCCCGTGCTTTGTTCTCCGCTCCCCCTATTAGCGTGATGGAGGTTCATTTTAATTTGAATGGACCATCAGCTGGATAAGGAGAGAGACACTCACTCCCATACGTGCACAGACTTGCGTGGAAGAGAAATCGAGCGTGCAAGGAAATACGCTCACGTGAAAGGACGCGGGCACGTGCATGTGCATGTGCATGTGCATGTGCATGTGCATGTGCATGTGCGCGCATGCACACACACGCACACACATGCACACACACACTCTTGTACTCTTAAGACACAACAATGGAGAGCCCATGACAGGTCAATGTCATGCACTCTCTAGGCTGCAGATGCTATTATCTTGTTACCTGTTCCAGGAGAGTTTCTCCTCACTGCCGACCGCAGCGGGGGCTTAAAACCACTGAGATGGTAGACAAAGAAAACTTCAAATAATACAGCCGGTTGACATGGTGACAAGTACACGGTGTCTTTGTGGAGCGGTGCAGCCCTTGAGGTGCTATTAGCCTCAGGAGGAGGGGTGAAGCAGTGGTGGCAGAGAGGACTGAAAGGAAGTAGTAGACATGTTGCATTTGTCTGACTAACTAACTAACTAACTAACTAACTAACTAGATAGATAGATAGATAGATAGATAGATAGATAGATAGATAGATATGTCCCTGACTTGAAAGATTTTAATAGTAGGCAGATTATTTTGTTATTGTTGATTTAGTATTGAGTTGTAGATCTGTCTACACTGTACACGAGGAAATGAGAGTGAAACCTGTGATTCTTATACCTTCCCTAATGGGAATTTCTAGTGTGTGAAAGGATAAAAGTACAAATTAAAGAAAGTAAATTAAAGTTAAGTATATAATCCACACTAAAACACAAACACAAGCTGAACACAACTCAGCTAGCTGAAACATCAACAGTAAACATCAGGTTTCGGTGGAGAAATCCATCGTAGAAGAGACAGCAGCCTCAATAGACCAGAATGCAAGGCATGTTGTGTTTTGAGAAAGGGGCGTGGCCACGATCACAGACACACCCATGCCTCGCGACTAGTTGGCTAGCCTATACGATACGGACTAGTTCATGTCCCTTCTGTGGGGGGTTCTTGAAAGGCATTCTGGGAAATGGGAAAGTGGATTAAACAAAAAGTAAATTACAACATTTAATCACTGAATAACTACTGATAAAAATAACTCCTCTAGCTGGAATGTATTGGATCACAGATTGGTGATATATAACAATGTAGGAGTATCCTCGGTGGGTTTTGCCTTCAAACCATTCCTCATTTTGCTGGTGACCCACTGGAACCTCCTGCAGGACCCCTGGGGGCCCCTGGAACCCACTTTAAGAACCACTGGCCTATTTCACACAAACAGTTTGCGGCGTGCAGCCCAGTACCGTACCAGGAGGAGACAAGCTGGGCCAGCTGGAGCCCCGAGTGCAGCTTGCTGGAGAAGGGGTCCGGACTGGGAACTCCATGTGTTCCTCTGGCCTGAGACTTAGATGGATGTTGTGGGTAGAGAGAGTGTGTGTGTGTGTGTGTGTGTCAGACCTCTGCTATGATGGAGGTTGCTCGCCAACCACCACAGCTGCATAAAACAGTAAACTGTAAAACCTGCAAAGAAATTGGATTTACTTTGTATTTATCTTTTTATTTATGAATTGAATTGTTCTATAACATTATTGTAAATACATTTTCCATTTAAAGGCAGCGATGAGTCCCTACCTATCGCCTTTACCTTAAAGAGTCGCTAACTCACCTAAAATAATTTCATTATTGTGGGTTTTCATGTTTTAGTGTCACGTGATGGTTTCAGAGGCTTCCCTACATTGTTAAGATTAAAGTTCTGGAGGAAACACTGAAAAGGTTTGGCATTAAAATCATCAAACTTAAAGATCCTCAATATATAACAGCAGCTTCACTACAGAAATATCAGCCTTATGAGTTACCAGTTGAACCTTGTACACCTCGACGAATTTTAGCGAATGATGTTTTCAGCATAGTCGTGGAAATCGAGGGGCCTTCGTCTCGGTCTGTGACAGCGCTGAGCATCACTTCCTCGCGGTACGCTAAAACCACTTTGCCTTGCGGTACGCCGCGCTGCTTGACCTCACATTAACGGCCACCGCATCTATATGTAGACTCGCGCTTGTCCCTGCAGCAGCTGCGCCACGATGCACCGCGAAACCGCACGTTGTCGTCGGCAAGACAAATGGCTGCATCTGTATTATAATTGGAGGAGTGAGTTGATGCTAGTTCCCTCTGGTACAGTTTCAGTTCATGATATCCTGGTGTTGAATGGGCGTGCTGCATAAACAAGGCTCTGCCCGGGCTGTCCTAGTGGGTAGTTTGTCATGGCGGTGACCCCAGGGCTATCGAAACAGCAGCACGGGGCGCGTTCATCATCGCATTCATCCTTACCGGGGTGAGGGATGGATGCACCGGGTCATGAGTTATCACCCAACGGGCTCGTGGTTCACACAGAGGTCAAAGGGCTATTTGTCTTCGGGCAAGTACGCGTTTGTGTTTGGCAGCAACACACACACACACACACACACACACACACACACACACACACACGTAAACACACACACACTTCCACTCACAGCCACACAGGATTCCTGCATTTTTTTTTACATTTTATTTTTTACTCCTCGTATCATTTTATGCTTCTACTTGCTCCTTTATTTTCCACTAGTTATGCTTTTTCTTTTTTATTATTATTATTTTTTCATTCTATTGTGTTTTTGCGGTGAAGCATTTTTATTAGTCTTTTATCTTACCTGTACAAATTAATCATTTGCACTTCTTCTTTCTGTAAGTCTTTTTTTAATCACTTTATTTCTTCCTTTTTTCACTGAGCAACTAAACTGAACTGAACCTATTTCATCTTTTTTAGATTAAACATAAACCAAACTATCATCATTATCAGAAACTATTTATGCTTTTCATTCATTTCTGTTTTTTTAATGCCTCTTTTAAAAGCGTCTTCTCAATAACAACTCCACTGTGGATGAACCTGAAGGTAGATAGACACTTTATTGATCCCCGGGGGGAAATTCTGGGTGCTGAACTGTTTGACTATATAAAGTACTGTACAGGCATTTCGCTCTACAAGCCAAATAGAAATGTGAGTATTAAATAACGTGAATGTGAACAAACTTGGACCAAAGCAGAACAGCTTCTCCAACACCACGCAGCCCTTGTCAGTCTGAGTCTGAGCAGTGTTATGTGTGGGGGCATATGGACTGACCCTTTGTTAAGAGGAGGAAACTGAACACTCCTCATTAGTCTGGCTGCAGTTCAGAGGGAACCTGAATGGTGGACGGAGTCATTGTCTCTCATTAGACCCCCATAATGAAGACTGCTTCGCTCCTGGCGTGAACTGAACACACTTTACACACTTCACTGACAAGATCAAATACGATGAAACGTGATGAAGCCCGTGGGAAAACTAGGTTGTAATGCTAGGATTCAAAGACTGGCAAAGATAAACAGTAAAAAAAGAAGAAAAAAACCCTGCAGCATATGAAGGTGTGCAAAATATCAGCAGTAAAACCTACTGATGCAAAGGAAAAAAGGAATGAAAAATTTTACCATCTGAAACTTTGCCAAGAAAAACATGCAGTAAGAAATAAGTTAAAATGTATTAAAAATATTCTTTATTAATATTTTTTTATTAGGATCCCCTTTAGCTGATACCCCACCAGTCTTCCTGGGATTTTACAGTACATGATAAACATTCATAGACATTGATATTACAACATAAATATTTTGGGGGGAAAAATTGACAGGCATGAGAAGCTCATCTACTATCGATAAGCATTGAACCTGGAGGATACAGGACTAGTTAAAACATATTGAAGCCAGATATTAGGCAAGGGAGATGCAAGGTTTGTCAGATCAATGTTTTCCAGTCATATATCACAACGTATACAAAGACATTGGAAGAATATGTCAACAAACAAACAATGTCAATCACTTCTAGACTGATGAAATGAGAGAAAAATGAGAAATGAGAGGAATGCTCCATCACTGAAATGACTCTAGTATGTTTGTAGAAGTCCAAAAGGAAGCTGATGTGGCCCGGCTGCCAAAATAGTCCCAGGAAATCACCAGATAATCCAACCTTTCTGTGTCAACACTGGTTCTCATCAAACTAGCTCCGGCTTACGGGGCTCAAATCCTGCACGCACCTGCTCGCCGACCGCCGTTCCTGCCAAGGCGGTAATCTGATCCTTATTGGCTGGCCACTTGGCCAAACGGCGGCGGGTTCCCATTACCGTGCGCTAAGCAGGTGCTGAGACGTATCGCTCCTTGATCACAATGCAGATTCGCGTCGCGCGCGCACGTCGAGCAATCCATTTTTCAATTTGGTCTCCTGCCTGAGATAAATTAACAGATGTCGATTGATTTCCCTTCCTCTACAGTTGTGGGCCTTGTTTACACCTGACAGCCAAGACTTTATAGCTGAGTGGTTGTTTGAGGCGAACGCACGATATAATTAGTGCTTTTTTAATTAGACTGACAATTGGCAGGAGATTTAGCAGGCGGCTAATTTGACACGTCTTCCTTCGTCTTCCCTCGCGTTAAGCTAATCGACGGATTCCTTTTTGAAAGACGAAAAGCGTTGCAGTGGGATCAATGTGCGGGGTGGAAGGCGGCGCTAGCGGCTGTACGATACCTGCACACAAACACACAACAACATTTTGAATTTAACACATCGCCCCCTTTTTTATTTTCCCTTCTTTTATTGTATGTCTCCATCACAGCGGCAGCAGCCGAGCCAAAGACTCCCTCGCTGCTCGTCATCCCCTGGAGCTTCCCGACTCGACTTGTCGTGATCACAAGGCCCCGAGCATTTTCACAGCCATCCCCGTTCACCAGCTGGTTATTATTGCTATAAATACCCATATAAAACTGGTGGTAGCCTGGCATCATCACACCCTAATGACAGGAGTCAAGTGGCGCGCGGCAGATATGCCCTCACATGCGCGCTGTCACAAGCCATTTAATTGAACTTGGGAGCCGTCGTTGTTTTGCTCCAAGACACCCCCGCCCGCCTCCTCCCCACCTCACCCAATTCACCCTCCCTCCCCCGCAAGTCGTTATGCACTAATATGCCGTCCTTATTGCCATCATCTCAGTGATCATGCTAGTTTTCACATAGTGATGATCTGATATTATCTCCCCTTTGTTTCCCTCTCAGGCTTGTCACGCTATTTCACTGCCACACGGGGAGGAGAAACACCAGCGTATTCCTTTATGCTGCTAGAGGATTGTTTGCTGTTGTCAATTAAACCTCCACTTAAAGGGCTCCTATTATAGGAATTAACTTTGCCTCTATTTATGTTTCATGAAGACAAATTAAAGTTAAAATTAGATTTTGTTTTAGTGGCTAAATTGAAAGTTTTTGTCATTTTCAAAATCAACCCCTTTTTTCAGACAGTTCCAGACTAACTCCAGGAAATGCATCACAACTGGACTTGGTCCTGATTGTCTCCCCTCACTAAAGACTTGCTGAAATTTGTCCAATCTGGCCAGTTTGCAGCATTTGAGAGGAGCAGGTGTTTCTGGCTCATCAGGGTCCAGTATTGTGACTTCACTCTGACTTGTCTTGGTCTGGATGTGGACTTGACTTTTCTCTGTCAAAGAATTTTTGAAAGATGCACAAAGTATGTTTATGTGTGTGGGTTTGGTCCTGCCAACGGGATGCCGAGCATTTTTAGAAAATCCTAATAATTTGGGCACACGCTAACCAGCCACACACTTCGCTACAACCTGCAAGTCACAGTCTCTCTTACATGCAAGATGTCGGTAAATTAACACAATTCAATTTGTGACACCAACCATAGAAAGGTTGTGAGTCATTTGCTGAAAAGAAGCACAAAGGCACTTTGGAAGTTTGCAGCAAGTCGATTACCGAGACAGCTGGGACAACTTCAAATTAGACACCTGCAGAGACGGCGCGAAGAACGGTGAGTAAACTGGTGTAATGTGAGCTAACACTAGCTCTAGTAGCTAGGAGGCTTCTGTCTTCTAGCTGGCAGCGTTTAGAATTAGGCGAGAAATAAACCTTTCCTTTTGTTAACCCCATTTTACATCGTCTTTATATCCGCTAGCATTGTAGCCGCAAGGGTTGCGTTGGTTAAGATTCTCTGGGCAGCAGCTCGACGTACAGCGGTTTCTCTACTATTTATTCAAGGCAGCGGCTGTCATGTTTCACAGTCTCCAGCGTGTTGCAGGGGATGGGATGAAGGAGGTTAAGTGCATTTCACAAGCAATCTCTGAAGTGTCTAAACTGGCAATTTTTAAGAATAAGTTTGAGGAATTTTTTGGCAGTGGAAAAACTTCCTGTTGCAAATGTAACTTGCTGGTATTCAGAATTTAAACAAGTGCAGGTGGTAGCATCTATCTATCTATCTATATATCTATCTATCTATCTATCTATCTATCTATCTATCTCTCTATCTATCTATCTATCTATCTATCTATCTCACGCCAGTGCTAGTCTCAAAATTAAGACTACATTTCCCATAAACCCCATTGCTTTCTGTTGCAAAGAGGATGTTGCTACTTGCTCAGTTTGCAGCAGCCTCTCCTACCTGGTGGCACACAATGTAAAATGCATCGCCTTGAGACTCCAACATGCCTTTTCGAGCGGTTAGCTATCCATGTGTGTGAGCGTGTTCTCTGAACCGCCGCTGTTTCGCTGGTACCTGGGTGGGTTGACTCCGTGTTGAGGGCTCATACTGAGTGAGTCTACTGGGAGGCGGAAGGAAAGTGGAGCAATGTTGGGTCGCACATGTTGACGGGGTGGGACTGGATGATAGATGGAAAACGAGGGTGACTCCCATGGAGCGGTGTGTGTTCTTGTGAGAAAGGAAGCGACAGAGACAGAGGAGAGAAAATGTGTGCGTGTGTGTGTGTGTGTGTGTGTGCCTCTATGTGTATGACAGTGGGGACAGCTGACAGGGCCCGTGTCCTCAACTCAGAGGTCGGCGGCGAGTTTCCCACCAAGCGACCTGAGGATGCATACAGCAAACGCATGCAGACGACCGAGGGCAGGTGTGAGGGAAAGATAGATTCAGAGGATGGAGGGAGGGGAATGGTGGTGGGGGAAGTGTGGTGGATGATGGAGCAGAGGGAGAAAAGAGGGGTTAAGCATCGGGGTGACGAGCTGTCCCAGTTTAGAGAGCGACAGCATGATGGATGAAGAAGAGGGCCGGAGGAGAGGAGGTGAAGGGACGACGAAACAGAAGAGAGAAAAAAAAAAGGGGGGAGTCTGCAACGGCAGGCGACACCTTGGCAGCCGGAGCGACGTAGCATTGATTGAGCGCGGGGGAGTCTGGAAGGTCAATGCATTTGCAATTTTTTCTGACGTGTGCTCAGATGTAGCTCGCCGCTGACGCTCACCTATTCAGTCAAAGCAAGTCCAGGCTATGAAGACAGCGGCCATGAAAGAGAGAGAGAGAGAGAGAGAGAGAGAGGCAGACAGACTCGGAGAACACTGTAGCCTGTGTACTTCCCAAGGTCCATTGAGTGCAATTACACAGAACAATGGAGACAGCATGGTGCTAGCTGGCTGTGCTAAACATTGTTCCTCTTTGACAGGGGAGGAGGCAGAGTGGCGGAGCTGGAGAGGTGAAGCCTCTAGCAGCTCCTTTGTTTTTCTCCGTTGTCTCTTATGCAAGTCGGCGTTGCAGCCAGGAAGCAGGGAGGATGATGGGATTACATTTGGCTCGTTTGAGGCCAATTGGCGGTTTCGGGGAGCATCGGATGAGCGAGGAGGAGGGGGATGTCAAAGAGCTGTGAGTGTCGGTGATTATTAGGGGCTTGGGAGGCCGAGGGGAGGTGTTGCAGAGGGAAAGCTAGAGCTTCTCCTTGCTGGTTCTCAGCTTGAACATGACAGGCACAAGCCCACCCCACCTAACTGGTGGCTGGAGCAAAGTGCGTGCTCCGGGTCTATGGCGCTGATTGAGTTTGCCGTGTGAAAGGCTGCTGCTGCTGCTGTGTGTGTGTCAAAATTAACACTACCACAGGAAGTGCAACCATCGAACCATGTTGAAAGCGCAAAACATTGAACTCACTTTTGACACAGTTACGCCCTTAAGGTCAAGTGAAAGGGTCTCGAGGCTCACCCACAGAAAGGCAGCTCATTCCAGGAGGCTTGGGCAAATCAATCAACAGTCAAAAACCTGCTAGCACGATCTTTGTGACCATGTTCATGCATTTTTAAATCAAATGAATCTGTTCCTGTATAGAGTGCATTAGTATTGAACTGTAAAAAGAGCAAGATCAAAATGATTGTCTATCGTCTGGGAGAGACTGGACGAACCAGGTTCAAGCCCTGTATTAGCGTAGTGTCAACACTTTCCTTTGATCCTCTTCAGGGATCAATAAGGAAACCCCGTCATTTTGACTACTTACAGCAGGATGCAGTCACACGGCCATGCCCCTCTCTTTCTGCAGTAAGCTATTTTACTAGCATGCACCTCGCCGTTCACGTCTAGTGTGTTAACGCCTTTTAAACGGGGAGTATGTCTGCTCTTGATATCACCACAAGGCGCTGTCTGCAGCATATGTTGTATTTTTTATTCAACAAGGCCATTTTGGAAGCCGTGTAGCATGTCATACGCTAGCAGCTCGAAACGGCGTTCCCCCGGCGCTGACAGAGAAATCAAACGTAAAATGGAGCACCAGAGCGAGCGAGCAGCGATACAGAACAGATGTTCGCGGGAATGTTGACTTTTTGTTTGGCCCTTATCTTTTTGACGCCGCCATCCGCCGGTAAAGTGAGTGACGGAAGAGGGAAGAAAAAAGAGAGGGAGGAGGAGATGAGTAGGAAAAAGAACAGCGTTTTTGGCTGCGTTGGTAGAACTAAGTGGAAGAAGTGTTGGCAGGCGGGGTGTTCGATGGCAGAAAAGTGGGACAGCCGCACAGCTGTGTTTTGGCGTCGCGGGACCCCAGAGATTGGTGTCACTGTACTTCATTGTCAGGGAGAAGAAAGGGAGAGAAACACTAGAGACGCTGGGAGATGTACAGAGAGAGAGAGAGAGGCAGAAAGGAAGAAAGTAAAAGAGAGAAAGACCCCGCTGCAGCTGGTCTGACATCGCCTGCCGCCGTAGCGGTAGAGGGAGAAAAGAGGGAGCCGGCGTTGGCAATCGAGGGCAGGTAAACAGCGGCCTCCTCGCTCTTTACACCGGAGCAGCGCTTGCCTGTCTCTCCGGTTCAATTGCCGGGGCTGACCTGGCGCCTGTCACTCAAACCGGCGAGGGAGGGAAAACAACATTTCCCACGATTCAGCCGCTACAGTGTGTATACAGCGGTCCCAACATCTGTCTGATCAGCTTGACAGTTTTGTTGGCCACCTCGTAGTAAATAGCCGCCGTGAGTTATGTAACATCCAACCTGCGATCCACCAGAATTTACGATCAGCCATTATTTCATCCTTATAGGGTGATAAATTTCCGGTGTCTGGAGTCACCGCGGGGTCAGGTTTCTTTGATGTTAGCTGTTTCATGTTTATTTTATGCAGAGGTATCTGTCAAGGTGAAGTGCCTGAGTAATACCGCTGAAGTCAAACGATAAGGATGGCGAGGTAAAGTGCGCGGACGGTAGCGGGCGCAGGTCGTCTCTTGCAGCCATTACAGGAAATCCTCAGCCCTGCTGCCTTCGTCGAATCATTTCCTTCAGTCAGAAAGAAAACACGACCGCCGCTAATCGCCGTCTTATCGCTCTGCCCGCCACTAAAAGCGGTAGCGTGAGTAAAAATGCGGTACTATTGTGGATGTGATTGCTAGCCGCGCCGCTTGCAGCGAGAGGCTCTCAGAGACTCGGACAGAGTGAATGATGCCGGGCCTGATTCACATCGGCTGTGCGCTCGGATATATGGGACAGCTGAGGTGATGACAGATAAAGTGGACCCGAGAGAGAGGGAGCGGGGGCGAGCGAGGACCTCTCCAGATCGCATCCCCGCACGCTCCGTTCTAAATCATCGGCCTCATTTAGGACTTTAGGGCTGCATGCCTTTTTACAGCCGAGCCCAGAAGTGCCGTGCAAGTACCTCCAAGATAAAAAGTCCTTCTGTCATCAAATAAAAAAGGACCAGTAGACACAAAAAGCGACACAACAGATGAATATACAAAAACAGCCCCCACCCGCCCCCTTTTTTTTTTTGTTACTAGCACACTGCTGGTAAACTGGCACGTGAACAAGTAGGCTGCAATTTTGAACGCAGCTTTATTTTCCATCGTTTATTTAAGCCCAAAATGGGTCCTGATGGAGTCATCAGCCCCCACTCGCTGGCTAATGGTTTAATTATGTCCATCTGGAGGAGGCTGGGAAGGGGAGCTCGCCTTACTCTCCAGTCGTTCCTCTGGTAATTTGTCTTCCCCCGCGCCCACTGACTGGCGTGCTGATGGCAGGGAGATGCGGTGAAGCATTCTGGCGGTGGATCAACATGCCACCTCCCACTTCCAACACCCACCCTCCCCCCTTCACGACTGCTTCCACCACTTCGTCTCCCTCCGTGGCACATGCTGCGATGCCAGGAGGAGGTGGGTTATGGGACTCGATCCCTGACCTTATGGAATCCAAAGCCTGGGTTCCCAAAAGCAACACAGCACTCAGAGGATCTTTTACCTGTTCACTTCTAACGGAGTTAAAATCCTCTACTATAGCTTCATATAAATAAATGATTGATATAACACAGCAGTGATTCATCCTATAGCCAGGTGAAGCTTTTGCATCTGCTGTTTTAAACACCCGGTGTCAGGTAGCTCTTTCCCGGGAAAAGTCCTCTGGTGCACAGGAAGTGATGCAACAGCGGTTTGTTTGGAATCAACAGAAGAAGAACTGGGTAGTTAGCATGAGCAGCGATAGCCACCGTGGCTGAACAGACAAAGAAAAGAGCGCCACCTACAGACACTCAAACTTCCATCAACAGAAAAATCCAAGGAACAAGACGTCACAGTACTGGACACACTGTTTGATTGACAGGTGATGTTCCTCTGTGAGGCTGAGAGACAAAGATGGAGACTCATCCCATCATGTCTCTCATGTCGTCATATGGATTTGGAGGTTTTTTGATCACATTTCATGCCTGACTTGTTCGTAACGATGTTGTATCGTCTGAGAAGTTCATTGAGCTCAATTTCTTTATTAGTTTGCTGGGTGAACATCATGATTTAGTCTGGGTATTTGTTACAGGGAGGCTAAGCTCTATTCCCCCGTCAGGAAGATGACATTGAATTACTTGTTGAGGAATTGGGTCAATAATGAGCGTCAGTGTGTTTGGCTGCGTGTGTGTGTGTGTGTGTGTGTGTGTGTGTGTGTGTGTGTGTGTGTGTGTGTGTGTGTGTGTGTGTGTGTGTGTGTGTGTGTGTGTGTGTGTGTGTGTGTGTGTGTGTGTGTGTGTGTGTGTGTACATGTCTGGGTGTGAGTCACTTATATATATGACAGGAAAAAGTCACAGTTGCTTACATGGGACTTGGTGTTTCACTCATTGGACGACTTCAGATGCTTCAGGTACTTCAGTAAATCAGAGAGATCATGCCTGGTGTTGGCGATGGATTCTGGGTTGTTCAGATGGTTCATGTTAACTGATTATATTATGGTCCGCCATCATGAAAACGTCTGTTTCCTCTCGCAAGATGATCTACCATTTGAATAGGGAGGTCTGTTCAGCACAACCTGCGTACCTTTCTCCTCCCGGAAGCATCTGAAGGTCGTAATGACACTCGGGCGTAAACGGTTACCAGAGCGTTTATTTTATCGGCGCTTTTGAATAAAAGCAAAGCGACCACTTTTACTTTACTGCTCTTATGTTGTCAGTAAAAAGCTGTCATGTGTGTTGACTCTGAGGAGGTGGCCGGTGCCCGAGCAGCTTCCCTCTGTTCTTGCCGATGTGCGTCAAGGCAGAGGATTCCCCCTCAGAGGATCGGCTAATAGATGAGAACAAAGTCGCCGTTGCGCTGCGGCTCGCCAGCTGGTCTCACCTTCGCCAGGACCTCAAAGACCGCCGCTAGTGTCTTCTGACACCAGCGGCAATCAACACGGGGAAAACAACACCAACCCGCAACATGAGTCTTTGAAAGTACGACTAGCATCCTTCCGCTCCAGTTTCTGACAGAGCTGACTTTGATTTCTGTTTAAGGGAGGGGGGGCAAACGTATTTCAACTTCCTACAAAAAAGGTCTTTGATGAAATTGTCAAATACATGGAATATATCTGACTGATATAAAACCTGCAATTTGTATTTTCTTTGCACTTTTATGTATTCATTTAATTGTTCACTTTGTTGTTTTGTAAATGAATTCTTCATTTCAAGTTTCTCTGTCTTAAAGAGCTGCTGAAGGAATGTCATCAGTCTGGGTTTTAATGGAGAATTTCAGTGTCCATGATGGTCTGGATGCTGTTTCAGAGGGAAACACTGAATACTTTTTGTTTGTTTGGCCCAATTTAAAGATATCGGCCCAAATAGAGGCTATCGCTTCAGTCTGAAAATACAAGTATTGGTATCATCCTTTAAAAACCCACATCGGTCGAACCCGAGTCTTTACTGTAGGTCAGAACAGGGACTTTGACTGCATAGAAGAAACTGCCCACCAAATGGAAGTCTGCCGTCTTCTCCCAGACCGGCCCAGGGAAAAGGGTTTTGGGCAGCGATAAGGCACACAGAGGAATGGGGGGAGGGAGGGAGGGAGGGGTGGAGGAGAAGCGCTGTAAGATGGCAGCCATGGGGGAACAGTATCGGCCTCAATTATGATGGGCAGTGGAGCGCTGCTCAGCAGCAGATGAGCTGAGAGCCGGCCCCGGCGGAAAAGTCAGCGGCTGATAGCTGATAATCCCCCGGACGAACCGGGACGAGCAGATGGAGCCGTCCCACGGTCAGGTGTGGCCACTGGGGGATGTGGAGGGTGGGAAATGGGAAATGGGTGAGTGTGGTGTGGGGGGGATCCTGACCTCTGACCTCCCTGTGGCAAGATATGTGGATGGTTAAAATACCTCAGGATCACTTATTGTTGTTACATTTATATTATTGTCTTTTATTATTACATGGAGAATATCAACATCAGATCCTTTAGCTTTGTGTGTAATATTACTCAAATCAAAGCATTCTATGAAGTTAAAGTGTGTGTGGTGGACCGTTGTGGTACAGTTTGAGATCAACAGCCTCCAACCGATTCACACGTCACAGGACGCTCCATGAAACTATCCCTTTAATGTCCCTTTAACGTTCTGTTTTTCTTTTTTTTTGCTCTGATCTGAAGAAGAGCTGAATCTTAACAGAACCGAACATCTTTTTTTGAAAAGTCACGGCGGATGACATTCCCCCGGCTTCCGCTGCTTTTGCCATTATCATTGCCACTGTGTCATTTTACCACCATATCCTTCTGAAAATGAATGATATCCAGGTCACCGCCGACCACCCACCACGCCGCTCCGACTCTCACAGGAGAGAGAGAGCGGAGTTGAAATTGGACATGGCTCGCTCTCCTTGTCGAGGCATGTTTTTATCCACGTTGGGTGGACAATAAAATGAGACTCTGTGTTTCTATTAGCGGAAGACGTCTGTTTGGACCTTTCTATTGCCTCTGAATACAACCTGTGTCTCAGGGTTGTTCCACCAGGTTGAAGTTGTCAGAAACGAGAGGCGCGAGGCGAACGCACACCTGATGTTTCCTGTGCAAAAAAGGCAAGCGACAAGCTGGAGTCAGAAGAGCTCTTTGTCACACCGCCTGCACCTACGAAATAAAATGGGGGAAAAAAAAAAAAGGTGCTTATTGATGTTTTGGTGCTCGACGTGAATCGGAAAAGCTGTACTTCTGAGAAAAGTCAAGTACCGAACATGAAGAGAAGCTGTCTTTTGGGACAAGCAAAAACACAAAACCTTTCAACTTGTTCAAAGAGTCGCACCCCTCACCGAGTGGAGGAATGACTTGTTTTGAGCTGCTGAGGGATGTACATAACCATAAGACTCGGGGGAAAAAGAGATGAGAGAGGGCAGAATATTCTCAAAAGACACGCTTACTAGAAGTGTGTGTGCTCGGAGCTGGGTGATGATTTTTTTTCCTCCACACTGTGAAATGACTCATGCAGCATTTGTGGCTGTAATTTTGATTGACGCGTCTTAACGAAGTGAAGGTGCTCGCTGGGGACTCATATACACGCTAATGTGTAAATATTAAGTCTCGTCAGGTTTCGTCTTTCATAGTAAGACAAAAAAACAAAAACCTGTTTATTGCAGCACACAACAGGAAGTAGGACGGTAAAATCTGTTTGTCATCATATTTCATCACTTCTGCTTTGTTTTTGTTGCCGCCCCCTTAAGCTTAAACTTCAACTCAGTGATGGAGGTGATAAGCTACGACCAGGTTATCATATTTACTATGATGTCTACTGGATAAAGAGGTGTTTAAACTGATATGGCTGGGTTTCCCCTCCCCTCCATCCCTGGTTTGTCACTATAACTACCGTAATGTGTTTTTTTCAGAGTAATATACCGGTTCTTGTTGAAACAGTGGTAAATCAAGAGTGACTCATTCGTTCTTTGCTCTGTATGAAGTCCTGTAGTGCTTCTGCAGTGTGAATCTTAAATTCCCTGAAATGAAACAACTAAATGACATCACCTGAGCTACAGTAAACACACACACACACACACACACACGTGTCCAGCTGTGCTCCTCGATTATAGGGCGTGCGGCATCAAAAGCCTGCATGACAACAAACTGAATCTGCCGCAGCGACGTGCTACCACGCTTTAAAATAGGACGAGCAGGGTCCAACGCAAACATCATGTTCCTGGGGACTTCCTCTTCCTCCATGGGTGTTATGTGTGTGTGTGTGCGCGTGTGTGTGTGCACTATCATCGTAGAGAGCCGAGGCGCCTCATCAGAACACAGATGCGCCCTGATTAGGGGCGAGCGCAGCAATGACAGAACTGCATTAGCGTGATGTATGTGTTGTTAGCCAGCAAGCAGCTAATTCCAAATTTAACACCTGATTCGCACAACGCAGTCACACCTGAGTGCAAGCCAAGATTTACTACCCTTGTCAGACCACTGATGGCTTTTATAAGTAATTTTTCGGAGTCCCCGATTCATTCTTTCGGCGTCGCTGATAATGAATTATGATTCTGGGTCAGGATTCGGCTTAAAAGCAAAATTACAGTCATTTGGAAACTGGGTTGGCGTCAGACAGTCACTGCGCTACAGGGAAAGCCTTCCCCCGTGAGGTTTCCTTGAAAGGCAGGAACCACTGTTTTTAAAAAGAGGAATTCATCTTCGTTTCGCCAGGCGCAGAGTGAAGTGGGCCTAATTCTGCACAGCGGTTTTGTACATGAGTGCGGCGTGCCCGAGTGATATTTGCCAGTGAACTACTTTTAAAATGATTTCTGCAGTTATGAGCAGCGAGTATTGTGCTAACAGGCGTTAAGCCCCTCCCCCCCCTCTGACCTCACACACAATATGGACAGTTTCAAGCAAACCGTGCAAGTGAATCATTGATTTCCTCAAAGTGGGAGTGACAGCTGATTTCTACCAATTAAAAAAAAGACTGATTGGCCCCGCCCTGACGCACCGGAGCCTGGTTTTGACCGGAGACTGTGATTGGTGGAAATAATCAGACGGCTAGGACAGGGCCGATACTGGAGGGCTTTAACAAGGCGCTCGGTCTTTACAGTTCAATAATGCTCCTCTCCAGTGATCCGTGATGCCGGGATGTGAAGTGCTCATGATGGAAAACAAGGGTGTGATCCATGTCAGGCGCCGCGGGCCTTCGTCTACCAACAGGTTGTGTGATTCTGAACAGGTGTATATGCTGCCTTGGCCCATCTGGCCTTGCTATATCTCCCAGCCTGCTATTTGTCCTGTTTTTATACCTCTCGCAGTGAAACGTGTGTGTGTGTGTGTGTGTGTGTGTGTGTGTGTGTGTGTGTGTGTGTGTGGGTGTGTGTGTGTGTGGTGTTGTTCCAGGTCAAGCCGGTCCTGTATAATCATGGTTGTGTCAGCAGCCTGCCCGCTCATCACGACACAAGGATACGTGGCTCTGACATTGACCCTCTACCTCCTTCGCCCTTGCCCATGTGCACTCCGTGTGTGTGTGTGTGTGTGTGTGTGTTGTTTTATGCATCAGAGTGAGTTGGAATTAAACCACTGGCCTTATCGCCACAAATGTCTCTCAGATGAACAGAGGTGACTTGGTTCAAGGATCATGGACGTGGGCGCTGCCTGTCTGGCAAAAGGAGGCGCCACCAAACGTGCACGAGCCTTATTTATGACGTTCACTGAACTCGATGCACTCCCATTTTAATTAATAGCTGCACGTTGGCGAAGTTAGGTCACCATTGAAAACGATTTGATCTTCAGTACCCAGAAATCCTGTGAACAGTGAACAGCACGCTCATGTTTACCTGGCCGGTGATCGCTTTATACCAAAGGATACCAAATGGAGTAAAAGACTAAAAGATCTAGTGTTGGTGTGTAACGTTTTCTCTGGACGGAGCTCTCACCCACTGCTGTTTTGTATTTTGCGATTTCAGATTTCATTTCTGGACCTGGAAGTGTCCGTATCCAACACCAGCATTTAATTAATCAATAATTGAATTTAGTGGGCATACGATGCTCTTCTCTGCTGCAGACCCACCTTGTGATTTAGCTTGATAATGGTGTTTTTATATAGAAAGTTTGTGCAATGAAACATGAAAAATGCTGAAAACACATTACCAGTATTACGGTAACTCAGAATCTGTGTATTTGTGTCATTATGGTAGCACTAATATCACAACCTCAACGTCCACCTCAGCATTCAAGTTCAAGTTCAAGTTCAAGAAGTTTATTTGTCACATACACACACGGGGTGTGCAGTGAAATGTAAAAAGTGGCAATGCTCAGCAGAAATGTGCAAAGGACAAAATAACAGGTTCACACTATTTACAATAAAAAACCAACACAATATTTACAATATCACAGTAAGAGCTCTATATAAAAAACAACACAATATTTACAGTAAGAGCACTTTGGAAATAAAAATATAGTAATATAATATAAATTATGTGTAGTCGTTACCTAAGTGTGTGAGTGTGTGTGCGTGCGTCCACCTTTTGGGAGGCTACTTCGCCTACCTACAGCAGCACCTGTATGTTGTGCTTTGGCTCGATCGTATGAAATGTTTGGCGTGCGTTTGCTTGCCGGCTGGCGTGTTTCCTTGTTACCGCGCGGGTAGCCGGGTGAGCGTGATGAGGATTGCGGTGGGAGGGGCGCTGCGTGTTTGTGTTCCTGTTTCGGTCGGGGCTGGTCTGATTGAGTGTGCAGCTGTACACCGCTGTCACCAGCCCTGATTCGCTCCCCCCGAGGTGACGGAGGCTGTGTGGGTCTGTGTGTGTGTGGTTGCCTGCATTTGTGTTTGCATGTGTGTAAAGGGTATGTGCCTGCATTGCGTGTGTGTGTGTGTGTGTGTGTGTGTGTGTGTGTGTGTGCGTGATTTGCCTGAGGACAGGAGTCATGCTCCATTAATTAGCACAGCAACCTGCTGACTTTCAAGTGGTGCTGGCAAAATTAACCCTGCATCTCTGAAACACGCCAGAGAAGCTTTGTTATTCCAGCCTTGATTACCAGTCTTATTGCTGCTATTGTTCCTGCCTGTGTGTGTGTGTGTTTGCATATATACATGCATATATGTGTATATCTATAAATGCATGTGTGTGTCTGTGTGTGTGTGTGTGTGTGTGTGTGTGTGTGTGTAGCTCCATCAGATACCGCTCAGCTGGAGATCCCCTGCTGATCGTCTGGAAAAAAAATGTAGAAAATATTATTGGCTTTTCTTTCATTAAAAATCCCATCAGATTGGAAAATGCAATCATAACAAAGTGGCGACTAAATAGTTGTTGTTTTTTCTTGGGTGGGGGCGGGGGCTGGGTGAGCAGTGGATATGAAATGAACTGGTGCATGCAGACGTGGGAGACTTAAATACTAGATACATTAACATGTCAAATGCCGGCATTTTGTTTAAATTGGTGGAGGATTGCCAGTGGAACAGGCCGATGTATTGATTATTGACTAATCCCTCCAATATCAGACATCATTAGACGTGTGATTGATGTTCAGGACGTTGAGGCTCAGCTCTCAGGTTTCACATCCTTTCACTGCTCGCTCTCTTCCCTCCCAGCATTTGGCTGCCTAAAAGTCTTGAGAGATGTCATCCTGCATTATGGCACCCCCCACCACACACACACACACACACACACACACACACCTCCCTCTGGTACAATTACTGACTGTCAGGACTTGTCTTGACCTCGCAGTGCAGCACTAGACCCAGCGGCTGGCCACCATACACCCTGGTACCCCACACCCAGCAACGCATGGTGGGCTGACACTCCCAGTCTCCCAGCCTCCACCGGAGAGAAGGGAGGGAGAGAGAGAGAGAGAGAGAGAGGGAGGGGGGGGGGGGGGGAGAGAGAGAGAATGCCTACGGCAGCAAAGGTGGAAATGCAAAGAGAAAGGCTCATATGAAATAGCTTGTGTCAGAAAGCAATGACTGGTTTTATTGTTTGTCCTCCAAGGTGAGCGGTGCAGCGCCGAGCGGCTCAGTACAGATTTTGGGCTCAGTTACTTGAGACTCATAGCAGAGAGGTTTTGAAGTGGCAATGATCGAGATCCACATACAATTTTGTTCTCCATCTTCGTCTCTCAGCCTCACCGTGTTTTTCTTCACTGTGGTGTTCCTCACTGTGGTGTTCCTCACTGTAGTGTTCTTCACTGTGGTGTTCCTCACTGTGGTGTTCTCACTGTGTGTTCTCACTGTGGTGTTCCTCACTGTGGTGTTCTCACCTGTGGTGTTCCTCACGTGGTGTTCTTCACTGTGGTGTTCTTCACTGTGGTGTTCCTCACTGTAGTGTTCCTCACTGTGGTGTTCCTCACTGTGGTGTTCTTCACTGTGGTGTTCTTCACTGTGAGTGTTCCTCACGTGGTGTTCCTCACTGGCTGTTCTCACGAGTTCTCACCTGTTTCCTCACAGTGTCTCATGTGTGTTCCTACTGTGTGACGTTCTTACTGTATTCTCCTTGGATTTTTCTGTTTGGAAGTTTAAAGTGTTCCAGTATGTGGCGTCTTTCTCTTTTTCTGTTGATGCAGTTGGTTCTGTATCGCTGCTCATGCTAACTACCCAGTAAAGCGCATCACTTCCTGTGCTCCAGAGGGTTGTTTTTTTTCCCCCCCAGGAAAGAGAAAAGTAATATCTTTCATGAGCCCGGTAGAGGTTGAATCCGTGTTAGTCTTATTGCTTATGGGAGGCTGCAACAATAGAAATACCAGATGTGCGTGTGACTGACCGGTTCCATGAGAGCCGGTGTGTTTGGCCGCTGTCTGCTGTCATCAGTGTGGGTGTTGGGTGACTGGCGCTGACAGTTGAGCTGGCCTGGATGCTGTCACATGTCCTTGTCAGTTCACTCAGCGTTACGGGACGCACCTCGCTATTGTCAGCTTCTATTACCTCTGCACGCATATGCACACACACACACACACACACACACACACTCGCTGTCAAAGGCGCACTCACATCTCCAGACCATGCACATACATGCTTCACATATGCACACAGACAAACAATGAAAGCAGCAGCCCTCTTTCCATACATGCCGCCGGCACTGTCTCTTAACTTGACAGTGGCATGCACACACACACACACACACACACACACACACACACACACACACACACACACAGATGCACACACACACACTCCCGGAGGGACCTTGTGACCTTCCCTGTCTGCCCCATTGCGCCCCCGTCCATGTCAAGTGTCAGCTCTCCCATGCCACCCCGCCGTGAGCTGCGACTCCCTCCGGGCCGGATCCGAACCGCTGCGCCGGGCCAGCCAACCGGCGCCTCGCCACTCTCCTCCCAGAAGACGGCAGGAAATCGTCTTTATTTGCAAACAAACAATGACAAAAGAAGAGAATGTGTCTCCAACAGTGATTGAAACAAGGGGGTGTGTTTGTTTGTCGCCTAACAAGAGGTTTGGCATCTGATGCTAGCGGCACACGTCAGGCTCGCCTCTGGTGTAACATAATACGTCGCATTTTTCTCATGATTGACAGCAGCATTGTCGCATGTGGACACAGGATGAGTAAATAAGGCTGCGTGGTGTTTTAGTATTTTGCAACCGAGGATCAAAATTCATCTGTGTTTCTTTTCCTGTTTCTGTTTTTGTTTTGAGGTCTTTCAGGTTTTCACAGATTTTTTATTTTGAGCTGTCACAGCGGGTGAGCAGTTGATGTTTGTGACACACGGACGGGGAGCGTGTTATCTCAGGATGAGGATCTACCGAGCTGGCATCCAATTTCCACACTCACATACCTATAGGCCTCCACCTCACTTCCCTCACCTACACACACATTTCTCTTCCTTTTTGTCTCGTTCTTCCTTCTTCTTTTTCTTTCTCCCTCGCTGTGCCAGTCTCTCTACCTGGGTTTCCATCCTAGTACGTCTATGGGATGGTTAAGTCCTCAGTATTGCAAAAAAAAACAGATTACATGATGAATAGCGATGGGAATGCATTGGTCCTGAATGAATCCTGATGTAGTGACGTCTGTCTGTGAAACATCTGTCCAGCTGTCACTCTATAAGGCATCTGTTGTATATAATAGTAGAATATTACAGTGCATTTCTTTGTTTTGGTCTACATGTCCAACATTTAGCTGAAATGAAACAACAATACCAACTTGCCCAATAACTATCTTCCCTTGAAAGGCTCCATTATTCTCTTGGGTGAGTTTTCGACATCGCTCCTATGTGTCGGCTTCAACGCGGCTGATGGAGACGCACCAAACTCCCTTCATTTCTTTTTTTGGCGATAATTGAAATGTTCGCTTAAAATCCACGGAGACGCAGCTTTCTGCCGTTGTCTCTCAGGAGGGTCAAGTCGAGCAGCTTCCATCTGCAGGTCCTTTGCAGAAGCTCCGTAAACACCCACAGCACCAGGTCTTCCAACATGGCCGCCAGGAGGTTCTACACAGCTTCAGTTGGGTCTGGCAAGGTGTGGCAGTTGCCATAGGTCGGCCTGAGCGAGTCCAAATCACTCAGGACCATTATTCCCCCTGAGCTGCTGGGTGACCTGTACGTCTAATCATTTACCAAACTGACCCCAGAGCAGATGTCGAGTAAAGCTTGGACGTTTTGGTGATGCAGCGAGACTTTGCCACAGCTTCAGATTCAGTGACGCCCCTGAAAGATTGCAGCAGAGATGAGGAGAGAGAAAAAGCGATAAAGAGAGAGAAAGAGAGAGATCGAGAGAGAGAGTAGGAAACTCTTGTCTAAGAGAGACATTACAATTTTTTTCCCTCGAAGCGACATCACAATAATTATCATAGCGGGAGACTGAGCAGCGCGGCACGGGAGAGATAATCACAGCGCCTTAATGTCTGCTGAATGCTATTAATCAGCAGCATTACCCATAGTGCCTTGGCTTTTCTTCATTGTTATCTCATGGTGCGGGGTGATGATGAGCCTCCCCTCTTGATCCAGAGCCATGTCAGCATGGTGTGTGCAGGGTGTGTGTGTGTGTGTGTGTGTGTGTGTGTGTGTGTGGTCGCTCTGGTTCTCATGCATTATTTCTTTCTCTTTACAACCTCTCTTTTCTCTTTCTCTTTACACCCCCCCCCCCCCCCCCACCATTGCCTCAGTCTTATCATGAATCCACTGCCCTCAACCTGCCTTTCCTACAGTTGGTGATTTCCTACATTTCCCAGAATGCCTCAACAACCCTGAGACAATGGGTCTGAACGTGTGTTGCATTCAGCTGTGGGTTATACGTGTAGAGTCGCACCCCTTGCCCAAAATACAGCATGTCTTGTGGCTGCATTGCATTCTGGTCTACTGAGGCTACTGAATCAGTGTCTCTTCCTCTTCTACGATGGATTTCTCCCTGTATGGTTGTCGACAGTTATCTAAAGGAATAAGAAAAGTACACAACCAAACAACAAAGTGGACCCAGTGGAAGACACATTGCTGTTTTTTTAACAGTGGGTGGATTTTCCTGCAAGTCTCTTCCCTCCAACTACCACTGAGTAACCCTTGAGCAAGGCACTGCTCCGGTAGAAGGCTGCGGTTGTGATTTTGCAGCTCCCAGGCATGAATGTGAAGCGGGGAAGTGCTGGGGAAAAAAAAAAACATGCACGCTCAGTTGATTTCCCCTGGATAAATCTAAAGAAAGTAAAAGGCTTTACATCACGTATTACTCACAGCCCTCTGTGCACTTCAGCTTCTCATTCTGCGCCTTGCAGAGGTTCTCCAGCTGAGTTGCGGAAACCCATCAGGGAAATATTAGCGAAATGACACAATTTTCTTTTGATTGGGACGGGAGAGGTGGCTGGGTGGGAGCTGTCATCCCCTCCAAGACCCCTGAGCATCCTCATACCCTACTTGCCAACCATTGCATCACCAGCTTTCTCTTTACCTCCCCCTCCTCGCCGTCCATTAATTGCCTTCCTTTTTCTCCCTCTTCCTTAAACTCTTAACTGAAGTTGGAGACTCGTGCAGCACATGTGGGCCAATCCACCTCCACGCACCATTTATCAATACAAACATTGCTCATTGCTCCCAGCACAAATGTGTTTATTGTTGTCATTCACTCACAGACCATTTATTTAATGGTGTTTTCTCTCCCCCCTCTCCTCTCTCTGTTCCTCTCGCTCTCCGTCGAGGAGTGAGTGTATTGTGAGGAAATCAAACACCTATTTAATGATAATGGACTGATGGGCGGCTGAATTGGAGGAGATTGGAACAGCACAGCTCACTGGAAAATCAGATCCCAACATCTCCAAGGTACAAACATAATAGGAAGTCAAAAAGAATGCCTTCGCGCCTCAGCTGTTGTGAATTCTCCCTTTGTCAGCCGGGGCCCGGCCATCGCAGCCATTGTTCCGCTTTTCAGAGAGGGAATTGGATTTTTTTTGTCTTTTTTTTTTGGGGGGGGTGACTTCTTCTCCCCGTACCGGTGGCTGACGTCCTCGCCTGCCAATGGGCGACTTAATTAGGACGTTTCTGAGTGATTTCTTCACAAAAGGACACTGGCTGTACCTCCTGACCGATTCATTTTGAATAGAGGAGGACAATGCCTTGCAGAAATTGTTAATGGCATGTCCGACAAATAAGCGATCAAGCTGTTGGGGGCGATGACTTATAATGAATTCAGACTTTAAGATGAACTTTGTCTTGCTGGCTTGCATCTGATTGGTTTTCCTCCACGCTTTGTTGACTGAAGGGAAGTTTGTGGGGAAACTATGAATGGTTGAATTTGCACAGGAGCTGAAGTAAAGGTTGCTGGGAGGTCGCGCATGTCTTCGCTCTCCAACCTTCACATGGTGAAAACTGCATGCAAAAGCCTCAAGGCGATGTAGGTGTGTGTGAGTGTGTGTGTGTGTGTGTGTGTGTGTGTGGGGGGGGGGGGGTGGGGGGGGTCATGTGTATGTTCATGTGTGCTTGTACTCATCCACTAAAAATGACATGTTGGCCTTTACCACACAATGATGCAAATACTCGATCATGCTAACCAAGTTAATGCAAGTTATTATGGAAGTTTGCCAGCACACACATTAACACACACACACACACACACACACACACACACACATCCTCACAAAGGGAAAAGGTCAGCGTTTTAATGGCTTTGCTCCCTGTGGTAATCGCCTTTTTGGTTAGCCGTGCAAACTAAATGAAAAGCTGTGGGTTAACCTACACCGCTCCGCTGCAGTAAGTGACGTGCCATTAGCCTCGCCCTCCACTGTGAGCTCTGTGAAATCGGGTAATCCACTGACTCACTGTGACACCCGTCAGTGAGTGCCGGGGGGAGGAGATCCCCCCCCCCCCCACCCTCCGTTAAACTCTCACTTCATCATCATTGTCTCTACGTGACTCTTTTCCGCCATATGGCAAAAGGCTTGGAGTCAGTCTATGGATACAGTTAGCCTCTGCCCCATTATGTTGCCTGTCAGTAATACGTGCACTTCCAACATGGATGTGAAATTGGGTGAGCTCAGTGTTTCTTTAGAGTCCAGGCTGAGGTGTGTTCTTGTGTTGGAGGGGAAGGAGCCCTCAGAGCTCCATTTCAACATGAAGCCGCAACAACCAGAACAGGTGGAGCACATCATCAGGAGTCACAGGAGCTTCATCCATCTCCAGATGAAACATTACAAAGAATGTGTAATAAATGTGTAATAACACAGAATGTGTAATTAAGGAAAATATACAAAAAGAAAAAATCAACTTAGGAACATGTCCACTGTTTACATGAAAGACTAAATCACTGTTTTACATCATAAACAGAGAACAGTCGATCAGAAAGACAAAGACCTTCAGATCATATTTTCCCTCACAGGCGACAGAAAGCATTTCAAATCAGATTCAATATTTAATCGGTGGGATGTAAGAGTTTGGAGATGATGGATCCAAAAAGCCTCTTGTTGAAGTAATAGTTTGTCTGGGTTGGAGCCTCGTCTTGGTCAGATAACCTTTTCAACACCGGTATTTCATAAGGAAGCTAGTTTTTTTTATGGGCTACTTATTGTCTTCACGTCTGTTTTCAGTGGATTCCTTCAGATGTAAGTTCATGCCGCCTTTCTTTATTCCTTTACTGGAGAGTCTGGGCGTTGCCAGACATGCACGACTTAAATCCCCCAAATTAAAACAGACTAAGATGATTTGTTTGACTTTGAATGAAGGGTACGTGCACCGCGGTTTCCCTCCTGCTGCTGCAGCTGAAATCCTCCTGACTGGTTTAAGAATGCACGCTTGCGCCGATAACTAGCGTAACTCCACGTGGAGAATTGCAAAAGTCCACAAGTGTGCCCTTCAGGAGGGAGAGAAGAGCGACAGAGGTTCTCCGTAGTGAATGTTGTTTCCACACTAGCCGGCACGCGTCACGTCCTAATCCTTCCCCCCCTGGAACCCAGGCAGCGGTAAACTAGCTGGAATGAGTGCCATGCGGGGAGTAAATGGAGGGAGACGACCGTCCACAATGGCCCTGGAAAGTGGCTGCTCTTGTAAACGGGAGGATTAGAGTGAAAGAAATCCTCCTCTCCTTGTGTAGGCGTGCCCACAGAGACAAAGCCCCGGTGTTTACATTCGCTCTGCACCGACTTCCTCGGGGCCCCGAGTCCGCCTGGCGTTATCAACCGAGAGGGATGGGAGAGGGCAGGAGTGATCTGCCGGCTTTGTGCAGATGAAACGCGATCCAGTTGTGATACTGTCCAGTAGCACGCCGTGTAGCCGGAATGTAATTACACTTGGCTAACTGTCAATTTGTGATAGCAGCTATTGGATTTGCTATTTCTGCTCGCATAACATACTCAGTTATCCATTACACATAAGCAGGATTGGGGCATGTTTCTTTCCACAGCATGTGCATGTACTGTTTTCTCTCTGGAAGGTCTTAGGAAGCTGCTTAGCCTTATCATCAGTCAGAAAATCTTATTTTTCTTAAAACAAGTGGAAAGAATCAGCCAGTGCAGTGAGATACTTCCTCAGAACGAGGCAGATCACTCCACTAGTATAAGAAAAAACACACCAACACGCCGACGATTTGCTGCTTTACGTCGCAAACGAGCGGAAACATCTCACCCCGCTTTCCACTCGTTTTAAGATCTTGACACTCACCAGCAGATTAAATGAGATCTGTTCGCGGCGCACCTGGTAAATGCCGCCTGTTCTTTCTTCCTTCTTCCTCGCTACCCGGCACGTAACAAGGTTTTGGCTCGGCCGTAATCACACGACTGGCCTCTCCTACTGTCATCATGAGGCTTTAAAGCGAGCTCGTTAAGAGGTAGCCCTGGCGGTGACAAGCGCTCTATTAGCCGCTCACACGAGGCGGCGGCGGCGGCCACCATTTGCATTCCACGCCTGACCCCCTGACAAATGGGAAACTGGCTTTTCCAGGGAACATGGACAGGCATGACTGGAGAAAAGAGAGCCTCCCCCTCCACCACTACTCCACTCACTACTCGTTCTCCTTCCACCTCCCTCTCTTCCCCCCCTCCTTTGCTCCCTGCCTTCGTCCGACTCTCATCCCTCCTTGTCATTTCACTTTTCCCTCTTTGTCATTTCCTTGTCATTTTGATTTTATATTTTCCTTTCCTCTCCTGCCCGGATATTCTGAAACTGGCTTTCCCCCTCTTCTTTTTTACTCCCTCCGATATTAGAAGCGGCACATTATCCCGCAGTGCCCTCCCGTGCATGCATGCATGCACGCTGTGAATGGTTGCATCATTTTCTGCAAATGGTTGGCATTTAAGTGAGGTGAGGGAAAAGGCGGGAGTGTGCCTGAGATGGGGAGTCATTGTTGTGTGTCTGTCCCTATATTGAGCGCCTGATGATCTATTTAGAGACCCATACAGCTAACGAGCACTTGGTTTCCAGGTCTGCAGTCTGATGGCACATAAATAACAGTGCATTTCATTATGCTATCGTTTGGCAGGGAAAGAAGGTGTGCGTTGCGAGAGGTGGGTGGGATCGTGCCTGTGGCTGCGGGTGCGTAGGTGTGTGTGTGTGTGTGTTGCAGACGGAGCAGACTGTGTTGGAGACCGGTTGATGGAGCCGTTCAGTCTCGCAGACATGCCCCCCAGAAATACCGTCTGGTAATGTCTGCTGTTTTTCCAAGGTGTCTAGGACGGGATGCCAGCCGGCCTCCTTCTCCCCTCCTTCATCTCATTCCACTTTCACGTGCAGTAAAACGGTCGTGAAATCTCGTCCGCACATTTAAAACGCGAACGTGTGCCCTGTGGGTTTCCGATGGAAACTTTTCAACGAGGCGTCTAACCGGCGATGGTCCTCCAACGCGACCGACGGTTTCCTTTCAAACGTTCGTTACAGTTACAAAGTAAAGGGGAACACATGTTCATTAATAACAAGTCTTTGGTGTAAATACGGAAGCTAATCAGACAAACCTCTCGCCTTATGAGGTAATCAGGAGAGACGGGTGTGTGTGTGTGTGTGTGTGTGTGTGTGTGTGTGTGTGTGTGTGTGTGGGGTGTGTATAGGGTGTGTATGTGGGTGCGTTTGTGTGTGTGATCGGCCTCCCAGGTAATTATAGCAGACAGCTGCCATGGCATCCTGGATCAGTCCCACATCAACAAGCCACACACACACACACACACACACACACACACACACACACACACGCGAAATCAGGCCCACATCAACACAGCATCATTATTAGCGCGCTGATGCCCAGATTTGTGTCATTTCATTCAGCGTCTCAGATAAGCCCGGGCAAATTGTGCCTGAGATACATCCAGGTTCGGCTTGCGCTAAGATGAGACGCACCTGCCACAGAGCAAACCAAAAGGAGCCGTCGAGATAGCGGGGATACAATGACTTCCAAAGCTCGCTGCATAGCGGTGTGCGGATACAGACGGCGCTATGCAGGAACACCGCCGGGCCTCGTGTACGGGGCGGCTTGTCTCAGCCGGCTGGGCAGAGGCTGAAAACACAGGAGGTGATTCTCCATCTTTATCCCCTCTTCATCCGTCTCCTCCTGCTTCCCACACCTGATCTTTTCCCTTGATGCGCCCTGATCTGTCGAGAAGTACTCTCCTCCCTCTCTCTCTCTCTCCCTCTCTCACCCGTGCTCTGTTCACCAGGCTCGGCGTGGTGTCATGCCTGCATGCATCATGGACCCGCTAACAAATTACACTGAGTAGCCACTCTGCTTCCCCTCTCACTCAGCTGTCAAGTGGAGCCACTGATGCATTCTCCCTCCTCTCCTCTTCACTTCCCTCTGTCCATCCATCCATCCATCTCTCCGTCTTGCCATCCAGCCCCCCCGACACGCTCCCTCGGCTCCTCACCCTCATGCTCCACCTCTCCACCTCCCATACCTGCACCTCCATGAGGGCTACTGAAGTGCTCTCCCTCTCCTTGTCATTCCTCCTTTTGATTTAACTCTGTGTGCCGCGGCTCGGCTTTTCCACCTTCCCACCTCTGAGTCTGAAAGCGATGGGAGTAAGAGCTCTATATCTACCGAGCAACATACTGTACAGCCTGTTTCCCAGGTACAACTGAGATTAGGGTTCGTATTAGGAGAGGATTGAACATAAGTAATCGATTTCTTCAACAACATGTATTCCAGTGTTAAAAGGTGATTGGTTCAGTCTGCTCTGGTCTGGCCTGTTTCCTTTCACATACCTGCCATTAGAAGACACAAGGATGCTCCAATTAAATGGCTGCTGGTCATAATTGGCCAGTAGATGTTCTGAACAGGTCATCCTGAAAGTTGTTGTATGTTCGATGTAAAAAATGTAAAAAAACAAAAAACAAAACAGATTAGACTCAGTTTAACGTTTTGGATAAACTGCCTCAACGAAAACAGGAAGTGCTCATCAAACGCACGCTTGGATTAAAAACAATGATTTATTTACAGGTGAAATGTCGTGCAGCCCTGAGAACAGTGGTGAATTGTAAAACGCAGTTCAATCATCTCTAGTGCATCCCTAGTGCACTTGCCCAAGCGTCTGAATGCAGCTAACCAACAATGTAAGCCAATGAAATAATTTTTCACTACAGTCACTTTGAATATGGCTGCTGATTAGCCATTATGCTGGACTGCTAATGGTCCATTGTAAACTCGCTATCAGTCTCCTTTGGCGCCGGCTGATTGTTCCTGTGATTACCTGATTTGTTCTCTGATGGCGGGGCGATGAGCCTGAAGGGTGGCTGTCTAACCTGACACACAGACATCAAGGCTAAATATGCTCCGCCGGCCTCTCTGGCGTGGCGGGCAGAGGAGCAAGACGGGGCTGTGATTAATCGGCTGCCGGTGGAGCCCTGACCTCCGAAGGTCGCCGGGTTATTTCCTGTTTGAACAGCACACACTCATAACCACACGCACACATGCTAATGCACCAAGACGAATTCCTGTGTGTTTCCCAGGTTTACTGCCGTGCTGCGGGGCATGTAACCGTAATATAAGGGGGAAAAAAACACGTATCACCAAGTCAACACCATAAATAAAATACGTACTTGAAACCGACATTAATTGCTGCATCTTCTGCTGAGAGAAGATGAAAGAGGGAGGTCCGACCACTGACTCCTCATACCTTTGACCTTCGCTGACCTTGGTGACAGTCATGTAGAACCCCCCCCCCGGCCTCTCCCTGGGCACCTCCTTAATACAGCCGCCCCATTGATATGCATTGCTTTTCACCGGAGGCGAGTCAAGCAGGTCTTCCTCCTGGTGGGGGTCGTGACCCCCAAAGCCAGGAATGGGATGGCTCTGGTTGCTCGGACAAGTGGAGAGTTCAACGGTCCAATATTGGGGTTACCTGATCTTCCCCCCGGAGATGTGCTTTCCACCAGAAGGGCTGGAAGAGATTCAGTCCCGTTCTGTCGTGGAGCTCAAGTCTACCTGGATGGTGGTTTAGCTGCAGAGCCACTGAGCAGCTCCACTGGTGAAGTGCCTTGCTCAAGGGCACCTGCATGGGACTTGTTGAAGGATCAGTCACCTTCCCCACCCACGTCTTCCTAGCCAGTCCAGGGATTTGAACCAGCAACCCCTCCATCTTCTCTAACCTCTGTGTTGGTGTCTGAATTTAATGAACTGAAATAGTTATTTTAGTTTAATTGAAATCTGTTCACAACCTTCTTGTGGGTGTTAAGTTGTAATTTGAGTTTTCTATTTTAAGTGTATGGAAGTGGCACTAACCTCGCTCCTGTGTGAAGTGAGAGCAAGGGTGTGTTCACCTGAGAGCAACGAGAGACAGATTGTGGTTCGCCCTGAGGGACCCAGGACCTAAATGGAGCCACTGGGCCCCCCGAGGCAAGCGCCTGGAGGGACCACAGATATCTTCATTTGGTGCAGTAGAGGAAAAGGGCAGAGACCTCCATAACTGTTCACATTAAGAGGCTGAAGTGTGCATTTACCACCGCTTTCCATCGCTTCCATCGCCAGGGTGTGTGTGTGTTTGTTTGTGTGCAATAGTACATTGTATTTGAAACATAACCTCTCAAAGGTGGAGCATTGTTGGAGGCAGACACACACTGTGAGCAACACGATCAACAAGCCAGCGGACGTCCATTCATTTCCTATTGAGCTAATCAGATTTCCCTGCTTCCTAGTTTCGATGTGACTTTGTTTCATGAGCAGTTCAGAGTAGTTGCCTGTGAAGTTTGAACAACTTTTTTTTTTGACATTTGTAGCTGCACGACACCACAACACACATGCAATCAAAAGCATCTGGCTCCGCCCACAATCGAGGAGTGACAACTGTTGACTGTTGTGTGATTTGGGGGCATTGCAGCAAACTCCCAACCACTCTGGCAACACACAGCGACAGGGTGGACTGAGAGTGTATGGCGACGACGGCGGTGACAGGCCCAGACGCTCTTAAATTGCGCAGTGTTTCCTGTCGTCCCAAGATGGCCGAGCCTGTTCTGTACTGAGCTGCAGCTGCAGGTAGTAATTACTGATTAGGCTCTGGAAAGTGGGGACAAATGCACTGTATAATCAGAGAGCCCGTCGACAGTGGGAGCCCTTCACAATGGCTTGTAATTAACAAGATAATTGGTGGGAGATGGCGATGATTTCTTGAGTTCTTCTTTATTCGAATGTTCTTTATGAGTTTTTTTCAGTCGCTAATGATACTGTGTCCTGCGTTGCCTCGCTTGTGTTTCGGATTCAAACCGAGAAGGTGCAACCGGAGAAGGATGTGAAGCAGCATGTGCAAGTACACACCTGTTCGCTGACAATATCCACCATTTTTGTTTTTGGTATTTTCGCAAGAAATCCAAAGTTGTTTTGACATTTTTAAAGAAGACTTCATCCCATACGAGCCCTCGGAGCTCCTCCGCCTGGCCCCTGAGGACCCCTCTCCATGTGTATTTATTAGTGTTATTCTTACAATACCTCCAGTAATGAGTGCTTCCTTTCGAATAGCGTACAGTACATCACACACTCAGATATGAAGATGCTTATCACTCCTTTTCCAATTATATTTCTCCAGATTAAGGTGTCGCTGTGGCACTTGTTTCCTTGACAACGCCGTCGTTATTTCACCCTTCCTCCAAGAACCCTTAATCTGCGCGGTTATGAAAACTCTTCATGTTTTTTTTTCTTCCCCCGGTTAGCCACGGTAGCACCGTCTGGCTTACCTCTTAAGCCCTACATCATGGAGTTCTTTTGTGATTGACTTAAATGGGTAGCGTAGGTTGATGCTTGACTTTGCTCTCTCTCTCTCTCTCTCTCTCTCTCTCTCTCTCTCTCTCTCTCTCTGTCTCCTGTGAAAGAGGAGAGAGTTTGAAGGGCCCCGCTGTTGAATTTCATATGTGGCTTCATTCAAAGGGAGTGGTGCTTCATATGTTGGATTAAAAAAAAGAGCCATGTGTAAGGATGCCAAGGAGAAGCACCATGTTTATTAGATTTTGTCTCATATAAACCGGAGAGAGAGAGAGGGAGAGAGAGAGAGAAAAAGAGAGAGAGAGAGAAATCTGCCTCGGTAAATTGATGAAGCATGAAGAGTGTTAATAATGTATAAGGTTTTCAAAATTCAATCTCGAAAATGTGCGGTGTTGGAAGAAAAAAACCAGAGAATGACATAGAGCAGAGTGTATATTTGACAGGTGACATGATTCTTTTTCATGTAATTGATTTGCTTTGCCATTTGTTTTCCCTTTTTTTTTTTTTCTCCATCTCCTGTGGAACGTAGGAGGCAGCTAGTGTGATAGATGAACCCGGAGTTCATTTCTCCCCCCTCGCACCTCTGGGCAGAACTACAGTGCAATGAGCAGCAGGCAGTTCCCCGCTCGCTGAACACGTGTCTCTCTCCATGCAGCCGGCCTCGGACCGGTGGTTCAAACTGCACAGGGAAAATAGAAAGTGCTCTTTTTTTCCCAGGAGGGTTAGCTGTTAAATGTCTTTGATGTTTTGCTGCGCTTCATTATCAGACATACAAAAGTTCTTGGATCTGGAAAGTATATGTGTACATTACTGTTGATATTTATAATGAAAGACAAAATACTAACTTCTTTCTTTCTTTCTTTCTTTCTACCTGCCTCTTTCTACCTGATGTCATCTTGATCAGGTAAGCTTCCTCTTCTCCTCAGCCTGTGTGCACAAGTGTGTGTGTGTGTGTGTGTGTGTGCATATTGTGTTACTTGTGTTACATCTAAGACCAAACCTGTCAGGACCGCTCACTAACAGGCCTCGTCTGCACAGTCTCCCACACATAAACGTCACTGCAGTCAGAGTTACAGGTCAGCTGCAGGTGGTCGGGGATCAATCGATGCGCTATGTAGCGTAGAGGTTCGTTATACTCTGTGGTATTTGTATCCGCAGCTGCAAGAACGTTGTAATACACAGCCAGCTTGTGACGTGCAGCTCGAGCTACACTCTCAAAGTCGCTCTCGCCGCTCGGCGGTGAATCATCCGTTCAGACGCCGCTGCTCGTTACGAGGAGCCTCTTCTCTCCGTTCACATTGACCTCGCTTTCCGCGCAAAGTTTGCAACTACGGTAGCGGCGCGCAACTTTCTCCGGAGCCGAACGGGGCCAAGCACTCAGACAATTAAGGCTGCAATAACACGACGGCAACTCTTCACACCCATTGTACTTGGTTTTGTCAAACTTCACGCCTGTAGGTGACAGCCTCGCTCTCTTTGATTCTCCCTTTCAGCCTTTTTTTTTTTCTCACTTCTTCTCGTTTTTTTTTTTTTCTCTCTTCCCTCCTCCAGAATACTCATTCAATTTTTACAGCGGTACGAGACTGTGAACAGCTTGCGGGGCGGGAGCGCGGTAATTACCACGGCTATGTCAGGCGGAGCTGAGAAACGTAGCCTGGGGAGGAGAAAGGCCACTGTGCGGTGATGGCCCCCGAAATTAATGGAGAATTGGAAATGAATCAATAGCTAATGAAAATGTGTGTTCACTCTATTACTGCTTTTATGACGGCTGCAGCCTCCGGCGGGGCGCTTTGTCACCCGACTACACGGGGCGTCGCGGCACCCATCTCTCTCTCTCTCGTCATGTTCATCTCTTTTACTCATTTCTCTGTGATGCTCTCCTTTTCTCTCTCCATCTCTTCCTCGCTTCCTTCTGCGTCTTTGGTGGCAGATTAATGGAGATGTAAAAAGGCCTGGTTTCATATTTCGAGGGACAGAACGATTGTTTTGGCCCGACGTTAACTGTTAAACAGAGACTCTTGGCTTCCGATGATATAGTGCGGCATGCGAACGTCTCTTTCTGACACTGACGTCTGTCGGGGAGCAGGAAGGGTAATCACCAAAGTGACTTTCAGACATAGCGAGGTTATAAAGGCCCGTAAGGATAAAAGCAGCAGGTAAACAATACTGACGCCCCTTCAATATCCCAGACATTTTTGACGGATAGTCGGCGAGATAACAGAGGACGTGGAGACACTTCACCTCAATCGGGCAATGAGACTGTCCAGAAAGAAAAAGAGACAGGTGAAACGGAGGGGGGAACCTTTCGTGTCACTTATCCAGGTTGTACAGGGACACAGAGCTCAGTGCACATTAGTCGGCCGCTCCCCCAGGATTCACGGATCATTTCTCTTCCCTGACATGGTACACGCAGCGCTGCCCCGGGGTGCCTGACAGCGCGTGACATCGCCTGAGTGTGTGTGTGTCGGTGTGTGTGTGTGTGTGTGTGTGTTGTAAACAGGCCCCCAGACCTCAACCCATCACCACCTCCTGAAGACTTGCAAACCCTCAGGGCCCTCTGCCATTCAAGTTGGCCGCCTCTCGTCGAGTGTGTCGAGTCCAAAAGTGGCTTTGATCACGAGTCGCTGTAACGAGTCGTTCGCTCTGTTCTGTTAACTCACATGGTGGAGTCGTCATGGTTTGAATCAGCGCTCATTTAAGTTCATGTTTTTTCGATACAGCTCTGATGGGTTTATGATGCTGCAGCCTTTAAAAACTTCATATCTCAAAATAGGCAAGTTTATTTGTATAGCACCTTTCATACACAAGGCAGTTCAACGTGCTTTACATGAGGCATTAATGGACATTTATAAAGACATTTTAAAAAGGATAAAAATTAAATCACAGTGCAAAAGGAATAAAAGTCGTAGTGCAAGTTTAGATAGTTAACTTTGCAGGGATTCAGAAGAGCAGCCTCATTTTGGGTGGGACAGATCCATCCATCTGTATGTTCATAACCTCCAGTGGATCTTTCTGGATCTTTCTGCAGAGTGATGTGTAGTGATGTGTTCACTGACTGCAGGCCCAGTGGAAGATCTAGTTCTCTCCAAGACAGACTAAAGTAATACTTCACAACATTCTCATAGAAATAAAAATGTTTAGCTAGTGTTTGATATAACATATTAGTGACTCAACCTGCAGCCAGTCGATGAAAGCTTTACATTGCTGATCTCAACACCCGGAGTCGGGTAGCGATGTTGTACATTTCTTGCAGCAGCAGGAATCAACAGAAGAAGAACTGGGTAGTTAGCATGAGCAGCGATAGCCACCGTGGCTGAACAGACAAAGAAAAGAGCGCCACCTAGAGGAACTCAAACTCCATCAACAGAAAAATCCAAAGAGAAAGACGTCACAGTACTGGACACACTGTTTGATTGACAGGTGATCTCTGGGAAGAGCAGTGAGGAACACCACAGTGAAGAACAACACAGTGAGGAACAACACAGTGAGGAACACCACAGTGAGGAACACCACAGTGAAGAACAACACAGTGAGGAACACCACGGTGAGGAACACCACGGTGAGGAACACCACAGTGAGGAACACCACAGTGAAGAACAACACAGTGAGGAACACCACAGTGAGGAACACCACGGTGAGGAACACCACGGTGAGGAACACCACAGTGAGAGACAAAGATGGAGACAAAATAGCAAAAAGTAAAAACATGAAAATCAATGAAAGTAGAGGGAAATTGGAGGGAAATTGTGAAATTGTGTCTGGAAACAGCAGCAAAGTTACCCTCCAGATCAATGCATCACTGTCACCATGCACCCATCCCTTCTTCGGCCTGGTACAGTGGTGAGGCTGTATGCAGACACACATCTGTTCCATTAGTATCCCGGTCGGCCAGCTAGACCAGAGGAGTCAAGGCGCCTCGGGGGTCAAGAGCCCCTCAAGGGATGAAACTAACCATTCACTGATGTGCTTAGAGAGAGAGAGGATGGGGGGTGAGGGGCGGGGTGGGAGTTGCTGTCTTATCATGCCACAGAAACCCGCAATCATCCTTGGAGGCAGATTAGTGAGCGAAACGGTGAGCCGGTGAATACCCTTCACCGCCCGAGCAGGTGGCCTCCCATACCAAGTACAACACATTAATCCAGTCCGTTAACAAATAAGCAGCCTGGCTAATAGCGCACTGCCAGAGGCTTATGTTTCCTCCATTACGGGGGGACTCGTTTAATTTGTCTCCAGCTTCGGAGGGAGAGGGGATGAAAAAAAAAAAAAAGGGAAGGGGAACAAAGAGAGAGAGAGAGAAAGGGATAAAACGTGGGCTCAAAAGAGGTGAGGAGAGAGGGAGAAAGGAACGAACGAAGCGAAACTGAACAGACAGAAAGCAGCTGAAAGAAAGAGGCCCGGCTTGGCGAGGACTTGAGCGGCGAGGTTTGTGCAGTCAGCAGTCTGGCGCCGGCCCGCTGTTCCCCGGGAACGTTTGCCCGGCTTGTTGTCAATCACAAACGCCGTTAAGTGAACTGCACCGAGCGTGTTTTGTAAAAAGCCCAGGTGACTCCTCGGCGCTAACTCGCCACTTGTCCTGCTCATATTAGAAACGGTCCTGTTGCAGTTTCTGCTTTGGAGGAGAGGTTATCGCTTTGGCCTCACACACACACACACACACTGTGAAAGTATTGTGAGGTGTTGACTTCACACTATACTAACATCGGTGGCCTCTCCTAGCTTGCGCAGCAGAACTGGCCTGTTCAGTGATTTATATGTGGGTGTCTGCGGCGCTGCGGTGTTTTCCCCCGGTGAGCGCCGGCCTCGCAGTAACTCCACAACAGCGTTTTACACCTCCTCTTTAGTCCGGGGGAAGCCGTGCTCTCTAATGGCCGCTGACATATGCTCAGCAGTAATGATCACCTCGGGGGGATTTCCCCTCAGGTCTTCTCAGTGACGGACGCCCGCGAGGACAAATCAATAACCAGCCCCACCGTCGCCGCCCGGGTCCCCCAACGTTTTCATCTCAAATTTCCTCTTCGATTTGGACGAGCGCCTCTGACTCACCGCTTTTTCTTCTCGCCTGCCTTTCTTCCTCCCTCCGCCTGAACAAACAAACGCTCGCTGCAAGTTTTTTTTTAGTTTTTTTTATTTCAGGTGTTTTATTTGAAGAATGTGAAGAAAAACTAGCGACTGTCTGAACAAGCAGCTGAACGTCTCAACGTAGTGGAACCAGCTTCCTGTGCTCGTTTCTCCGTTCGAGCCCGGGGGTTGTTTTGTAATATTCCACTTCTAATCACTTTAACTCGATAGCGATATTGTTTTAATTCATTTCTCCGTTTTTCTGAAGGCAATTGAAAGTAATTTGCTTAAACTACTGTTGTATTAGATTACTGTCAACCTCTTTAGCGTCTGAAACCGGAGCTGCAGTAACAACAACCTCGTGATTCGATAAAGGGAATAGTTCAGTGTGAACGCTGTATTAATCAAAACAGCATCACACTGCGCCTCACAGCGACGCAGTGTGCAGGAAGTTTCCCCTCCATTGTGAGTTCAAACGGATAAAGTGACAGCAATTTTCCCGTAATCTTTCCCGGGAAGGTCTATCCGAGCTATTTTAGCAATTAGTCGCGGGCTGGCCGTTGATTAGTAATTTCTTTCAGGGCCAGAGCGGGGCGTCGAGCAGGCCTCTCGAAAATCCCCTCGTCTTCATCAAGCCTTATTTCCCACTAATGAGGTTTATTAGATTACAACTGTACCGCACACGTTTAACAAAAGATTAAATTGGCAGACCTCTGTGGGGAATATGTTTTTATAATACACCCGTAATGAGTGAAAGTTAAGGAAATGTGAAGCGCTGAGCAGGAATAAGTCATTGGACATGCTGAACCAGGCCGGCAGGGCCGCCGCGTAATGCTGTCGGATAGCTGCTAAATGAAAGTGACGTGGCGGCGTTAATGAGACGGCTTCACATTACGCGTGACTGGGGGGGAGGAGGGGTGTTGGGGGGGGAGGGGAGGTGGGGGCGGCATTGCAGCTGACTTAATGAGAGGAGATATTGTACACAGGCACTTTTGTAGTTGAGCAATGAAGCCGCCGCCGAGGTACACGCCGCCACAGCAGCCGAGCGGTTTGTTAAAGTGGGTGACAGTTTGTGCAGCGGGGAGTACGTTGGCGTGGCGAGGGTGAGGGCGAGGGCAGGTTGGAGTTTAACCCAAATACATCCAGAAGACTCTGAGAACAAAGAGTTCATGATGATTTGACAAAAGGGAGTTGTGCAGTAAAGTAACTTCCTGTGAAGGATGTGTTTATTACAGGTACAGTACACTACCTAGTGATTTATCTGTGGTTAGCAAGCTCATTCACAATGTTTTTCAAATATTTGCTGATAATAATCCCTCCTGCATCTCGGTTGAGAAATACGTTGAGTGCACCACTTTCCTGAAGCAGACAGAAAGCGGTTTCTAAAGCTTCATCCTACAAGCATCTCGCTTAAAGCTGCACTAGATTTTCATGTAAAAACACAACAACCTGTCAGCCTAAATCAGGAAGTGGAGCCGCTACAGAAAAGAGCGCCCCATCCCTATTCGTCAAGACGTTGTAGACCCGCCCCAAATTCTCAAACGCAGGTACACAGGAAGTGACGACGCTTGCTGACATCACGTGACATGACTTCAGCTGCCTCTTGCAGTCCAAGGTTTCATATGAACACACGTATAAAACATAAATCAGCTTTACAACCACTTACAACAACTATAAATTCTTATAGTGTCATCAGTGAACGTGTTTATAGTTTGTTATAGCTTCACTTCCTGTAAACGCCGCCTGTAAACACCTACTTCACACAAAGTGATGCCAAATGCGCTGGAGGAAACGGGTGTTTTCTGCGGCCCAGCGTGGCCACGTGCTGTGTGTTTTCAGTCCTGCCCGCTTGACTGATAGGTCTCCGACTCCCATTGACTGTAAAAAGAAGAGGAGACAGGAGAACAGATGGGGGTCACGGGGAGGTGGGAGGAGCTTGATCGCCCGTCCAGCTCTCTACAAGACACAAGTCACACCTCATTAGCAGGTAGTGGAGAGGAGAACGGCAGTCATGTCTGCAGTGAAAGAGACACACACACACACACACACACACACACTTCTACCCCAATTACCCCTACCCTGTCCCTTGAGCTGACGGGTTGAGTTATGCTGACAGGCACCCCTCTAGAAAGGAAGGAGGGAGGAAAGGGGAGAGAGAGGGGGAGGGGAAAGGGAGAAAAGTGATGGAAGGGTGAAAGCTGGGGGAGTTCAGAGAGGGATTTAAGGGAGGAGAACAGAGGAAGGAGGAGAGAGAAAGGGGAAAAGGGGGAATCACATCAGGCGGCGAGAGGCAGAATGAAACATGTCTCCCTGTCACCTGCCACACACTGTAAATGGATGGCCCCGCAATCTTGCCATCAGCGACTTATCTCCCCGGGCCGAGGGGGGAAAACGGGAGAGGCAAAAATAAGAGAGGGAAGCGAGAAAATGGCAGAGAAGAGTTTCTTCCGGCGTAAGTCACCGTAATTTGTTGCAATTTCAAAAGACAAATATGACAGGGTGGAATTACTCTGCCGCTACGGAGGCAGTCATTTGCAAATGCCATAAAGTGCAGGTATAAATCTCCCACCCGGATCCACTTAATCTGAGGCTTCTGGGCTCTTCAGCAGCCGCCGTCTATTCAAGCATGTGTTTACAGTGAAAGGCCCCTCTCTCGGGCTCTGTAAAAGGTATCCTTCATTAGCGGCGGCGGCGATGGCTGGCACACGGCGCCGAATAACGCTTTCAGTTCTGTCAATGCCGGGGGGGCGAGCAGCGAGCTTCACAGGCCACGGGCTGATGCTGCCTGACGCCCTGCAATCACGGTGGAGACTTTCAGAGAGCAAATACAGTCGTGAGGAGAGAGCTACAAAAAGCCTATATGTAATGGTACTCCCAAAAAAAAAAAAGGAAGAAGTCAGTAAGTTTTTATTTCTAGATGCAGTCGTTGGTTGGCAGTGTCGGGCAGGAATTCACCGAGACCCTGCGACTTCCTGTTCTGGCACAAATCAACGTGTGTGAAGAAAAACTGTCTGTTTACTTTCCAAATGTTTTTTTTGTTGTTGTTGTTATAAAAACACAGACATTTAAAACCCAAATATTTAGGAGCTGTGGACGGATGTGAGCGTTGAGTCTAGAGCAGCGTGGGCCTTTTCTACTGCTGTGGTATTTCCATAGTTACTACAGGTTTAGCCCCGGCGGTGCCAGGAAGGACGCCTGCCATTTGCTGTTTCATGAACTTTTTCCTCGCGGTTGAGCGCTTAGCAGAGGTCTGTGCTCGCTGGCCTCAGGTGCTCACTGGCCTCCAGCCTTTTAAAGATTGTCTAGCGGATGTTCATTGTTGGATGTGTCAAAATGTTGTGCAACTTGATGACGACAAATCAGAAGTTGTTATTTTCGGCCCCTCAAATGCAGCTTCTAGAAATCAAGGAAATCTCGGTAACCTAGCAACTAGCATCAAACCCTCATTTTCGATTCTTCGCTTAAGTTCAATCATTTCTGTTTTCCTTATGCCTGGAGAAAGTGTGTAGACCACCGTAACTCTCTGTATTTACCTCGTCTACAACCTGTCCAGAACTAGGGCTAAAAGAAGAGATCACATCAGTGAGCCTCCTGACGCTGACTTCCAGTCAGTTTTAGCAGAGATTAAAGTGATCGAGCCTTTGCAATTAGGACACCTGTTCACCTGACCAAATGAAAACTCACTTTTGTTTGCATTCAATTAAAATTTGTTTTTTTATTGTTTTTTGTGTGTGTGTGTCTTATATGTGTTGTGTTATATGTGTTTTTATTCTTTTAATTGCATTGCGAGGCACTTTGCGTAAGAAAAGCACCATATAAATAAAGTTTCTTTTAAGTATTTTTATTATCATTGCTTGTGTTTGTAGCATTAGCAGCGCTGGCAGAAGATGATCACACAGTATTGTTAGCGCGTCAGACAGTGAGTGATGGGTACAGCAGGTGCCTTCATTTATGCATTGCTACTTTGTCTTGTCAACGCCGTTCAGCTCCGAGGATTTTACTTCCACTGCGAGGCAGGAAGGAGAGAACAGGGGAGGAGGAAGAAAGAAAAAAAAACACACAGCTAGCGAGTGCCTACGTGGATTTTCCACTTCCTCTCTGGCCAAATCCCACCATTTCAGGAGATTAACCTCAGCATGCGATAAATGTTCGACTTCCTCTTCCCCTCCAATTTCCTTGGAGCCAGAAACTCCAGAAGCCACCGCGGCATGTAAGATAAAAAATGATCACCTAATTCACTCAAGCACAAAATACAATTCTGGAGAGGAAAAGCGAGAGAGAGAAAGAGGGAGAGAGAGAGAGAGACATGCACAGGAAGCTCCCTACCTTCGCCGTTCACAACGCGCCTCAATCAATTATTATTAAATGAAGCACTTATTCCAACAGACCTGTGCTTAGCAAATAGGCCGTGGCGCCGCGATTGTCCGTGGAATTTCTTCTTTTTCTCTTATCCTTTGGGATTAATCGCGGCGTACGGCTCACCCTCTACCCACAGTGCACCTCGCGTGGCAGCTGTGCTCCAACGCTGCTCTGATTGCTGAAGGTGCCCTCTGCAGATTGCCGCCGCCACTAAGCCATTTAAATGGAGTTGCTAATAAAAATGTAGCGATGATTGCCTCTACTTGCCCCTCATCTCTAGTTTGGCAGATGGTTGTCACAGGACTGATGTAGCACTGGCGCTAGCTCTCAACGCTTTCGCTCAGAAGTATTCAACCCTTTGGCAAGAAGGCTGTAGTTGAAGGTCAAGGACATGTATAGCGCATTCTGGGTGTTTGATTCGTCCGTTGCGACGTTGAGAGCGTTTCCTCCAGAGCCTCTTGTCTACTAGTTGAGTAGTAACCTGCTCACACTAGGACCTCCCTACTTGCTGACTGGTTGAGTAACATTTGAAACACTGTTTATACACGTATATTCTGCCCTGAAGACGGACTGTGTGTAAAATATATTTTCAATTAGTTCCCAATCCCTCATCTTACACCTCGATGGGGCAATTTATACTCTCACTTATACTCATTTTCATCAGCAAATAGTTCATTGATCAGTTGACGCCTGGATGTGTTTCCTTCCTGTTCCCTTGTCAGATCTTTAAATGTGTCTCAGTGTCTGACTCGCTGACCGAAGTCTCATTTGGCCGAAACGATCACGCCACGAAAAAAGAAACCACACTGTTGTTGATACTCCAGGACTTGTGTGTTTGTCAGAAAGAGTACTTATCTAAGCAGAGCGAGCGAGCGGGTGTGATTATGTATCGTGATTAGCCGCAAATCACTTCGCAGCAAAACAATGAAACAATCAGTGTTTTATTTCTGCCAGCCTCCTTAGCTTAAGCCAAAATACCACCTACACGATGGAGTAATACATATGGAGAACAAGTGTTGGACTAATTAATGTCCGCCAACCTTCCTCCGCCACACAAACGGCCTCCTCTGACACAAAGCGTTAATGAGCCCGTCGGTGACGCAGTCGCCAGCGGCCTGTTGTGGAGGAGGCGAGCGGTGGCGACGAGTGGGTGGATTATAACGATGATTAGAACCAGTGGGTCAGGAGGGCCTATTGAATTATCATCAATACCCACGAGATAACATATCATACTCACACAGCGCCTCCCAAACCGCAGGCCCCGGCGCGCAGAGTGCCAAGCGAGCGGAGGTATTTGAGTATTAGCAGAGAGGTGGGAGATACATAAACACTCCATCTTGTTGGCAGAGCCTGTTTGCCTGGCCCCGCAGAGTCTTGAACGCGTGCCACGGCTGCGTCGGCCTGCATCCCTGCGATAAAAGGAGGGAAAAATTACACAGGCTCCTCTTTGGCCAGCCGCTAACATATTCATTAGTGAGGAATGAGTGAGTGGGCTGGTTGAAATGTCACCCGGCCACGCCGCCGCCCCGGACTAATGACCTCCGTGTCTGCGTGAGATGAAGTCGTAATACTCTGTGTATGTTGGCTGTTGCCGCCTTAATGACTAAGTAGGTATGAGCGGGTGTGAGTCGATGGCTGCTGAAAGGCCAAGCGGCGTCAGTTGACTGCTGCTTTGACTTTTAAAACCGAAGATATGTCAGTTTCCAAAATGTCCCTCCACCTTTTTGTGCAAACCAGTGTTTATGTTTTCAGACTCACGCAACGAAATAGCAGTTATCATTGTATTAACCCTCTTCACCCGATGGCCTGCTGGTCTCCTCGCATGCCGCCAACTTGGGAGAACAGGAAGACGTGCGATTGCTGTTTGACTCACTGGAACGCCCACCTCCAAAATCATTGTTGTTCCTGAATTTAAAGTTATCCGTAAACAAACTGCAGCTGATATTGGTCACAGGGTTGATTGTATTAGTGAACGCACAACACACAACTCATGACGCCACCTGAGAAAAGTTCCCATGTCTTGTGAATTACCAATACGAGGTTTCCATGAATGTTTGTTCCACAGTCGGCAGCTTGTATTTAAGGTAAACTCAACATGACATTAGACTCCCAGAATCCATTTGTCTTTGTAGTGTTATGCCACATCACTGCCCCCTAGGGGAGGCGCAAGAGAACTGCAGGGAGGCGGGGGTGGAAACCAAGCAGAGCGAACTTTATGAAGCATTTGACACGAATAGCAACAGGCTAAACACAGACAACTTGTTCACAACTCCAAGCTGGAGAGCTACTGTCGTAGGTCGCTCTCCAGGAAGCAGACGTCTGCAGAACGTCCGCGGTCCGACGTGTCGATCAGCTCGTTCGTGCGTTCTGGGTCCGGTAGAACAGAACGCAACATGGAAACCGCCTGTCCTGCCCGACGCCGCCGTCCACGAGGTGAAGAGCGAAGCGGGCCTCACATGTTAATACGTTTCTCACAGCGCTCTCTCGCCGACGGAGCGCTAAAAGCCCCTTCAGAGTGAAGCCGGCGCAGGTGCTTGCCGGCTGCCGCTGTCCGCTCCAATCACGTTGCCTCGGTAGCGCGCCGCTTCTCCAACACTCAATCCGAGCGAGGTTTTCTGCCGCCACCTCTCCCCTCCCCTGTTGTTTTATTCATAGGGCTCAGGGTTCATTTGCCAAGTCCTCTGTTGTAGATTTAAGAAGACAAACAGCGCTGCAAATCCGGCAGAACAGTGTTAGACTAAATGACACTTTGCTCCGTCGCCTGGCTAATCGTAAAGAAAACAGCGGCGGATCAGCACTTAAACCTCGTGTCTTCAGGTGGATATCGGGCTCGGCATCGCGGAGGGATCCTTTGAAGTGTTTGTTGTCTTCCGGAGGGCCCCCGGAGGACACACACACACACATTCTCAATCAAACATGCACATATGCATGCTCTCACACATTTGAATCGCTGCCACGCGCCTACTCCTCGTTGCATATTTAGCCTTAAAGACAGATCATGTGCTAAAAAATAAAAATCGTGATATTTTTTTGTGCCAACATCGTATGAGTGCTGGCAGTCGCGCTCAAGTCTTCTTTTTACACATCACTACTGTGTCATAACTGGCTATAGTGATGATAAGCTCTATGGTTTAGTTTCTTTCTTGGTATTTAACATTTAACACACGAGGAACAACAACTTCCTCATGCGTTAATTGACCGGCGTGGCTTGGACGCGTTTCTCCACCAAACTGCCAACTCCCCATCTTGTCTTCGTCAGCGACAGCAGTGGCTGTCTCGGCTCTGTCTAATGTCTGTTATCCTCTGACTCACTGACAGAGACAACTTTTCCCTTCCCCTTGTTGTTTGTCAGTGGGCGCTCCAAACTTAGCAGCATCGCGACGGTCACGCATGGAAGTGTCCAATAAAGAGACGCGGCGCTGCGCGGGTTGACACTCCTGTCAGTCGCCAGCTGTTTGGTAGACTGTCTGAGTGTGTCTCTGTGTCAGTGTGTGTGTGTGTGTGTGTGTCGGTGTGTGTCTATGCCTGCGTGTTGCGTCTCAGGGATGTTTTGACAGTGAAATTGAGCGGTTGCATGTCCTCAGCTCTTTATGGCTCCATCCATGCATCCATCCATCCAAGTAGTTATCCACCCACCTATCCATCCATTCATCTATTCATCACTGTGTTACTTAATGAGATCGCATTTCGCATCAAGGTTCATTTGCCGTGCGCAGACGAACCCAGATTTAATTAGGCCCCGCCACTGAAAAAGCTCGCCACTCGCTAGCGAACGACCCGGCTTCACAAAATAATGACACATTTACATTTAACCATTTAACCTATTTCTAATTAGTCAGTTGGGTTTTGTTTCTTGGTGCCGGTGGAAAGTTCAGCCACGACAAACAGATGTGTTGCCAATTATCATGCACGCCGAGCAGCTCATTATTTGTTTTCACCGTCATTTATCTCGTTTTTTGGCTTTCTCTTTTGCACAAAGTGAGCTTTGTGTGGCCGAGTCGAAGCTGGCAGGGCCTGAATGTGCTTCCTTGTATCTGCCCGGCTCACCAGTTGCACCTCCAGTCAGTCTAAATCAATGGGGGCAGTGGGCGACTGTGGCTCTGTGTGGGGCAGATGGCAGGAGAATGGCCCTTCCTCCAAGTCGGGCGCGCTCAGCAACATACAAATGGGTCAACTGTGATCGCTGGTCACATAAGCCAGGCCTCTTTTATAGCAAGGCTGAGGACAAGGGCCTTGGGATCAGTTCACTCAAACATATTGGGCTGAGATCTTGAGCAATTTGACTAATTGGTTGGTAAATACTTTGAATACAAACAGTAGCAGCTGGTGTCCAGCCCACTTACTGTACCAGGGGCAGCGGCCGAGCCAAACAAGATGTTGAACAGGGAATGAATTATGAAATAATTGCCTTTAACTACGTCCAGCGATAATTTTGACTGTCTTTGCTTTCAAGGGTTCCTTTAAAATGCATTTCTGTATTTGTTGAGGTGGATTCTGCTGCAGTGCTCCTGAATGCTAAGCCGTAGTTAGCTTAGCATCCCAGCATTTGTCCCTTATGACCACTAGCTCCGTCATATGTCAGTTCTACTTTTATTATTTCATTTTCACCCCCAAAAAATGTATCCAGATCTGGAAAAAAAACAAAAACATCTGAGAATCTGAAAGCCCCGAAATGACGACAACACAGGACTATGACTCAGAACGAAACATACCTCCTCAATACCGGCTCAGTAATCAGCCACATTGAAGTAACTTCCCCAACACTTTGGTAAAAGGAGTCATTTAGTGCCCGGCTAATAATTTCATGGTTGTTACTCAAACTCTTCCCCCCGGCACGTAGATGATGAAGAGGTGATAGTCGTGGCATGCTGTTGTTATTTTAGTTAAAGGACTGCAGCAACTTTTTGGGAAACTGGCTCATTGGCCAACTTACCTTTTCCCATGTTTCGATAGGAGAAGCACCAAAACCTTCTCTTGGGTCTTGTTAACTACTTACTCGTGATCATGTGGCGTGGCTTCTATAAGAACATCACTAAGTATAATGGAAACGCGCTAGTTACTAGGGATGGACTAGTTTCCCTGATAGAAGTAGTCCAGATAAGATAAAGATTTGTATTATATAATATAAATAGTAGTAAAGACCTGTAATAAAAATAATAAGAAAAACAGTCTCAGGTTCCTCCTCCTCTCAACACCGATACCAGGGTTTATTCTTGTTTCTGACTTTGCTCTATCAAAGGCATTTGGTGGGTTTTCCATCGTTGGGGGGAGGCGGAGCTGGTTGCAGCCTGGATGGTCATAAGGGGTGGGAGGGGCTCCAGCGATGGGGGAGGACCTTTTTACGGCCCATAAAAACACATTGAGCTGAGTACCAGGGGACATTAACAAACCAGATGGGGAGTGAAAGTTCATTTCTCCACCGTACGTTTTGACCCGCTGAGAAGATTGTAGGCTGGATTCAAGTAAAAATCTTAACCTTTAAATTCATAAAAATGGGCAAGTTAAACAAGTTAAACACGTGAACGCTTCCAATTTGTAGCAACAAGATGTCACCCCGTTCTACTGCTTTTTCCGACAGGACCTGAACGTGGCTTTAGTACCTCAGGAAGCTGGTAAGCGTGACTTATAGCCCCTTTGCGTCACATGATAAATACTCTGTGTGTGTCGGTTTACTCAGCCGTTTTGCAGCGTAATATTTCTCCACCCTTGACCTTTCCTTGGACAGCTTTGTAAATCCACATCAATATTTAGAAGTACATAATGAAGTAGAACGTTTCATACGTCCGCTGATGATTTATGGCTTTCCGACCGTGGCTGGATCTTAATTGCTCGACACCCGTGTTAGTGTCAGCCTCACTGTGGTGGATGGATGGTTGCCAGCACGACTCTGTCACCCACTCGCCCTCGTCTGTTTTGCTCTGTTTGTACGTATATTTCTCTCCTCCTCCTCCTCCTCCTCTACTCCCAGTTCCTCTGCCTTCAATCATCTCACTGTTGCTGTTTTTTCGTGCCTCGCCTCTCTCGGCGTATCTCTCCGTTTCTCTCACTTTCTCTCGCCACTTTCTTCCTCTCGTCTCTGCAGTCGATTGTCTGCCTGAGCAACATGTGGCAGGTGGTGAGAAGAAAAAGCAGCAGAGGGAGGGGGGGGGTGGTGATGGGGGGGGGAGCACACAGACAAAAGCTTCTTCCCCCGAGCTTGCTTGTAGCTGCAGAAAAAAACATCAATTACCTCCGTGATTGAATGATGTTAGCACAACTCTGAGGATGTTGCCTCTATTGAGATGAATGGCGCAGCTCGCCCGACGTAGATTTCTGTGTCGACTTGTGTTTGTTTTGCACGCACAGCCTTGCCATCAGTAATTATAGCACCGTGTTGCTGTCTGACTCGGCCTGCCAATCAAAATCCTGCGCTACAACACTGCAGCATCTGTGAAGTAGCGGTCGATACGTCTGACTCCAGCAGCTCCAGTTGGACTGCAGGGCCCCGGTGTTAAACTCATATCGTCATGCAGATGCCCTGATTCTGTGGTGATGAGGGCAACGGGATCACATGCTGTTGCTGTATTGGTCTGTAAGGCCGATACCGATCCAGGTTGATGTTTTGTACTTGTTACGGGTCCCAAAATTGGTACCGCAGCAACAATATGAAATTCCTGTAAAACAGGTAGAATCACCATGTAGACAATGAAGACATGTTTTCCAGTTTGTCGTCCAAATTGCATCTATTTTCAAATTCACAATAGAATATTCAATACATAGCATTTTCAATGTAAAACCATTAGGCTACAACATCACAGCAATATTTTAATATTTTTACCTTTAAACTGCATTCATTACAATATTAACATTCCCCACAAACAAGTGCAGCTCTGCAGCATTCAACTGTTTTGTTATATAAGGCACTTAACGATATACACATATATACAAGGTAGGAGCCCAAATAAAACTCAGTGTAAAGTAAATAAACCTAAAACCTAGCGTTCTGCCTGCAAAACTATGCTCTGGTAAAGAAAACCCCAAAACCCGGCACCGTGACCGCTAGCTCAGCGGCGTCTGAACCTGCCGTATTAGACAGTGGCGGGATTTTTGTTAAAGTTCGACAGAAATGCTCGAAACAATATCAAAACATCTTTATAGCACTTGCCGAAATAAAGATGGGCTTAAAGGAGTTGACATTGGCAAGTTTCACCAACTACTAACCTGTAAAACAGGTAGAATCACCATGTAGACAATGAAGACACGTTTTCCAGTTTGTCGTCCAAATTGCATCTGAGGCGTGGGCGGAAGCTTCCCCCTGAGACAACCCGGGACGCAACTCTTCCGGTGTCAACAGTTCCACCTGGGTGCTGCTTGCATTTACCCTTTTCCTTCACATTACATATGAAAAATAAAATAGCGTGACTGTCACCTACATTATTAGGGATAATATTAGGCCCTGGACATCAAAAAAAACTAATTTAATTAAATAAACACAAAAGTGGTTGCACAGTTTTGGGGTGTACCACATACTGATATAGGTTTGAATTGAACCATAAATAAATAAATAAATAGATAAATGAAACTAGTATTCAGTGTTTCCCCCAGAATTGTATTCTTGTCGTGGTGGAAAAGCCTCAGGAACAGCTGTTTGACCACAGGACACTAAAACCTGTAATACTGACACTATTACTAATAATAATGATAATTATGATTGAACACACTTGGAATATGATCAAATGTTATAGACAACCAGCGTAGTATTGATCATTATGCAATAAACCTGCATCATATCCATCGTAGCAGATCTGATTTTTAAAATTTCTGATTGGCCAAATATATCGGTAAATCAATATATCAGTCTAACCCTCGTCCACAACAATCCCACTGTAGAGAATGCATTGTGTGTGTCTGTGTTGAGGGACTGTGTGTGTGTGTGTGTGTGTGTGTGTGTGTGTGTGTGTGTGTGTGTGGGAGGGGGGGCCTGGTTAAATGCAGCATGTGTTTCATATCTTTTGGGATGACTTGCATGGCGGTGCGCTCCACCACCGAGGCGGCCTCGGCGTGGCCGGGCACGGCAAGCCAGACCCAAAACCGCATGTTAGCACAGATGTAATCCACATCTGTCCAGAGCCGGATGATCCGCGAGACAGACCGAGAGGAGGCTGCCAGCCGGGGCCGCTCAGCTCTCCCAACACACACTGCCATCTTTGTTTGTCTGTGGCGCCTCAGCCAAGATACCTGCTTAGTCACCCCTGTGCACTGTGACGTGCACTTGCCTTCTCTCCCTTTGTCTCTCGGTCTCTTTTTGTCTCCCTGTCAGTCCCTGCCCTCTTCCTTCCCCTTTCCCTCTCGTCTCCATGTGCGTATCCTTAGGTGCGCATCCTTACATCATTTCCGAGTCTCATATCTTTTGATCCATTCATCTGTTTGCATGTGTTGCTTGAATACTTGGCGAGATTGAATGCGAAGTAGCTCTCCTCGCCGAGAGGCTGGAGGGCTCGGCGGAGAGATGTCATCTGGAGATATTTAGGGGTGCAAGTCGGGTTAGTGCTCTGGAGTGCGTGATGCTGCTACGTTGTGGGTGCACGACACCATGGGGCGCTTAAAGCAGCACTAGGTATTGTCAACCTAAATCACAAATTGGGGCTGCAACACTGAGATGCCTAGATTCACCTTAACCCTCTGGGGTTGGCTGGGAAATCTCAGCAAACAGGAAGTGACGAATCAAAACTTGAGAGGGGACAGGGCTCATCCGACTCTGGACAGATCTGGATTACATCTGCACTAACATGCGGTTTTGGCTCCACGCTCCGGGTCTCCCTTGCACGTCATCCCAAAAGATACACACACACACACTCCCTCAACACAAACACACACAATGCATTCTCTACAGTGGGATTGTATGAGAAAACAGCAGCGAGCTCCGTCTTCACCTCTAAGAACACATTTAGTTTACTGACGTCATGTGACATGAAGTCCTTCAAACTTTCCAAAATTCAAACAGTTATCTCTCGCTGCCACTCGGGCGCCACCAAAGTGTGACGTTGCTTAGTGCAGCTTTAAGGTTTTATCTGCCTCGGCTGGGCACACAGGCTCTGCTTTACACACACACACACACACACACACACACACACACTGGTTAATAATTGCAATGATTGATGGTATTTTGGTGTGGTCACTGATAGTGGAGGATACTGGAAGCCACAAAAAAAGTTGATCAAATTCATTTGATTCAATTAGATGTCATTATTTGTCCCAATCCCTCTCAGATGGTCTGATCAGGAAAAACATTTCTCTTCTATGTTTCCCCAAAAATCTGAGAAAAATGAGTTTTTCTCCTGCTAAAGTATTATTGGTACAGAAATGGACCATATGTCAATAAATAGCACTAAACCCTAGTCAACCCTAGTCAATAAATACTGACCTTTGATCAATATTTATTTTCTGACCATATGAAACTCTTGCTATTAATTACTATTGACCTGATTAATTTCAATAGTAAGTGTTTACAAGAGGCAAACTGATGAAACTGCCTCCATCTCCACCGAAGTCGACGTTGAAAATATGCCCATGCCAGATAAACCTCATTATTTCATTGACAGCTGCATTGTTTGCAGGAGACATATAGGCCTACCTTTTGCCAGGGAATGACATTTTGCTGTTCTCAGCCGTTATCAATGTGCTAAACGTCGATAAGGAAAACATGCATTAGGATGCTGACGCACAAGGTAATGATAACCTATGCCGATCCTAATAGACTGTCGGAAATCTTGATTGAAATCTCCCGGTGTGCTCGCTCTAAAAAGCCAATCAACATGCAACCTGCATTTTCCCAACGTCTTTCCTCCCTTTTCCCCTTTCCGCTTTTCTGAGGGTAAATATTTGTTTTGGAATGTGCATGTGGCCGCATTGCAATGATGCCTTGTGCACAGGGGGGGGTATTTCCTACACAGTGAGGTGAAATGGTCCTATGATCAAGCCATATTGCTAGTAAAGGCATCATAAGGGCATTATAACCATATTATAAGAGCATGAGCATGTTGAAGTAAACAATAAATGCAAAAGATTTACGCTTACGGGTTAAAGACATGATATTAAAGGTGCTGCATGAAGCGGGTCCTTAAGGTGATGTATTTCCTGTTGGAACAGGATGTTGGGGCGGGGCATCGCGGCTGATCGTTCAGAAGTGTCTGACGGTGGAGGGAAGCAACAGGGTTTATGAGAAATACAGTCTTAATTTAGAGAAACGCTCGCGTTGACAACACCGCCGTCGACCGGTCTCGTTTGTTTACAGCAATTACACCAAGGTCGCGCGATGACTTTGACAGTGATGTATTAATGTTTAGGAAGGCGAGACGTAGGTGGCGAGGCTACACACGGCGGGAGGGGTGGATGTGATGGTTGCACTGGGAGAACATTTTATCTACGCTTCTAATAGGCGTCTAATCTGTTTGTAATCCATCACCTGAAATGAAGTGTCTTTTTTTCAGACTGTCATTCATATTAACTTCATTTGTTTCTCTCTCTCTCTCTCTCTCTCTCTCTCTCTCTCTCTCTCTCTTTCTCTTTGCTGTTGCTGACTCGGTGAAGCAGGTAAGACTGTTATTAGCTCCCTCCTTTCAGTTTGTGTGCTTTCCTACAGTACGTGCACGCTTGTGCAGATGTGTATGTGCCCGCCTGTTTTTCTATGTGCGTATGTTTGTATAGGTGTGTGCGTATGTGTGTGTGTGTGTGTGTGTGTGTGCGCGCATGTACTTACGTGTGTGTGTGTGTGTGTGTGTGTGTGTGTGTGTCAGAGATGGGTTTAGCTGAGATGAGTAAAGCTGGGTCACATGCTGTCTCTGGCGCTGCTGATATTGCTCCAGCAGTGGGGGGCTTACAGGGGGCACTGCTGAAAGTGAAAGAATTATGACAGACACACACACACACACACACACACCTCAAATAATAATGGACACTGCCCAGCATACGAAACACCCACTATTGAGCTGTCACAATTGGATCATTCCTCCGAGTTTGACTGCCTCATTCACTGTTACTGAACTTATATATAGTAGCATGTAGCCCAGTGTGGGCGCCCGGGTAGTGTAGTGGACTAAGCAACTGCCTAAGCAACGCTGGGGTTGCCGGTCCGGTTGGTCCTGGTCGCTGCACTAGCACCTCCTCTGGTCGGTCGGGGCGCCTGTTCAGCGGGGAGGGGAACTGGGGACGGATAACGTGTTCCTCCGCACGCAATACACCCTCCCGGTGAAACTCCTCTGTCTGGTGAAAAGAAGCGACTGGCGACTCCACATGCATCGGAGGAGGCATGTGGTAGTCTACACCCTCCCCAGGCCGGCAGAGGGGGCGGAGCAGTGAATAACCCTAACCCTAACCCTAAAATAAATAAATAAAAGCCCAGTCACAATATACACCCCGTTTACTGTTAAAACCATAGCTCATATACTGGCTGTATGTATTGGTTAGTTTGGTGATGTTTTGGACCAGACTGTTTGGTGTTTCCCACTGGAGGAAAAAGAGAGAGAAGCTCTCTGAATATGCAGTATGGTCAGTCTCCCTTTTGAACTGCTTGGTGGAGCTGTCAGATTTCAATTTAAAACCCGGTGCTGCGCGTTGTTACATTATTTCCCACCATAATAGAAAAGGCAACCTGAGGTTACAATCACATTCACACGCAGGCGAGGGGTTTGAAGAGTTTTCAACGAGCGGCTGTTATTTCCTAAATGGTAAAGAAGAAAAAAAAAACAGGTTTCTTTTCTATTATTTCGCCCCCTTTGTTTCTACGACGTCGTCTGAAGGTTGCGCATTGGGAAGGACCTTAATTAAGATTTTTGTGCCTGGGGCTCTGTTTGTGAGCTGTAGTACATCAGGAACGAGTCAGAGCTAGATACAGATCATTGGCTACCCGGGTCAAGTCATGTGATTAGGAGAAAATATTAACATTTTCACCACAGCGACCCTTTTGACTTTGCAATCAAGTCTGGGTTTTTTTTTTTGCAAGACAGATGGGGCGAGCAAACTCATTCACCACCCCGGCCATGGCGTCACCTGCTTTAGTGTTTTAGGTTAGAGTGACCTTTAATTTGAAAAGAGGTTGTAGCGTTCCAGTGACGTGAATGTTTTGTTGGTGTGCTGCAAAAAGGTTAATGTAGACAAAGAAGGAACCAAAAATAAAACTGCTGACTGGTACATCGATTGGTTGAAGCAGCTCCTTGGTCAAATAGTTGTTCTTGACCTTAATCATGGAGTTTTAGTTACCAAACATGTCTTGGAGGCAGAAATAATCTCATTGGTTGATTTAAACCTCAATGGGCGGAGCTAAAAAACTGTTTTGGAGCAGAAGTTAGCTAACTGGCAAACTTGAAAGTTGGTAAAGAAGGAACTCTGGTCGGAGTATAAATAAAAAATGGAAATGACTTATTTTTTCATTCATTCATGACCGTGGAGGTTTAGCAGGCTAGCTAACTAGCTAGATAGCTATAGGCTAGTATGGCTAGTTTGAACCTGGAAGGTCAGCTAGGCTAACTAGCTAACCTAGATAACTACATTGCATTTTTTCAGTTAGCAAGAGTGCTCGGTTTCCCTTGTCTTTTTCACTGGGCTTCAGTCTAACATTACCTAGCCAGTCAAACAGTGGTTCTGTGGCTCCACCCACTGAGATTTACCTCGACCAATGAGATTATTTCTGCCTCAGAGCAGCTCCGCCTCCAAGTTTACAGAACTGAAACTCTAATCTGCTACTTCCTTGGTCCTCTACGTTAGTTTACCCCTCATTGGAGCCATCGAGTCTTATTTCCATGCTGTGAGACGGCAGCGCCGGGTGTCGCGGTTGCTGACGTGTCTGGGACAGATAAACAGATAAAACAGCCGCCTTCTCCACCCACAGGTTAATAGAGCCTGTGATTGACAGCTGGATCACAGTATTGATTGAATCCCTTTGCTCGGTCTCTTTGTTTTGCCTCCCCTGCACTCTCTCTCCTCACCCCCACCACCCCTCCCGCTCCCCCTCCTCCTCCTCCCTTCTCCCTCGCTACCCTTCCTGTTTGTTTGGTTTAGTTTTGAAATTCAGGTTGGTTATTACATGGAGAGGAGAGAAGGTTATTGCCTGGTTCGAAGGGGGATTGACTTATGGTGGACACCTTTGGAGCAGCTTATCTGTCTCTCTCAGCCTCTTGCATCCTCAATCCTCTGTTCGCAGGCTGGATTCTCTGCAGCCTCCATTCACTCACACGGGGGAGGGAGGGAGCTTGGTTCATGTGAATCTCACTGTGAGAAACACTGATTGATTAGATTGACGACACTGAATTGTCCTTTCGGTTGATGCATGATGAATGAATGAAAGGGTTGAAATGGAGTTCATAAAGCCCCTTTTCAATATAAATGCTTTTTTGTCTTTTTCTGTTTGAGAAACAGTCAACATAGTGAGCAATATCCATTGTAGATGTTGACAATGCTATTAGATTCAATAACCAGCAGGGCCAAGTGGGAGAATTAGCCTGTAATTCATCACCGACCTGATTCATAAACAGTGCTGTGCCTTTTTGGGTTTCACTGTAATTCACTCCAGTGTGATTTTTGCCACATTGTCTAAAGCTTCTGCAAATACAGGCGTAATGGGATGAGAGCTGAAAAAAAAAAATGACTTGAGCGTAGAAGAGAACTGCTATTAGCTGTTAATTCTGAAACAAATTATACAATTAGCTGTGGCGTCAGGATGTAGGCCATGAGAGAGGACAGCATAACCTTGATCTGCTCTGCCAGCGAGGCAGAGAGACCCATTTAATGGAGGAATTTCTTTTGCCAGAGCAAAAAACGCTCACGGTATCCATAAGTGCCACTTTAGCTTCCCTTTGAGTGCTTTCCTTTTCTTATTTATGGAGGGATTTTCATAATGTGTGAGTGTGTGTTTTTTTTTTCTTTTTCTTTTTGAGAACTACTCATGTCTTTAAAACAAAGAGGTAATTTGTCTGTGCATATGAGATAATATTGTCTGGGGAGCTGTGCGATTTGCTGCCCCTGCTTGACTATGAAACAGAGGGAAGGTGTTGATTTCAAGGTGTGCGTGGCGTGTGTGTGTGTGTGTGTGTGTGTGTGTGTGTGTGTGTGTGTGTGTGTGTGTGTGTGTCTCACCATCAATAAAGGTCTCAACCAGCAGCGGAACCAATCCTAGCTCTACTTAAAAGCGTGTTGGCCCGGTTCTCGCTGAGGATTGGTCGTTACCCTAACACAATCAAATTTGTCCACAGTGAGGAAGTCATTAATTCTAAGTGGACTATTCATTTAATGTTGTTAGGGGAAACGGAGGCAGGAGTCCCGTGAGGAATAAGTCGGTGTAGAGCTATAGACAGCTCGGCATTAGCGACGTGTATGACTCCATCGACAACAAACAGCCAGGATACCCAGAGAGCACTTTCCTTAATGGGGTTACAAAGTGCAGAAAACTGAAAACAACTATATAGTTATGTATTTCCAGGTGACATTCATCCTCCAAATGATGCACTGGCTCTATTAACACAGAAATAAACACAGATTTGATTGTCTGAAGGTCCAATTATGGAAATAAATTATATAAAGCAATAAAATAATAATACTAAAAATACTACTACTACTAACAATAATAATAATAATAATAATGATATTAATAATAATAACAACAATAACAATAATAGATTTGGTAATATCGGGCCAATATTGGGATTTTATTAATAATTGTTGTACATCTCCTGGTTAGGAATGAAGTTTGTTTGATTACTTTAATTGTTAATTAATTGTACAATTAATTCATTATTATTTTTAATTGTTGTTGTTTTTGTTATTTTGTTTAACCTGCGTTGCAGTGGACAGTTGATCTAAAGGCTGTTTCCACCCTGCTAAGAATAAAACACTGAATACTTGTAAATATTTAACGAACATGGTCAAATTTAAAGATATTGAATATCAGCGCAAAATGTTGCTTCAGTCAGCCGTCGAAACCTTTATCTGTCCAACCCTGGTTCAGAGGTCTGAGGTTACCTGGTATCTGCTTTTCAACCACGTGGATAAAAAAACACAGTTGCCTTTTCTTGTTCTCTGCCTCTCAAAGGTGAGTGCAGCGCCGACTTCCTGTGCGGGTCCATTTCTAAGAGCAGGTTTTGGGTAATGAATTGGGATGTTATCGGCACAGAGCAGGAAAGTAAACAGCGCCGCTATCTCCAAAGGGTTAGCCATATGTTAAATCAGTGGCAGGGGAGAGGAGCGAGAACAGCTGTTTCCCCCCGACTGCTATCTAAAACACACACACACACACACACCTGTACAGGCACACCCATCACTACGCCTGAAATGGTATTGATTAACGTGTGCGCGTACGTGTTAAAAAGCACCAAACATGTCCTGAAAGATAATACGCACTCTGAGCTATTACACTTAACGCTCGGAAAAATAGCTGCGACTTTCCGACTGGCTTCCAGCCCGGCAGACGCTCAGATTCATTTGAGGAGGAGGAGGAGGCGGGGTTTGGCGGAGGGTTTGTTGGGCGGCGGCGGTGGTCCCGGCATTCAGGAAAACAAGAAGCAGACACACGTGGGCGAGACATCTGGAAAGCTGAGCAGACCAGTGATCAAAATCAAACCAATGTGTAAACAAAACAAGGCGGCTATGCAGTATTAGCTGGCCAGCTGTCAGGACCCAACCGGTGCAAATTAGTCTCTTTTTGTCAGTGTGTTGTACAAGTAGCATGTTGTTGTTGTTTTCTGGAGGCGTGGAAGGCCGTACCCACAACACAACAGCAGAGAGGAAAGTAACTGTTGTCGGGATAAAACGGGCGGGGGGGAAGAAATAATAGCACTAAAATAACGGGACAGGCTTTGAATGGTATAAGTACTGTGATGCGGTGGGTGTGTAGTCATCACGCCATTATCATGGAATTGTCTTGCATGTCTTCGCCGTGTTCACAGATGATTATCTAAGTGGCGGAAAGCTCAAAGACTCCTGTTAGACACCATCGCTTAATTAAAGTCTCTTTTTGCACTCATGAAATCCCGTCACAAAACCCTTTTCACCATTCCTACATGCCGTCCTCTCACACTTAATTGTATTACGGGCTGTATTACATTGTCCCGCTTTAATTCACAGCCCCGCGGCTTACAGATTGTAAAACAAAGACTCGAGCGTATGTGGGATTCACACATTTCCCCAGCCCTCGCTCCGCGGCGCCGTCTCAGTGATCAATCCCTCGATAGGCGGAAACCCATCAAATCGTTTTGGTTATCCAGAGTTAGACCCCAAAACCAGCTGGAGCCTCACCGGTGAATCTGGAGGTCCCGTCTGTATGATTAGAAATACACACTAGCATCAGTAGAGAATTTAAACTAAAATTTACTAACCAACTAACGTTTTCAGGTCAATTCAAGAATCTTAAATCCCTCATGATTGATCAACATCACCTTCCTGATCAATCACCAACATACAGTATGTTGTATATGTCGGATATTTGGAATTAGTAGTGGTAGCTCAGTACAGCAGGGGCCAGACGTCTGTTTTCATAACATTACATTTTTCAGACCTGAAACAAATCAATATTTTTAGATCTTTGAAAAATTCTCTCATGAAATTGAAATCTATCTGAATATCTTGTTCACACCATTTTTTCTCAAATTGTTTTCACACCATGAATTTAATTCAAGTATTAACACACGTATGCTCCTAATACACAATGTGGATTGATTTGGTCTTCAACAAATAATACCACATATTGACTCAAGGAATATGGTTCTTGCTACTGCTGCTGCTTTAACTGTGAACTTCCTTTGAAAAATATTTTTAATTATTAATTAAATTATTTTTGGAAATTATGTAATCCATCCATCCATCCATCCATTTTCGACCGCTTATCCGGATCCGGGTCGCGGTGGCAGCAGGCTCAGCAGAGTATCCCAGACATCCCTTTCCCCAGCCACAGTCACCAGCTCATGCTGGGGGATCCCAAGGCGTTCCCAGGCCAGGCAGGATATATAATCCCTCCACCGGGTCCTGGGTCTGCCCCGAGGCCTCCTCCCCACTGGACGTGCCCTGAATACCTCCACAGGGAGGCGTCCTGGAGGCATCCTAACCAGATGCCCGAACCACCTCAACTGGCTCCTCTCCACGCGAAGGAGCAGCGGCTCTACTCCGAGTCCCCCCCGGACATCCGAGCTCCTCACCCTCTCCCTAAGGGTGAGTCCAGATATCCTACGAAGGAAACTCATTTCGGCCGCTTGTATTCGCGATCTTGTCCTTTCGGTCACTACCCAAAGCTCGTGGCCATAGGTAAGGGTTGGAACAAAGATTGCCTGGTAAATTGAGAGCTTCGCCTTCAGGCTCAGCTCCCTCTTCACCACGACAGTCCGGTACAACGACCGCAAAACTGCACTCGCTGCACCGATCCGCCTGTCAATCTCATGCTCCATTTTACCCTCACTCGTGAACAAGACCCCGAGATACTTGAACTCCTTCACTTGGGGCAAAGACTCACTCCCCACCCAGAGGGGACAATCCACCGCTGTCCTGCAGAGCACCATGGCCTCAGACTTGGAGGTGCTGACTCTCATCCCGGCCGCTTCACACTCAGCTGCAAACCGCCCCAGCGCGTGCTGGAGTTCACAGCTTGATGCAGCCATCAGGACTACATCATCTGCAAAAAGCAGAGATGCTATCCTGAGGTCACCGCACTGGACACCCTCCACACCCTGGCTGCGCCTTGAAATCCTGTCCATGAAAATCACAAACAGGATAGGTGACAAGGGACAGCCCTGGCGGAGGCCAACACGCACTGGGAACGAGCTTGACTTAGTGCTGAGAATGCGGACACAACTCTCGCTTTGGTTGTACAGAGATCGGATGGCTCGAATTAACGGCCCCGACACCCCATACTCCCGCAGCACCCCCCACAGGATATCTCGAGGGACACGATCGTAAGCCTTCTCCAAGTCCACAAAACACATGAAGACTGGATGAGCAAACTCCCATGCCCCCTCCAAAATCCTTGCAAGGGTAAAGAGTTGGTCCACTGTTCCACGGCCAGGACGGAATCCGCCTTGTTCCTCCTGAATCTGAGGTTCGACAATTGGTCGCACTCTCCTTTCCAGCACCCTGGAATAGGCTTTCCCAGGGAGGCTGAGCAGTGTGATTCCCCGGTAGTTGGAGCACACCCTCCGGTCCCCCTTTTTAAAAATGGGAACCACCACCCCTGTCTGCCACTCCTTAGGCACTGTTCCCGACCTCCACGCGACATTGAAAAGGCGTGTCAGCCACGACAGCCCTACAACATCCAGGGCCTTTAGCATTTCCGGGCGAATCTCATCCACCCCCGGGGCTTTGCCACTGCGGAGTTTTTTGACTACCTCAGTGACTTCCCCCAGTGCGATGGGCAACGACCCCCCGGAATCTTCAGGCCCTGCCTCCCCCATGGAGGGCGTATCCATCGGGTTTAGGAGTTCCTCGAAGTGCTCCTTCCACCGCTCGACTATAGCCCCAGCCGAGGTCAGCACCTCCCCACCCTTACTGAAAACAGCTTGGGTGGGCCCCTGCTTCCCCCTCCTAAGGCGCCGAACGGTTTGCCAGAATCTCTTCGAGGCCGACCTAAAGTCCTTCTCCATGGCTTCTCCGAACTCCTCCCATGTCCGTTTTTTCGCCTCTGCCACTGCCAAAGCCGCTGCCCTCCGCGCCCGCCGGTACCCCTCAGCTGAATCAGGAGTCCCCCTGGCCAAATTATGTAATCTTGTTTGGAGAAATATCATTTGACAAAAAATGTTCTATTAGTTTTTGATAAATGATGAAACAGAAGTTCTTGGTAGTAGACTGGTTTATCACCTTAAGGTGCTATGTTCCAGGCTGGGTTGGAACCCAAAGCTCCAAATTACACTGTGCAACATTGTTATTACATATATTCTCTGATGTACGATAGACAGGATGATGTACTGAGGGATAGTAGGTTATTAGGCCACAAATGGTTGCATTTTTGCCACAGAAACAGCCCACAACATTGGTTTGGGATGTTGAAGGAGCAGGCCCCTGGAGAACAGCACCGCTTTAGGAGGCGAAATCCCCGCCTCTTTACCAATTACCTGCACAGTCTCAGATCCTGCCTTGCACAGCTCTGCAAAGTACAGCGGCCGATTTACCGCTTTGGCCTCAGTGTGTGTGCCTCATCAACGCCGCCGCCATCCACACTACGAACACACATCTGGCACCTCCGCATTCACCACTTAGCTAAATTACATTACTTCTACCCTGGTGCCTCTAACAAGCCGCTGTGTGTGTTCCACTAGCCGGCGGTAGGGGAAATAAGAAGGGGAACGTGGCGAGAGACAAAGAAGCGGAGTAGCTAACACGGTGTTAACAATTGCTCAGTGAGTTCCTCTGCCTCCCATTACACACACTCTGCACCTTTTAACCTTGTTAGCGGGAGAATGCTTGTTCCGTAATTAAGGGTGGCTCAGGTGCTCGATTTATGGAGATTCGCGGGCCTGTGATTAAAATTGAAATTTAATTCTGGTAATCTGGCGGAGGTGGTGGGTGGGGGGGGAGAGAAGAGGAACGCTGGAAGTGAAAGGGGAGGGAAGTTGCGGTTTGGGTGGCTGGCTCGCCCGTATATCAGTGGGAGATACTTCACACAGGCTGTTCAAACATGGACTTAAAACAGCCTTATCTCCCCAAAGGTTAATGAGGAGCGGCTGGCGGCACCCGCTACCAACACACAACAGAGGTCTCATCTTCCACTGAACAGCAGAGTGTCAGTCAGACGCACACACACACACACACACACACACACACACTGGATGAGCCGCGGGCATCACAAGCCCACAGCCTCACTGATAGAATTCTCATTTCCAATAACATCTTCAGACGACTTAATTACTTTTCCTTTTGCTGCGACTCGTAAGAATAAGCAGACTCTAGATGGAATCTCTCTCTCTCTCTCTCTCTCTCTCTCTCTCTCTCTCTCTCTCTCTGTTTCTCCCTCTTCAATGATAGCTGATAATTCAGTTGTGGCATCTAAGATGGCTGAGCGTGACTCTAATTCCATTTCATTGAGTCGTCATGCAGTTCGTAGAGTACACAGTTCACGGTGCACGCTTGTACCAGACCGAGTGGCGACAGCGTGGTTGTCCGATGTGTGGTTGCTGACTGAAGTCGGAGGAGCCGTTTTGTGTTTTCGGACCATGCTTGAGACCCCTGAACGCCTCGGTGTCAGCTGTTCTAAGCATCCATTGTCAGGTTGGGAAAAAAAATCCTCTGGAGACAGGAAGTGATGCGTTTCATGTTTCGGGGTTTGTTTGGAACAAAGAGAAGAAGAACTGGGTAGTTGGCATGAGCAGCGATAGAGACAGACAAAGAGAAGAGCGCCACCTACAGGAACTCAAACTCCATCAACAGAAAAATCCAAGGAGAAAGACGTCACAGTACTGGACACACTGTTTGATTGACAGGTGATCACACACACACATTTACACACTTGCCCTCCTTTGATCTAGGATGTAGTCGGCTCAATAAGTGACCTTTGCCTCTTCTCTTTTATTATCCAACTCCTTCACTGACCAAAGTGAAAGTGTACCTTTCTGGGACAGAGAAATGTTCCATTTCCCTTCCAGGTGCCCCATTTATGTCTTTGCCCCCCCGGTGCATATGCATTTCATTCTGTTGTTACCCCTAAAATGAACAAAGGGCTTCCAGCGTATATATACTGGACTTCTACATAGATTTATGTGTGTTGTCACGGGGGTGCAGTGTAAATGCAGCAGGCTGTGTACGCCGCAGTACGTCTGCCTCTCCTGTGGACGTCCACCTTGTTTCTCACCTGCAGGGAAACAAGTGGCTGTTTATGACTTATCGGCACAAGGCGGTGTTTAGGGTGGGTGGTGGTAGGGGGTTCAGCCAGGCAGCAACAGTGCGGAAGTTTGTGTGTGTTCTTGTATTTCTAGGAGGACCAAATGGCCTCGTAAGCATAGAAAGGTTGCTGGTCCTCAATTCTTCTTGGTTAGAGGACAGGGGATCATTGTAGTCAGTGAAGGTCCTCACAACTATAGTAATATAAAGTCCAGGTTTCTGTGGGCGGTTGTGTTTGAGTGGGTCGGTAGGGGCGTGTCTTGTGCTTCTGTGTGTGTGTGTTTGTGCAGATGTGTGTTTGCACGCAGGTGTGTGTTCTTACACGCGTGTGCGCATTTATTTATGCACGCATGCATGCATGTGCTGGCATCTGAATGTGTGTCACCTTTTTTTTCTCTCCCTCTGACATAAAATGACCCTGAGAACAGGTCCCGTCACTGTTTCGTAGTACTGTTGTAAAATCTGTCGATCTTTCTGTAAAGCCGACTCTTCAGAGATCCTGGGTTTCGGCGCCGACGATGCGCATCTCCGCGTGAATTTGTGATTGAGTGCATTTGCCTGCTCGTGAGTGTGAATCTGGGACTTTTGTTTTGCGCCAGCTGCATCAGCAGCAGTGGTAGCGCTGGCAGCATGGCGCCTCTCTGGCCGGGGTTGTGTCAGCCCGAGAGATGAATAGCCCCTTGCTCTCGGCCCACTAAGTAATCCAGCCCATGATGAATCGCTCCTCTCACTGACACCCAAATTGGAATCATTGGGTCCAGGAGCCAAGACGGAAAAAGGGCCTCTGGCGGTGGCGTCTAGTCATCTGTTACCGTGACGCTCCCCGAGGCCGCACAAGGTATTTCCCCCCTTCTGCGTGCCCAAGGCCTCCGATAAATAGAAAAGACAAAGGGCCTTTCAGGAATGTGTCACACTGATATCATTCCCCATCACAACGGTGCTACGGTGATATCCCTCCCCCCATTTGGAGTCGTTACACTGATAGCCAAGGCCAAGGCCCCTGGTAAACAGGGTCAGGGTGGAAAGGGGCACCGATATCCTTGTTGTGTGGGGACTTTCCCTCCATTTAAAAGTGTGTTATTCTGCACTGATTCTCCTTGTTGACTTAAATTAAGATTTAAAAAACACACAACCAGTTTTTTCCACGTCCTAAACGCAGCCTCGGCCGGCCTGCCTCACCGCAGCTCCGGCCCGGCTCTGTTGGTGGCGTGTGTGAAACAAATCCCCGAACACGAGGAAATGACTTAATGGACCTAATGAGGTTTTGTAATTACAGAGGGAAGTTATCCCGTGTCAAATGGGCCTTTTCTGCCTTCCTTGGCATGGATTAACAGCCGGGCTATTAAATCCGGCTCCACATTACGACAACAGAGGAGCGATCAGGGCAAAAAAAAAAAAAAACACAATCGGTCATATCTGGTGTAACGTCGGCCTACATTCGGAGGCGTGCCGCTTCGTGTGAAGTGAACGGACCTTGTTGTGTGTTTGCTGGATGGGAGAGAAGACTGTGGATGAGCCTGAGGCAGGATTTGAACCTCCAGGGATGACGAACGGGGATTGTAAAGCTGGAACAGAAGTATAATGCTGTCTGAACCATGAAGGCCGTAATGAAGGCCGTAATCTTCATACTAAAATAGACATCACTTTATGACTGTTTCCCTCCATTTATTCCCTCACACGCGCTCTACTGTTCCTCAGCTTTTTACTTAACAATACTCTCTGCTCTCTCTCTCTCTCTCTCTCTCTCTCTCTCTCTCTCTCTCTCTCTCTCTCTCTCTCTCTCTCTCTCTCTCTCTCCTCTCCACGGAAGGGAGGATGATTTACTCTGTCATCACATCACACATCAAAAGAGCCAAGTGTGTATTTCAAAGTCATCTGATAACTGATACTCTTTAATGGCGCGCTGGAACAGTAATTAATTTCAAAAACATCCCGTTTATTTGTTCTGGAAGTGAATGCTCCCGCCGCCGAAGCAGCGTAAATCCTGTCTGCTGCTGCAGCTCAAATTAATTTACGTGTTGCGTCTCCCCCACGTCCTTTGAGAGTTTAATTATCTCAGCAAACAGGCGCTGGGTGTGTTGGATATACCTTCTATCAACAGAGTTGTACCGGAGCCAACGCAGCACACAGGCATGTTGCTTCCCTTCCCACGCTTGTTCTGCGGCGCGAGCGCGGAAAATGAAACTTTTTAAGCCACCCGGCAGACGGAGGAGGGATATTACCACGCCGCTGAATGGGTCCGTCTCTTTCTCAGCCTTCGCTTCCCCCCGTTAGCCCACTTGATCTGAGTCAATCCCAGAAGCCTCGCTGTTTGGGGGTTTCTGAGATTATCTTTCAGAGAGTGGCGGCGGACCCACTTAGCCGGCGGTGAATGAAAGATGGACGCAGAATGGGGTTCGCCTCAGGTCGGCCGAGGTGGGTTGAGGTCAACTCCCGGCGCCTCAACTTAACAGGGGTCGCTGGTTCGTTTTCACATTCAGACTGATTGTGAAGTGTGTGTGTGTGTGTGTGTGTGTGTGTGTGTGTGTGTGTGTGTGTGTGTAGGTGGGGGTTAACAATGGGGGTAATCCAGATCTGTGGCAGAAAGATTCAAATGGATCTGATAATATAAAATGAAACACACACACACACACACACACAGTAGTAGTCAATCTCGATGCAGTCTGTTTCTCACATAAATTTTTAACACAAAATCAAATGTTTTCTGTGAGTTGAAGTCATCAACTTTTGCGTTGAGTTAGCAATACGACACAGCTTTACTCATTTATCTTTTATTGTGTATCGATTGCACCTTCTGGTGGGTGAAAGAGACTCGGGACACGGTTCAGTGAGCGAATGCCTTTTGTCTACGGTGTCTTCAGGAGGGGAACGCAAACATTAAATCTGCTTTTAGCAAAGTGCGGTACAAATATCACCAAAAAAAAAAAAAAAAAAAACGAGTTGCAGCTGCCTGTCATCTCTGGTTTTGCAGATATGGGCGCGGCATACACACATGCAAACACACCCAGACAAACAGGCACACACACTCACGCACACAATGTCAGCATGAGTTGGTGGGGATTTTCTCACAAATCGCCCCCCTGAGGGGAAAGAGGCCAGCATAAATCAGCTGGTGTCAGGGCTTCAGACACCCACAGCTCCTTATCGCCACACACAGGCGGACACACTCACAGATTGATAGGTAGATAGTCTGTCAGGCAGGACGACAGGCAGCCAGGTAGGGAGGCTTACAGACAGACAGACAGACGGGGAGGCTTACAGACAGGCAGACAGACAGGGAGGGGCATTAGGATGAGGCAAAGAGTTACACCGAGGCACCGGGAGGAGACCGGTAGGAAGCGGCATGATCTTGAAAGCGTTTCCATATTGCTGGTCTTTCCTCTGGTGCACAGGAAGTGATGCGTTTTTTTTACGTTTCCTGTTTGTTTGGAATAAGTAGAAGAAGATCTGAGTAGTTAGACGTCACAGTGCTGGACACACTGTTTGATTGACAGGTGATCTCTGGGAAGAGCAGTGCAGAAACAAAAAAGATGGAGACAAATTGTGAGCGTGGAATTGTTCTGTCTGACTTTTTCATATCAGAATTGATTCATGAGCTTACTTGGTGCTCGTTTGGTCCTGCCAGCTGGGATGTCAAATCTTTCATGCTCAGTATCTCCGAACTGCACAGACAAAACCTTACAATTCCAAAACCAGGATCTCCGGCCTCGCGAGTGGTTTGGCAGGACTTAAAGCACCAGCTAAGGACAGAGCGCCCTCCTCCCTGCGCCCCCCCGCCGCCGTATGGATCTAAACAGACAAAGTCTTGCTTTACTGTCAGAGAGTATTTAGGACACACTGTATCATACACGGCCATGTTGGGTAGCGATGCCAAACTCCATTTGTTTCCACCGATCAGAGTCTACTAGAGCAATACTAAGCTGGTGTTCCATTTCACGGACTTGTCTGTTTTGGGTCATGCACCAGAAGCAGAATGCTTTGCCTACACAGACAGCGGATAACATCTCTGATCCCATTATTTACTCCATGGAAGACTTACACGTTCCCTGCGATAGATGCTTTTGTGTGCAGTTTTTCCTTTTTATTATCTTTCTTCGCCAGGTTACGCCGGGAAGGGTGTCGCAACACGCTGCCTTCATGTTTCTAGACGAGCACCACCTTGAAACGGCTAAAGGTGTGCGATGCCGCCCCCAGAAACACCATCCGCAGGTTCAGAACAAAGGAAAAGAGAACATGCGATGATTCAGGGAGGAAACCGTCATGACCTTCCCAGAGAGTTGGCCGGTTAGTCCTCTGCTAAAAATAATAATAACATCGGGATACGTCATAGGAGCATTGCAGCTGCGTCACAAATCTCCTAGCAACCACGGCCGGCGCCATCATGGAGGTTCGGTGGAGAATCAGCTGTGTGCAAATAGTACTTTAATATATAACAAGCGGGCCAGAAAAAGAGAGATACCTGAAAGAGATTGTTGTGAGTCAGCCGCTCAAAGCCTCCAGCATGGCCGCACCGCGCCCCGGAGGGTAGAAGCCCTCTATTGATCCCCACAGGGAAATTCTCTCTTTGCTTGCTTTTCCCCAATTATCTGCTTCTCCCTGTGGAGACAATAATCAATAACTTCAATCTGCTGCTAGCCGGTACCGACACAGAGGTCGACCCCGTGGCCACGCCCACTCAAACGTCTTATTAGCGTGTTGAGGAGCAGCAAACAGAAATAAATGAGTTGGGAAATAAATAAATGTATTTCTCTTGATTATGTATTATTTTACTCACTTATTTAATGATGTGAACTTTTATTTTTTAAATTTATTTATTAACAGAAATCTGCATTTATTTATTTTGTATTTATTAATAGATGTAATTATTTATTTATAAATGAATGAATGAATAAATTAATCTATTTTGTATTTATTAATAGATGTAATTATTTATTTATAAATGAATGAATGAATAAATGAATCTATTTTGTATTTATTTATTCATTCATTTATTTATTTTGTATTTATTAATAGATTATTTTTTTTATTTCTAAATAAATAAAAAATATATTAATACATCTATTTTGTATTTATTTATTCATTCATTTATTTATTTAATTGTTTCTAAGTCTGCCTCCATATGAACCTGGTTGAAAGACACCCGGCCACCTTAAAACAATGACACAAACTCACATGAACTCACACACTCAGACACCTTGTATACACACACATCTCACCCCCACCAACACACACACACACACAGATCTATACACAAACACTTTCTCTCCCTCGCTGTGTCTTTCTCTCAAATACACCCTCATGCACAACATTACTCACTCATCCCAGCAAAGAGAAACTTGGTGGGCGAGAAGGCTCTGCGCACACACACACACACACACACACACACACACACACTCCATGGCAGGCTCTACAGCTCCCACATTGCTTCCATCCAGCATATAAGGGAGGACTGTAGAGGCCCTTCTCAAAATAGATCAGCCTGCTTTAGCTTCAAAAAAGACGGAGCGGAAACGAGCAGAAACACCAGCCTCCCCGATATGAGTCAGGTGTGCGGCACACTTCAAAGTCAAAAGGAGTCATGAATGCGGCACAAATGAAGCCTCCGGCGCGCCGATTCAAACTTCCACGTCTCACTAATGACCCCACTCCCTTGCACGGCTATTCATCGTTCATTCAGCCGCTGCCGAGGTGGGAAGGTAGAGCTGGTTTGTGGATTCGAGGCTCTCAGAAGGTTATAGAGAAGAGAGGCGGGGGGGGCAGGCATATGTGAATGGTAACAATTTGGGGTAATTTGGATGATGCCCCTTCACAAGAATCCCATCAGTGCTTTGGTCTGATCATTGTTGCACTATGTTTGGCTCCATCAGCTCTTTTTCAGCCTTAGTTTAGACCTTTAAGAGTGATTGCTGAACAATAAAGAGCTTGACGACTCGCTCTGATGTGCTGTGGATTTAACACAGCTCTACTCCAATGGTAAGGTGGCTTCACCCTCCACTACATCCCAGCATGGCACTTATTTGTAATGTTTTTGATTTTCTCCTGAGTGGGGAGACCATCCCTGACCTCTGACCTCCCAGTGTGTGTGTGTGTGTGTGTGTGTGTGTGTGTGTGTGTGTGGAGGGGTACAGGAGGAAAGAGAATTTCCACATTGGGAATAAAGTATCACACTGTTATCACGGTGGCAGTAGCATTAGCTGATGCCGCTCCACAGCACAAAAACAAGGTGATAAAGTGAGAGGGGTGGAGCTACTGCTACATGGTGACAGAGAGGGGTGGAGCTACTGCTACATGGTGACAGAGAGGGGTGGAGCTACTGCTACATACTACTCTACTTGACAGAGAGCACATACCTCCACCTGAGCCTCAAATCAAACAAATACATCGAAAACCTTTTAGCGTCTGTTCGTGCAAACATCCCGCCGATGTATTATTCAGCAGACGTCTCAGAAAACAGGTGACAGTTTGAGAACTAAATATATCTTTTTTCTGTCTCCTCCTTTCATTTCTGCTTGACAGTGCATTCGTTTCGTGTGAAGGCTCTGATTTTTTTTAAACCAGCTGTGCTCTTAAACGCAACACGCAGGTGATCTGGTGGGAGGAGGGCAGAGGATTCTCTGTGGCATTACTTACCTGTGTGTGTGTGTGTGTGTGTGTGTGTGTGTGTGTGTGTGTGTGTGTGTGTGCTTGTCAATAGAAGCTCAACCTTTTGGGTACCTTTCTAAGCAGGAACCTTCTCAGCAGGAACCTTTTTAGTTCCCCAAAAGAGTTCGAAGAGGAGTGGGAAAGGTCAGAGTACCAATAGTACCAATAGAGTTCCTGGATAGTTCCTGCAGTGGAAAAACAACTGTTTGGCATTATGGTGATGTTTGTAGATGTTTCCTACATCTATCTCTGCCTTAGGCCGAATCCCAATTCTCATTTTCACCCCTACGGCTTCGGCTTGGCCCTTCGGCTTGGCCCTCGGAACAGAGTCACAAGGGGTAGTGGTAGAAATCTCTCCCTAAGAAATGGGACAACCCTTCAAGACCCTGATACGTCATCGATGACGTTTACATAAACAGACGGGACGAGTTTGTTATCGGAGATTACTATGGCAATAATGATATTATCACAGTGACATTTGCCATTCATCTGATGGAGATAGAAAAGCATGGACGCTCGCGATTCGTTCACAATTTATACGTTTCACGCTACTAATCGATCAAACAAGTCATCAAATAAAAAAGACCACTGCTTCATTACCAGACCACTTCATGACAGAATAGCGTTAGCGGTGCTCTGTAGTCTGCACTGATATTAGAGGAGCCGTAACAAGTGCAGCAACTTCGCTGCTGGACTTTAGTTATATTCCGGGCGTCATATGCCATCAAAGGGGGGAAATGCAACATGGAAATATGTCAAAATGCAGGACTGTCATGCACAAATCAGCCTAAAAACAATGTTGTAACGTTAACTAGCGAGGTAGAGACATCGGCATACTAGCGATTTTTTGTTATGCTTGTTATAAAGAAAAGGTCTATAATACATTGAAACGACATTAAACTAAGATAATACCACGGTTAGAATATTTTTTAAATCTTTATTAACGAAGAAAATACTACATTTGTGGTTCACTTTGATGGTAGTGTAGCGTTCGCCATGATCTTCCAGTTGATTCGCAGGTCATTCTGGGAGACTTCTCCTAACCCTCGGTTTGTAGTGTGCCCCTGAAAAATCTCCGTTTGGAGGGCCATGTAGCCCTAGCACTTCGCCCTACCCCTCGATCCCAAGAGAATTGGGACACCCTACCCCTACACGTGAACGCGCAAAACGGAGGGGAAGGGCTAAGGGGTGAATTGGGATTCGGCCTTAATGTTTGGATTTTCATTGGAGGAAATGTGCGACTCTGATGAGATTGACTCTAACGTGTTCCCTTCCTGTTCAGTGGACACGTTTCCTGCAGCCCCTCCATTTTGGTCAGTCAATTGAATTGCAGGAAATCACATTTCCCTCCTCTCCCCACCTCACATGTAGTCTTCAGATGAATTTGGGGAATTTGGAAAAGATTTTTAATTTACTCTGGACCAGATCGGGCTAATACAAGCCTTAAGCAAGATGAATGACCCTTTTCCCTTTTTCATTTAAGTAAATGTAAAGATGATATTTATAAGGCATTGAGTGCTCTGGAATTTCCCTCAAGTCCTTCGAGCCTGCGTTGCCACAGCATCATCCTCCCCTGCAACATTAATGTCATTCTTAAGGAGCCGGGGAAAGTGCTCGTCCTCAGATAAAAGCATCGTTTTTTTTGTTCAGAGTAATAGATTTTTGTGCAAGCACCAATCCATTAACATTTCACTCAAAAGCACTATTGTCCGGTCCTCCTTTCAGTCACTTCTCCCTGGTTTCATTGTGTTTAGAGTGTGCATCTCGTTGTTCCCCTTTTTCCCCACAGCATCTTATCGGTGAATATATGGACTCGAAGGGCCTCCAGGAGACTGTTGGTGTGAATGTGGACATGCGGACTAGTAAACTACCAGACTGGTGCTTAATTACCAAGTCTGGATGCATCAACATCAAACAGTTCTTTAATTGACTGCGAATCGTACTAAACGTAGAGCGCCGAATTGGAAACGGGATATTATGAGCTGTCAGATTGCATTCATCACGTTTTTCTTTCTTTCTTTTTTCCGCTCCGGGATTGTATGGAAAGGAGAGGCGAGGAAAAACGGTAGATGGGGGGGTGGTGAGGTGGGGGGGCTCACAAATTCCCACACCCACGCATGCCAATGTGTCTGCTTCATCGTGGCAGATGAAATTATCACCCTTGTACCAAACAAGCTAGGTCGTCCGTAGCCGCGCGGCTCTGAAAAGACGCGACGCGGCGTTTTAATAAAACCGTTGGTTTTTTTTTAATATATCCATTTTTATTACTGTGCGGTTGCATGTGTGTGTCTGTGTGACTGGAAAGTGAGCGTATAATATCACAGTCAAATATTCCATTGTCTCTCCGAGGATATTGATGGGCTGCTTCAAAGCAAAGTGAACACCCCCCCCCCCACACACACACACACACACACACTCTCCCTCTTCGTCTTCCCTCTCGTCCCTCCTTCATTTCAACCGTCAGATGGCTTGTGTGAGCGAGTCCCAGGCGGCCAGCCAGCCGGCCTCGCCTGAAACTTATGACTAGCCATGTTCTTCAAACATCATGCCGCAACCAAAGCATGGCAGGATGACAGATAGTCCCTTCAATATATAGTGACAAACAAATTAGTGCAAAGATGCTTCTCGCTGCATACCAGATGTGTTGGGCTCTGTGGTATGGAACAGCCGATGAAAAACTGTCCACGTCCCATCTGTGCTTTGCCGGGACCATCGGTGCAGCAATTTGTGCTGAGCAAAGTAGTGCAAACAGCCAGTCTGATTATATGTGTCATAATGTGAGGCATAAAACACGGCTGGGGGAAGATCACATGGGAGCTTGCAGGTTGATTTGACGAGGGGAGAGAAGGCCCATTTAGCAGGAAGGAGAGAGGCAGGATATAGGAGAGATAATGAATCGGCACAGTGGGGGAGGGGGTGGGGGGTAAACGGGACGACGGGTTCCATCCATCAGCGCTCGGCACAAATTGTGTTTTGTATTAATTCAGACCAAAAATCCTTTCAGCTGTTTTTCTGTCTCGCACCTCGAGTGTTCCTCCTCCTGCCAGGGTTCAGGCTCGGGTTGGTGGCTGCGGCGCCGCGACACAAACAGGCCAACCTTACGCCTACTACCTATTGACTCCCACACAGTGTGAGACCAGAGACCACGCGCAGGGTCGCGCCACCGCATGAGTGCTGTGGTTGCGCGCTCATGGCTAACCAGGCAATAAGCACCGTTGCGAGCACGCCGCTAGCGTCGCATTTCAGCTCAAAGTGCACAAATAAAATGAAAGTTGAGGGAACAGTGTAAGATCAGACTTCCAAAGTGGCAGTATTTGCTACTCATCCTTTGCACCTGTGCAGATGACAGCACTGGGTGGTGTCAGGGTGCAGGAGGACGTAGAGCCTATGACAGAAAGGGGGATAACTGGAGGAGGGGAGGCGAGCAACAGCCTCACCGAGAGGCAGAGACGTCCCTGACCTGCTTAGTGTCATTACACCGCAGACTTATCTCCCTCGCTCTGCCTTGTAAATACTCTCGAGTACTTGTTATCAAACGAGCGAGGCAACAAACCTCGTCCATGTTTGCGTCCCCGGCTTCTTCTGCGTGCTTGTAAATGAGTCATTGGCATGGATGACAGCCTGTGGTAATATTCTGTTAAGGAGGGATGCGGCTGCGCATTAAATCCGACACTTATCAGGTGGCGATCGTGATCCGCGTAGCCCTCAGTCAGGACTCAGCCGGAAGAACTGAAGAGAAAAGTTAAGTCTGTCTGCTCTTAATTGCCGGGAGGTATTGGTGTGAGGACATCGCCGGCGTACGGGTCGAGCCCTGGGATTGTTCTGGCTTATTTCTATTTCTAGTCCGTCTCCAATCCGCGCTGACATTTCACCTTCAGGTTCAGTTTGGCCCGGTTGGGGACACGTAGGCTTTTCTCTTGCATCCCCTTCGCACTTTTTCATTAAGGCTTCTCCAGCACCTCTTAGCTGTCGTTGTTCAGATTGTGCTATTTTAGCACTAAAAGCTTCCGCAGTCAAACACGACATCAAAATGCAGCACGCTTTCAGAAATCAGGTGATGAAAAATGTATATTTTTTTTGCATTAGCTCCAAAAAATATTATTTTGTACAGTACAAGAGATATAACATTGAAATGCTTTTACCACGAGAGCCCCCCCACCCTGTGCACTGTGTTGAGTATGAAACCAAGACTGGCACTCAAAGGTGAGTGGCTGAGTAGGTGTGAGCGGTGTGGTGTGGCGGACTAGGCGGCATAACAGTAAGACCTGCTCTGCCGTCACACTGTCCTCCTCAGGTGACAGTCCACGGCCGTCACGCACTTTGAGCAGGAGCCTCAATGACACTCAACCATGTCAAGTCCCCTCTTGAGAGCATAGCAGTGTACTCAGTGTGTCTGGAAAAAAAGTGTGGATTTCTGCTCTCGCTCGACAACACGACTAAGTGACCCGCTGGTCATTGGTCGTTCTTCTTATCCAGGCCAACTCCTCAAACTTCACTTAGACTTCAAAAGGCTAAATCATGTCTTCTTCTATTCTGGTGTACGGTAGCAGGGTCCCCACGTTGAGCATAGAAAGGTCTGCTATGAGATAAGGTGAAATACGATGAAACTGTATTGATCCGTGTGGGGAAATTGGGTTTGTTGCTACAGCAAGTAGTAATAGGACACAGCAAAGGCAAAGAGAATATGGATGAGGATAGACAAATAAACAATTACAACACTAGTAGAAACTAGTAGATACTGAGTAGACAGCAGTAGAGCGTACTGAGACAAAGAAAATACATTAATAAATTGTGTGTTGCTGGCTATGAAGAGTGAATGATATCTATCTACAACACAGACTTTGCAGTCTATGGAAACCTGCAGAGTTTAACATCGACCACATTTACATGCTGCTTTTATCCAAAGCGACTTACAATCAGTGCATTCACCGTAGGTAGGCAAGAGAACTGCTAGTCACCAGAAATCGTAAGTGCATTTCCTTCCTAAACAAGCATGTAAGAGCATAACCAGTGCTGAGGTAAAAGTGCAATAAGTTAGCTACCTACTTTTTATTTGAACAAATGAGACAAATAAGTGAAGCAAATAAACAAGAAGCAGAAGAAGAATCCCTCCAGAAGTTAAAATACACACTGGAGTGAAACTGGACTGACTATTAACAAGGCAATTGGCCTAGCTTGGGTGAAACTACCTTCAATAGGAGCCATGACACAAACAGAACCTGACCAACTAGCAGCTAACAATAGCCTATTGATTGAAGCACTACTACTGAAGCAGTCTAAGTACAGCTAATAGCAACTTGATAAGCAAGAAAAATGTACTCAGCCTGTTCTAGATGAGTCAAGCAGTTCAGAATCCCTCCAGAAGTTAAAATACACACTGGCATTTTACTGGCATTAATAGAGACCAGAACATCTAGACATCTTCATGAGTAGCTGGTGACGGAGCTCCCGTTGTTCAGCCAGCACTCACAGTAACCACCATGTAAAGGGGATTATTAGTGGAGCACTTATCACGTAAAACCGGGACATTTGGCAATAGTGTCATTATTAAGTGTTTCTGTGTATTATGTGTCTGAGCTCTTGTTTATTGGCTCTTGTTCATTTGATACACTTATTTGTCTTAGCTCTTGCTTATTTGGTTCACTTATTTGTCTTAGCTCTTGTTTATTTGATTCTCTTATTTGTCTCATTTGTTTAAGATATAGTAGGTTGCTAACTTATTGCACTCTTACCTTAACACTAGTTATGCTCTTAGTTGCTTGTTTAGGAAGGAAATGCACTTACGATTTCTGGTGACTAGTAGTTTTCTTGCCTACCTATGTTGAATGCACTTATTGTAAGTCGCTTTGGATAAAAGCGTCTGCTAAATGACTGTAATGTAATGTAATGTAAGTTATCACCTTGGTGGTTGTTCAGTGGCAGCTCTGTACAGACAGTGGGTAGGGTGGAGGTCCATAGCATAGGCTTTGTGTCCTTGGCATCCATGGCCAGGGGAACAAATGTAAAGCAGATGGCCTGGCTACTCTGTCCTCACTGCAGCTAATCAGGTGCTAAATACCCTTCAGTCTGTGTTGATGTACCCCCCCCCCCCCCCTCCCTCCCTCCCTCCCTCCATCCAGCCAACTCCTGCCTCTGGAAGGGTTCAAATCATTTCCTGTCCCTTACAGTGCAATTACAGTCCTGCACGACTAGGCGGCTGGCATGCCACGATTTTTCTGAAACCTTTTGTGTACTTTTTTGTGCAGGAACCTTCTCAGCAGGAACCTTTTTTATGGTTCCTCAAAAGAGTTCCAGGTTGCTTTCACACCGCACCAAAATACCTGGGAGATAATGTGACGGTTTGGTTTCATACGTCATTTAGGTACGCAAAGACCCCGACAACAACGGCGCCAATTTCAACACAACAAAAATGGAGGAAGCTCAAGCAGCTACGGTGTTGATCTTTGTTGTTCGAGACAAAATGAGTTTGCTACCTGTATTGAACAAGCACAGCGGTTGGCGGACTTGGTAGCTTGTATTGACCAATCACCGTTGTTCAGTACTGCAACTCCACCCCAATGGTTCCTGGTCCCCCAAAAAGTAGTACGTTGCTAGCAGGAACATTTTTTGGGTCCAGGAACTATCCAAGAGGAACCTTTTCGGGGCTAGGTTGAAGTTCCTGGTGCTGAGTACCAATAGTACAAAGACCTATAGAGTTCCTGCAGTGGACAAATTACTTAGTTATCCTTCTACTAGCCAAAAAAAAACGAAAGACTAGAAGTTTTATCGCTAGCAGTGAGCCCATGGCGTAGCTGGTTGATAACATTTGTCACTGTGTTGACACTTGTCACACAGCTCCTGGCTCTCAAACTCAAACAGAGTAGAGAGATCTACGGTAAAGCAGTGCAGGCGAGAAAACCAACTCGCTGCACTACACACTACTACAGCTTCAGCACTGCGGTTAAATACAGTCGTGAATCATGCCGATAAAAGTTAGAGTGCGCATGGGGTTTTTACAAAAGCCGTGGATTTATGTCTTCACAAATACTCACACACAAGGTGGGAAAGACACTTAACATGGCGTCTATTTGTAGCTCCTCCGCTTACAGATCAGTCGAGAGATGTGACAGAAATCAGATTTTAAGTGCTGCGAAGAAACGCCGTTGTCTTTCTCATTTAGCGGCTCAGCGGCATTTAATCCGAGGCTCGCAAGAACGACGGTGAGAGGGAGATAGAGACGGAGAGAGAGAGATAGGCAGGTGGCGAAATGAGGACGAGGGTGAGAAGGGAGGAGAGAGAGAGAGAGAGAGAGAGTCAATGATTTCCCTCAGCGCCTGTTTCAATAGTGTCTCCCGTCGCTCATCTGACCCATTCGTTATACTGAGCCACGGGGAAATCTGATTGGGCTCATTACCCTCTCCTCAGAACTGATACAAGAAGTGGAAGGAGAGAGAGAGAGGAGAGAGAGACCCTTTTATCCATCTCATTGTGAATGGGCACCACCACCACCAACGTGGTCACTATCAGGACGGATGTGGCCATCTGCCAAGGCTCTCCCTGTCTAACCTGGCTCTCCTCTGCCTCCCTGCCTTTGGGGCGGTGGAAACAAATGAGTGTTGTCTCCCCTCACTATGTCCTGGTGCAGTGGGGGGATGGATTTAGTGAAGTGAGACTACTGGCTCGCATTGTTTGATTCATTCGGCCCGCTGGTGGATGAGGAGGGCTAGAAGGTAGGCACCGTGAAGGGCACGTAAGGTAATAACGTGCAAGGCGCTGGTGGTGATGTGCCTCTGCCAAGCTTTAAAGCTGCAATGAGCAACATTTTGACTTGACCCGTCTTATCAGCCTGCAAGAAAGAAGACCTCACTTCCTTCTGAGTGGGGGGGTGGAGGTAGTTAAGAGGTTAAAATATCTGATTTGCACACAAGCTAGTAGTCACATGTTAACATGTTAGCTTGTTAACAATCCCGAAAACCAACTGTTTGGTCAGGTTAGCTGAGCTCACTCCCTCGTACAACAAGGCTAAACCATATCAGACTACTCACTTTTAGTCAGAACGTTACTGAATGGACCTAAATCCACTTTTTCAGATCTCTTCTTTATTCCTGGTTGTCATATTTAGCCATTATTTGGATATAGCTAATTCTCCGATCGATGGCACCTCTTCAAAACTCAAGACAAATACCTCTCGCTGCCATTTGGGGCTGAAACATGCAACATTGGCTAGTGCAGCTTCAAATGTTTAGCACCGACAATATAAAATAGCACAATAACAAAACAGTTCAGTTGTGCTACAGAATGGAGTTGTGTGTGCTCTCAAAGCTGAAGTATATCTCCGTGAGAAAATCAGCCACACTGTAAAATACTGACTAGAACCGACTCTGTACACAGCTCACTCATAAAATAGACCAATGTGTTTTCCAGAAACCAGACAATCAACAAACAACCGGAGGTGCCATTTCAAAGATCACCTCCAACCGCACTCCTGCGCGGTTGATTCAGCCTCTGAGCTATTGAAAACATCATTCTGTTTTCTACTCAAGAGCTGCCTCTTTAGATATTTGAAATGAACCACAGTTCATTGAGAGGGAAGAGAACAGTGCATGAGTGTTGCTTTGAAATTATATAGACCTGAAGAGCTCTATACAGAAGAGCCCTATTCTGACTGTGAGCCGAGTCCTCTAAATAATAATCCTCAGCCGCGGAATAAAAAGGGCTCCATTCATCTTCCTGCAGCCCTACCTGACTGTCCATGACATCAGGAATCATTGCGGGCAGTGCATTGAATTTATTTCTTCTTCATACATTCGACTTCCAACCTCCTGGTGGCAAAGAATAGATCTTGTGGAGTGTGTTACACAATTTCCTTCAAAATAAAACCACCTTATTGTTGATTGGAAAGGGAGTTGCACACGGGTGAACAGGTTTTCAGTGGCAGGTTCAAAGGGCAGTCATCGGGATTAGGGGTGACTAACCACATTTGTAACAAGGGGACAAAGAGTTTTTGGTATTTGATATCATGATCCAACACTTACGTGACACCACCTCATTCCCCTCCTTCAAATCATCCCTCAAATTGCTTTTAACATCTGACATTTTGCACCTTGCTTTTAAATGTTTCATAATTGTCATTTTGCCTGACTTTTTTCTCTTTATTTTATTGTAATATTAGTTGTGTTTTTATTCTTTGTGATTTGGGTACTCAGAAATAAATGTATTATAAAGTCATATTTGGAAACCAGATGAAAAATACTGTTGTGTTAAATAAAATATCCCATTGATCGCTTCTCCTTTTTGCGTTTTAGACCAACAAGATTTCAGTGTTCAACTTCTTCTCCTCTGCGGAGACTAAATTCTCTTCGCTGGTTTTGAAGCTGAGGACATATTGTACATACTGTGCGTAGCTGTTGGCATCGAGCTCGCTACCTCACGGCCTGGCGGGCCCTTCGGCTTGGCAGAGCGGGTGGTTCGGACCCCAGGCGCAACAGGATGATCAAATATACATTACAAAGCATTTCGGGCCCCAGCGTGGACGCTCGGGCTCCCGTGTGTTAATGGCCGTCCTCACTGCGCTCTGTGATTTCATGCTTGATGTGGACGTTTGTCTTTCGCAGTCCAAAAGAACTGGACATGTTTTTGAAAGAGCAGAGTGTTTTGAAAGAGTGGTGTGTGGTGTGTGATGTACTGTACCTGGTTTGTAGTTGTAGCCAGCGGACCCTTAAACACCCCTAATTTTCCCATATTTGTTAACGCACCAGACAGCCTTGGATTTTACTGTAAATTGGCGTTTAGGGACCCGAAAACAATGCAGACTGATTTGAAAATGGTCCGGATAATGGCCCTGTTGGCCGAGGGAGTCGTTTAGGGCCAAATTGCCACTTGTGTTGGTGTTTAGTCCATAATTAGGTCAGAATGCAAATGCTTTTATTGTGATGTTGGCCCGTGAGGACTGCATGCACAGCCTCAGTGTTCAGAGTGTATCCATGTGTGTCGGAGTGACTCATTGAGCCCCTCTAGTGCTATTGAGCTGCGAGGAGAGAGAGCGCGCTGGGAGATGAGCTCATTCACAACCTCACACTCTTATCAAAACATGTTCATTGCGCTGTAATGTGGCACCCCCTTTTATGCGGCATTCAGCGCGCTGTAATTGTTGCTGCTGCAGGCCTAAAGGGAGTTTGAGGGCATCTTTGACCTCGGGCTCACCCTCCTCATCCTCTGGCATTCACCCCCCTTTTTCTTCTTCCTTGCAATTCCGCTCCAGGTCCTCCTCCTTTTCCGACTTCATCAACCCTCCTACCTCTCCTCCATTTACCCCTCCCCTTCATGCCTCTCCCTCACCTCTCTCTCTTTCTAACTATTGATCATTAGCTGTTGTTGGGAACAGAGAGGGGTGTAATTAGGGAGCCAGACTGGTCTGTCAATTCTGTTCGGCGCTGCATGGAGAGCACCAGACCGAGCGATGGCCCTAATAGGCCTTCACACTGTAAACAACACGCACACCTGGACAGCAGCAGGCACCGGGGAGGAACTGGAGAGCCGCTGTCCACAAGTTAGCATGATTAAAGTTGTACCGTGTGTGTGTGTGTGTGTGTGTGTGTGTCTTGTGTATAGGTGCGTGCTTGCATTCCTCGTATGTGTAAGCATGCATTCTTGTCCATGCGCGGCTGACGGAGGCAGGGTAAGCGGGAGTACAGCATGTGCAGCCTCGTGCGCATGCTACCCTCTCACACATGTTTTGCCTCTGTCCCCGTTTTTGCGCCGAATGCTGATCCGGCGCTTTAATCGATAAAACTATCAAAACATCGCTGCCCTCTTGTTCACTCTGCGTGTCTCTTGTCTCTCCTCCAGAGAAAGTCAGTATGCTGTCAGCATTGATCGCTCCCTTCAAGTACATGAGCCCTGGGACCAGCAGCACAGAGGATGAGGACAGTTTAAGTAAGCTGCTGCCTCTTTTCTTTCTCTTTGTCAGCGTGCTGCACTAGCAGGTCGAACATCAAAACGATGTCTCTGTCACCCACGTTGTTAATTATTTGGGAAATGTGCCATTTCATTATTGACTGGTGTAATTTAGTAGTTAAAACCCCTATAATGCAATGAAAGGGAGCCATCAGCTACTCATTTAGCGCTGTTATGATGTTATTATGTAGGTATGTGCAGCCATAACTGAAACACGACTGCACACAATGTCATTTAGTTAAACTACTACACTCTGAATGTCAGCACTTGATCCCAGTGTCCCATTTCTCCATTAACATTCCTGTGACAAGATCTGAACGCCCTATTTCTGTTCATTTCCCATCAGAAATGCAATACGCCACCACTTCCCCGTAACTAGGTTTGAAGAGCGTGTCACAACTGTTCAGACTTTGCCCTCGTGGAGGATGGAAATGTGAAATAAAGCAGGCTGCAGACATGTCTTTCATCCTCTCGCAGAATGCCCGCCACTCGATGCAATCCCTCCCCATTACAAATGGGATTGATGCTTTGCATTGGCCACAGGGACAAATGTTTCCCACTTACGCCATAGATTCAGAACCAATTTGGAGGCAGATTACAGAATGATTTGGCAGATAACGTCCCCGTTTTTAGAGGATTTGTATTTGGAATTCAAAACACTTAAATATGACAGAGCCCCGTGGTATGAAGTGGGCTCAGCTCAGGGAGATGATTGTAGATTTGTTCATTACCATTTCATTGTGTATCAAGTGGCTCAATCTGCCTTAGGAGATTTTCCTTGATTCATTTTGTTCTGCGCAGGATAAATGTGAATGTCAGCCCGCACACAGTAATGACTGCAATTCTTTTTTTGGCTCTTGCATTGTGAGTCGTTTTTATCACTCTAAATCACATTGTTCCTGTTTTCTACTATTTCTATTCCAGGCACCAGCAGTGCAGAGGTAAAAGAAAACCGGAACATCGGTAACTTAGAGGATCGCTCCATTGGACCTGGTGAGCGGCAATCGCTTTTTTGCTCGGACTCGGCGAGAGGCGGGACTTCAGGTCTGAAGAGGAAACGGCCACTGGAGGAAGACAACAACGGGCACCTTTGTCAACTCCGCCTGATCTATAAGAAACTGTCCTGGTCGGAGGCACCAAAGAATGCCCTGGTGCAGCTCAATGAGCTCCGGCCAGGCCTCCAGTACCGCATGGTCTCCCAGACAGGCCCAGTCCACGCTCCCGTCTTCTCCATCGCCGTGGAGGTAAACGGGCTGACATTCGAGGGCACAGGCCCCACCAAAAAGAAGGCTAAGATGAGGGCTGCCGAGCTAGCCCTCAAGTCTTTCGTGCAGTTCCCCAACGCCCCTCAGGCCCACCTGGCCATGGGCAACCTCTCCAACCCCTCAGCCGACTTCACCTCAGACCAAGCTGACTTCCCCGACACGCTCTTCAAGGAGTTTGAGTCCTCCTCGTGCTCTGACGGCCTCTCTCTCTGCACCTCGGCGGCTGAGAGCGAGCTGCTATCTAGTGAGCTACTGAGACATGGCCGGCTGCTCCGCCACACCTTGGACCTGATGGTGCAGGCTCAGCAGAGGCTGGGTGGGATTGTTCCAGAGCCCGAGGCCCCCAAGAGCCCCGTGGCGTTGCTCAATGAGCTCCGGCCGGGCCTGCGCTATGCCTGTCTTTCAGAGAGAGCGGAGGGCCGGCGGCTGCGTAGCTTCGTGATGGCGGTGCGCGTGGACGGACGGATATTTGAGGGCTGCGGTCGCAGCAAGAAGCTGGCCAAGACCCAGGCGGCCCAGTGTGCTCTTCAGGCCCTCTTCAACATCAGGACAGCGCCTGAGGGGAGGACAGGGCCTCAAAGCCAGCAGGAAGAGTTGCCCTCATTTACCCCAGGTGAGTACAGACACATCCCCCGTGCCTGTCTTCAGCTTAGCTACTTTGGCAGCCACTCTACTTCCTACAGGGGCCTGTAATGATCAAAACAGCAGGCAAGCAGTGGAAAGCCAAAATCCTTCCAACAAGTAATTAAGGAGGAAGGGAGATAGGGGCTAAGGAGAGCAGGGGATGGAAGGAGGAAGGGTGGCAGCACTGATAAAGGATATGTGTAAGCAAGTAAGCATTTACTATTGGCCAGGAAAAGCAGTTCATATAGTGAAAATACATATCACAAATTTGTGTGTGTGTGTGTGCATGTGTGTCGTAAGGCCTGGGCTTTGGGTGAACAATATCTGCTTGCTGATCTATTGAAACAGAAACACGTGTAAATGAAGCTAATTATTGTCCTGGTGCGACACGAGAGAAATCGGCATGACTCCCAAAATGAGTCTTTTTCCCGGTGCTGCGTGTTTGTAGAGCTGTAATTGGGAGAGTTTTGTAATTTTGCACAATCTCTCGTTTGCCCAAAGGAGATAGAAAAGCAAAGAGCAAATCGACAAACAAACTGCCGAGCCCAATCCCGTGCTCATTTACCCAAATATGTAAACAGCAATCAGAGTGAGGAAACTAGTTTTTGAGGAACTTGAGGAAATTGGAGAGCCTAAAGACAGCGGGGCTGGATTGGCTGGCACTTGTTGACAGCCATGTAAAACTTTGTTTCAGCTGCAGAATTTCTAGAGTAAAACTGCCCTGAGTAGATAGTCACACTGATTTATTCAGTTGTTTACAATTTAAACCTGCACGTTTGTATGAAGCAGGAACATTGTATTCAGGCAATCCAGGTCATTGGCGTATCATTTGCAAGTGGAAGTGCAATTTCTTCCAAGAGACATTCAGTCTTATTCATTCTCCATCTACTGCCCTAAGCATATATAATACAATACAACACAAAACAATATGTAATACAGTACGCTCGTCTCAATGTAAGTCTTGTGCATGAGTCTAAAAATGAAACCGCACAGCATCCTTCCCTTAAAGTCTTCCCTCGCAGGCTGATGTCGACACACAGCCCGGCGTTCCCCGAGTACTGTAGGCTACGTGTCGTATTAACATTCTTTTCCCGCCTTGAAGAAATAAACTGGCGAGAGTGTCCTACCCCAGAGCACGACATCAACCCAACAAACCTGCACATGTTTGCCTGGAAGAAACTTTTTCTTTTTCTCCCTGCTGCCACGGTGTCTAAAAGGATTTTAAGAGGATTTGCCGTGCCCGTTTAGTTCCAGAAAGCACTCGCTTGTGGAATTTCTTGAAAGTCAGCCGTGCTGTCTGCCAGACTCAAGAGGCGTTTTTTTTTTTTAAGTGGCAAAGGACAAAAGCATGCAAAAGCATCATTTATATGCGTATGCAAGCACATATGGATGCATACGCGAATAAGCATGTATGCAATGCACCGTGGTTTGCGTGTGTGTCTGGTGTTGCGTGTCTAAACAGATGGATGGTCTGAACTCTCACCTGCCTACATGTATATTTACATGTGCATGGGTCTGCATGCCAGGCGCTGATTGCAAGGGCAGTGGTTGACTAGACTGGAGATGTGAGGCACGGCGTGGGGGTGGGTGCCAACTGTATCCTGGGAGCAATGCTAACGTTATGGTGCTTTGCCAAGCTCTGCGTGCCAGCTAGGTCAGTTCTCTTTCCCAGGAATTCCCTGCGGCTCTACCTGTCGCAGACTAAAGCTATGTTGATCCCCTACCAAGCACACCCCGACTTTGACTGTGTGTGGACTAGCAGGCCGCCTTACACACTACTTACATTATAGCCTGGACCAAGCACTCTGCAGTAGGATTCGATGAGAAACCCCCTTTTTAAAGGTGCTACATGAAGCAGGTTTCAACATCAGTGTATCATACCTTGGTAAATAAATGAGACCATGGTGGAGACGATTGGTAGCCTCTTATCTCATGCCAATGTTAGTGTTTCTCAAAGACTACATTTCCCATAAACCCCATTGCTTCCTGCCACAAAGTGTTTGTGCTGGAAGAACAGCACCTTCTTCCTGTTTTATGCCATAAAGCAACCCAGCAGACTTCCTGCAGAATCCAGTTTGTTGGCACAAGATGTCAAATTCAGTGTAGAGGCTGCTAGTCTCCTCAATGATGGTTTCATTTTACAGTAAGTACAAACAAGGTATGTGGTAATGATTTACTGATTTGAACACAAAGTAGACTAACTGTGCTAGACTAACTGTACCAACAGCCCATATCATATTTCCTCTCAGATTCAAATGTCTGATCTATGATCAGTGACCAGAGCCCAAGGGTCCTTCCAATAGTCACCAATAAGGCAATAATGATTCTGCATCACTACTGTTATTCTGAGAGACTTCATATAAGCCCCGGTGTTAAAGATGGTTTGCTCTAGGAAATAGTCCCCGGCCCAGCTTAGCTTACAGACCTTCCCCATAGAGACTTCTGTGTTTATCCTCTATTTACAGAGGAAGCTATGGGTCATTTTAATCGTTCCCTCTGGTGGCAGAGAGCTTCCATACACAACCTCATGACTGATTGGTTTACCTTGATAAAGACTCACAGGGGAAACCGCCAGCAAAGGTCTAGCGCATGGTCAGAGGCAAGGCAGGAGGTTAGGACAATACTGCACCTTCCCTCCTGTAAAACAAAGGTAGGGAAGGAGATGATACAGAGAGAGAAAGAATGAAAGACAGAACTGTAGAAAATATAAAAGAGGGAAAAGAGAAAGATGAGGAGGATCACTTGGTTCTTTGGGAGGCCCTATTTCTTAATTTTTAGGTCCTCTCTACCAGCTTGGTGGGCTGGTAGCCTGGGGGGCTAGGAGGCTGGTAGGCTGGTGGGCTGGTAGGCTGGTAGGTCCACAGTCCAGCTCCCAAGTGAAACACTGAAACTCACCCAACCTGTAAGGTGCTGGATTCTTCTCATGCCCCGCCGGCTCCACATACATAATAAGGAATAACAAGACAAGACAGACAAGACCGGCATACTCTATTTTACAACTGGCACACCTCACCTCTCGTCTCTCAGCAAGTGTCCTGCCTTTTCTCCATCCCACCCAAGTGTATGGGAATTGATTTTAACAATGGCAGCAGAAACGAGGCGGCGTGCTTCGGTACAAGAACTGAAGGAACTTTCTTGTCATTAAAGGGTCGTTGAATTTTCTTTTTTAACCTGTTTAACCTGTTTAACCTTTATCTTGGGAAATTGAACGAGCATGCATACTACTGCAATCCCATTCACTGCTCTCCGTACATTCACCTCTCAGAGCAGCTCCACTAGCGATGTTGGCGGTTAAGTGCCTTGCTCAGGGGCACATCGGTAGTAGTTGTTGGGGGAGGAGAGAGCATTACTCGTTCACTCTCCCCAGCCAGTCTGGGGATTCGAACTGGCAACGTCCTTTAATGTAATCCACACTAGTCTGCCGCCGTAGAGAAACAGCTTTGCCTTTTAAAAGCCTGCACAGTGAAGTGAGAAAGTGCCGGAGTAATCCTGACACCCATATTACCAAGTGGAATGATTACCCCGCTGTTCAGGCCTTGATTGGCCACTTAATCTCTCCTCGCCGTGACAACACTCTGCCGTGTTGCCAAGTCAACCGAGCCCGAGGCTCGAGTGCAGCAGAGAGTCAGCGGGACTAGATGGACAGACAGTACTGGGGTCAGTGGTCAGGGTACAGTACTGCACTCTGCCACCTTGGATTAAGCTCCATTTGAATAAGGAAATGCTCGGTGGCAGAGCCGAAGGGAAGTCAGGGTTAGAGGAGGACGAGGGCAGTGAGGAGAGAAAGGATGAAGAGGCATGAGGGACAAATTGCTGATTAAGAAGTGGGCATCTCTGTCAACTTTGGTGTTTGCAGGCATTAGAAGTGCCGCGCAATATTTTCATCTTTCTTAGTAGCAGCTGAAATCAAACGCGACTGTATGTTTTCCTTTTCTTCATCACGGTTCAATATTTGATTTAGCTGTTTCTAAATGCTAACCATCGCAGATAGGGCTGGGTATGGACTCATCAAGTGCAGTTATTTCCCTGCCTCCACCGTGGCAAATTGAATATGATTTCAGACACGTGAAGGTGACCCCTGTCAGCCGCCGAGCCTTTCGCAGATTGTTTTCTTTGTCTAATCTCTCCCCCTTCTAATCTGTCTCAATATAAACAGCTGTGACAGGCCGATCATTAATTAATATTGCCACAACAAATTAGCGACAGCGATCGCCGGGCCAAGCACCCTGTCTAAGATAGAAATTTACCAAGCGAGGGAGAGGGAGAAGGTGTGAACAACACATTAGAGAGGAGTTGATTAACAGCTTCGGAGACCTTGCAGACAGTGTTACAGCCTCAGCAGTTGGACAGCGATCTCGATAGATACACACTTACAGACAGCTGCCACAGCAGATTCTACTCACAGATCAACTGTGATTATCACCATAAGTGGTGCAGCGCAAACTGTAGGGACCCGAAAATAACATCTGTATTCATCACTTTCTACCGACGCAATTAAATAAAATGCACGGCACCGAGGGGTGGATGGCGGTACAGGCCAGATTGCTGGAATGAATGATTGCGGTGTTTCTTCTGGCAGCTCGAGGCGTGATGCAGCAAAAACGTGAAATACCTCAGCGCTTGTCATTAACGCGGGCTTTTCAGGAGAATTGTTTTAAATTGTCACAGCGCCTCGTTCCAGTGAAGTATGAGTCCCCAGGGCGGCTTAATGTTTCAGCGCGAGTACCCCCGAAGAAATTCAAACTTGAGTTTTGGCACCCGTGTCAGTAAGCATCCCCTCTGCTGACGTGTCCTTGAGCAAGACACCACCAGCTGTTCTGTATCCGATCCTGACCTCTGACCTCCCTGGAGGCGAGCAGCAGAAAATAGAAGATCCCTACAGGGGTCAGTGAAGCACCACACCATGTTATATATTACTTAGCGTGTGCAGAAAGCCGCTGTTTGCATCTGGACTGGCCTTTTAGCAGCCACCTACCTCATCGGCTGGTATTTAAAGTAAACCTGCGCCGAAGAGTGGAGATTTGTGTGTGACGTTACAGAACAATAATGTTTCTCTTTCTAAATGGGAGCACTTTGTACATGGAAAGGTTAGACTCATCCTGAACTGTCTAAAATGTATGCAAAACATGACCTATGAGGCTGCAGGCTGTTGGATGTAATGTGCCGCGTCAGCATGCAGCTTTGAGGGGAAAATCCCTGAGCAGGGTGGAACTGAAATTGGGTTGGTCAGGTCAAGTCACTTCACATATACAGTAAAACGCCCCTGTAATCTATTCCAAAGAACCGCGGTGCTCCTGTTTGCACCTCCGGTCGCCCTCCTGAGAGCCTGGCACTAAGTCTTCATTCTTTCTGACAGTCCTCCATTCCTCCCGTCCTCCCTCCTTCGCCCTCCTCTCTCCTCCACGCTCCCTAGCTGTGTGCGAGCGCATGGCTATAATCATTTCTGAGGAACCTCTCACACTTCATTAAAAGCATAATCAAGTTCATTACAATTTCATAGGCGTTCAGGTACCAAATGGCTTCCGATAAATCATGGCTATTGGTCCTGTGTGGCTGGCACGTGTAGGTTTATCTCTGGTTCTCAGGCGGGAGAGAGGGTTAGGGGAGGGAGGGGAGAGAGAGAGAGAGAGAGAGGGGAGAGGTCTGGATGTCTGGCCTTTAAATGACCTTCCAGCCAGTGGTTGCCAATGGACGATCTGACAGTCACGCATGCAGGCAGTAGACGTGCACGCACCCATGATCAGTGCACACCAGCGTGGCGTTTTAGAATCCGATTGTTCCTGAACCCATCATGACTAACCAGACATGTTATACCAAAATGAAATATTGGATCAACATCAACAAAGCCCCCATGATGCCACAAGTTGTTTTTTCCACTGTATTATTATCAGCATGTCCAGTTAGTATTACTATTACTACCTTCAGTACGTTATATCGTCTTATTCTTAGTCAGGTTTGACTTATATGGCCTTTTGAAGTCTGATATTTTTAGAATGAACCTCACAGCTGATATTTTGTCCCGACATTCAAGGGTATTCACACACATTGGCAGTTCAAGGTGCTTTACAGATGCATAAAACATTTAATAAGAACGTGGACATTAAAAATAATAAAAGGACAATTTATATTGAAATTAAATTAAAATGGAATCAAAATAAGGAAAAGTTAAAACGTTAAGATGAGGATAAAAGTGCAAATTCAGCAGGATGGACAGTTCAGCTGAAGGCAGTAGAGGAAATATCAGTTTTTAACACTCAGCGTGTTTACATTTGACCATTTTCATGCCAAAACCGGAGGAGTAAGAGCCTCTGAAACAGCGACTGGACCACGGGACACTAAAACTCTGCATCAGACTCATGTTGTATTAGAATCAATTCAGGTTAACCCATACGGAAATGTAATATATGACATATATGCCCCTATATCAGTGAGCGATATTGCCATATATGTTACATATATGGCGATATATTATTACCACATAGGATGTATGACGATATAGGTTTTAACATATATGAAATATCCATAGTAAAATTTGTATATGTACATATATTAAAAATTTGTATTGTATGAATTTGTATATGGTATTATATGTTGCAACCATATATGTTAACAATATGTTTAATTTATATATTTATATATGTTTATTAAAACAACATATATACAACATATATAACATAAACATAAACATATGCCTCTCCTCGTTAGTATAGTGGTTAGTATACCGACTAGACCGGGGTTCAATTCCCCGACGGGGAGGACTCTCTACTTATATGGGGTGGCTGCGGCTCAGGAGGTAGAGCGGGTCGGCCTCCAATCAGAAGATCGTAGGTTCGATCCCCGGCTCCTCCTGACCTGTCGAAGTGTCCTTGGGCAAGATACTGAACCCCACCTTGCATGGTAGCTCACCATCGGTGTGTGAGTGTGAATGGGTGAATGAGAGGCATATACTGTAAAGCGCTTTGGATAAAAGCGCTATATAAATGCAGTCCATTTACCATCCATTTGTATGGGCTAGACATATATGTACATGCTATGCATATATGTGTAATTTGTACATTATACATATATGTATAAATAATTATATACGTGACATATATGTCACAAAATGCATTATACATACATAAACATATATATTTGTATGGGCTAGACATATATGTCATATATGAAATTGTTCCAATTTCTAATAGGTTTCATATATAGTTTGTACATACATGTACATATATGTTTTTCCTTCATATGTGCATATATTTCATATATGGAAATTTACTATATGTACATATATTACATTTCCATATGGGAAGAGCTTCCAGAGACAACCAGTGTTGTATTGGTCAACTATACCATAAATGAAAGGCCAATATCAGCCACATATATCAGTCTAACCCTAGCGTGCACACACACACACACATACACACACACACAGCTCCTGGTAGTGGTTGCCCCCCTCCTCCCACTCACATGTCTGGAGGATCATTTGGACCCACTGGGCCGCCAAACCTCCGGAGAGCTTTTCCCAGCCCGCATGTCTCGTTGCTGTTGATACGCTCGGCGCTCTCTAGACAAATTAAAGGCTCTTATCTTAAAATCCCCACCTTTGTGCCCTTTTTTAAACCAGATATATAACTAACTACATCTGAAAAAAAACCATTAGTGTTACCAGGCGTAGAACTCCTACAATACCCGAGTCCAGGTTGAACAGCCATCCGGAGGTATCACGGCCTGCACATGGCGTACCGTGAAAGTAGAAGTTGTTACTTTAAAATCCTCACCTTTACGTTAGCCTGCTAATAACTGTCTTTTTCAAAACAGATACGTCGCGGCGTACCTACGTCGAAAAAACATGAACGTCTCCTGCAGGAAGAGTGTAATTAGGACACTGGGACTGAATTCAACAACAGCCATACATTTTGCTGTTGGTTAAATTCCCCTTAAGATGGAAAAAGAGAAAAATACCCCCCCCTCCCTCAATAAAAAAAAAAGAACAAACATCTGTTACCGCCGTCCTGCGCTCTGGGACCATACCCTGCCTCCCTTGGGGGAGACAAAATGGGAGAGGGTGGAATAAGTGGGGGTGGGGGCATAAAAGGGAGCTGGCAGGGGGAAGGATGAGAGGCAGGCTGGGGGGGCGAGGGAGGCGAGGGAGGCGAGGATGGATGGAGTGCAGTGGGGGGAAAAGAGAGGAAAACCTCAGCGGAACAAAAGACCTTCAGGATTAATTAGGCGTCAGATTGGTTGCAGGGCACGGCGGGGAGAGAGAGCGAGAGACAGAGGGGGAGAGAGAGAGAGTTTAGCATTCTGGGAAGACCTCTTGTCCTCAGCCCTCATATTTCAGCCTGCCTGCCCATGAGTATACAATAGCTACCTAGTTAACGGCTGCGTTGTGCCGGAAACCACTGTCCACCGGGTTATGGATGGAGCCTGCCGCCAGTCTTCATGTATTTTTATGTTATCCCACCGGGCAACGAGAGGAAACACAGAGGTCATACATGTAATGCATAATGTTTACACGATGCTTTTTACACGAAGCCGTAGTGAAGCTCCTCCGCAAGTGTGCACGCGTCGTGTGTGTGTGTGTGTGTGTGTGTGTGTGTGTGTGTGTGTGTGCAATCACAGCGAAATACGACATAGTGCTCCGTATAGCGGCTCTTCTCCGAGCTCCCATTCGCCATCGCTGAGCTCTGCCAAATTAGAGGAGTATACTGGAAATGCACAAAATAAATGCAGCTGAACTCTTACTGAACTCAACTGGATTCTTACTTTCTCTGCCCTCATCAGCTGATTTTTTTTTTTTTTTTTTTTTTTTGTCTTTTCTTTATTTTTTTTGCAACAATTGCCTCCAGAACCGCTGAATCACTGATTTGGGTCACTCGCATCACCTCTAAATTTAAGGAGCGGACCCGAAGCTGCCTGTTAATACCGCCTCCGCTGTCATTGTCACTGAGGGATGTTGCCGGGGGCGACCTTTGGTGCCACCTCTTCCCCCTCCAATACAGGAAGTGCTGAACCCTGCATACAGATGGCAGCTGGGTAGCCATGAGTCATAATATCTTCTCCCGACTCCTCGCAAAGCACTTAACAGATCAAATAGGAGCCGTTCTCGAGGCTAGTGCAAATTTTGTCCTCAGAACATTTGCACCAATCATTCACATCATCCCAGGGCTGGTTCAGACATAACTTAAAGATATTTCCTTAGGCTGAACTTTAGAACAAAGCCTTTCGATTGGTTACACGGAGCAGTGATAAAGCTTTGACAGATTTTGTTATATTGAAGAAGATCCGGGGCTCACAGCTTGAATAGTTATCATATACTTTAGTCAGGGACTGAAAGGAAAACTGAATGAAAGGCACTTTTAAGCCTTCGGAATAAGAAAAGTTTGACCCAGCTGGCTGAACTGAACCATCGCCTTCAGTAAAAGATGCTGAATTACTAATAGCACTTCTAGCAGCATGGTTCCATGTAGCTGTCAGAAAGATCACACCTTGACTTTTAAAACACTTCCACCATCACCTGGTATTACTTCAGCAGGTACATAACAAATCCATTCCCGCTGCCCTGTTGCCTGTCTCTGCAGCCCAGGCCTCTGCTGCACTTCTCAAGAACCAGCGCCATCCCTCCTAATTCCTCTAAACCCAACAGTCTCAGTGCTTTGTCCCCCCCCCCAAAAAAGTGCTACCTCGCTAACAGGAACTATCCTAGAGGAACCTTTTCCGGGGCTAGTTCCCCCGGTGGGAAAGCTCAAAGGTCCTGGTTCCTGGAGAGTTCCTGCGGTGGAGAAAATGACTATATACAGTCTACACACAGCATAGAGTATGATAGTGAAATCCACAAGTCTAACAAAAACAAGTCTAACAAAATAAATAAAAAGGAGGAAAAACAAAGAACAAGAGCAACAAGAGGATTTGTCGCAAACAGGAAGTGTCAGCATGGAGCATCGGTACCTGGGACCACGGATGGTTTTGGTGTCTATGTTCTCATAATATCCCAGATAAGTTGACCAATGGGGTCAATCTCCCACAACCTTGGTCAATGCCATTAAGCGAGTGGATAAAATGAATTGGGTTATGATGTTATTATTTTTCTCATACAATAAATAAATAATGTGTGCATGTTTTCTTCATCGTTTTATCTGCTTTTTTAAATGTCAGTGGCGAGAACTGTGACATGCGCGCTGTATTGCCTCATTTCAGAGTCTTGTCAGTCTCCCACACTTTCAACCATTCACTCATAAAGGTATGCACACACACACACACACACACACACACACATTTCACACGTGCATGTTTCTCTCCACTATCAATCAACCCCATGTCAAACATCTTCCACTCTGAAGCACTTTATAGGAATTCATTTACAGCAGCGACTTGTTTGGGTAAGGCAGCCGATTCAGACAAACAGACAGAATAGCTGCTCCAGTTTTTCATCCCAGTGCCATTTAGTCCTCACCACATTGTTGACATTAGTGTCGCCTAAAAGACGGATTCTGCCACTGCACATGGGAATTATAGTGTCGAAAATAATAATAACAAACGACAATCCGGCTAATGCGTAGCCCGAGAGCTTCCTCGTAGAATCAACGGTTTGAGGTAAAAGGTGACAGACAGGCGTGCTCGCCGGTCATTACGAGGTTACTTTCTAATAGACTCATTTCATTCTCTGTAATCCCATTTTTACTGTTATTTTACTGTTAGAAACTGTAATTCCTCTCCGATATGTCTCTCCTGGCGGTGTCTTTGCCTCGATTTCACACCAGGGAAGAAAAAGGACGACAAAGCAATTTCAATTTTTGTGGGTTGTTTTCGTCTCGCTAGCTTTTCAAACTAAAGCGATGTTTAACAGGATTACAAAGAATGGAAGTAGCCTAGCTTGTTTGTGATGGTACTAACTCAAACCATAAGCATTGATTCTGCGTCGTCAGGATGTACGTTGGCCTACTTGTCATTTACTAAGCGTGTTTCTTTGCGGCAAAGCGACAAAACACAGTTCAAAACGAGGACACACTGCCAGGGAGACACATTATTTAAGGAATCAACATTTTTTGCCGCAACACCGGTAATGTTGACCTGTCTTGATTTAGGCTAACTTCATCAATCAAGGGATGTTACTGTCATGCATGTTGACAGTATGCCCGGGTTGTGCTATAATACTCTGAAGGCTTGAAGGTTAATCTGACCAGCGGTTGAGGACGACCTCGGGTGAACCCCACATCAGTCATTTCTCAGGTTCTCCATCCAGTTTTCTCTTTGCCCTTTTCTCTTTTCCCATCATTTTTCTCCCCATGTCTCTCTAACACGGCAATAGCACACATTATGAGCAACAGGGTCGGGACAAAAAAACCAAAAAAAAAAACCTGAAAGAAAACAGCTAAATCTTCTGTGTAGCTCGACGTGCATTCATCAGGGGGGAACTCTGTCCGACACAGCAGACAGCACTGAGCAGCGGGGGGTACCTTTCAAAAGGGAACATAGACTTAATACAATGGCATGCACACACACACACACACATTCTCTCACACATTCTCTCACACACACACACAATAGGGATACACCTTCGGTATTCTTTCCCTTTTTTTCTATTGAGTTCGATATTGACTCTCCTCTCCCTCTATTCCGATGCCTTTCGTACTCTCACTGTTGCTGGGCTGCAGGAGCTCATGAAGTGTGTGTGTGTGTGTGTGTGTGTGTGTGTCTCAACGTGCACGTGTGTGTGTGTGTGTGTGTGTGTGTGCGTGCGTGCACTTGAAAGGCTGCTGAAAAGGAAAGAAAAGGTGACAAAGGAGAGCATGATGCATTTGGTACAGTGCATCCGGCATTCTGCTTACTCTGCAAACGCCACGTGATGGATTTTTTGTAAATGTTAAGAGAGCAGGGGCCACGGGCTGATTCCTCTGGCACGCTCAAAAGGCTTCCTCGCACGGTTATTTGCATTCATTTCATCCGGGGGCTGTGAAGTGCATATTACATTGTGTCGCATAGGCAGCTGTGTGTGTGTGCACGGCGGCTGGCAGCGAGGGGGATCATGCACTGTTTAAGCCTCTTCTGTCAGGGGATGCTTTTTTTTTTTTTTCTCGAAGCCACATTCATCAGTGCAGAAAAGAACAGCGCTATTTTTTTCCCCAAAGGGCAGGTGTAAACGTACAGCGGAGGCATGCAAGATAAACACATTCAAGCCTCTATATGTACGTTCACACAGTGGCGCACAGCTATGTGTCTGCATACACACACACACACACTCTCACACACCAAAGGACAGGCCATTAGCGCAAGACGAAGTTACCTGCGCCGGCTGGCTCCATTATTTTTACCAATCTCCCTCGTGTCACTCAGGCGCCCCGATCCAACACAACGTTGACATTTCCCCCCTGATCCCTTGTTGACTGTTAGGAATTCAAAAAGAGCACCCAGAGCTACGAGTCAGATGTGGTGCTGTGGTGGAACCGTGTCAGTATCTGATGATGTATGGCCGGCCGCAGGGCCTTTGGCCACGGCAGCGCCAGTAAGACATGACATGGTCCACACTCAGTCACCGGCAGAGAGAAGGTCAGCGGAGGAATGACTGTTTCAGCGTGTCAGCATCTTGAAAGTATCAGGGAAAAGTCGTGATACAAAACGTTTATTTGCATCCGAAGCAAGTGAAATTATCTGCAGATTGTTTTCACTCAATATGATTTTCAACTCCGTACCAGATTAAATAACAATATTTTTTAGCTTCCATGTGTAACCAGTGCTGTGGTAGTGCAGCGAAATGTGTTGTCAACTTCCCTCTGATGCTGTTTGGATTATAGACACGCTCACTGTGCATCAGTATATTAGGTCTGCTGTTATATACTGTGGCCCTGTTGTTGTACTCCAGTACACCGGTGTGCTGTGCTGTATTGTTGCATTACCCTCGACGGTACAATGTGTTACAGGCATTGCTTGACGGGGAGAAAGAAATTCACTAGTGCTCCCCTCCGTCCCCGCCTCTGATCTCCACGCCGAGCGGGAAAGCGGCGCTTGGCAACAGACGTTCACGGACGACATTCAAAGGGTGGCGCTGGGTTTTTGAAGTCTCGCTGATTGCCGGGGTCGAGCCCGCCAAAAGGGGCACCGCGGTATCTTCAAGAGCAGCAGAGATGGAGGAGCGGCGGCCGTGTCTGGGCGGCGGCCGGCATGAACGGCTCGGCTCTTTCACCACATGAAAGGCGACGCGAGATCCGGCCGTTCCTCCCAGATGTTTTAGCGCCGCCGCTGCAGCCGCGTGCCGGAACAGCAGAGGGTGTTTTGTTGCCGTTATTATTTCAGAGGCTCTCAAAATGTTCTGGTGCGCTCTGATAGAAATGAAACATTCCTGATGAGAGGCTGACCGATAATATTGGCCTTTTAGAAAAACAGGTCAGGTCAGTGTCGTCCACCTGATATGATGACCACAGCTAGTGCATGTGTTTTTATTGTTATAGATGAGTATTTAATATATTATTACACGTGTATATATTTTTTATTTCCAGTGGCTGACCAGAGAAATCATTCCAGTGTGGTGTGGGAGGATTTTACTCAACAGATTCAGTGTGTAAAACCTGTAATGAAACCTTAAAGAGCTCCTAACCCACCTAAAACAACTTTATTAGTCTGGCTAATGGGAGTTTTAGTGTCCTGTGATTGTCTAAATGCTGTTTCACAGGCTTTCCCGCTCTCACAAGAATTACATTCTGGGGGGGAAACACTGAATCCTTTTGAATCCTCGTAATTTTGGGGACATTTTTGGGCATGAAAATTTGAAGATATTGTCTTGTAGTCCTTCAAAAACCGTCTTCATTATCCACTATAGGTATCTGGTACCGGTACCAGAGTATATAATAGTATCTGAGGTGTTTCTCCTAGCCCCTCCCCCTCTCTCTCTCTCTCTCTGCTGAATCATGGGCAGATTAATGGGAGTCGTGTGAACAACCCTCTGGAGCAGCGAACCTCCCACCCTCCTCCTCCTCCTCCTCCTCCTCCTCCGCCCATAGTCAACGAGATGATGACTCTTGTCAGATCCTCATGGCTGACCCTCTCATTTCCTCCTCTGCCTTGATCCAGCCTCCTTTCCTCGCGGCCCCTGCCTCTCTAAGTGTCCCTTGGTCTGTTTTCTCTCCGTCTCTCTCGGGGGTAGGTCATGTTATCTTTTCGCAGGAGTCCCTCTGCTGGCCTTTGGTGCATAATGTATAAATCCAGTGGTGTGTGTTTTACACCGCGCCTGACATTATTAAGTCGTTTCAGGCATATCGCTGCTTTTATCTCCAGCGGGGAGGTTAATCAGAGGGGATTGATGCCGAAACGACTTAGACGCGCTCCAACCATCTTTTTTTTTTTTTTCCCTCTCCCTTTCTATCGTCTCCCAATCTCTGGCATGTGCATATTTTAAAGGGAGATGTAGGAATAGGGTGAGCATTACGAGAGCTGCGAGGATGGGAAATGAAAACAACAATAAGACGGCTGTAGTCTTCCAGCTCTTCCAGGTGGAATTGCTTTTTTAATTTTGATGGTACAAATTGAAAAATAAATAAATGTATACACCGTATCTGGTGTACTGTGCTCTAGAGGTTCAGGTGGTTTATCGCCAGTCAGTCAGGGTTAGACTCCTCTATACCTGGATGATGTGAAATTTCATCACTGTGTTGTAAAAAAAAATCACACCTTGTCTGTTCTTTTTTGAGCAGTATCCAATCAACACCAGAAATTGTACTATGGTGAAAATGTAACTTTATATGTCTATCACCTTTTTTTCACAACTCACTAAATCCTCTTCAGTTATGAAGAAACACTTTGATGATGTCACAATGGAAGAACCTACTTCATCTTCATCTGTTTGCATGGACCTGCTGCTGTACCGGGACGTCTGGTGAGCCGGCAAACACGTTGAGGTTGAGTAGACGTTGGTACTACAACCCAGCCTGAGCAGCGTCCTGTTTTGCGGCGTTCCTGGCTCCACTTCCCCAAACAGTCTGAAACTGAAAAAAGAAAATAAGCGGGGACTGGTGATTGGTTAACAGTGTTAACTGTTAGTGTAGGGTTATTAGTTATTAGGCTTTGTACAGCACTTTGGTCAACTTTGTTGTTTGTAAATGTGCTTTATAAATAAACCTGACTTGACTTGACTTGACTTGACCATGACAATTTTTGAAAACATCGGCGGATATTGTGTCGTAAACATTGCACTACTGAAAAAGAGTTAACATCTGGCCCTCTGTATGTGTACATTAACATTAACTAACATTAACTTAACATTACTGTATTCTCCATAGAAGAGATCAACTGATCAACTAGGGATCCAGAGAGCTGAGATCACGTTCAAATACATCATTGTCTTAGCACTGTACTGGTTCTTCTACATGTTGACGAAAGCTCTTGCCTGTCATCCCTGACATTCCCCGAGAACGGCTGTCATGGCTGAGGCTGCACTTGAACATTTGCCCCTCCAGCTAATGGTCTGGTTTTAAAACCTGGAGCAGAATCAGTGACCGCTCGGTGATCGCTGTTACGAGGCCGCAGTCACTCCGAGGTAGAGCACTCTGGTGAACCGAACAGACAAGGGGGGGGGTTGGGGGTGTTGACAACGGTTATTTTGGGACCTGGCAAGCAAAGGTTTCCAGGTTACAACCGCACCAAACACAGCCCCACAGATGGGCCCGGGCCCTGGTCGTGGTCATGTTGTCTTAACTGGCTGTTTGTTTGATCAGATGAGGAGAATTTAGATTGATAATGAGTTTTAAAAGTCACTCGCGCTCAACATCTGTGGCTGGTGGTTCTGATTCAGTGGCTCTCGGTTCGTTTTGGCTTGGGCATTCGGGTTTCATTGCCTGAATTAATGTTTGGATTTAGGCTAAGAGCATTAGTGGCTTTGAGCAGATGTAACCAATCAGGGGCCTTTTGAAGTGAACTGGGGCCAAAGTTTGAGTTGGACCGTTTCATCATTGGATCACAATTAATGATGGAAAACGACTGCATGTGAGGAATAGAGTAGAATAGAGTAATGGTGGTCTGCTGATATTTATTTACACCTGGTTATCGAAACTGAACAATAAATAAAAACCTTTCCTCCCTGTTCTGGCAGTGTAACATTTATTGCAACGGGTGTGACATCATGACATCTTGACATCATGACATCATGTATGCCCTAAAATGTCTGATGTGTCTTCTATCACCTCGCTGTGATCCTGCCCAGATATGTCAAGCTGACAGACGCTACGGTTAAACGTATCATTTCGACATGATGTTTGAGATCTGATTCCAAAGCTTGGATCCTTTAACATCACATCGCTGTATCTCGATCAGTTACACATCTCCTGTGGCTGTATTTACTTAAACCAGCTTTTCTTTTTTCCTCTCCGTGTCTTTACGTTGCTTGCTTGGCAGGATTGCTTCCAGAGTACATAGCATTCAGATCACAATGCGATCTGGTTTTGTAGATCCCATTGCAATGTGAGCAAAATCCGATGTTTGTGTGTCATCTAATGCATCCAGAATGATCTGATGGTGGACGTTAGCCTCGTCGTCACCGTCGTCCATGGTGTTGGATGAGGGAGAGCTTTCTTGTGGTAGCTCATCCTTGACTCTGGTTCCACATACACCAGGCTCATGGTCTTGGTTTCAACCTTTTCGAGACTAATGAGGAAGCTCTGCTTGAGCTCTGCTTTGCTGTTGGAAACCCGCGGTGCAACATCCCAGCTCTCCCCTGCGCCGCAACCGGGGGAAACAAGGTGTGGCGAGCTCTGGAAATAACAGATCAAATGCACATGCGCCATCACCGCTCTCTCTCTCTCGCTGTCTCGCAGTGCTTCATCTGCCTTTGTTCTCACTCGGTAACATCAAGCATGTGGTTTGAAAGGAAAAAGCTCTTCTTGTGATGATGACGGTCGCACGGCGCCGTCAGGCTGCCTGATCTGACTGACAAGGCCCCGCTGTGCAGGCTAAAAGCTTGACACATACACGCACACTGAGAGAAATCTGTTCCACAGGCTGCAGGGCCATCTGGCCGCAGCGCAGGAAAGGATTGGATGGAGTCGGAGGCGAGGTTTCACGGTCCTCTCCAAATTTATACACAGTTCATCTTCGCCGCGCTTTGCTGTTGTCACATGGCTTCTTTCATCGCCGGTAAAGGCAACAAGAGACAACAGCCAATGAAAGAAGATCCAAGCAATAGCGGTGACATATCGGTGTTTCTTCCCGTTTGCGATAGAGATCTGGAGGAGAGCGGAGGGGAAAACGAGAGGGAGCAAAAGATTTGGGAGTGAGAGCAACGTTATGTGTCATATGGAGAACAAACAAGAGGGAAATCTGTCTCGCCGCGAGGAGTCTGGCTCTTTGAGAATCTAAAAAGCCCCCGGAGGCAAGGCTTCCACCAAATTAATAGATATCCGCTTTCAAAAGCCACGCTTGGCGGCAGGCGAGGGACCGGGAGAGAGAGAGGGAGGTGAGGGAGGGGAGGGGAAGATACCGAGGCAGAGGGCAGACGCTATTAAAACTCGGAAGAATGAATTGTTAAATACCTCTATAAAGAAATATAAGACATGGCCCCGTTTTTATGCTGCCTGGGCCGCTCTGCAGGCGGGTGATAAGGTGGAGCCGGTGGCGGTGGCGGGTTGTAGTGTGTGTGTGTGTGTGTGTGTGTGTGTGTGTGCGTGCGTCTTTTGCGACAGTTGGGGTTAAATCAAACCCCCGGCCACCCCCCTCTTACCCCGAACATGAGCATCGATGTTCATGGAAGAATGACACATGCACACAGCAGCCTGCATGGACACCCGCAATAAACAGCAGCAGTATTGAACGCCATCAACTCCGCCCTTCTTCTTCTTCTGCGGGAATATTTCACCAAATGAACATTGGATGTTTTGAGCGTCATGGAAGGCCTGGAAAAATAATCAGCCATCAATCTGCAGTCTGCGGTCCCTCAGTCGCCAACTAAAAAACCCTTTCTTTATCATTTTCCGTTGGGGCCTTCCTCTACATAATATTCCCCGGCAAAGTAAATTTTACCATTTCTTTCTGCCTGGTCCTGCAACACACACACACACACACACACACACACACACACACACACAGACATGTCACCCCCAGACACACACAGACTTCTAGGTCAGGCATCAGCGGAGAAAATTTCCCCCGTTGACATTTTGTGTTTCTGGCACAATATTGACTTCAGAGGGAAGGCAGCAGGAGAATTGTTGGTGACATTCCACATTACCTTGGAGAGAGACGGAGAACTGTTTACATGCGCAAAGAGTTGGGGAGGGGTGAGGAGGGGGGAGGAAAAAGGGAGAGGAGGGGGGAGGAGGGGGGGGATGGACAGATAAAAATGCAGCAAAAAATGAGCAAATCAGGCCAGAAAGGCGTTGAAGATCTTTATCATTTATTTGCACTTTCTGTCTGTGCTTTACTACACTCACAAATTTCTCAGGTTTCTCACAAAATATTTTGTCCCAATCCCTGACTGAGAACCCATCGCTTTTCCTCTTTTTTTTTCACTTTTCCTCTAGTTAGGCAAGTCCATCTTGTGCTGGATGGCAGATGTAACATTGCTGCTGTTTAGGAAACTACATTTTCCGGTTCATTCACGGTACTGGGAGCAGCACATTCGGAGCAAACGGCTAGCAGCAACTTAGCAAGACTTCATTTGAACATACCATCTCCTTCTCTTTCATTTTTTCCTTTTTTTCCTTTTTAAAAACACCAAAGCGACTGCCAACTCCTCTTGCTGTCGCATTCATGCATCTTTCACCGCCGCCATTGTTGTTTTACTTTGTTTTTTTCTGTTTCCTGAATCACTCTGCTCCCCCTAGTGGCAAGGAATGACATATAAAGAAGGAAACTGCGCTCTTATTGAGTATACTGACAGTGATGTTCAGGGACGCGTTGGCCGTTGGTTCTTTCGTCTTTTTGAGTATACCATCGCCTTTAAGGAGGGTGTATTAGTACATGAAACCTAGTGCAGCTTTAACTATTACTCAATAACAACTTTATTAAGACGGCACCGCCCATGTCTTACTTAAACAATCTGCTAACGTATCCTTCATGGACGTCCCACTTTTTACATACTCGCCTCTCGGCCGCTGCCTGGCCGCTCCACACCAAAGAGGCCAAGAGGAATCGCCGTCCGCATCAGTGAGTTACCTGCGATGCATTCCAACCGGAGCTTACATCGGCTACCTTAAATAGATTTTGAAAAACACAATCCCAGCTGTAGCTACTGGAGCAGCGTTAATCTTGCTGCTCATCCAAGAGGAAGCCAGCCAGCCACATGCTGGCCCTCCTCTCGCCGTGCAGCAGGTCGCCGTGATGTTCTGTCTGAGATCCTTGGCCCCATTTTTCTGCCACATTAGGCCTACACTGAAGGTGGCACTGAGCTCGCCCACTAAAGAGAGAGAGACGGTGTGTGTGTGTGTGTGTGTCTGTGTGTGGGCATGCATTGTTGTCTGCATGCCAAGAGTGGAAAGAGAAAGCAATGTGATAATTGGAAAACAAGTGAGAGAAATGCAACTACTGACAGACGTTTAAGCTTATGTTGTAAACGGAGAAAGTCTCGGAAAGACGAAGGAGGTTATTCTTCATGACGAGAGCCACGTCCACAGATCCCGACCCCTTTTCTTCTCGTGTCAGACGGTGTTGTGGGCGGATCGTGTTGTTTCCACACTCCGGCTGACTGGATGAGGAAATGATAGGCTCTGACTCACCGTTGAGTCCTAGCGCAACACAAAACAGACTGGGAGAGAGGGAGAGTTGATGAAGGGGGAGGAGGAGGAGGAAGGGATGGAGAGAGGGAGAATGGGGTGATGGCAGGAGAGGGGAAGGGGGAATGGGTGGAAAAGGAGGAGAAAGAGGAAGTGAGGGAGAGAGGTGAAGGGAAGGAGAGGAAAGAGGATGAGACGGTGAACAAAGGAGGGAGGAGGAGGAGGAGGAGGAGGAGGAGGAGGGAGGAGAAGCTGGGCCATGTGCCAGGGTCTATTCCACCTTTGCTCTCGAGGCCTTTCTCAGCTGCCACCTCCTCTCACCTCTGTAATGTCATCAATAAAAGGCCTTTAAGAGGGAGGGAGGACTTGACTCCGGGTTCAGCTTGTGACCGACACCAGCTGATGCTGCCAAGCCAAGCAGGATTCTGTCAGAATTAATTGGATGTCACTTTCAGGTACGAGGGACAAGCCACACTTTTTTTTTTTTTTTGCACGTTTCCGTTTAACTTGCACCGGGCATGCCGGCGTGCTAATGCGGCCTTGCACTGCACTCGAGTCCGGAGTTATTATTCCAAGGAATTTCATTCTTAGCAAACCTGGGGAAATTGAAATCCGAAAACCGGTTGATATGCTGATGATAAACACAAACGGTGCATCATCACTGCTCTGCAAGCAAGGGGCTTCAAAAATACCATCGCTTGCCTCGCTTTCGTTCGAGCAATCATGTTGTCAGATCGGGTTTTGCAGAAGCCGGATGTCTTGTTGTGGAATCTCAGAATATATGAGGCTGTGTTTATGCACCAGTCCAGACCAATACAGGTTGGTTGCATCAGGAGGGGACTCTTAATACCAGGCTGCTATACCACATCAGGTGAGCTCGCCTGATGTACTCAACGTCCATATAGTAGCTGTTAGGAGAAGGTAGCTTGGCTGGGGGACTGAAATGAAGCTGATGTCTCTTAGAGGGTGCGTCTGAGATAGTGGACAGTAGAGAAAGATGAGAGAGAGGAGAGAGAGAGGGGAATGACATGCAACAAAGGTCCCAGGTCAGAATCACACTCAGGACGTCACAGTTACGTGGTACACACCTTAGTCAACTGAGCCACCGGGACGCCTAGTCTAGTCTATTCTATTCTCCAGCCTGGCACTAGTGTCACAGCAACACATACACATGCTCTCTCTCTCTCTCTCTCACACACACACACACACACACACACACACACCACCACCACCAGCTCTGAGCAGCCCTGTGCACCACTTACAACTGTGAGAGAATTTCACAGCTCTGACGGGCTATAAAGTGCAATATGCTCGCTAATTCAGTTGCTCCCCCACCCCACTCCATCTCTCCCACTCTGTGCTTCCATCATCATCACGGCATCTGTTGATTTCCTTTTAGTTATTGGGGGCTCAATCTGTCCAAAGGGCCTACTGGATGCCATTCTGCAGCCCTCTCCTCATGATCCATTGATGCTCCGCTGTGGGTGTGAGGGCCACACGGAGACTAAGCCCATAATTACCCCTAGAATAAAGAGTATTAGGGACGAGGAGGGGTGTGAAAGCGATGTGCGTGGCTTGGCAACATCTGTTGAACAGTGTGGGTCTAGTGGATGACTGTGGTGAGTGGTGGTTTGGATGGACGGAAGGATGGATGCTGTAGATGGGATAAATGGATGGAAAGATGGAGTGATTGGTATTCCCTATATCAAATAAAGCCTCAAGTTGTAGTTCCAGAGATGATGCTCATTGTGTGTGGACTGCTTTGCAGCACAAAACTGGAGGAGGGCGCGGTTCTTCCAGGGCAAATGCTGTCAGAGTTTCTGACTGATGGTGGAAGGAGTAAAAACTCAAGGGAAAAATCACTTCCAACATGTTTACCCTTTTCAGTGAAGTGAAAACGAACAGAGACGACAGAGAGGGAGGACTGGTGTTTCGAAAGGTTACACACCGCACCTTTAAGACGGTGACATATTTTAAACTTGCATGGCTTGTTTGGTCATTTTCTGAAGGGGCAATTACACTAGATGATGGGACACTTTCCAGCAGTGTTGGCAGTATGGATATAGTTGGTGGGGGGGGGGTAAATGGAGGGAATGATGGTAGCATGGATGAGAATGATGAAGAGTTGGTCAGAGGCTATCGTATATCTTTGTGGGGATTTTTACTTTGGTTATCGCACAGATGTATTGGACCAATGGCTTGAACTGACGAAATATTGGTTTCCCCTTTTTGTTGTACAAATTGGGTCTGGGGGGTAGACTGAATTTTAAGTATTAATACACACAAATGAATGCATTTACCTTATGCTGTTTTCAATAACTCAATTTTATCATTCCACTCAGTAAAGATGACACCTCACAAAAGCACTGAAAAATCACATATTTAACACAGTTGTAATAAGTGATTGTCAACAATCATTGTACAGTCAAAAACAAGGAAATGACTGATATGATATTTTGGCTCCACTTTAACACTTTAGCATGCACTACGTTGTGATAACAGGCTCCACACTAACACAGTCGGCCACTGGGATTATCTCCAAAACTAGAAATTGAGAACTTGTAGCAGCTCTGCCGCTAAATGTCACATAATCCTAAATGATATGCAGCCAAGGCTGGCAGAGATTCTAATACAATTTTGGAAAATAATGCATTGTTTTGACTACTAGGCATACTACTTTCTCTGTTTCTATAGGAAGTGAAAGTGGTGGGCAATGAAAGACTGCATACAGTGAAAAATCACTGCACAGCGGATGAATACGCGGTCGCTAGCTACATTCTGTTAATTATATTTAAGTCTTCTTACTTGGATAATGCCTGGAATAGTCACCTGCTATCAGTCAACATAGTGTATGCTAAAGTGTTAGCATGGAGCCTATTATCACAACATAATGTATGCTAAAGTGTTAGGATGGAGCCTATTATCACAACATAATGTATGCTAAAGTGTTAGCATGTAGCATTGGAGCCAATGATCTACACTGGGATGATTTTGGTGTCTTATGTTCTCATCACTTAACAGGTAAGTTAACCAACAGGCCAATCTCCCCAAAACTTGGTGTATTCTTTTAACAGTGTAGAAAAAAAGGAATATACAAAAAAAGGAAAGAAAATTAAGGGAGTGATTGTGTTTTTCAGGACTTTGCTGATTCAATATTCCACTTGGTGAGGGAGAAGTACCGGTCGCTGGTGGGTGGCTGCAGCCCCGCGCACGCCCGACACAAATCCCTGGCAGGCATCGTAATGACCCGAGGTATGGCAAATTTCATTGACTTTTATATATCACTGTGAATTATTGAAGTGGTGCAATATAGAGAGTGAGGGAGGGGAGGGAGGGAGGGAGGGAGGGAGGAAAAGAGAGTCAGAGAGAGAACAAGAAATGGGAAGGGGAAGGAATCCTAGATTGAGAGGAAAAATGATAAACCGAGGGAGGGAAGGTATGAGGGGAAACGAGAGAGAGATGCCACTTCGTGCAGTACAGTGTATACCTTCCTGATGAATTATTGACTCTGCTGAGTCTCTGAGGAGAATGAGACATGGTGGTGAGTGTCAGTCAGTCCCACTGCATGCTGGACCCGCCGTGCTCAGGCAGCTTTGACAGCAGCTCCAGACGCCACAGTGGGAATCTTAACTAGATCAGTTTAAAACTTAATCTGAAGCCCGACTGACTGATACACCGAGGGAACAATGAGCGTGGGGGGCAATTCATACCGCTGTTCTCCTGTATGATGAATGGCGGTTGCATTGTTTTGTGTTTATTGCTGATTGGGCGCTGTATGTTTGCGCTCTGCCAGGTGGTGAAACGCAGGCCCTCGCGTATGGGCGTTCGCACATGGCCCCTATACATGAGTTCACACGCAGGCCTACACATGGAGGCGCTGCTACGTGCACACACAAACAAAACGTGCACGCACACAAGCGCCCACACACACACATCCTTTATCTCCCTGCGTGGATACAGGCTGTGGGGGTGCGGGGGTCAGTGAAGAGGGTTCGGTATCTCCGCTGTCTTTGGAGAGCTGCAGCTCATCATTTTAGACTTTAGTGAGACCAGCGCTCGCCCTGACCTAATCCAATCCCTCTCCTCTCCTCTCCTCTCCGCCACCGAGTAATTGCTTCTGTTTGTTTATTAATAGCAGCCGTTATCTTCAAAGATCCAGGCGTAGGGCTGCCAAAGTATTCGCAGTGCGACGGCGACGGCGGCGGCGGCGGCAGCCAGCACCCATGCAGTCAGACGCCAAACTTGACAGGAACACTGGGGAGTCCTGCTCTGTCTCCCTCTGTCTTTCTGTCTCTCTCTCTCCGCCTCAGGAATATTAATCGCAGTCCGGCTTTGAACCGTAGACAGACAGCACCCTCCCCCGCCCTCCCCCACCCACCGCCGCCCCACCCCTCGCTGGACTCCTGCCGAGACAGTTTAGCCCCAACCTGGCTGAGATTAGCCTCGCCGCCAGGCTGAGCGTTGTGAGACGAACGCCAAAGTAAACCCGCCGGCGCCTCATTGTCAGATGGTGTGGAAAATCTCATTTGAATCGATCTGAGATAGCTTTGGGTGTCTGGAGATGGTAAACAGTGTTCAGATGCGCTCGCAGACATGAGAAATCAGGAGCGGCCGCATGACAAAATGCCAAAGAGTTTGGGTTTTTTTTTGGTTTTTTAAATCGTTTGCTGGGAGAACAAGAAAAGCTTCTTCTGAGGCTGTTTCATTGAGCTGGGCGACGGGACTCTGAGAGCGGGGAGAAATACCACCGGGGCTCAAAGGGAGAGACGAGAGCAAAGGGTTTCAAACAAGTTGATTACGAGTGAGGGTTAAACTGCGCTTCTCAGACTGGATATCCATTTTCAAAGAGGGATTTTTCTTTACTCTTTATCTGTTCTTTCAGGACGCCGCAAATTCTGACGTCTATAATCATATCCGGCAAAATAAAGCGTAGCGGAGATGTAGCCGATGGTGTGTACCGGCAAAGAAAAAGATTTGAGAGCTTCAGTAGCATTTCACAAAGACAACCTTCTATGTTCAGAGCTGTTGACGGGTAAAGCTAATAAACATATTCTCTGATTGATACAACACACATTGGATGACATTCACTGCGATCGTCCAACATCTTGTGATGAAAGACCAACACATGAAAGGTTTTATGGAGCTCACTCAGCTAAATGAGTTTACTAAAGGTTGACCTTGGGAGCTCATCCTGCTTCAGTAAAAAAAGAAATGGTTTTAATGTCTGCTTTATGGTGCTCAGATATAATGGCTCGCTTATTAGGAAACATATTATTTCCCACAGTTTTATAACCATAGAGATCCAAAGCGATGCAGATAATAGATTTGCAGAGTCTTTGAATTGTGATTGCGTTGTGTAATGACAGTAAAGTTCACAGTCACATCCTTTACATGGGTTTTTCTGTTTGATTAGACTCCCTCAAAATGAGTCCTTAGGATGATTGCAGGATAAAAACGCTCACACCGATCGGCGCTCTCTCTTCAGTTGAAGATCATTTTGAAAACACATTTCCGATGGCCAGTGTCTCCTAAATATTTGCTTTGATCGGCAGTCTTCCAGATTGACTAGACTACAGACTAGACTACTACTGGACAAAACATGAGGGTGAGCTGCTCTTTCCATGAAATCGTCTGACCAGGTGAATCAGGTGAAAGCTGTGATTCCTGATTGATTTCACCTGTTAAATCCACTTCAGTCATGAAGGGCAGATAGAGAGGAAGGACTCTTGACCATCATGGCCATGGGTTGTGCAGAATGGGGTGCAGCTCAACAGTAATATTGTTACCTTACTTATTACTTATCACTAGTTGTTATAATACTTCTTGTTACACCACAAACTTGGCAACTGCATCTTCATTTCCCAACACAAATCACAACCAATCACAATCAGTTTCCTCTCCTGTCGATAGTAGTAGGGCGACTTTATTCTGATATTTAGAGGGTGATAACAAAAGTAACAGCTTATTATTATTATTATTATTATTATTATTATTATTATCATTATTATTATTATTTTGTAACTGTATTACTTGCAAAATTGAAATAGCATCTTGTTACACTACTCGTTACTGGGGAACTGGGGAACGGTTATTTAAGCAATAACCCACTCCAGGCCGTGCTATATGGAATTTATATCACAGCTGAGCCGGCTACAGATAACGCACCTTAACTGGGATATAAGTTCCATATATCACGGTCTGGAGTGAGTTATTGCTTTTATACAACAGTCACTAAATTATTTATTTATTACCATAAATTTCCATCATACAATATCTTAAATATTTACTTAAGAAATTACAAAAATGCTGTGACCAAGTAGTCCCAAGCAGCCAAAATTAATCTCCAACCTGCATAAAACCTGCATTTTTCCCGTTAGTCCGATATTTACAGAGGAGTAATATGGAACGACGAAGAGGCCGTTGCCATGGTAAGCTGTCGACCAATTAGAGGGCTGGATTCAACCTATCCGTTCTATATTACTATACTGGCCCCACACAAGGAGGCAGGCTATGTTTCCTATTTGGTTCCCTGGTTGAGAATGAAAACCCCCCCTTGAGTCGGTAGCCAGGCCCCCCTTAGGCGAAATGTAAATTCAGGTGGGACAGTCACCATCAGCAGCGTAGATGACTGGCTCGCAAGCTGCTGCAGTGCTGGGTAATGTAGTGTGATGTGGCCTGGTGGTAAGGGGCCATTTTGCCAACACGAAGACAGAGCAAGTGGAGGACCGGCGTTGTGGGGAAGCAATGCCCCATTAGCCTTAGAGTAGGAGAGGTAATATAGATATACAGTAGCTGTTTGATCAATACCATGACTTACATTCTGACTAAATGTATATAGACGGATACAGACAGACAGATACATGTATTAATTATTATATTTCAATCTAATGTTCTTAGTATGAGGTAGAAGATAAGAAATAAATAAGACTATTTTCAAAGATCTCTTCATTTCAGTCCCCATCTTTGTGTAGCTGACCGTTGGAAAGGACAAAAAGCTATGTCAACACATGGGAGGATTTTGTATATATACGTTGAAGCCCTATTCAGACAGGATTAGTTCAACAGGACTAGTTAGTTCAACAGGACTAGGTGGGGTAATAACCAGAACCAGATAACCAGATAACCAGAGCATGTCTCTCAATTTTAGTCCCATCCGAATCATGTCAGTCATGTCAGTAATGTTTACGGCCTCTTTTACCTCCTGTAAATTGCCCAGGAAAAATGACCTGGGCTAAAACCAGTCTGAACTAACATCCCCGAGATTGTCGGTGAGTATTGTGTCATTCGACTCGTCACGTTCTTCCGGCGTTCACCCCAAACTGAGATCAGACTAGGTTTAACACGTTGGTGCCACGATTTATATCTATTCTTGCCATGTGAAATAAAGGCATTTTAATTTTTGCGATAAAACAGACTGCCATGGCAACTACTGGTTTTAACTGGATCTTTCCCATGCATTGGCCTATTCTGACTGCTACCTACAACCAAAGAGCACCTGTCCATTCTGCAGTATACGGTCTATACTTCCTGGTTATTTTGCAGACACGCCTGTGCAGTCTCAGGGTCACAGAGTTTTTCCCTGTGGGTTGCCATAGCGAGGGGATTTGATGCTCTTGCTTCGTGGTCCTGTCAGCGGCCATTGACAGTATTGTGTACCGGGCAGTATGGTACACAGTTGCCATAGCGAGTAGATCCGTTTCTCGCTCCGTGATGTGTAGCGCAGTGACACCCTGGAATCACCAGTAATCAACAGATGTGTTTGTGTGTGAACAGTGCCTGGGGCCTCTGACGGGATGCTGCCTCGTTCCCTTTGACCCTCTCTTTCTGTATTTCTGTGATGCAGCTGATTATTCCTGGTTTAAAAACAGCACCGCCTGTGGGGCTCTCTATCTCTACGTCTCTCTCTCTCTCTCTCTCTCTTCTAGTCCTTCCTCTCTCTTTCATTCACGTCCTCCTCCTCTCTTCTCTCCTGCAAACTGAAGGGAACCTCGGTGGCAATTTCATGGCAGGGTAGCGAGCAGCGCGGAAGAAATTATCCACTGCAAAATTGATCCAAACAATCGCAAAGTGGAACAGCAAGGAAAAGCAGGAGAATGAAATTGGGAGAGTCTGTTGCCTTTTTGAACTTGCTTTATCATTGTGGTGCATTGCTTACAGGCAATGTTGATGGTTTATAGAGGGTTTTTTTTATAGTACTGTACAAATATGTCCTAAACATTGTATGTTTCCTTTGTGCAATCACCGTTACAGTCCAGCTAGTATTGTTTTAGGAGCATTATAGAGGATGCTAAATCATTTCGGTGACCTCAGCTCTATCGAAGCAGCCTGTCAGTGTCTTGTTAGTAGAAAGTGACAGTGGATTTTCACCAGCCACGCCAATAACCCCACGCCGATAAGAGTTCAACCTAATGGCGTTTCCTCCGCCACCCTCCTCCCACCTTCATCACCTCTGTTTGCCTTTCCTAAGCCCTTCCAGTAGAGATGGGAAATAACGAGGAGCATCTACCATAGTTGCCGTGCTTGAGTATATTTATCGTGCAGCACTGCTTTTCTGAGTGTTTTTAACTCTCTCTAACTGCTGCTGGAGCTGCGTTGGTTTGTGCAAAACCAAATATTTCCCAAAGCTTCAGTTTCGTAATGGCCCATCAAGGAGTTTGCAAGGGCCAGGGCAAAAATTGTCAATCTGTTATTATTTTGTTTGTGAGCGCGTTGGAACATTTCATGTAGGGAAAAAAGAGAGATCCAAGGCACTCCAGAAATGTGTTAGAAAGCCTTTAGAAGCTCTGCAAGATCACCAGAGAGCCCCGTTTCATCCAAACAGCCCCCAACCTGCAATCTTTAACATTAGCAGCTACAAAGCATTCCAGTTTTCTGTGTGTTTTATGTATAACTTTCCTTCATTCTTTGACTTTTACACTGCAAAAAGCTTCATATTCAGTCTTAAAAGTGTAATTCTACTTGTTTCCAATGCGGTTTCACTCATTTTTGGAAAAAAGTGTCAGTATCAGACAGAATGGGGCAGATCACTCCACCAGTATCAAGATAATGGCACTTGATCGCGAAAGAGGCGTTTTTTATAACCTACTGCTTGTTTCAAGAAAAAATAATTATTTAACAACATACTAGATCCGATTTGTTTCAGTGGGTATTATTTGCCGTGTACCTGAGTGCACTGCAGTGCTTCTTCTTGAGTAAAGTACTCTTTCCACCTCTGCCTCCCACTTTCCTCTCCTTTTTCTTTTTTCTTTATTGCCTAACCGCCCACACACACACTCATGCACACACTCCTCCCTTCTCCAACTATTTCCTCCCCCCTCTCGCCTCCCCTCGCTTTCCTCTCCTCGTCACTGGAGGTGTCAGGACGCTGCCGCCGCGGTGCCATCTGGGCCGAGGCTGATAAAACTCGTGTGCCGGGCTGGCGACGCCCGCAGGTCTGCCAGAATCTAACGAAGCCTGACTTTCAGAGGCGATGGGAGAGATTTGTGACGGCCGAGGGAAGGATGGCATGTGGTTAAGCGCGATGAGCCAGCCCTCCCCCCCCTCCCCCACCCCACTTCTGTCTATCTGTCAGTCAAGTCAGTCTCTCACATCAGCCTGAATCTGCACAGAGAAAAGTGGTGTCTCTTTCTCAGCAGGTGTCGGGAAGACTTTGGGTGGGGGCGGGGTGTTGTCATCCCTGTTATCTGTCAGATTGACTTTTTTATCCTGTTTTCCTCGTGTTTTGTTTTTCTTTGTTTGTGTTGTGAGGGAATCCCCCTGCCTTGTCATCGGGGCCCGGGGCCACAAGGGTGCATCAGGGTGCATCAGGGTGCACTTTCAGATGAAATGGACGCAGCCTCAGTTTGAAAGCCCTGTTTTTCTATCCATCCATCTCTGCTCATAGTTGCTTGTGCGCGTTGCCAGTCGTTGATTTCAATGTGTTTGACTAATTTCACAGTGCCTTAGTTTTTAACAGTTAAGTCTGTCGTAATAGATGCTGTACTAGAGCAATCTGCTGCTGTTGGTTTGAATGACGTCATGAACCAGAGTACGCAGCGTTGTATGCTTGAGCTACATAGTTTAGTGTGATTTTACTCATTTATGAGTCGTGGCATTGCAGCTATTTGACCAAAGCTATTGTTAAATGTGACTACATCTTCAAATACCTGATGTTTTTGTACTTTATTTTATTCTAACCAAAGAAAAAACAGAGATAAAAAGGTTTTATACAGAGAAAAGTAGGTTGAGGGCCAGTTTTGGTGCAGTTACGCCAAATTTAGATCCACCACTCCCTCAGGCTGGATTGGCAATAGCCAAAACTGGTAAAATGCACATGGGGGCGGCTGCAGAGGCACATTGAGTCTGTTCATGGAGAATGGGTTCCCCCTATAATTTCAGACGCCGCCTCAGTGGTTTTGTACTTCTACTGAAGTACGTTTTACGTGCTTGCTACATAGTGCTCTCAAAACGTATGGAAGTATGTGAATTCTTTAAATGTCAAATTTGATCATTTGCCATTTCTATGTGCACGACATGAATTAGTGAGTAGCTTCACCTACAACGCTCAAGCAGCGCTCCTCCTCAGACAATGCAATATAAGAGATCCGCCGGCTGTACATGCGTCTCACGACCACATGCTCCATATCTCGATAGGTTGTGACCCGACACAGAAGAAACCATTTCAATATGATCAGAGGCGGAAAGATGATAATAAAAAGAGAATTATGTGACAGGCTGGTTTACCGGTATAGTACCGAACTGTGTTTCTTCTCCTTGTCTTATGTTGACATTGAGATATTGCAACCCCGTCACCATGCTTCCCTGTGTAATGATGGACTCACACATTCATTCAGTCACCAGGCGTAGAGCTTAAATAGTGAGTTGTGCTTATCATATAAAATAGACTGGATTCAGTTCGTCCATGGGTGAAGGATTTGCCTCAGCGTGGGGTGAAATACAGCCGAACATAACCACAAAGCCAGTGTGTGGGATTTTGGACAGGTCTGTGTCCATGTGTGCGAAGCCACGGAAATAGCACCGTGTGATTGACTTGTGGCTTGACGTGGTCTGCACAGGCGGAAGGAAAGCGCAGGCGTAACTTCACCCCAAAACTGACACCAAAAATCCCACCGTGCCAGCTAGTTTTTATTGACACCCCCCCATAAAGAAAGTTAACAACTACCTTCCGTCGTGGAGTCGATATCAGGTTTTTTGTGAGACACTTTTTGAGGCCCTTGTCCGTCTAGCAGGACTGTCTCACACAAGAGGATGAAGACAAAAAGCGAGAGAGATTAGAGATTAGTCTCTGGTGTGACAGATCAACCTCTACACATTGACCAACTTTTTATTTTGTGGTGTGTGTTTGTGTGAATGTGTGTGTGTTCTTGTACTTCAAATCCTCATGAAGACCAAATGACCTCACAACAACAGGAAGATGAGGAAAACATCCAGCCAGTCTACACTTCTACAAGTGGCTAGTTTAGAATTAGGACTAGGGCTAGGTTAAGATAAGGGTTAAGGTTAGGCATGTAGTGGAGCGGGTTAAGCTGAGGGTTAAGGGGTTAATGCAAGGTCCTCACAAGTACTGCAAGTCAAAGGTGTGTCTATGTGTGTGTTATTGCTCAACAGGCTTGGACCTGAGGCACGCCCAGGTCGTGGCGTTGTCTACGGGGACCAAGTGTATCAACGGGGAGTACCTGAGTGACCAGGGACAGGTGGTCAACGACTGCCACGCCGAAGTCACGGCCCGGCGAGCCCTGCTACGCTTCCTCTACGCTCAACTTGAACTCTTCTTGAGGTAATGCATCTATCCTCTGCTGCCTACGCTTCTCTTGCATGCATTGCAGTGCATTGCAACAGACTAGTAAAGTACTGGATTTCTTGAGACTTTTTTCAAGGTGCCTCAAGTTTTAAAACGCACTACATTATGCATTGCAGCATGGTTGAGAGCGTTAGGTATCTTTAACTTGTGGCTGGTTTGCTGCCGTGACCTCCCCTAAATATGCCTAAATATGCTCCCTCGCTATAATAAGCTCCATGGAAACAGCAGCGCTTTGTTCACCAGAGACTTTTCAATAATCAACGAGCCATATGTGAGCTGTTTTCCCCAGCTAACTAAGCACACTGTCAACACACTCAACTGGTTCAATTCAGGGTCTCAGTGGTCTCCTTTGTTTTTATCACTTTTTTTTAAATGTGTCTACTTTGTGTGCCTTTGTAACCGGAGCAGTGTGCTCTCGGGCACACCAACTCTCACCGAGACCTCCACCGCTATCAAGAGACAGTCTTGACTAATTTGGACTCCCGACTGCCTCCATTGCATAAGCATTTATTAAGTTTTTGAGCTCCCCGAGGAACTCAACAGCAAGGCTGATTCATCAGATTAGTGGCTTGAAGTCGAGATCCTTGAATGTCATATTTGCATACACAGCACTGACTTTTCGTCGTAGCACAATGCTGGGTGGCACGTACCGAGACTTTGCGGCTGAATAAAATTGCTAATGGGAAGGATAACTCATAATGAAATGACCAAACAAAATGCCAGAACTGCCATATTTACACTCAGTGAAAGGACACAGGAGAGAGGGAAGAGGTTATAGAAAAAGTGCAATCGTGCTTCGCATTGTGATGCTTAGGTTAAACATACTGTAAGGTGTGTGTGTGTGTGTGTGATGAACGCCTCATTCCCACTCACAGCCTCTAAAGCAAAGGTGACGTTACGTACCCTCTGACAGCCATATTGGAGGTCCTCAGCTCATGGCGACAACGACTGAGAACAGCTTTCTAAACGTATGACTGGGCCAGAACAGAAGCCAATAATGATTATATTCTGTTTTGACTGATCACAATCGATCATTCACCTGAGTGATTTTGTGTTTAGATGATGTAGCTTGTTAGCTAGCTAAACATCTTGTCAGCTAACCATCACTGTCTTGTTGTTAGCACATCTGATTAGCACACTAGCTAACGTTGCATCTGATTAGCACACTAGCTAACGTTGCATAGTTAGTAGCTAGCATTAGTAGCGTTAGTAGTGGCTAGTTGTGTGTTAACATGAACATCAGTTGCTTTGCTAAATTAAAGTGTTAGCCAAAAAAACAGCTGTTTGTTCAGGCTAACTGAGCTGACCCTTCTCAAGCTAGCATTAGCAGTGGCTAGTAGTTGCATGTTAATGTTACCATTGTCTGCTTTGCTAAATTAGCCTGCTGGCTCGTTAGCTAGCTAACAGTTTGTTGGAATAGGGCTAAAGTAACCTACATTTAGAGACAAATCTACCTCATCACACTATTCACTTTTACTTACAATGCTACTTGAATGGATCTACACTCATACTCATATATATATATATTTTTTATTATTATTATTATTTATTTTTTTTACATGTATCTCTTTTTCTCACCCAGTTGTGATATATTTAGACATGATTTGTGACACAACTGCAAAGCCTCTATAGACCAGTAGGTTAAAGCAGTGTCTGTCCCTGTTTCTCCTGAGATATGTGGACAGCCCCCCCCAGCCTGAGTAATGTCCAGGGGTCCGTCTGACAGCAGGAGAATGGACCCTGGTCAGAGAGTGTTCACCTCCCTCCATCTATCCTTCACTTCATCATTACAAAAGAAAAGTGGAAAAGTAGCTTCCTCCATTCCCTCTGATGTGATGAATGGTGCTCTCTTTGTCATCAGTCTCCCTTTTTGTTATTTTCCACCTTTCTTTTTTTTTCTCCCCGCCAAAGTAAAAGGCCAGAAGACTGGGAGGAGTCGATATTCGTGCGGCACAAGGAGTGCGGCTACAGGTTGAGAGACAACGTCCATTTCCATATGTACATCAGCACCTCGCCATGTGGGGACGGGAGGCTCAACTCGCCCTACGAAATCACCACTGACCGTAAGACACCAGGACTCTCACTTTCTTTTTTTTTCTTAGTTTTTTAACAACAACAACCAACAACAAACGTCTCTCTTTTTGAGATTAGATTAGATTACATTACATTTTTGCAGCAGGAAATAACATCAAAGGGGAAAATATATAAATAAGAATAGAGACAGTTAGGGTATTAAACATGATGCACCCAACATGAGAAACTATTTAGTAAAAGTTAAAAAAAACAATAAAAAAACATACTAAATAAATAAAATAAATAAAGATGCATTTTTAAGGGATGAAAATATGAAAATATATTAATTAAATTAATTTAGTATATATGCAAGGTGTTCAAAGTACCAACAGTAGAACATCTGACACACATCTGAAAAATAGAAGCTGGAAATATAAAGCTATTTTTATTTTTTCTCTCTGACACTCTGTCTTTCTAGCGACTTCCCACCCTCTTTCACTCTTTCCTGCTCTGTCATCTCTCTCTCTGTCCCTCCAGTGTTAACCAAGGTATATAGAGCGATCATTTCCTCTGGTGTGGTTTCAGATATTCTGCCCTGCTTTTTCTCCCAGTCAGTGTCCCAGAAGCTGGCATCCTTTTCATGTCACATTACGTCCTTGGCCTCTTTCAGCCACGCTGTGCTGACTGGATGACATTTTACTGCTGACCCACTGAAAATAAAACCTATATTCATTTAGACAGTTTGCCCAGCATTTTCTCTTTGTGACTTTGTGAGTAATCTAGATTGCAGTTTTCCATCAGTAAAATGTATACCATTATTCCCCCTCTCGTTGTGGACTGAACCTGCTATTGAGCTGCATCATTATAGAGGTGTTGAGGTTTTCATGAAACCAGTAGGCAGGGAGGGGCGGGGGGGGGGGTTGTTTCGTTCAGGAAAAGACTTTGAACTTGACTTTCTTGGTCATTAAACCTTTTAAATGTTCAGCAGTGCTCTTTCACAGATTAGAAAACGACTTATTAAATTTTTTCCTGACTGTTCTTCAACAGTTGAGGCTTAAATTTCAGCCGCTGTCACATCCACCAAAGAATAGCGGAAAACATGGAGGAAGAGAGACAAAGGAAGGAGAGACTAAGCTACTGCACAAGAAATGAGAATTTATTAAAAAAAAAAGAAAAACACGATTATCCACACTGGAGTGATGTAGTGGTATTTCATAGAGAGCAATCTTTTGCGTTGATGCACTTTTTACTCACTTTATGTTGCATCAAGAGCACACAGCAGTAGGTGAGGGGAAAACACTTCCTCTTGCCTCCCTCCCAGCAGCAATCCGGCCAAATGCTTGCTTCATTATCAATTAGGCAGCCAACGGTCCTGATGTAATCAAATGTAATTTCTTAAAAGGAGCTATTTGCTATTTGCAGCTGCCTGAATGAATGTAATAATTCAGCGCAGCATGTTGGACCTGTCATCTTATTGTAACACAAACTATCACAGTATTATTGCTTGTGAGTTGATCCTCGGGTGATCCTTAATTACACATGAACACCATTAACCCTTATCACCAGTATTAGCTAGTATGTAAGGAGAGTGATATGGAATGGGATGAAAAATCAAACCGTGATCCCGAGTGTGTCCTGTGTTGGCAGTGCACAGCAGTAGACACTTCATGAGGAAACACCACAATCACCTGCGGACCAAGATCGAGTCGGGCGAGGGGACTGTCCCGGTGCGATGCCGGGGGCCCGTCCAGACGTGGGATGGCGTCCTACAGGGCGAGCAGCTCATCACCATGTCCTGCACCGACAAGATCACCAGGTCAGTGCTTGTAGGCGGTGTTGGGGGGGCTAATATTCAAATCCAGCCTCTGACCTCCACCTGGATCAGTGTAGACATTGTGTTGTAACGTTATTTTGTTAGGATCCTTCTTCTTCTTCTGTCTTCAAACGATAGGTGGATGGGTATTAAATCTTCCCTACTCAGGAAAAAGAGAAAGATAGTGGCGCTATAACAAGCAATTTAACATGTTTGCCAATAACCTCTACTTTTTTTTCCTCCTTTGATTCCTTGGCGGAAGACAAATCCATTGCACATACTGGTTGGCACGTACCAATTTGTCACTATTTCTCCTGCCATGTTGATCCAATCTCAACAAAGGTTTGCACACAGCCTGTATGGACTAAATCACAGCTATAACCCAGAGTTGTGAAAATCCGAACTGGTTGCCCGTGGTGCACAAACAAATTTGAAGATGATGTGAAGATGTGCAAACAGGAAGTGAGACATAATTCCTAAATGCTTGATGCTAGAGCAACCAAACGTTCAGGTACATATTTGGGATGGACCCCAAAGTGTGACAGACCACAATTGGTTGCGCTACATAGTGCCACCATCAGGCCAACCGTGCAATAGCAATTTTTTCATTTCTCCTACCAAATTGACTCAATCTCCACCAAATTTTATTCAGTTCAAGCAAACAAACTTCATATAAATGTTTGCGAAGGGCTTGAAAGTGTGTCAGACCACATCTGGTTGCACATGAGGCAAAAAATCGCAACTCATGGCCACTTTATTTTAGCTTATTATCTGAACTAAATTAGGAAAAAGTGCCTTTTCATGTATGTATTCCGCTCTCTCTTCATCAAACTGATTCAAGCTGAAAGAGCTGGCCTCTCCTGGTGATTTTGAACTGATAATGTAATATGGTTGTGCCTGATAAGGAGCTGTCTCTGCTTTGTTTGGCCAAGATTAAAAAGGTTTGGCCCGTGAGCCTGCAGGTTTGATATTGGGCTATTGCTGTCTGGAGCAGTTAGACAGAAAAGTTTACTTTGATTTTGACTTTGTTGTCTTGGTGCTGCTTTATTGGCCAGGTCTCTCTTGAAAAAGCAGTTCTTAATCTCAGTGGGACTAACCTGGTTAAATAAAGGCTACATAAAATAAAATATCTGTTCCTCTCATAGCAATCCACCCCATAGTGCCCGATAGTCTCAAGTAGATCAGAACGAGGAAGTCAGAGTCCAGCAGTGCCACATCCCTTTAAGGTCCCGGTCATGGTTTAATTTTTTAATGCAAGCCCAGAGGTTGTGAGTTGTTTTTTTTTGCATGGTTGTCTTGAATGTTTGTGAAGGCGTTCTGGTGGACGTACACATGGGAAACCAGACAAAAAACAACCAATGATCGCAATACAGCTCAGCATACGTAAGGCGTACTGATGTCAGGCACCCCAGAGGTCTCTCTCTCCCCTGCGGAAGAAGACTGGGAAAAGGCCACACATTCATGGAAGGGTTAACTTTATTAGAAAAGGAGTGATCTCTGGGTAAATAAAGCATTTTAAAAGGCGCCTTATGAGCCAGGGAAGGGTTTGTCTGATATTTACCTTTGTGCATCTGTGAGAGAGATAGTGTGTGTGTGTGTGTGTGTGTGTGTGTGTGTGTGTGTGTGTGTGTTTGGGGGGATGTCAGAATGGGACGGCCATATGCCAATCCCATAGCTATCAGGCTGTTGACTATTGATTTCCCATATGTGACTTCAACAGCTAATCCCATTCTAATGAATTAGCTTATTAATCATGTCATTGTTTTAATCCCCAAATCTGTAGGCGTCACTCACAGTTAACACCTCATACAAGCCTTTACCCACTAGGGTCTGGCTTAGATTTCCCTCAGCTCACCATACAGCACCAGAACATGGACTGGATACATCAGATTTTGGGTTTGAGGTGATAAAAACCTGGCAGGGAGCGAGAGCCGGGAGGATAGGATAGTTGGACTTGCTTACTGCTTAATTGTTCAGTCCTTAGCGGGTCGGGCGTCCACGCCGTCAGGGAGCAGGTCAAACACAGAGGAGTCAATCCACCCAAACCAATCCGTCATCCGCAACAGTTTCCAAAGGAGCGCCACTCCTCACCGTACCACAGCGACTCGGTTTGCTCCCCTACTGCCCTACTTTGGTTTACTTCAGGTAACCATAAAACGTAGGATCACTACGCACAAATGGTGATTTTCTTTTCATGAAATAACAAAGGAAAATAACAACAGTTCTGGGTCAGACCACATGCTTGTATGTAATAGACTGTAAAAGCAGCAATTGGAGCAACTAGACCAAGCACGCCATTTTCTTTCAGCTCATATTGGTTCTGGATCTGTGGTGGAGGAAAACCCTCACAGTGAGTCATACTGGCTGCACTGCAAAAAAACGCCTTTACAAGTCATTTAATCTGATTTTTTTAACAAATTATTTCTAGAATTTGTCAGTAATTCGTCACTGGTATCAAGAATATTCCTTGGAAACAGATGAAATTATGTCACCACTTGTTTAAAGAAAAATAAGATTTTATGAAATGACTTAAGTAATATCTTTTTGCAGTGCACCTCACCTCACACGATACAGCCGCCTCGCTACCATCCAAAGGGCTACAGGGTGTGACATGAGAGTAGACAATAACACTGGTAGCTTAAAGCTGAAGAAGGAAATGAAAACACACTGGAGTCGGTGTTGTTTTTCTTACTGACGTTAATGTTCCGTCCCCGTGTTGGCAACCCGGCGCGGGCCAGACGGCAACGCTAAATCAAGCAGCTTTGCTCCTCTGCCTCTGTTTTCACACTGTCTTCGTCTGTGAAGAGAGAGGGCATCAGTGTCTACACATTGGAGCGTCTCACAGACAGCGTGGGAGACACACACACACACACACACACACACACAGTGTTTACTACACTGTCCAATATGTCAAATTGCATCAAATAATTCATCATTTCAATATGGTTTGAATGAGTAAACTGATTTTTGAAAATGTTTTATGCTGCTTAGTCAGTAATGGTTCAGATAAACTGCCAGTAAAGTAACTGAAGTGAAAGTAATTGAATTTATTGGTATTAACGGGGAGAGAGGGGAGACGGAGAGAGACTTCTGAGGTTTTCTCACTCTCCCTGGTGTTATTGTGCTAATGGAGGCTCTTAGCTTGTTTGTATCTACAACATCTGCTGCTACCAGCACCTTGATCTTCACTGAGCTAGTCTTATTGAAAGTACATTCAAACAGTTTTCCAGGCGCAAAATCTACTTAAAAAGTAAAAGGTAGCTTGTTTTACAGTGTAGAGTTACTTTACTATGAAAAACTACACAGTGAGGGGCATTAACAAGGTAAAGCATGAATCAACCATTTAGGGATGTGTTAGTGGTGGTCTCTGTAAGGGTATTACTTGGTAACTAGTAACTTAACTTAACAATATTAGTTACTTTTTTAAATTAGAATCGTGTACTTTTATCTTTCTTTCATACCGTTTAATTTTTGGTCAGCATCTTTTAGAAGAAGTAGAAGTAGAAAAAAGTGAAAATCCTCAACATCCTGCTAGTGCTGTGCATTTTAAAACAATGACAAATTGCTACTGCAGGTTTTTGAAGTGGGTAATGCAAAAAGTACTTTTAATAAAGAGTAACTTTGTAACATAACTAGTTACTTTGAAAGGTAAGTAATGAAGTAAAGCTTGAGTGTGTATTATCTAAAATATCTCAAATCAATTCCTAATATAGGCTCAGTTCTGCCTGCAGTGACTGGGCCTCGACGGGAACTGATCCCGTGAATTTAGCTCGGTAAGCGTCGCGCTGTGCCAACTGAGCCATACAGGACCGCAGCTGAGACATTATTGTGTGTTGGCACAAACACACACACACACACACACACACACACACATAGGGGGAGAGAGAGAGAGAGGAGAACCCTTCTCCTGTGGAGCCGCTGTTAATTTGACCAATTTGATTCAGTTGGCCAGGGCTGGAGACGGTGTGATTAAATCTACCCAGGTCACCAACGGGGGTGAAAGCAATTACTTTACAAAAAAATAGAGTGACGGGGTGGCGGGGGGGGACACTCTTCCTTCCACCCCTCCCTTCCTCCATCCATCCCTCTATCGCTCCCTCCACCGGGCCAGACGGCAGACGCGCTCTCTTTCCTCCACAGCTCCCGTTTCTGATTTTTTATATCGCTGTAAATGATCGGTGGCCGTCGTTAACGTGAGTGGGTCACCGAGGGCCGGTTTATCAAGGTCAGGGTGGAGGGTCGGCCGGAGAGGAGTTTATAGGACCAGACTCAAAACACACACACACACACCGCCACAATCTAAAAATGATCCCTTGATACTCTTTTTGTCCTCTGTCACACTCATTTTGCAACCTCCCATTACTTTTATTCCCCCACTTCCTCCAGTGCGCGCTTTATCACGGCTCCATCTAGTTTCATCACAGGGGGGTTTTAGGATCTTTACTCTTAATCGCGGGATTGTTTTTGTGTGTGTGTGTGTGTGTGTGTGTGCCCGATGACGCTCCTGCGCTGACGTTTGATTGAAGTCAACCGAGATTTAATTGAAGGGCCTAGATGGCTTTCATATAACGATGATCTTTTCTCTTTCATAGCGGGTTTATGTAGATGAACACATTACTTTAATGGTCGGCGTTTACTGAGGGGTGGGGGTGGGGGGTGAGAGAGAGAGAGAGAGAGAGGAGGTCTCTCCCCTCTCCTCTTTAGATTCACACACCCAAGCCAGATGGCTGTCTTTTCTTGCATGAGATTAGAAGATGTTTCTAATTCACGGTGTCGCTTTCTGGGTAAATTAATATTTCAGGCTAAATTATTTCTGTTTTGGTGGAGCACCGCGGTTCGTGTGCGCGCGTGTATGTACGCGCGTGTGTGTGTGTGTGTGTGTGTGTGAATAAAAAGCTCCTTCTCTTTGTTTGAGGAGCGAAGGACGCATCTTGCAGACAGATTGCAGGTAAAGCACGAGCGACCGGCGCGAGGGCCCGTTTAGCGATTCCCGGAAAGCCGTCGACATTAATTGACTGCTCGGGAAGCAAAAGAAGCCGTAATGAGTGATTATTACGTCACAGGGAGGGGGAAAAACAAAGAGAAAACGTTCACCCGTCATAATTGAGTCGATTATAAAGAGACATTGATTAACAAAAAGAACAATAATGTAAAAATCAGCAGCCTAATGTTGCCTCACAGTTCATTAGTTCAATACATTGGAGAGTACACAGGTACACTCTCTCTCTCTCTCTCTCTCTCTCTCTCTCTCTCTCTCTCTCTCTCTCTCTCTCTCTCTGAAGGGCAGACATGATAATAAACATGGTAATCATGAATTAGCCTCTGCTGGCTGAACAGAGGTGCTTTCAGCAGTAGGTGTCACGGGTCCGGCCACGGTATCGGGCATCTGTAATGATTTTGTGTCACTTGTGGATCTCCCTAAACAAAGCTGGAGGTGATTGGCCCTCGGTCCCACCTGCAAGCATGCAGCCCTATGCAGTGCCTTAACCCCGGTGGCATTGATGAATGAATGCATGCACGCGGTGATGATGCATTGACCTTTGGGGGTGGTGTTGTTGGTGGGTGTGTGTGTGTGTGTGTGTGTGTGTGTGTGTGTGTGTGTCAGTCCAATGTTGGCCGCTAGCTCATCACGTCCCATGCCAAGATAATGATCAAATTGTCTCTACCTGTCATTGACGCTCTCTTGTCCCCTCTCCCTCTCTCTCCCCTCTCTCTCTCGCTCTCTCTCGCTCCTCCTCTTTCTCATTTCCTTTCTCCTCCCTCTCTCCCCTGGTTTCTTCTCTTACCCCACCTCTCCTCACCCCCTGACTGTTTCCGCCCCTCTTTTTCCTCCGTTCCCCACCTCCTTCTTTCTCTCTCTTTTTCTTTCATCCGCACCACTCTCCCTCCTTTCCCTTTCCATCATTTTCACAAATCCTCTTTACCCTGCCCCTTCTCCTATCTCTGCCCTTCTTTACCCTTCCTCCTTTCTCTCTTCCCTTTCAATTTCTTCCACACTACTCTCTTATTCCCTTCACGCCATTTCATCTCCTGTCCTTACCAACCACTCTTATGAACCCTCCTTTCTCAAACCCTCACACTGCTTTCACCTCCTTCTCTCCATAAACCTCTCCTTCCTCATGGATTCACCCCCTTCTCTTTCCTTTTTCCACCCTCTCCTACCACTGCCCTCAGGTGGAACATCCTGGGCCTGCAGGGGGCGCTGCTCAGCCACTTTGTGGAGCCGGTGTACCTGCACAGTGTAACGGTGGGCAGCCTGCGCCACACAGGCCACCTGGGCAGGGTTTTGAACCAGCGTCAGGAGCGCCTTGGCCCTTTGCCCGCCACCTACAGACGAAACCAGCCCCTGCTAAGCGGTACGTGGTGCTGACAGACAGGAACATGCGCTTTGTGTCTGACTTTGACCTCATATTAACGGAGTACACCAAGTTACTGGGAGGCTGGATTCTCTCATGTTGATTCGTCTTTGAGCAGGACGACTGTCTCTGTTGTTTCGTAAAACATTTAAAAAATACATTTTAGAAGGAGGTTATATTAGTCATTACATACACAGGTGACCACCAACCTAACATTATTATCATCACCAAATCATAGGACATTATTTTAGAATTTGTTTAATCTAGAATGAAATATTATGTTTTCTACTGTGAGATATTTTATTGTGTTAAAAGGGGAAAAAAAGCTCATGATTCCAGTCAAGAATAAAGCTTCCACTAAAGTTACGCAACGGGACGCAACACAAAAGGTGGACTTTTCCTACATCTACAGGACCGTTGTCCACAAGGGGGCGTTGTTGCGTCCTCAAAATTGTCTCCCATAGGAATGAATGGACTTCCGGCGTACCATGACAGAATAGTCGCCTGAGAAGTGATGAGACATCATCCATGTGTGCGGGTAGATCGGTGGCACCACGCTAACACTTACAAACACTGTGTAGAGTGCTAGCTAGGTGACAGACGGTGTATCCTGCCTCTCAACAGTAACTAAAGAAAAGTAATCCTGTTACCCCCAGACCAGATGACACACAAACAGATAACAGATGTACACACACACACACACACACAAAGGCAAACTTGCACCCCCCCCCCCACTTCCACCCCCCTTACATTGTGCCAGCCAGTCAAACAACAACAAGGAACTCGCCTGGCACGTCTCCTTCCGGGGCTCCGTCGAGACCTCTGGCTTTCGTTTGTAGTGAAGATGAATGCTGGATCTGAATGACACCCAACTTGTAGCGACTGTGTCAACCGCATCAGATCTAGGGCAGACGCCGAGGCTGAGCGACAGAGACGCGCGGCGATGTAGGGCACGTTTTGTTGCTGGGAACCATCGATAAGAACAAAGTCTGTGACAGTCACACATACGGGGAGAGACATTGAATTATATCATCTCAAACGCTGATACACAATGGATAAAGTTAAAGTCGGTGGATTTATCACATCTTTCACACCTCGCAGAAACTTTGAATATCGTGTGACATACTTTTGTCGGGTTTTTGAGTGAATCGTATTACGCCTCCTTATTCTCTGACTCTGCTTGAAGGGCATATCGGCTCTTTGTGGAGCAGAGTTGCAGGGGACTGCTCCTGGTAATTGGGTGCCATGAGGATGAATATTTTGTGAGGCCTATCCTCATCAAGATTGATAATTGTACTGAATTGTCCTCTGGTGATGATGGCTGGAATGAATTTATCATTGAATGCCCGACCACAGCGTCGGCGGGCATTTTTCATGATTTGCTCAATGGCTTTTGGGATAGAGTCATTTCACTTGACTTGAATGGAGTTTTTGAATCATATGGAGTAGATGTTACAGGCGGCAGGTCAGGTATGATCCATTTATCCATCATTCACATGTGTTCGGAACAGTAATGGAAGCTACCGGTAATAAATCTTGCATTAGGCAAAGTACACAGTTTGTGTAATGACTGGAGACATTTGCAACAAAGCCGATCTTTCCTCCCCAAGTGAATGTTTCTCCTGCTAACACCAGGAGGATGCTGCTGCAGGACGTCCTCTGTGTCCTGGGTTATCCATGTTGACAAACGCTCTAGACATGACCTTTACCTTCAGACATTCTACCTGCTCCCGTCTGCCACAACGCTCCGGCCCTCCCTCCGACATGCCTCGCAATGATTGGACTTGTGTGTGCGTGTCAGAAACTCTCAGATCTCGGCTCCTGCAGGGCCCTGAGCACAGTCTATCGAAGGCTGGAAGGCGAAGGAAGGGGAGGAGAGGGGAAGAGATGGGCAGACAGTGGAGATGGCCCTACACCAAATCAATGTAATCACAGCCCTTATCGGACAGCCATTCAATGTGAAGGGAGCTGGGAAGGAGAGAGACGGGGCGAGGGGGGGAAAGAGAGGGAGCGAGCGAGGCAGAGAAAGAATAGAAAAAGAAGAGCTTCTGCATGCATATCCCACCCCCCCTCCCTCCCTCCCTCCCTCCCTCCCTCCCTCTCCCTCCCTCTCCCTCCCTCTCGCCTCCACCTCGGCCCTTTCATTGGCTCTGATGAGATCCCTGGCTATTATGCTACCCAGCCTCTTGTTGGGGGTTATTTAAAAGTGACACCCGCAGAGGAAGCTGGAGTTCCCGTCTTATCGCGCACAGGCAAGGCAGCTCCGCCCGAACCCAGAGGGCCGGAACACATCGACCGACTGGCCTGTCCTTCACGCTCGCCCCCGCTGTTCGCTTCCACCGCGGCGGGGAAACGGGAACCTCGTCGCTTGGCGTAATCAGAGCAGGAAATGTTAACGGCGACTCCCACGCCTTCAGCTGCCCCGCGTAGTCTGCACACCACGCAGCGCTCGCGGACACTCACTTAGTTTTTATTCCTTATTGAATTAAACTGAGGATGCATGCTCTTTTACAGCAACACCTTTCACAAGTAGGGCCTTCCCAGTACAACCTCATTCCTCTACTGCCTCTACTGAGCAGCTTCACCATTCTTTTCCCCCCATACCGATGAAACCTCACCAGTTGCTTCTCTGTAGAGCTACTGGCCTCCAACACAGGCGGACATAGACGCTCCAAAAATCAACCCCTAAAAGCAGTTTGGTCAGAATCAGTCAGTATGATGGAAAAGGGTTGATAGGAGTTATGCTTTAGGCAGCCGGGGGGTTAAGTTTCCCCTCACTGTCCAAAGTCCTGCGCTCTTCACATGCTTGCTGCTTCACTGCTGCTCAAGAGGAACACCCCACTAATGAAAACCCCACTAATGCAGGATAGATGCAAGGTGGGAGAGTTACAGCCACCAGTGTAGACGTGAAACCTAAAAGAAATGGAGTCGCTCACACCGACTCCACAGCAGTCGCAGACTTTAATAGGAACACTGTACGATAATGAGTCTGATTCAGCCTCTTTCATATCTGCCACACGGTGCCCAGAATAGAAATTGATCAAGTATTCAATGAGGGAAAAATCAAATTGGCTATTACAGAAACAGAGGAGTCAAGTCCATTGAAGGGATCAAATGAGCCATGAATGGAGACGGAGAAAGGGAAAGGCAGGAGAGAGAGGGTCTGTTGCTCAAAGAGAGAAGGGATGGGTAATAAGAGACTCGCAGGATTGTTATTGTGGCAGGCAATTCATTCCAGCACCAAGGAGCTACAGAAAAGAGGAATTGAGATTGGTGAATGGAAGAGTGAAGATGGGAAAATGAGTGTGGCAAGAGAGAGAGAGAGAGAGAGAGAGAGAGAGAGAGAGAGGGTGCAGGCATGTATTGTGGTATTGTAAATCACACATTGTCCTATAACAGACGGGAGGCTGTTGACTGTTGGAGATACCCTCACCCCACTGGATGATATAATAACGAACTGGGTTAAAGTGGAGCTGAGGCGTCTGATCCCTTTACAAAGACACAACAACACACTGTCACCCTTAACAGACACCCTTCCCTAAAGGCGTCTCAGCTCAGGATCTTGAACTTCACTCCACCAGGGATGAAGTTCGTGGTGCAGTAGGAGTGTGTTCGCCCCTGTAGCTCGAGGAGGACGGTGGAGGACGGGGGGGGGGGGTCGCCTGTCCTGGTAGCAGAGGCACACCTCCGCCATCACTCTCAAACGCAGACAGTTCAATTCTCCGTACATGACGTGTGACGTGACCGCCGCTCACCTTCCACTTCCCCCTCCGCCTCCGTCTCTTTCCTCCGCCGCTCCCCTTTGTGTGGTTTGCTAGCGAGGCTAATTATTTGACAGAGCGAGGGAGGGAGGGAGGGAGGGAGGGGGGGGTGAGATGGAGAGGCCAATGCAATGCAGGGGAGGTTTTCATTTTTTTTGTGCCCCGGAGGAGATAATGTTTACAGCGCACATAGCTGGCAGCGCTCTCAAACACTGCTGTTAGCTGTAGGCATGCAACAGCAGACAGGCGCACACACACACACACACACACACACACACACACCATGGCAGGAACACACTGTTCAGGTGCTCGATAGCTCGATAGCCCTCTTGCCTTCTCTCTCTGAGGGTAGGATATCAAAGCGTTGCAGTCTCAGGCCCAGGTTGACTCGGCTTTTTGCAGCGCTGCAAAACTTTACGTCTGCCGTTAGCCCACGGGGAGAGAGCGAGGGGAGGGGGGAGAGAGCGAGGGGAGGGTGGAGGGAAGGTTAACTGGAACAAGAAAGTGCAGGTTTGAAGGAAAAAAACACACACAGTTCCATACTTCCACCCAATTGTGTGTGTTTGTTGAAGAACGTCTCACAAGTGCTTTGCAAATTTTAAACCCTAATTGTTTTTCTAGTGTGATTTGCTTTGCGTGACACATTTTACCCAAAAGCAACTTGACTGTTGAGTGGCGGAGTTATGAGCTTCCTGTATCACACAAAATAATGATTGTGAATCTCCTGTGGGGTTAACCTCTTCAGACTGATCTACAGCACCTAAACCCATCATATGTTATAATAAGGTGTGAAACTGATAAAGGTAGAGACTTATGAATCAAAAAGCATAAATGGAGGTTTTTCTGAAAGTGTAATTGGTAGATCAGGTAATTCTTTCCTGGCTGAGGTAGGGAAGGTGTCTGTAGCACCACAGATGCTACTGTTTAGTGTAACGTCACTGAAGGAAATGGGCATCAATATTGGAATAAAGGAAGAACAACTCTGCTCACATAGTCAAACATTATCAAGTTGTTTCTACACAAGCTGTAACAGGTCCGTTCCTCGTGTCGTCCTCCCTGCAGGGCTGAGCAGTGCCGAGTACCAGCAGCCAGGGAAGGCCCTGTGTGTGAGCGTCAACTGGACGCTGGGCGACGCCCAGTTGGAGGTGGTCAACACCGCCACGGGACGGAGGCGGGACTCGGGGACGCCCTCACGCCTCTGCAAGCACGCCCTGTTCACCCGCTGGAACAAGCTCTACCGCAAGGTGAGGACAGATACCAAGGAAAGGAAGGAAGGAAACGGTGCAGTCATGAAAGGGAAAAATAACATTACAATTATTATTTTTGAATGGTTACAAATGGTCCGCCTCATGACATGCCGGTCATGGTTTATGGCTAAAAGTAACACAACAGTGTCCACAGTCAACAGTCTTACCAGGTCATGAAAGTTTCTCCATCTGCTGGTCTCCCGGTGTCAGGTAGGTCTTCCTGGGAAAACAATCCTCTGGAGACAGGAAGTGATGCGTTTTACATTTCCAGTTTGTTTGGAATGAACAGAAGAAGAACTGGGTAGTTAGCATGAGCAGCGATGGTCACCGTGGCTGAACAGACAAAGAAGAGAGCGCCACCTACAGGAACTCAAACTCCATCAACATTTGATTGAAAGATTAAAAGATTTATTGAACACGAGTTTCTTTCTTCTTCTTCTTCTTTGTGCCCAACAGCAAATCTCCTAGCGGTTCTGTAATCTCTCATGTTGGTTCAGTCTTTGGCCACCGTTGTCTTTCAGTTTCCTCATAAGGTCCCTTGCTGGGAAGCGAGAGGTATCAGGTATACAGTATGCAATCCATTAGCATCATAAACCACATGCTGCAGTAATCCAGGTGACGGTCCTGCTCTGGGTATTTGGACCCTCTCTGCTCCCGTAGATAAATCCGTCGGCACGGCAACAGCTGTTGTCGATGCAGCTTATCAAAAGCTGGCAGCTCATTTTTTTTAACGGCAGCACGCAGACCCGCAGACCCGCTGCACTTTCATTTTCATTCTCAAACTTTATGTAACAGACACGGCCTGCATCGCCAAATGGCGCCGTTAAACCATAATGACTATGAAACCATAATTATTTGGAGAAGCTCTCGAGGAGCCCCACCCTAAGTGCTCCCTGCACGCCGCGTAGAAGGGCCATGCAAGAGCAGTCACACTAATCTCCAAAAGAAACTTTTGCTCTCTCTCTCTCTCTCTCTCTCTCTCTCTCTCTCTCTCTCTCTCGCTCTCCCTCTCCCTCTCCCTCTCTTCAGTTGTCTCTCCACCTATCTTCTTTTTCTGCTCTTGCGACAATAGGAATGCACAAAAAGCACAGAGAATGTTCAATTGCTTGTGAAATTTAAATGGGGAGATTACACAGCTGTTGAAGCCCCCCCCCACCTCCCCCTGTCCCCCCCTCCCCCTCCCCCAACCCCCAACCGCCCCCCCCTCAACATCCGTTTGTGCCGGCTCATTCGTTTTGTTTTGCTCGCTCGTCTTCTTTTCCTCGCTCGCACACAAAACCTTTACCCTCGCTGCCCGGCTTTGTTTCCCTCTCTGTTTTGTCTCCCTGTCTTTGTCACTGTTTCAACTTCTCTCTCTCTCTCGCTCTCTCGCTCTCTCTCTCTCCCCAGTTGGGGGTGTGCATGTCCGGCTCAGCGGACCGGCAGCTCATGTACTGCGAGGCCAAGATGGCGGCGCGTCCCTACCAGACAGTCAAGCAGCAGTGGTTCAGATCTCTGCAGGACACGGGCCTTGGCACCTGGGTCAAGAAACCACCGGAGCAGGAGCGCTTCCTGCTGACGGACTGAGGAGGGGCGTGTGTGTGTGTGTGTGTGTGTGTGTGTGTGCGTGAGGTTTTTTAACCTTTATTTATCCAGGGAAAGTCAACTGAGCTCTTTTTCAGCATCGCCCTGCTTCACATCCATACAGTTACATCCAAACCCGCCTGACCAGCTGACCAGCACCAACACACTCTACTGAGCAGCTGGGGGTTTGATGCCTTGCTCAACGGCACCTCGGTGATAGCTGTTACCGTACAGCGTTACCTAGTCACCTTCTCCAAACACATTTTCCCAGCTGGACCGGGGATTTGAACTGGCACCTGCTTCTCTGCGCGCGTGTGTGTGTGTGTGTGTGTGTGTGTGTGTGTGTGTGTGTGTGTGTGTGCGCCGTCCATCGACAGCTGAAAAAGAAGAGGGGAAGGTCAAATGGAAATGAAAGGAACTCTCCTTCGAATTTCTATGACTCGCCCTACTTTGATGCAACACACAGGCACACTTACTTCCTTACACACACACACACACACACACACACACATTCAAACACCCCCCACCCAGCCAGCCCAGGTGTGGTTTGGCTGTCAAGGCAGGGTGGGGTAACCTTGAGCAGAGTGAAAGGCAGTCGCTATCTTGTCATCAGCTATTTCCAGGTCCCAAGGTTCCTGCTGAGGAGCAGGGGGTGGGGGGAGAGAGAGAGAGAGGGAGAGAGAGAGGGAGAGAGAGAGAGAGAGAGAGAGAGAGAGAGAGAGAGAGAGAGAGAGAGAGAGAGAGGGCCACGTCCAATTACTGGCCCTGTCAGGGTGACGGGTGATAGAGGAAGAGAAGTGATGGAAAGAGTGAGAGGAAAAGAGAAAGAGAGGCAGAATTCAACATGAACCCTCTCTCTCTCCCTCCCTCTCTCTCCTATTGTCTGACTCACTCGTCTTACTCACCCTTTAACTCTGTGTTGGTTTTTTTCCTGATTTCCTTCTCTTTTGTCCTCATGCTCTCTCCATCTCTATCTCCTCTCCCCTCCTTCGTCTCCTCCGCCTATTTCCTTGTTTGTCCTCTTTGTCACTCTCCCTCCATCACCCCCCGTCACCCCCACCCACCCACCCCCCCCTCGCCTTTCAAGCACCCAACAGAGTTTGACACCGCGGCGACAGGTTAATTCACCCTCCATTTTTCCCTCTCTCACCCCGGCGGATTGAGAGGAGACGAATTAGAGGCGAGGGCGAAGAGGCAACGTAACCGCTGCCATTACGGCGTTCCTCTCTCTCGCCAGGCAGAGCTCCTCTTCTCTAAAGCCTCTTTTAACCCCGGCAGGCCGATTTTCACCCATTGTAGCCGAAGCCCATGATCCACCACGACGCCGATGAGAACACGTTGCTGTCGTGACTCGACCCACCGCCGCTTTGCGTCGTGACCGCCCACAGCCCACGGTCGAGGGTGGTGGAAACTTTTGTAACCTGGGTCACGGCACCCTCCCACCCCCCGCCCCTTCAGTGGCTTCTTACACCATTGTCCACACACACACACACACACACACACACACACACACACACCAGATTAACAACTGGTGTGCTGATTATAAACCATGCACCTTTTTTTTATTTCTTTGCATATTTCATGATGTAAACACAGTGTGTGTGTGTGTGTGTGTGTGTGTGTGTGTGTGTGTTTATCAGAGCAGACATTTTGAGTTACTTACCAGCTAAATGTTTATATTCATTATAATCATGACTGTGTTGTTCTCCGTCATTGCTCAAGAGCCCCCCCTCCCTCTCTCTCTCTCTCTCTCTAAAGGATTTAGACAGGAGCGCCAGCGGCATGGGTGAGACAGCAGGGAAATAAAAATAGTGAGAGTGACATCTAGTGGTCGTTTGCTGTTGTTGTTTTCTCGTTCACGTGGCCCCTCCGGCAGCTGATCCCCGGCTATCCGGTACACGGGCTCGATTTGACCCACGTGTGACCCAGATCCGGGTTTCCAGTGTATGGGTTTGCTGTTTTCAGAGGCTTGAAAATGGAAAACTTGATATCAGCTATCAGCGGCTTCGATACAAAAATATCGGTATCGGTAAAACTAACACCTGCCGGCCCGTGGGGTTGAAACCTGGTTCCGTGTTGTGTAGATCTCCCTGCGGCCTCTCGGCGCAGAGAGAATCGGTGTTCGTCTTTCACGTACATGTGGTACAAAGTGTTCTTCTCGGGTGTGTCATCCTCTAGTGTCCACACCCTGATTTCTGCTCCCCCCCCCCCCCACGACCCAGGCTCCACTGTTTGTGTCGGCGGGTAAGGACGTTTCTCGACGCTTCACGTTCACATTTCATCATCGCTGTATTAACTGTCGGAGGTGGTGAGGTTTATTTTGAGAGCTAGGAAGAGTAAGGCATGACTGAAGGGCAATATTGTATCTATGAGTGTACATATGTAAAAAAGAAATGTATAAAACATGTTAGAAGACGTGAAGATATAACAAGATGTCTGATTATGATGTACATTAAAGTATATGAATAAATGCTGCTAAGGTCTGTAAATGCACTTCAGTAACACCTTAAAAGTGAATGTTTGTATATGTGAATAAAACCACAAAATCTTGTCATTTTATTTTGTCTTGATATTCTTTTTTTGACTGAGTCCGATTTTGGAAGCACAAAATTTCAGTTTTATACAGAAAACAATAGGGGAAAAAATAAAATACTAATATTGCTATATCAGATATTATATTAGTATGTTTTCTATTATTATTACAAATATCTTAACATTTAAAATATAGAGAAAAAAAATAAAACATTTAAAATATTTCTATATTTCTATATATATATATAGGCCCTTTTCCACTTTGCAGGCTTCATGACCACCTCTCTATTTCCATCGTTGGCCTTCAGAAGCATCCAGACAAATATTAAAGAGGCCTCCCTTCTCCTCCCAGGGGAAATCCATGGGGAAATGGTTATCTCTGTCAGGCTGGGTGGCAGGTGTCATACAGACCAGCCACCAAATTAGCCGGGAGGAAGCATGAAGCGAGGAAGGGGAGGGAAAAGAGAGAGAGAGAGAGAGAGAGACAGCAAATGGGAAAGTGGAGGAGTATTTCGAGGTATGCGTCCTCAGCGGGACCCCTCCCCTCCCCCTCTCCCCCCTAAGGCCATGGAGTCAGCTGTGTGCTCTACAATAAACATCATAATTGACAATTTGCTCCGGTGGCTGGTCACGGCCAGCCAGCTATAATCTAATGGACGAGGCCAGAGATAAAACTCCATGGAATATTCTCTCTCTCTGTCAGTGTCATGCTGTTCCACAATGAAGTCTAGGAACCAAATACCAGCAGGAAGCGTCCCCGGGTTTGTCCCCGCATGGGGCCCATATTGGTCTTTCAGTAACAGTTGGTGTTGTCCACCTCTGACTGGTTCTACTGCTGAGTCAAGACGGGTGGCTGTAGACAACGCTGGTCAGGAGATACTGGGTTTAGTGACCGAGTCATGATTGAAAGTTTGTGAACGCCTTGTGCAATGTCCTTGTTGAAATTTAGCCTATTGATAACTGAAATAAATCATCTACATTTACCAATTTCATGTTTTCAGAGGGAAATTGTGCATGTAGTAAAATGAAAATAGCTCAAAGGGAATTAGTGCATGTGCAAAAATAAGTGAAGCTCCTCTTGCATTAGTACAACCAAGTCAGTAAGAAGAACCAGGTGGGTAAATAACTGGGTAGGTGTAAGAAAAACACTAAGCTGTGATCTAAGGAGACATCAGACGACCCCAGGAAGAGAGTAGAGTGTGTATCAGTCTGGGGAAGGTTAGAAAGTCAAAAAACATCCAGAGATCTCCAAGCCTCCATCGCTGCATCTGATGTCATTGTGCATCCGTCAACAATAAGAGCACTGAATAGAAATGGGATTCTGCCCGTCTGCCCCACAGCTACCCGTCTCCAGTTTGCCGGAGATCATCTGGACAAACTTTCTGGAAGTCAGGACAGATGAGTCCACAATGGAACTGGCGACAACCCAAAACTGCCCATCACCAAAATAACCTCATCCCTAGGGTCAAGCATGATGGTGGGAGTCGAGGTCTGGGGATGTTTGAAACTGGGACCTTGTGAACGTATGCTTACATAACTAATACAATTTATCTTCACGCAACTTTATTAACACGATGTGGATTTACATTCAGACTAGTGAATGTTCAAAACGATACACATCTCCAACTGAATAAAAGGAAGTTGTATTAAATAAGGTGAAAAGAGACAATGGGAAAGGAAATCACACATTTTATTGGATTTGTACAAGAAGACGTACCCGCCACAACCAAGAATGTAAAGTAGATCAAATAATGAGGTTTGAGGTGAAAGTGTTTCACTACAATGGAGCAGAGACTCCAGTCCGGCACGCCTTGATTCAAAGTATCCGTCCAAAATCCTATTTCCTTCCCAAGTTACAACCCTTACGTGGAGCGTGAATTGGACTTTCTACCTGCTGATTAAAAAGTGGCATTGATACCAGTGGGCGAAAAAGTTCCCTGAATGAAGTAAGCAATAAAAACCCTATCTGCACTGTGTAAATGTAACTAGTTATTTAACACGGTGCATCGATGCTGAGGTGGATACGGCCGGCAAGGCTAATGCACATGTTACAATGAACAAGGTACACGCTGCTTCCAACCTGTCCTCCGTCTGACTCCCTTCTGGGCAGACACAGCAGTGAGGTGTGTATATCTTTGTACGCTACTCAGCAGAGCCACCGGACACAAAAAGGACATAGATTCATTTCTACGGGATTCACAGCGCTGAAATAAGTTACTCAACATCGGAGGATCAAAACCCTACAGCATGACTTCATGTTTGTGATATTGCACAAGTGTAATGAACAGATTCAAGCCCAGTTGCGGACGAGGTTCAATCCTCAAACTGAGATTCAGTGTGTTTCAAGTCTCGTACTCATTTCCACTACTGGCCTCTGGGCCAGAAACATTCGGGTTCTCGAGCGGCGGCGTTATTGCTACTGTAATGAATAGAGAGCACGTTTCCTCAACAAGCACCGCCTCTGATAAAAGGTGCACTAGGTCTTACTAGGCTACGGGTACAACATGCAAGTCAAACTTCATTTTGACAGGGTCACGACTTCATGACACACAGGTTCACTTCATGATGATAAAATACAGTAACAGGCTGAAGACGTCGGGTCTGTATTTCATTGCCACCAAGTCAATATGGGTGAAGATTATGGCTAAACATAGTGACATCTGAAACAGCAGAGAAGACATCGACTGAACACACAGAGAACATCATGATTGTGTTAAAAAGATTTGTGAGAAAACGAATGTGGTTGCTTTCCCTGTTATTGCTACGCTCGCGACGTCAGGAACAGTAACGGAGACCTACCGTAAACATGGAACAAGGCGGAGTTACAGTATCACAAGGTATTTCAAAATAAAATCAATCTGGAAACACAGAGGGAGGCTGGCTGTGACTCGAAAGGATCGAAAGGTGACAGGCAAGGAGTGTCATCAGGACAGGACGGCGACAGGACGGCCGAGCTGGCAGGGCCTGACGGTGATATGATATATAGTACACTATATAGGAAGGGATACTCTACGTTTCACAGAGCCACGTTGTCTACGCTAGGGGATAGCTGCAAGACCCACTCACTAGCAACCGCCGGGTCACTTACATCAGATATATATACACAAGGTCTATATGTTATTGTACACATAGAACTGTTCTCACAACTTTACAAGTAACATTGACTTTATCTACATGCAGGAGCAGAAACCAAACCAGGATGTGCACAGCAGCCTAGGACTTGATTTAAAAAACACACACAAAGCTAGGAGCAAACACCTTTGTGATCCATGCTACAGAGGTGAAAGGCTCTGAGGCCTCGTACACACACACACACACACACGCGCCTCACTTTGAACCACCGAGGACCCGGTTTTGGAAACGTTTTCAAAAACCACTGCAGCGCTGTAGCTGCAGAAATGTACAAGGAGGGGGTTTTGAAATGTTTGACATGTCTCATGCCATGCAGACTCACGTGCACCGCATGAGACAAACTCTAACCTCTGAAGCAGTAAAATATTTTGAGTTTTGTTTCTCCAAATACACGATCAAACAACGTTGCTAACAGTTGCATGTTCAACAGCAACACCGATTATTGTGATGGTCACCGCTGGGTTGAGTTACCACTACAACTAAAACACTTGAAAGATGCTCTGGTGTGTACGAGGCCTTAGAGTACAGTGTCTACATGCACCATATATACATGGAGGGTTTGTGGTAAATGTCCAATGTTTTGCTGTGTGTTTCTGTTTGCTTGCCATCTATGTGTGTGTGTGTGTGTGTGTGTGTGTGTGTGTGTGTGTGTCAGTGGCATCATTTCTCTTGCAGCAGGGCGGGGATGTTGATGTTCCAGCCGATGGCCTGCCGGTCGAAGCCACAGGTAAACAGGTTACAGGACTGGTTCTCCTCGTTCCACGCCGAGCAACACACCATGCGCCTATGGCCCTGTACACACACACACACACACACATATATAGAAAATTCAGGGTTTTTTTTTTTTTTTTTTTTACATTTTGGATTTTGATCAGCTTCCCATCCACTTCTCTCTCTCCATACCATTCTGTTGCTGCGTGGAAGTCTCGCCAGCCTCACGCCGCTCAAGTCGAACAGTCGGACTTGTCGATTGTCGTGCGGAAGAGCGATGATCTTCTGGTTGGCAGAAACACTGATCCTACAGGACCACATCAGTTTCAGAGTTTCAAAGATGCTCTACAGTGAGATTGTTTTTCATTTTGCAAACACGCTCCGGTGCTGCAAAGCGCTGAACGGTTTGGTGCCAACAGCTAAAGCAAAACCAATATGGTGTGCTATGTTGAACTTACCCCACATGGACCTGAAGAGGGATGTTTCAAGTGCTAATTTACTTTTTCGTAACATTTTCATTTTCCAACATGCACATTAGCAGTAAATGGATAATTACTGAGGGTTGTACAGAGGCAAAATCACAACAGAGGGATGAGGAGACAAAAATATCATTGACAGTTGATTGGATTGGTGTCTGACTGTCCATGAACACATCACGGGCACACTGCACCTTTATCTATTTGCTGGATTATTGTCAGCATGTTCAGTTGATATGAGTACTTGCTGTTTATTGTCTTATTCTCAGCTGGGGTTCCACCAATATGAGTTTTTGAGGGCTTATAGCAATATTATTTGTGGACTGAAGCTCCGTTCTGATGCCAAACAAAACCCACAACTAGTATGAAACAAACTGCATCACTGACTGGTCACTACTGGGTTTTTAATAAAAGATCAATACTGGCCCATACATCAGTCTGACCCTTCTCTCTCTCTCCATCCTATTCTCTGCACCGTGACAACAGACACAAACATACGCTCTCGTCCAATCACCTCGCTCCCTTCGCCTACCTGTTGACAGCCGAGTCGGTGCGGATAGTTGCTATGGGCGACCTCATGTTCTTCAAATCCCACACCTTCACGGTGCGGTCGTCGCTCCCCGATACCACATTGTCACCCACCGTGAACACTGCTGACGTCACCGTGCTACGGAGGAGGGACACACACACACACACACACACACACACACACACACACACACACACACACACACACACACACAGGAGAGTTATTACCGACACCACTGCAGCGGCTATAAAAAGTATTCACAGTGGATGCACTTTCCAGGAGGCTTTTTCTGTCCAATCTCTTCAGTGACTTCCACAGTGGAATTAAAGAAGAGAAATTGCACCCATAGTGCACATTTGATATTTAGTAGAGGGATGGTAGTTTATTTTAGTTAACAGTGCATACATACCCTAGTATGAGAAAGATCAGCTTATACACGTAGTGATGACACATTTGAGTTTATGATTTACAGCAAACATTCAGCAAAGTCCAGCAAGTTGTGACCACGACTTCTGTCAAACTTTAGGGAGTTCCCAAACAGTATTTACCACCTCAAAGCTAACATCAACAGCACTTTCAACTAGGAAGCTTGTATTTACAGTCTTTCCCATGTGACATGAATGCAACGCCAAGAGTGATATAGCAATCTCTCTTCAGCTTTCTCTCGCTCCCTATCCTTCTCATCCTCTCCGTTCATGAACTGCTGCATGTAACGCCATAATCCAGATCAACTCTCATCCCTGCTGTGAGAAACCTGGATGAGGTACCTGGGATATTCCCAAAACACACAACACACCTTTTCACCTTGTTATGTGCCATGCTTTCTTTACATGCTATTATAACTTAAAACTACCCCCAAAAAGGACTTTCATAAATATTGCAATACGCACTATACGCAACAATCCCTTATATATATTACTGTTTTATTGAAATACTTGCCTACTGCAGTTTTGTATTGTCTCGTTTTTTAACTCTAGCTTTGAACGCACCGTGACGGCAGGACACATTTTTTCGTGTCACTGTGTCTAAGGTGCAACGGCAATAAAGTTGAACTGACGTGAATTATTACACACGGTGGCTAACTGGAACTGAGGGGCTGACAGGCCACAGGGGGACAGTTCGGGGGTGAGATGTGAACTGAAAGTCATCTCTGTCCTAGAGAGAGAGAGAGAGAGAGAGAGAGAGAGAGAGAGAGAGAGGAAATGCCCTCCTCAGCACCCCCCCCGTCCTCCAGCCAGCCAGTCAGTGAAGCAGCTCTGAGGTCAGGTCTAGCCATTCAGTTAATAGACCTTTAATATTTCCAATCTATTATGTCAGTCGCCCATGAGAGCATGAGAGTGGCTTTTTCCTCTCCCACCCCTTCGATTCCTCTTCTGTCATGGAGGGAAGTTACAGGAAGAAGTTGGATGAGATTGTTTGAAGATTAGCAGAGTCACACACACACACACACACACACACACACACACACACTCTGGGGTTAGCTGTTCTAATTCAAACTGACATGGCATTAAGGTCTAATTACGGGACTAAGCGCTGTCGTATCACCGAGGCCGAGACCCGAGGAAACCGGTGCCGTTGCCGCCAAGGGCCAGGGGCCAGGCTGGCTGGTGTGGTCGATCCACCGGTGATGCACATGCTGACATTGTGGATGAGGGAGGAGAAAGAGAGGGAGAGAGACAGGAAGAGGGTGAGGACGGGTGGGTGGGAGCTTCGGTTCGCCGGGCACGGTAATAGATTAAAAGGTTGATTAATGTTAAAGGTGTTTTTTTTAGAATGGGTGTGGGGAGGGAGGGGGGGGAGGGAGGGGGGGTATTCACTGATACTCAACGGTGTCTCTGGAGCCTCACTGACAACCAAGGTTGAGACTCCATGTGACGGAAGAGAGAGAAAGACGGAGAGAGGGAATCATGGGACATCTGTACAGCCAGAGGAAGGCCAAGCGCCTCGCTACCCATGAGACACTTCACACTTCTTTACGTACCACTTCTCTACCACACACGGGCATGCGAGTCGTTGTTGCACCTCGCCTTTGACCGCTGTGCTCCTTGCTGCTGTTTGCGTTTAATGCCGCTGATCTGTGAATTCAAGCTTCAGTTGTACTTCTAAGTCCGTCTGGATCAGAGTCAGATGTCTAAATTCATTCAGGTCCAGACACAAACAGGTTTTAGAGAACCCCCTCGTCATGCTGCAGCAAAACCCAGTCGCTGAGAACCTGGTGCTGGTGCTGGTGTATTCCTCCAGAGACAGTGTGTCAAACCCTGCATACGAAGACACTTGCATGCATGCACACACACACACACACACACACACACAACCACGTGCACGCCTGCATTTCTATCGACCGTGATCAAACGCCTCCAAACTCCTTCAGCGGAGGGAGAGACAAACGCGACATGGCATCCCGTTTGTAAAGCAAGTCCGCTGTCACTTCTCGTTTGCTGTCCGCCATTTGTTGGCTCACGCGCAGTTGTCATTACTCTGCAATTACAGAGGGGGGGGGAGGGGGCGGGGTGGGGAGGGAGAAGGGGGAGGGTGGGGCAAGCTGCACTTTTGCCTGCCGTGGCGCGCTGTCAGGGAGCGTTAGCTGTAATTGCCGGTGAAGACAGTGGAAACGAGGTTCTCTCCCCTCCAGCTCTCCTCCTCCTCTGCCTATTAAATCATTCACACTCTCCTCTCCTCTCCTCTCCTCTCCTCTCCTCTCCTCTCCTCTCCTCTCCTCTCCTCTCCTCTCCTCTCCTCTCCTCTCCTCTTCCCCCGGCCACCAGGAGGGATGGAGAGATCAGGTCAATTATGCCGTGATGTTACGCCGCGTTGGAGAGTCTGGAAAATGATCCCTCCAGACACACACATAAAACAAGAGACAGAGCAATGTGTTGACTGCAGAAGACGTTGCTTTACATCTGCCTGTCCACGTTAGACATCTATGAACATGTCACCTCGTAGAGGAAGATTTTTGTTGTTCTGTTATCCGCTGAGCGCCTCTCTGAAGAACCATCAGACGGGTGTGTGAAACTGCTGCTATGATCGTTTCTGAGGTTTTCAAGTTTTCAGGTTCACATTAAAATGATGATTTCTTGTTATGTTACAAGTTGAAGTTATTACGTTTCTCCAAACAATTGCCACTCACGTATCATGTAATACATACATAACATAATGATGATTTTCCCTGTCTGTAAAACACATCTCTATATTCCCTGATATTCCAAGACTTCCAAGACCTGTAATGCTTGAGTTAGTCGATTTCATCTCAACCGTGGAGGCCGTAACCCTCAAGGTTCGTCCTCACAGACTCCAACACCAAACCGAGCGGTCTGTGGGCAGATTGAAAACATGCTAAGGCGTGCGGCAGCGCTGGAGGTCCACATTAAAACAAAACCTTAATGGTTCGTAAAAGGAAGCACGCCATGCTGCCATCCTGCCTCATTCATTTCCACAAGTCACTCAGTTGCACAAGAAAACGTCAGAAGACCTGAAACAACGACACAGTGACACGTCGCTCAATAAAAGGAACAATCAGATCAAACCGTTGATATTTTCAGCTTCACGTTGGGTTACTCATTGCCTCCTTAGGGCAAGACGCTCAAACTTGAAGTTTCAAACGGCAGCGCTACACGCTAAAGAGAACGGGCTTAGCTTACTAAAGGAACGCCACACTTCCTGTCTGAGACTTGACAGACGAGGCTCGGGGTGTCGTCGTGATGTGCCTGCGTGTGTGTGTGTGTGCCTGTGTGTGTGTGTGTGTGTGTTCGCTTGAGTTGCAGCAAATGCCACGGAAGGTCTCGGGTTAACGGGGTATCGAATAAGGGAGGAAGGAAGGAGGGAAGGAAAAGAAAGGAGGAGGGAAGAGGGACGGCTGTCATTCACTGTGAAACGGCGGTGCTTAATCTCATTACGCCGATTGTCTATGGAGAGAATTAGAGTGGATCTGGAGGAATTATACATGTTGGGGTCGCTCATAATGAGTGCTACGTAATCTCCCCACTCACAATCAAAGGCTGCCAGGGCACACCAGCCAGCGCACACACACACACGTACGTACGTGCACACACTTCTTCTGCCTTTAAAAGAGCGCTGCCATTGAAATCCGCAGACAAGCCTGACAGTCGTCGTTTTGAAATGAGCAACTCCAATTGAGCCTCAACAGCGAGCGAAGTGCCAAATTACACAGAGTGGAGGATTAACGCAGAAAGGACAGATAAACGAACAGGAGAGCGGGGAGAGAGGGAGAGAGAGAGAGAGAGAGAGAGAGAGAGAGAGAGAGAGGAAGGGGAGGAAGAGCAAACTGCCGAAGTGAGGAGAAGCGCTCAATAATGAATGAGAGGCAAGTGGAGGATTTGGCTTAGAGCAACAGGGTCTGGAAATTAATGTGGCACTGTAAAAAGGAGGGGGAAAAAAGCAGAAAGTGTTGAAGAAATTCACACAGCGACGGCGTGACCAGGGGCGAACGAGGTGCTAGAACACTACCCTGTGGAGGAAATGAAGACTGCACCACCCAGCCAGTGAAGTGTATCACAGGCTGAAAATTAAAAGCATCCCATTTTTCAGTCTTGCCAGGAATTAGCAGCATTAGGTGTGTGTGTGTGTGTGTGTGTGTGTCAGACTGACTCGGTGTGTCCCTGGAAGACGTTGACAGAGTGGATGGACGGGTCTCTGAAGTCCCACAGTCTGAAGGTGGTGTCTCTGGACGAGGTGACCACCAGCCGCTGGGTGGGGTGGGTGCAGCAGTGGGTCAGCTCCTGGTCATGGCCTGCGTGCACACACGCGCACCACGCGCACACACACACACACACACACACACACACACACACTTAATCATGTCCATCTCAATGCTAATGGACATTTATGGCCTGTAGCTCTTTGTGTACCTGTGTGAAAGCATGAGATGAAATGATCCCCATGGGGAAAATAAGAACAGAGCAAATGGAGATATTCAGGGACGCTCACGGCTAAATGACGCCAGTCAAAACTCCATCGACCACCAAACACACTGCGAGTGAGACGCAACAGTTCGGTCTCAACCTTCTCACAAGCTATTGAAGTTAACGGTGTCTCGTTTAACGAGACAAAACAGGCAGAAAATGACCATCATTATGCTGCAGGAGTTCAGAGGATCAGAGTCCACTTCATGCCCTTTATGGAACCATATTCACTTCAGTTGTTGAGGAGGAAGTGCAGTAGCTACCTCGCTGTGTGTTTGGTGGTCCAATGACCTGGGGCTGAGTAGAGCATTTTGGGGTGAACTGTTCCTTTAACCTACAATTACAACACTAGAACACATTAAGTAGAAACACATATATACAAGTATGGTGTGCAAAAGAACAGCAGCAGAACATACTGAGACGAGGAAAAATGAAAGGAAAATATGTACGGTATGAAAATACACAAAATATCTGTATGCAGCAGAAATGAAAATAAACGTCAAATGTAAAAATAAAAGATATTTGCAATAAATAAGAAATGAGACAGTATGAGAATGTGTCATGCCTCCCTACCGGTGAGTGTGTGAACCAGTTCGGACGTCTCCACCTCGTACAGGTTGGCAGCGCGATCCCAAGAAGCAGTCACCACCTGCCGGCCTCCCACCAACCAATCGGCTGCGATCACCACACCCTGGTGGCTCTTCAGCGTCGCCGTGGCGACCCGGACGGTGGGCACCTCGCTGGGCCCCTCCCCGTCCACCTCACCTTCCTCTCTGTCCGACGAGTCCTGGTCGTCGTCGCATGGCGCCTAAGGGTGCACAGAGAGGGACACACAGTAGTTCAGTCAGAACAGAAAACACGACAGCTTCGTTCTGGTTTTAGGGCTCCACCGATATGGATTTCTGAGGGCCGATACTGATAGCAATATCTATCTATCTATCTATCTATCTATCTATCTAAACTATCTATCTATCTATCTATCCTATCCATCCATCCATCCATCCATCCATCCATCCATCTATCTATCTATCTATCTATCTATCTATCTATCTATCTATCTATCTAACCATCTATCTATCTATCTATCTATCTATCTATCTATCTATCTAACCATCTATCCATCCATCCATCCATCCATCCATCCATCTATCTATCTATCTATCTATCTATCTATCTAACCATCTATCCATCCATCCATCCATCCATCCATCCATCTATCTATCTATCTATCTAAACATCTATCTATCTACTTC